>OZ012680.1:65723549-66923549 GCA_963942445.1 Argyra leucocephala
TGCTCCTCCAAAAAGGTCGATCTTGTGCCGCTTGTCTCCAATTTGGGATTTGTAGGATTTAAGCATCGTTTTTCACGTTGTCTGCCCATCTGATTCTTGGTCTTCCTCTACTACGGCTGCTTTCGGGCTTTCTATTCAGCACCACTGCTTGCTTTCGGCTTTCGCTCATTCGACTTACGTGGCCAGCCCACCTTAGTCTTTGGGCCTTTGCAAACCGTACAATGTCCTCACTATCAATCATACTATTGAGCTCACTGTTACTTCTGATTACATATTCTCCATTCTGTAATATATTTGGGCCGAGTATTTTTCGGAGAATTTTTCTTTCAAATATGCGCAGACTATTCTCCTCGGCCACGTTCGTAGTCCATACCTCACATCCATACGTCACTATGGGTCGTATGAGAGTTTTATATATCGTCAGCAGAATATATTAACTTTCATTAATATTAGCTAAGGCCAAATTAATTTAATTGATAAAGCAATGCATTACTCTCATAAACATTGCCTAGCTCAAGTAGCAGAAGTTATTTGCATATTCTATCTGTTGATTTAAATCTTTTCATAATTTTATTGGCAATGTTTACAAGCCATTATCAATTCCGAACATTAATTATAGTAACTCCATAAATTATTATTAAATACTATTAACTCACAAAAAC
This sequence comes from Argyra leucocephala, assembly GCA_963942445.1. Classification (NCBI taxonomy): domain Eukaryota; kingdom Metazoa; phylum Arthropoda; class Insecta; order Diptera; family Dolichopodidae; genus Argyra; species Argyra leucocephala. Next base: position 65,724,212 of record OZ012680.1, read on the forward strand.
CTAGTTGTGCAGGGCCACAAATTATAACTCATACATCGAATCAAACGAATCAACGAATCAAACAAAAGAAAAACAAAATTTGTGATCGAAATAAAAAAACATCGTTCTGATTTATGTTCGGTGAAAAAATATTCGGAATTACATGTACTTGTCGTTAAATTATGATTTACCTTAAAACCTATAGTTTTGAATTTAATCATTTCCGGTAAGGAAGCAAAACAAAAAGTACAAATTATTTTTTTTTTTTTACATATTTTTGTTTTGTCAAATTCAAAACAAATTTTAACGATGACTAATATGAAATAACAACTTACATACAAATATTTTAGACCGTTTTGTATTTAAGGAAAAAGATTAAAAAACAATAAACAAATTAGAATTTGTAAAATTCCATGGACAAGGGACCACCTATTGATATGCTATCTAGTTATATCCTTTAGAATGACGAAATGAACAATTACAATAATGTTAAAAATTATTTGATTAGTCTTCTGATGATTAGTGTAATATAACCGAATCTGATAAAACCGATTCTAACAAAAATTTTATTAAACAAGGCCAGTTATTTTCAATTTAAAAACATCAAAGGAAAAATTAAATTTTAAAAAGTAATATTTAAAATAACAAAAAAATATATTCGTAAAATTTCTTTGTGATTATTTATTTGCATTTTTTGTACAATAGCAGGACATCTTTTTGAAGTCGAAAAAGTCGAAATTCAACTCTAAAATCCACTTATTTAAAATAAATTTTATATCTTTACTTATTTTTGTTTTATTTAAAATTCTTAACAAAACTTATAAATCTAATAAAAAGCGGGTTAATGATTTATTTTTATTTCTTTTTATTTTCTTATTTTTTTGTTTCTAAAAAGCTATAATTTAGAAAAGTTTGATGTCTACCAAAGTGGTTTTGAACTTGATTAATAAAAAATTCTCTTATCGAAATTAAAAAAATGTTTGTTCGCCATAATCTTGTTTCCTCTTAAATGAATATATATCTCCATATATATATAACAGAGAACTTAGGTGTATGAATAGTATATATATATACAACCACATACAAACATATATACATATTAAATATTTTATTTGTTTTTATTATTTTAAATATACGCGCATTAATTCATCGCAAAATTATTAGTCAGTTTTGATCGATAATAAATCAGAATTAAAATAAAAAAATTAATTTAAAAAAAAATAAATAATATAATTAATTTTTTTTTTTTTTTTGTAAATACGATTGGGAAAATTAAAATTCAGTGATTATCAGTTTCATTCAAATAAATTCATAATTAAGTATTAATTTAAAGTTCTAATTAAAATTTACGTTAGAATGTTAATGTTATCTCTGTAGTAATCTACTCGTACATTATTAATTTATTTCTAATAACTTATATTCATAAATCAGAGGATCAATTTAACAATTTTTATTCCCTTTTATCATTATATTATTATATTATACATTAATATAATATGCATACTTATACATATTTAGGTACCATGTATTGTAAAATTTATATTGGAAAGAATCAATGGTAATAGTACCCATTGCAAAAGTAAAAAACACAACTGTGCAATGAGTTTCGTCCTATAAACATAATCTCTACCATATCAAAAAATTGGAAAAATTAATATATACTTTTTTCCATTCAAGTTCAACATCATCTTAATCAAATTCAACATTTCTTCATACAAATTGTTTGGAAAAATGTTGAATTTGACTGCAAAAAAGTATATAATCAACATGAATCGTATTTTGAAACAAATTGCTTGATGTAAATTCAATCAGGCTTTAGAAAGAATCATAGCTGCGAGTTGTTAATAAATCTATTTTTGACGGACTGGAAAATAGCAATTGATGATAAAAAAAAACAGTTGTAGCTGTTTTTCTTGATCTTTGCACAGCGTTTAAAACAATCGATCGTAATATATTGCTAAATAAATTATATATGTAATTATATATAGATATGGTATCAGCGGTAGCGAAGTGGTTCGAATCATATTATTTAAAGAATCATTCACAAAGAAAAAAATTGAGAACATGGTAGTTGATAAGGGAACACGGAACATTCCAGTGTGTAATGTACTGCTATTTTTGATATACGTCAATGAGTTAGAGAGGGTAATTTTGCTCTATTTGTTGATGATACTCTAATATATATTGTTGGTAACTCTAATATATATTGTTGGTAACGATTCGCTCTGATTTCAAAAACGAAAACCCCTATGGTTAACTTGGCAAATGCAAACATAGCATTATATTTTTTTGGAATACTTTTGACATCAGAAAAGTTAAAAACTCTCTAATTGCTCGAATTGTTAAATTAAATTTGTAACATTTTTTTTATTTATTTTATTTTATTCAAATATTACACGTAAGACAACAAGCCTTTTTAATGTGTAAGGTGACCTATACACGTGGGATCTAATCGGGGGATTGGATTCAAATGACAAAAAAATCCGTGTAAAAGCTATTTTCTATCGAGCTTGATCATATCCAATTTCCATTCCATCAATTTCAGAATTCAAGAATTAAATATGGCGGATTCGTAAGTTCTTATTTCAATTCAAGTTATCAAATTCTATAAAGAAAAAGAAATTTTGGGGGCGTTGTTTAACTTTAATGGAGTAACTTTTTCTCATAAAAGTTTCCTGTTTCTGAATCTAAAACGAATAGTTTTTCGATCATAATCTGATAGTTTTTCTGTCATAATGGGACTTAAACTTTTAAATTACCTCACTATGTAGAGTTTTAAAAGTCTATTTTGTAAATATTTCATTATTTTAACAATTTACTTTTGACATCAAAAAATTGTTTGTTACCTAGAAAAGGTTTGATTTTTACTATATATATTTATTTATATGTTCTTCAATTAAACATGCAATGACCTTGGCTACAGCTCATATTGCTTTTTTTTTATTCATTTTAACTATATTTATTCTTCAACTTTGATTTTTTAAAAACTTAACGCACACTGTACTTTTGTCATAAACATGACAATATACCATAAAAAAAAATTCATCGAAAATGAAGAAAAATTTTTTGTTGTACGTGTACAAGCTAAATGGATTTCATCTTGAATTTATTTGTCAATTGACTTTGACTATACAAAAGACAGCAAAATTATATATTAAATGTAATCACATATTATATAATAGAGTTAGTTGTCGACATTTCACCTCAAAATTATTCAATCTATTCACCAAAAATGAGAGAAAATAAATCACCACACCACAACCACACCTACAGCAGTACACCATCCTATATTTATACAAATTTCAAGAGAGTGCATAGCATAGGTAGCATATGAGTTTTATTTTATGAGCATAGAGGTAGGCACTTAGGTATAGAATATAGACAATGTTATGTGTATCGTGTTAAGTAGTAAACAAAATTATTATTGTTTTTATTTATATCTTGTTATTGATAGGGAAAAATATCAGTAATTTAAATCCCTGTTCTGTTAAAAACGTTAAAATTGGCTTTAACTTGAATTATAATTAACAAATAGGTGTCTCTAATAGATATTATAATGTAGTTAGCTGTCAACGATTCACCTCAAAATTATACAATAAAAATTTTATTCACCAAAAATAAGGGAAAATAAAAAAAATAAACCGCATTCTTTTTACAAATATCAAGAGAATGCATATGAGGTACATTTAATGTAGGTAGGTAAAGATAAATATTAAGTTTTCTTAAAATTTTCTTGGATTATTGGAATAAATTTATTCTGCTACTTGTTTCTCCTAAAATAATTTTTGCTTGCTTTCCAAAATTTTAACTTTATTTTTAAACTTTCCTACTCATAGAGTACCATATCTTGATTCGTACAATCGTGTTCAAAATAGCCTTTAATTAGCAGTATGAATAAAAAACAAATAAAAACAAACTAGCACTGTAAATGCACATTGCATTAAAATATTCATTAGTAGTATTTTCAATTGAAAAACAACTTATGGAAACTCAATTTTTTTAGATCTGTTCAGTCTCTCTGTAATTCATTCGTTCATTCAATTTAACATTCGATTTTCTGATAAAAAAAACCTGTAGGTACACAATTTTTACACAAAAGCTAATATTTAAACTTGAATTATAATAACTCATCAGGGGGCTCCTAGTATTAAATGTAATAGATATAAAATATGCTTAACCTAAAACTAAAATTACAAATTTATATAATAAAATCAAAACGAAAAGAAGAAATCACGCCGAACCAAAAAAATACCTATAAATTATTTCAAAAATTACTTGAAAAATCATTGATTATTACTACGTACTGCTAACTAAAACCATTGCACAAAATTAAAATAATTAAATTATTAAATATGAAATTGAATTAATAATTTTAGAAAAAAAAATTTAAATATAAAAAAGGAAAAAATACTTCATCAGAAGAAGAAATCATCATCCTAGATAGATAATTTGCTTCAAGTAAACAATTTTTTTTTTCACATAAACAACATTTCGTTCTCAAGAACACAATTTTCAACGACTTTAATTAAAGTAAATTTGCTTTCTTAAATAGAAAAAATCTAAAAAAAAAAAGTAATAAAAAAAAATTCTCCTTCAAGAATAAAGTCCTTTATTTTGATAATATAAAAGTAAAAACTACTTCTATCCACTACACTATTATACATAGAGTTGAGTTCAGTCAGCCTATCCAAAGGACAGAGTCAGAAGCTGCCTAAAGTAACAAGAAAGTGCATAATAAGAGAAAAATTTTATTTTTTTATTTTTATTATTTTAATTTGTTATTGTTGTGATTTTATAGTTTTGCTTATTATCATGCAAACTTAAATTATTGTATGGTCTTTGAATGGGTGGAATGTCTTCAGATGACCTTGTAAGAGTCATCGTATGAACAGAAAATTGTCGTTTTTTTTTTGTTTTTTGTGTTTTTTTACAAAACAAGTTTTAATATTAAGTCGCAGTCAAAATGTCAAGAATATTTGTAAAGTTATATTTTGTAATACTATGTACCTATATATATATATATATATACAATTTTGCGTATGTATATATATATATATATATACAATTTTATATATATATATATATATATATATGTAACTATATAGGATAATTTGTATATTCGATTTATAGAGTTAAACTTTTTTTGTTTTTTAATCTGTTAAAAGAGTTTGTACCTAAAATATGTATACAAGTTGTTTCGTTTGGGTTGACCAAAATTTTTTGTCGCGATAAATAAAGTTATGATTCATTAATTCAGCAATTTTCTGGAATGATATAATGGAAAATTGATGTTTTTGTTTTGCATTTTTGTTTAGGCTATACAATTTATAAACAAATCAATTAGAGATGGGAAACCACCTCTATAAAGCAAGTTTTTCAATGACGAATGCTGCTGCAAACAATTAAAATTAAATCCCAAATATTTGCGTAATATATTGTGTACTTATATATATATATATATTGTATAAATATACTGTTATATAATGTTGATATTTCACGTATTCAAGCAGTTCAATATAAGTTTTTATGCTTTCTGTTAAATAATTTCCAACGATCAGACTCTTTTCAACTTCCTCCTTACGAAGATAGGTCGCTTTTGATAGACATAAAATTTCTCCAACAACGTCGATCGCTCGCCAGGGATCATCCTGGCACTTAAAATTAGGGTCTTAATAACTTTTAGATAGACCATATAATTTCAATAAAATTAAAATTAAATTTTTAACCATGTAATTTAAATCCCGTTGATCTGTTTGTTATTTCAACGATAGTACTGACTACAGTAAATTTCAGCGTATGTCTAAAATGTGACGTAATTCTAACTCTTGGACAGCTTGTTTTGATATTAACCGTAGTAAAAGAAGCCAAAAATAAAGCTGTATATATAACTAATAATTAGTTGTCGCGACTGATATTTATTCTTTTTTCACTTTCTTTTGATATTTGAATTTAGGTTTTTTATTTTTAACATTGCGACAAAAATAGCATATTAGTTATTTTATTTTTTTTATTATTTATTATAAAGATTATTAAAATTATATAACAAAAAAATAATTCTCCTTCGATGTTAGCTGAAGCATTATGATCAAAAATAGATTCTTGAAAATTAACAATATCGTATTTTAAACTTAATTACATTTTAAATGAATTCTACAACTGCAGAAAATACTTATAACTAATTCAGGCAAATAAAAAATATTATGACTAAAATCTTATAATCTTACTGTATGTTTATATAGCGCTTATTAGTTGATCATATTTTAAGTATTTGTTACTAACGGTGATGATCCCACTGTCCCACTGAATGATTATTTCACCGCTTAGCAACTTAAATTTATTTGCTTGATCTAACCAATATCTGGCAGTATATAAGATAAATTATATAATTGTATAATAGTTTATCTATTTATTTATGCAGTGGGTCTGCAGAAACATCATGATAAAACAGTTGCTAACATAAATATTATATTGTAATTTGCCGCTGGCTAAGCTACTTCAAATCATTTCAAGTACAATTATAAATACATATTGTCTAAAAAAAAATTGTACAGATTGTTAACACTAAATTAAGTTAACAAAACATACACTGAGACAGTGTGAATAGATTCAACCCGTATAGATAATATTATGAAAATTGTTCTTAATTTAAAAAATTTCAAAATTATTCATCACTTGTTTAAACTCGTAGAAAAACTTGCATTTTTTACACAATGTGGCTAGCTAGGTAGATAGCTAGTAATATACCTGTCCCCTGTCAGCGTGCACCGTCATATTAGACCAAAGAGGTTGACGTTATGACACCTGGTGGTTAAACCAATTAAAGTTTATTCTTGGTATCGAAATACCAAATTTTGTACCTGAATACCTAAGCTTAATTAGGTCTTGGTGATACAACAAATTTTGGAATTAAAAGCCGAATTTCATTTAATTAATAAATTATATTTTACTTTGTAAATATCGGTATTTCCGAAGCAAGTTACTCCCTTAATCAATGCTTCCCTAACTAAGTTGTTTTAAATTTGACTGCAAATAGAACTGTTTACAAAGCGGTGGTGGTCCTGAATTTCAGTATACCGAAAAGATTTATTTATTTTAACATCTGTAGGCCAACTTTATAGGTCCTTTTCCCTTTCGAAATGTGGGCTTTTTTATTAAATTATATTAATTATTTGCTATATTTATTTGTATATTATATATTTATATTATTTTTTTTATTAGTTATATTATATCTTTATTAATTATTAAATTATGTTTGAACCGATGTGGTTGTATTGAAAATTACATATCCAGTAATTTTCACCATTTGAAAAATATTTACCGAAAAAATCACCCAATTAGTCTTAAAGTTCGGTTCCACACTCAATATGAAATTTGATAAAAAATAAAAATCAAATTGCATCAATAGAAAATTGCCCTATTAAACAAAAATATTTCCATACAAATGAAACACTCTGTATATTAATGCTGAGGCCAATAGTCGTGTAAGAAAAGAAAGAAATGAAAAATAAAAATTAGTTTTTATTCCTTTTCGATTTTTATGTCATTGTTTTTGTGTTTAGCTTCCAACTGTGTACAAAAGAGTATTCAAAAGAATTTTCCAATTTTTTTTTGTTGTTTTTGTTGTTTTGTTTTGCTTCCATTTCAATTTTTCTTGTTTTATATATTTACGTTTTAGTACTAGTATTTTTATTTTGTTGTTTATCTTAAGGATAACGTGTTTTGCGAACGATGATATTAAAACAGAAAAGATAGTTGAACTTTCCAAAATATTCTAGAAAGTTGAAACGAACTTGTGTTCTTTTTTTTTTATAGTTAGTTTTTTTGGTCTTGAAAAACAAAATGCCTTGAAAGCATTTTAATATTATTTTGTGTTGTTGTTTCTTGTAATTTTTTTTATAAATATATTTTTTTTTTGTAAATAAATTCTTGAAAGGATACACTTAAAAAAAACATCATGTGTTTTAAATTAATATCAGGAGAAGAAAACGTAAATGGCTACAACCTGTTTGAGTAAAATTGTAATCACTTCCTAATAATTTGAAATGTCCTTGGACTGAATGTTCAGCTCAACATATGTGTATTTATAATGTGTGAAATCATCTGTAAGTAATTACCTATAGTCTTATAATTAATGTCGAAATAATCACGAAAATTATATATATAGATATACTTCGTGTAATATACCAGTGACGGGGCGTGAAATTTTCAACTGGGGAAGTACTATAAAAGGAAACATCAATTTGCTTTTGCTTTCCTTTTCTATTGAAATTTTTGCTAAATTCGACAGTTAAAACTGTTCACGTTCACATCTATTTCTCAAAGTAGTTTTAATTCTGTTTAGGCAGAAAACGATCGCTCAACTGAAATAGTTGTTATAGAGGAAGTGTTATTATCAATTAACAAAGTTTAGACTATTCATTAAAAGAGTTGTTTAATTCTGTTTCAATTAAAAATGTTAATATTTCGCAAATACTGTTTTTGTTATTAAAATTTTTATCTGAAAATATAACTTTAATTTAAGATCTGACTTTAAGAAAAATGTGTAAAAAAGTGTGAATTTTCTATATTAATGTTGAAAAATACCTCGTATACGAATTATAAGATTTTATTGAAAAATGTTGATTACACCGTTTTATTATTGTTGTTATTAATTAATAGATCAAGCATTGGTTTACCATCCTTAACGAATAATAATTTTTCCTCAAAACTTCTAGCAGAAAATGATTTTTTCTTAAGCTTTCAATAACACAATTACAATTTTCTATTATAATTATTTATAAATAATAAAAAAACAAAATGTTTTAAATTTGTTTACAAATTAATTGTTTCAAAACTGCATAAAACAAAATTATGTCTGAAAATAAACAATGTAGCATTCAATAACAAAAAAGTACAGAATTACTTAACACAAATCAATACCACTTTCTAAAAAAAACCCAAAACTACATACATTATTTATATAAATATTAAATTTCATTTAAGTCAACAACCACAATAATGCACAAAATTAATTCATTCCTTGCTAATTTTTTTATTTGTAAATTCATTTTGTGTCATGCAATATTTTGTTGTTGTTTCCCTAGATAATCTATTTTCTATCAGATATTTTCTAATTATATCAGGTAGATTTGGAATGAATATCAGCGACTCAATCAATTTTTTTTCCTTTTAATTTTTTTTATTGTTGCTTCTCTTATTATTTTGTTGCTGTTGATAAATAGAGACAGTGTGTTTGAGTGCATGTATATTGTAAATGAGGAGAATCAGAATGATATTTAATTTATTATTATAATTATGCAATGTACATATAATTATTACAGCTATATTGGTAAGAGAATAATGATTTTTAATAGGCATTATTTTCAAATATTTGAAATTTGTGGTTGTTGAAAATCTCTTGTTGTCTAGTATGATTGAAAGAATAATAGAAAATAATGATGTTTATATAGGGCATTATTTTCTAAACATACATAATGTAGTTAATATCATTTTATGCATATAATTTTTGCTTGAATTTTTTTTTCATTCGATTTGAATTTTTGTAGTTAAGTAATTTTTATATTAAATTAAATATATATTTTATATTAAATTGTAAAAAATAATAAATAATATTTTATTTGGGGAAGCACTCATTCAACTCAATATATGAACGCTTCGTGCCTGCAGGCTTCATAATATTGTTAAGCGTGTCAGATTTTCGCTTGAAAACTGTATGACAATTACTATTTCTTTGCAAACATAAAAACCAGTTCATTATGATGGCTATCGAGATATATATATTTCTTCTAACCACATGTTGGTTAATGTATTCTATCGCATGTTATCTGAGATATGATCATTTGAAAATAATCAAGTCATTCTATCTTTAATCGTACATTCTAGACACATCACTATTCGAAATCGTTCAATCTTATGCAGACCTGGGTAAAATACAAATGCTATACTACTCATTGAGTAAAAGTATTTAAGTAAAATTATTTAAGTAAAAAAATTTTAAATACTATTTTCAAGTACTTTTTAAATAAAATTATTTGACTTGATTTTTTCAAATACACGTAAGGTATTTGAAAATTATCTTAATTTCTATATTAAAATACTCAAATACTTAAAGTTATATATTACTCAGTTACTCAAATACTAAAATATTCTGATCTTATGTTTTTATCGCATATTGTATCAGATGAACATCCCCTTTGAATACCGATATATCTAATCATAGACTGGAACAGCCCTTAACAACAAAATTTTAATATTCATAATTATGCAAGGGTGATTCTAAAACATTAAAAATGATAAAAAAGTGAGATGTTTTCATGCTTTTTAAAACTTCAACTTTATAACTACTAAGGTTTTTTATATTCTAAACCATGTATAACTTAACATTGCATTTGATTTGTATCGTACCAGTTAAAAAACATCCTTTCTTCAATTACTATTAAGATTAATCAGCAATTTTATAGATAGGAAAATACTCTTAGATACTTAGGTTATTAAGTACAATTACAACTATCATTGTAAATTAAGTTAACATAACCCAACAATTTGTCAGTTTTTATTACGGACAAAAACAAAGAGAGAAAAATCTATTTTTATGTAAAACTATTTATACAAACATTTTTTGAAGTGTATATCTAGACTTATGTTGATTTGGAAATTTTCATTTGAAAAAGTACTTATATTATCTTTCTTTTGTTTTTTTTTTTTTTTTTTTTTGATGATGCTTCATTTGTTAGAATGAAAATCAAAAAATTTTTAATATCCTTTTATAAATTTACATTAAATTTACATAATATCTATGATACTCTAATATGTACCACACCTGAGTGAATGCAAATAAATATTTTGAACTATTCATTAATTATTTTTTTAATATGAAAATATTGGGTACAGTACATACTTATGGTAAATTTCACTTCACAAAATGAATATTTGATCTTTGGACATTATTTTGCAAAAAATTTATTTGTCAAACAAATATTTAGAAAAATATTCACTTACCAAATGGACACTTAATATTTCGAAATTTGGAATTTTTACTTGCATACACCGTACATAAATAAAAGTTAGAAAAAAACAATGGATATGCTTCGGCCCCAAATTGTGGTACACCGTACCTTCAAAAGGCAAATATTGTTATTAAATTGGTTTCAGAAATATGGCAATTATAACGGATGTTAAGACTTCAGTATAATATCTACAATATTTCGAGTATTTTTTTAACAAATTACTGGCTTATCTACTCATTAATTGTGGAAAACTACAGCTATTGTCAGGAACTAACCTTTCTTAAAGAGAATAGCTCCATTTTATTTAAGTTGTTAACAGATTATGTTAATGTAAATGTTTTAATTGTCGCTGGTTTTATTAGTTTTTTTAATTTATATCTTGAATACATGCTTGTTTTTTTAATAGTAAGAATTGAAAAAAAAATTGATGAGTCACCAGCAATAGCCTGCTCAAAAGCGATTTTTATTTTTTAATGTTAATTTTATTTTACAAGCAAAACATTTTTTTAGATGTCATAACGCCTCCATGCGGTCAGTATTGCAATTATCGGAATTATCGAAATAATGAACGCTTCTCAATTCAACTTAGTACACTGGTTGCTATTGTAAGAGCAAAAAATTACATTTAAATTTAATTCAAAATTCAAAATACAAATGTAAACAAGAAAATGTCCTATTGGACTTAATTTATAAAAATTATTTTAAATAAGATATTTTGTAATTTTCTTTTTAGGAAACAATCAGAAATTGATAATTTGCATAAAGTGCGAACAGATTATGTATAAAAATTTAAGACAGTTATTTTTATTTAAAAACGTATTCAGTACAGTTAGTTGTTTTTTGTCTGAGGCTGTCTCAAATTTTTGTGAGCGAGAACTTTAGTCCCAATGACGGGATTATTTGGTTGAAAACTTGCTTTGTACTAGAAAATTAAAGAGGGAGGCAAAAAACAAAGCCATGAGTCATAACATATTAGTTTGTAATATCTCGTGGTTTATTCTGTAAAAAGTTTATCTAGTTGTTTCTGGAGACGCCAGGAAGGCCTAATATTCTGGAAAAAGGTATACACTGATTTTGAATCCAACTCCAAAACTTCTCCTAATTCAGAATCTCACATATACCCCATGTGGATCTCCAAGGAAACATTTCATAGAGCAATTATGAATAGATATTGAAATTATAGTGTTGTCAAGTTGTCATTTTGCTAAATGTTTGCGATAAAGATTTTTTTGCTAATTTTTGCCAAATGTTTAGTTAAGCCGATTTTTTGAAATGTCCATTTGCTAAGTGTGGTTTGCTAAAATTATTGACATCGAAAATAAGATTGAATATTTATTTTTTCCAGTTTTATACCTATCACAAAGATCATTGAAATGAATCCAAAATGGTTTAACAAGCTAATTTTTTGCATAGAACAATTTAATATGAGTCGGAAATTCACAATTTTCAAATTAAATATTTATCTTTGTTTTTTTGTTATTTTACTACCACATAAGTTGCAGGTTGGACATATATTCGAAAATATTTTTCCAGATTAAAAGGATAACTTAAATTCTAATTTATGCGGCACTTTGAGTACAAAAAAACAAAAAAAAAACAATTTTTAAATTTAGAAATTTTTAACAAAAAGAACACAGACACATGTCTATTCCAATAGAATTCGGAATACTAAAAACAAAAAAAAATGTTCCTTTCTTTCTAAAATGGAAAAATAGAAAAATTAAAGAAAAAAAAAATTAAATTTGTTTACGTGATGTGTAGAAATTTTCAACAGAAAATTCACTTATTTAATATGGGGAAAACATGATGAAAAAATTTAGGATAGTAAAATTAAATTTTACTTTTTTATTAAATTTCGAAAAGTCTGCAAAATCATATAAAACACAATCTAACAATGATGGTTCTTTAATCAATGGCCATAGAAAAATAACTAATATATATTATTTATATTGTAAGTCTATGTTATGTGTTGTTGTTGCAATAGTTTGAATCTTGATAATGAATATTATCGGCCTTGCAATTGCTAAACACTATTTCTTTGAATTAAATAATTTAATTGTTATCAGATTTCTGTTCACTAAAAATTATTATTTTAATATTTGATTACAAATATTCACTATTTCTTTGTTAAACAATTCAAATTCAAGAAGTGAACACTTGGTAAAAGTTTTGAGACGATATTTTGAAATCTTTTGTTTTGTAATGAGTCTAGCTATGGACAAAAAAGTGATTTTTCCATTACTGTTACCAACTGTAAATTTCTCCATTCAAATCACAGTTGATTCACAGGTGATTCACAATTAGAGATGAAAAACGAGTGATTTTCTAGCAATACTATTACCTACGATTGTTACCTGCTTTTGATTTTTTAAATTACGGAAAAATCGCAGCTATATTCAGATATGTAAAGTGATTTAAATAATTTTCGTTTCGGAAAATTATTTTTGGAGTAAGTGGTTTTACTGATTAATATCGATACCGATGTATTTTATTGTACCTGATATAAATTCAAATAAAGTTAAACAATATATATTAACTAGCAAATTCACCCGACGTTGTTTGTAGAAGAATAAAATTTCGAATTTTTAAATATATTATAGCAAAGTCCCGGCATGCGCTGCTATGCTCATGTTCACCAATAAAACTTTGCATGCTCACCAAATATTCACACAAACAATCGGGGGCCTGCACAAGATAAGATAAAGTATATATACCTGTTATAGTAAAGCTAATCAGACCTATTTAATTTAATCACCTATTTGGTCAAATAACAGTATTTTTATAAATAAGTTAGGTACGTCAAAATTTTGTTGCCTGAAGTTTATTAAAAGTGACTAAGCTCGTAATGTATATATCAGCCTATATGTATGTTGCATCTTTAAATTATTTTTGCTTCAATGGTTCTGTCAAATTAAAGCTTCTTTATACACAATATTTTTTTTGCTTTATTTGTTGGAGTTAAAATAAAAATATTTTCTTTTTGTTATTTACTGTCGAAGAAGACCAGCAAAAGCTTTTTCTGATGTATCATCTTTTAAATGCAGTCTCATTTTTACCCACAAAGGTATATGAACATGATTCAAAATGCGAGAACATTTAACTGAATCGCTTACTTTATCACCTCTCGTTCCTTTCCGAACCACTGGAATAATTTGCCTAAAATCGAGAGCAAAAACTTTACTCTACTCATAATGTTGTTATTATTTTGCAGATCCCGCAAGGGCCTATTTAGAGCTTCAAACTATGATCTATTAGCCATTGTACACTCGTCCCAAGGTAGTTCCTTTTTTTGGTACTACAAACTGGACTTCGGAATTCGATTTTTTTCATATAGGTATTTATCTCACCTGAACAAATTTTTTTTTATTTTCTTTTAATCTTTTCGCTATCACATCATAGAACCATGTTTGGTATTCTTTGCTATTTACCTATTAATTGATTTTGTTTTTTTTTTTTATGAATAAAATAAAAATGCGTGTATTAAAAATAAATGAAAATAACAAAAATTTACTGCAAAAAAACAGGAAGTGTGAGGACAAAATAGCTCATAACTTCTGAAACACTGATCGCGGTATAGGCTTTCAAAGATTTTTTTTTTTAATTAAGGGAAAAATAAATTATTTTACGGCTTTCTCTATTGTATTACAAGTTTAACAAGAAATAAAAATAGTAGTATAAAATTTCATTTAATTTCTTCTTTGTTTAAATATGTAAAAAAAAAAAAAACAATAAACGAAAAAAAAATTTCATTATGATATGATATGATTGATATGACTATGTGTGAACATTGTATGTAGAATATATACCATATATATATATGTAGAATATATACCATTATATATATATTCATGTATAAATTGTATCATAGATACATTGTATTAAATGAATAAATAACAAAGCAAGGTACAAAAAGAAAAAAATCTGAAATAACTCCCACCCCTGATACCTTTTTGGAACTTTTCGATTTTTCCCTATGGGACGGCCCTAAACCATACCATAGATATAGATATAGATTAAACCATACATCATAGCTTCTCTGCTATTTCTATTTATTATTATTATAGCGGTTTATAAACGCAATTGTCGTGTAGTAGTGTAGTAGTGTAGCAAAACAAAAAAACAAAAGTTTGTATGCATATTGGAGCTATATCTACCTGTGTCTACATTGTTTCGATGTTGCATACAGTTATGAATTACTGAAAAAATCACTGTGATTCATTGATGTGCCCCATCCCTGAAATGGGAAATTATTTCAGAAGAAAAATAAAATTCGTCCATTTTGGAAACAAGATAAGAAAGAGCGTTCTAAATTAAAATTGGAAATATTCAACCCTCTGAAGACTAGCTACTAGTTCAGAGAAATACCAAATTTATTTGTCATCAGCGCAGGGTCTGCGCTTAATGGTTATATTGCAAGAACTCTTTTTAAATTAAGAAAATAGAAGTTGTTGTTACAATGAGTTTCCATTGCGGATCAATACGCGGCATGTCTCATAAGCCGCGTCAAATAACTCAAACCATTCCCATGCAGTTATACATCTCTTCCGTTATGTTTATTTTTTTTATACGCCTACAAGTGGCAAAGAGATAAAATATTGTTTTCATTATACCTTATCTTTTGATATTGAGCAACTCGTGTTTTCCCATAAAACATTTTTTTTATATCATCCACTTTTGAAATCATCTTCAATTGAAAGTCTAGTCTATCTCGACAATTTCAAAAGTGGAGCTGACCATTTGTTTGTTAAAAGTTTACTTCGGAATCACTACTCCTATAACCAATAAATTTTGTAATACTTACATTACATATTATATATTAAAAAATATTTAAACAAAAAAAAAAATTTGACTGAAACTGAAACAAAAGCTTAAGGTTCAATTGCTTAAAAAGGCAATGAAAACTATGTACTTCAATAAATTGTATACATAGTAAAAATTTATTCCGCATAGTTGACACTCAGTAGACTTTTACTTTCTTAAAAAATTCAGAATTTCCAGATTGATTGCAGATTTGCATTTATGAATACAAGACTTACCTATATATTTATATGCAACCAAACTTTCATGCCCTTTTCGCTTTCGAGATGTGGACTATTATTTTTTATTCCCTCTTATTTTATTCCAATGACACAGGGAACTGATCCAGGCATATAAAAAAACTATATAATAACCTATTTTACTTTAATCAAGAATCGAACATGGGACCTTTCGATTAAACGACAGGTGTTCTATATTTAATGCGACTCTCAGGATGTCATTAAAATCTTCTATACAACTAATTTTAATTTTTTGTTTTCAACAAAACAAAAAATTAAAATAAAATCAACAATTTTGTTTTTTAAATGGAATAAATTCATATGGAGTTATTGAACACTTATCACCAATATTTCTTAAATTATTTTTTTCTACTAATATTTGTATTATTTTGCTTTTAAGTTTTTTTCTCTTTTACTCCTCCTATCCCCCATTGTCAATAATAATATTTACAATTTTATTTTCTTAAATCATCACTTAAGTAATATCTTTATCATTAGTCATTTCCATAATTATAATCTGAGTTCAATAAATAAAATCAAACACACGTTACTTCCATATATGTTGTTGTGTTAAAAATTGAAAATTTGACAAAAGATAAATAAAAAAAAAAAAACAAAAAAACAATATTATAAAATAAAATCAAATAAATTAAAAATTATATTTTATATTTAAATAATACTCTTTTTTGGAAAACACGTGCAAGCGTTTACAAACAAAAAATATTTTGAATATATTATTTTGATAATAGGCACTTTAACAAACAACACAACACTAGTTTTAAGCGTTACATATACAAACGCCAGTCATCAGGTATAAAATAATAAATAATTAACGAATTTAATAAGACAAGAGTGCGAGCGATTGGTTTGATTAGGTTTGAATAAAATGTATAAAAATAATTATATAAGATTGAGTCCTGCTAACTATATGTTACAGAAATATTGTCTAGCTTTTAAGTTAGGCAATAACTGAAAATAATAATGGTAACGCGAAATAAGTGTTAATGAACAAAGCAAATATTACGATACAAACTAAAAATCGCTTGACTTGTATGATTCGAATGTTATATCAGAATCAATGGTATAAATCGGTACCAAACCCGTTTTGCGCATTTCGGCTTAACACAACTAAAAATGCAGGTTCAAATCCAGATCATTCGACAAGCAAAAATACTAATGCTATCACGCTTGCTCAACGAAACTCAAGTTATTCTCCGTATCATCAATAAACTGATGCGCATCATGGCAGGGATAATAGCTGACCGCTCTTTAGTAATGAAGCAATCTACATAAAATCAGGCCTATCCATAACCAACTTAAGGCTGGTTTTCACTTAGCTGATATATCGACGAATGGTTAGAGCTTAGGCAGAAGATACAAAAATTCCATAAGTATGAATATCGAAAGAACGACTTTAATATAGGAAAAAAATATCAGGAGACTTGCCATAAATATCGGAGAATATTTACAAAAACATATCTTCACAAAGATATGTTTCCTATAATTATCACCGATATTTTCAATACTAACATAACAAAATGTGAACTTACACAAAAATTTGTTGAGAGAATTTCGCATACTACGATAGTATTTCATGGATATGTTTATATATAAATTTTGTTATTTAAAAATTTGTATATAAACATTACAATTTTACTTCCTCTTACACATCAACGGTATACTATACTCCTCTCTTTCTAAACTAAAATTTATCAGCTAAAAATTCCTCATGTAAACTGGCCTTTATGCCGAATATGGGATATAAAGAAAGAGTATATTTAGCAACTGTTATGTGAATATCTTTTTGCCGTTTGGGTACAGCGTTTCCCAAACAATACCTTTGTAATTACTAAATAAAGAGCATTTTTACGCACTCAAATGCTTCATTTGCATTAGCAAGGGTAATCACAATAAGTCTATTTGCATCTGCGATTATTTGAAACCGGATCCCTTTTCTATTGTTCACATAGCTCTAATTCTTATCATTCTGTAGTTGAAGAATGATTCATCTTTAAGGTTATGTTATAAAAATTTTAAACTTATTCATTACTTACCTGTTCCTCGATAATTTTAACAAATTTTTTCTTACAAAATATAATTTGATTTAATTTAATTATATTGTATGTAACTGAATTATCAATGCTGTAATTATGACGACGAAATATTTTCAGATCATTATTTAACCAGGTCAGATTCATATAATTAAGTTCGAGCTCTTCGAATTATTTGTGAATCACACGAACCATAAACTGGTATCTAATCTCATAGAAATATATAAAAAAGGTTTATCACAATATTGACCCGGCCATTAGAAGACATGTTAACTATAATTGGCATAAAATTAGGCCCTGTGAAATTTTCCAGGATTATTGTTAGAAGTTGATTTAATGAAAATTATAAAACTGCGTCAAGCAACTACTCAGGTCTGACGAAAACTAGACTCTGATGATGGGGAAGGTATTTGTTTGACAACGGAACAGAGATTCAATTTATTCATCAGATATTCACAAAATTGGTTACAGCTACGAGCGCCCTCGAAGAATAGGTAATGCTTCAGTTCGTGATGTGTCACACTAACTAACTATAACTAATAAATATTTTTCTGATCAACTATTTTTATATGCCGTTTTAATCTCATTATATTTTATGAAGATAGTTCAATATTTTCATGACATCCTAAATACAATAGTACTAGTGAATACCCTGTGCACTTGCACAGAATTTAGTTCATACACGATTTTATATAAAAAAAATATTTGTTTTGGTATAATTGTTGTTGTTTTCTGAATCGCTTGATTATTGAATATAATATTGTATACTTCACAATAAAATTAAAGTATAATACCTATTCTTTATAATGAAATGAATAATAATTTCTATATAACTTAACACAATAAAATCCCATTACTCTCAACTCAACGTAGTAGATCGATAACTTAATGTTTTCGCATAAGATATTAAGGGGGGTGATAGGATTTTATTGTAAAATATATTCTGAAGCGTATTTAAACAATTACTTCATCAGATTTGGTTCTTTATATAATCAAAAAATATTCGTCAATATTAAAGACAGCCATTAATTTAGACGGACTAAGATAGTGTAGTGGTTATGTTATTCACTACGTTATGATAGTAGAAGGATAATTTCGAGTTCGAATCCCGCTTATGTCATGAATGTATGTACATACAAAGTTTTTCAATTATTCTTTGAAATTAATTTCGAATACATGTTCGTTTTCATTTAAAATAAAATTGAACTTTGCTATTATGAAGGCAAGTTTTATTTCACAATAGATGTATGTTTCCACATTTAATTTTGCTGCTATATCAAAAATGAAAAAATAGATAAGTAAACAATGTTATTATCTATACCATGTCTTGTAAATATTATTGTAAATACCAAGCCGTTGAAGCAGTTAGGATGTTAATCGTTCAGTCTCGAAATTATAAAAATAAACAATCTGATCATTTTAATGTGCTTTTATTTTTTTTACTTCTTTAGTGAGCAAATTTGTTCGTACTTTTGTATTACATATGTATCACACAGCGTTAACAATTCATTTTTAAATATTTAACAACCCCATGATTGAACGGCACAAAATATACAATTGTATATTAATTATTACTTCTATTTTTTATTTTTGGTTTATTGATATTTAATTTTAATTGTTTCCAGTATTCGCCACCATTTTGTATACTTTTTTATTTTTGGTTTGTGGAATGTGCAACTATTTTAAATGTTTTAAGTATAAATCGGTGGTGAATACCATATTATTGATATGATATTC
The DNA here is from genome assembly GCA_963942445.1 of Argyra leucocephala. NCBI lineage: Eukaryota > Metazoa > Arthropoda > Insecta > Diptera > Dolichopodidae > Argyra > Argyra leucocephala. The sequence goes on from OZ012680.1 coordinate 65,744,021, forward strand.
ACCGCATATTTGACAACGTTTGTTTAAGAACCGTTTAAGAACTTGCTAAAATTTTAATATTTTTTGTGGTATAATTTACTATTCAACTATTCTTGCTTTTATACTCCTCACGTCGCCGATCTTGTGTATTATATATAAGATTGTTATTAGTTCTGGTCACCCGCCTGTAAGTATCAATTAATGCATATTACATAGTCGATTAGCTTAATTAAATAACTTGGATAATTAAATGTCGCCGATCTTGTGTATTATATATAAGATTGTTATTAGTTTTGGTCACCCGCCTGTAAGTATCATTAAATGCATATTAAATAGTCGATTAGCTTGATTAAATAACTTGGATAATTAAATAACATTAACATACCTTGTATGAATCTGAAATTTCCATTAAAGTTGACACAATTTCAATAACTAATCTTAAAAACTAACTCTATTAACATATATCTCTAAAATGAATTATACATAAAGAAAAATCGTCTAAGGTTAATATAATTATAATAACAAATCCTACAATATCTTTAGTATGAAAAAAATGGATAGAATGGAATTTTATCAACCTTAAAATTAATTCCTAGAGGATTATTTGATCCAGTTTGGTGTACAAATAGAAGATGAATTATAGTTATTGCTATAACAATAAATGGTAAAATAAAGTGGAATGTAAAAAACCGAGTAAGTGTTTCGTTATCTACCACAAAACATCTTCATACTCATTGTACTATTATTGTCACTAAATAGGGAATTGCAGATAATTAATTAGTAATAACTGTTGCTCCTCAAAACCCAAATCTGTGATAAGCCAAAATTTTAATAAAAAAATATTAAAAATAACTGTGCATTTCTTTCTAGTAATTCTCATGAACGAAAAATTTGACCTCGAATACGTCTATTATTTTAAAATTATATTTATTATTATTAGGTAATTGAAATTAATTTTTGTTTGTATTCTTTTTTTTAGAAAAGATTTCAGACTTAAAAATTCATAAGATGATATTATACAATTATCGTTAAAAACTAGAATACAATAATACCTATAATACGAGCTCAAATGCAAAAGAATTCGTCAGTCTTAGTATTGATTAGCAAACTTCAATATTAGTCCTCACCATCACAGTATTAATAAACATTTAATTTCGTATGACTATACATCTATAGGCGAAAAAGCCAATATTGACTCGTATTAAAATAAAATGGATTGAATTAAGCTAGAAAGCATAAAAATTGTATGCGAATACAATCGACCACCATTATCCGGTGTTTGATGAATTGACTTTTGATATTTCGTCTTGATAACAGTAGAAGACGAGTGATGTTCATGCACAATTAACCTTTTCATAAAGACTGTTAAGTTTTAAAAACTAAAACCTCGAATACTAATTGTTTCCATCAATACTCTTGTTTTCCTAATCAACTACAGGATAGTTTCTAACAAGACGGTGGCTCGTATCATACATCAAAGAGCAAACTATCCTGGATATCAATGAATTGACTTTCAAGTTTCGAGTAGCACAAATTTGCCCCATACTGAGATTTTATCTCATAAAATTAAAAAAAAAATTGTGAGCGAATCCTACCAGTACCACAGAAGTAATACAGATTGTAATTCGCATTTCTCGACGAATGGAAGATGTAATTTAGAAAAAAAAAATATATTAAATGCCTATTACTTACACATCACTGTTTTCATCAATGCTGGTAATTTAATTGACAATTAATTGATGATAGTTCTATTCTCATCAATTTTCTCATTAATCTAGTGTAAAAACCAGCTGAATTAAAATCATAGATTTTTTCAGACAATTTTTTAAAGCTTATCATGTAAAAAAAATCATGTACCAAACAAAATTCAGTTGGCATTTAAAAATAATATCAACAAAATACTTTTTTTTACAAATAAATATCGAAGAATTTAAAAAACTACGTGGAAAACAAATCAAGAACTATTTAATTGATGGATGGATAATAGCTCATCAAGTAATTGACAATTAGAATTATGACAAGATTAATTTGTAATATAAGGCTTGTTATACAATAATAAACTCATTTTGCTTCAAAATTAGGCTGAACGAAATAACTTGCATTGACATTAATTTGTTTAATTATTTTTTTTACAGTTATATTTTATGTTAAATTTATTTTGTTTTCTTGTTTTATTGATTAATAAATTTGTCGTTTTTAAAACTGTATTAAATTTTTTTTTTATGTTACTGCATATTAAGTATGTGACAATTAATTTAAATTTATGTTTGTTCAAAATCAGGATTGCATGAATAATTTTGCGTTTAGGCTCGTAATATGTACACAAGTATGTATATGGCAATTTGATTTGTTACAGACAATATTGTCAAAATTGATTTTATGATTAAAGAATTCATGGAAATAATAAATTAAATTGAATAATTAATGAGCAAAAAAGCAAAAAAAAAAATATTATTCAGAATTTATTATTTAATAATTTCTATTTGTTTTCTTAGAAAAGAGACGGGCGTAGATACTTATATATTTTTGTTTTAATATTATAAGTCTATAAGATATTATCAATTTTTAATTTGATTTGATTGAATTTTTTTTTTGTGGCAAAAAAACAAAAGAAAAAAAAAAAAAATTTAAACCGTTTGAAAATTTAAAAAAAAAATTTGATAACTGGTTTTATAGTAAACATATACTCATATTATAGTCTTGTAGTAACTTAACCCAGTTAATATAATTAAAATATGATTGTAGGTAGTAGTTTAAATATGATATAAAAATATAAAATTTATTTTTTTCTTAAGTTTTGATTGACAATTACTTAGATTAAGTGACTAGCCATTAAATAAAAAATAAATAAATTAAAACAAATTAGATTCTTAATTACATACTGAAAATGAATTTTGTAAATTAAAAGTACAAATAAAATATGTATTCAAATTTATTCACAAATTATTTATATTTTTATCTGATTTTTTTATTTTTTTTTTCTTTATTATGCAATTTGTATATAGTTCATATAACGGTTTGTTTTTTAATTTTGAATTTTAGGCGTCTTTTTTTTATTTATTTATTTATTTTAATTTTCAAATATCTGGGCGTAAATATTATCAGCTTTGGAAACAAGGAAACAGAGATAAGAACCCAAGCAGGAAAAGTGGCAGACATCTCAGAATATATCCGAGATGTTATATGGAGAAACAAATACATACTAATAGAAAATCAAATACGAATAAACAAAGGTTTTATTCAACCCATACTAATGTACGTTATTAAGACAATAGGGGGCATCGTCTAAATCAAAACAAAAAATGCGAACTCTGATGCAAGTATGTGTACAATAAGAGATAAGAAACATAGTAGCTAAATTATAGACATCGCATGAAACATTCAAGATATCGTCCGTTGAAGTCGGAATAGACTAAGAAACTATGATCTCTCTAGTAAATGACATAAAGTCGACTGACAAATCAATATCAAATGACCTCCGAAAAGATAGTATGAATTTTGCTAAAAATAGGCAGGCACTAAATGCCTAAATAAAGTAGAAGAAGAATTTTCAATAATTAATTTTAAAAGTATAAAATAATTTTAAAATTTTATTGTCTTTTGTTCGTTTTGTTCGGTTGTTATTAAATATCATAAATACAAAAAAATTTTAAATCCAATCCGCAGTTCTTCGAATGACATTATGATTTCTTTAAAAGGTCTATTGTCATATCAGCTGCAATTAACACCAAAAGACCAATGATATGTTAAATTTTATTTATTTATTTAATCAAACATATCTCAAAAAGAGCTAGGTAGCTCGTACAGAGTTTATAATTTATAAATTAGTTTTTAACTATGAAAATGAACAAGAAATAATTTGAATGTCAGTGAAAAAAAAATTAGAAATAAATATAAGGCAAATATAAGCAGTTACAAAATCAAAATTATATATTGAAGTTTATACAATGGGAAAAAAAGAAACAAAACAACTAATTTGATGGTTGTTTTTATCCAATTATTCTTAATATTATATAATTCGGATGCTTAGCTTAAACTTCTAGAGTCCTTTATTGTTAAAATTTAATTTTTTAATATATACACAGCTGATTGAAATTCTGCCAGCCAACCAAAATAGATTTTTAATTACTTTATTTTGAATTCTTTGGTAGAGAGCGCTTAGGTTTTTTTCATATTTTTTTAGTATAGTTTATATACTATATATATATATTTTTTTCCTATACCATAGTTTGGAATGTTGGGTGAAAAAATAATACCATGTGGATAGCTTAACCTTATCTGATAATCATTTTCCAATTTTTTCAAATACACCTGGGAATCTTCTGGACTCTTTTATCAACTCATTTACATGACAATTTCAGTTTAGTTCATCATCGAACTAACAACCAATATATTTTAATTCTATTGTAGGTTAACGTGATTTGCTAATTTTTGGCTTTGATCATCATATATTTTGTATTTTACACATTTCGGTGAACTTTTGCAGTGCCATTCAATCATTATTTGCCGTATATCTCGGGTCATTTCTAGCTCAAGATTTAAATAGTTGTCCTCTGAATATACTTCAGCTAGATCATCTGCATAAAAAAACGCCTTTTCTTACAATTGTATGTTATTAAAGCTACTTATATAACAAGAAAACAGAGTTCTGCTAACGAGCTTGACTACTACTTGACTTTTTATATCCTTGCATTCTGAGTATTGTTTTCTATTGGCGAAGTAACTTCCAAACCACCTGTATTCTTTGCTCATTGTACCACATTCAAAGATAATTCTTAGTAGTATCTTCCTATCGACAGAGTCGACTGGCTTAGCTAAATCAAAGAATATTATCCTTATTTTGTTTTCCTTGCTAATCTTGCAACTCCTTGCAGAGTTTTTTTCAGTGGTGTGCGGGGCAACTCGAAAAATTCAATTCCAAAATTTGACGAATAAAATCTTCGCATTCACAGATTTTCAATAGAGGGTTCTACTACTTCACCACACATAAGTTGATTTTATAAAGATGATGTTATACTAGGTAGTAGACAGTTTTTACTTATGCCATGATGCGTGCATCTTTTTCCTGTTAAAACTTATAATTTTATATAGCTACACAAAAACTGACGCCATTAGATCCTACCATAAAATTTTAAGATGAATGACCATATTACAGAAAATGCAATTAAATATTTGATGTTTTTTTTTTGTTAACCTTACATAAGGAGTACTTTTTATTCAAGGATATGTTAAATATCTATATGTAGGTTACATATGAGTATAATCTTATCTATGGGTATGTGTTTGAAAAAAGACTCTTAATTTTCTCGACTGAGAACAAAATATATCGTCTTATAAATAAAGTAAAACACAATTTATTTTATTTATTCATTTATTTCGTCTTCTTTATAATGTGGTATTTTGTTTTACAGAGCTTAATTTTAGTTAGAGCTTATACTATGTATTTACACCTATGATTCTTTTTATTTAGCTTATTGCGATACTTTTATTTTATTTCTTGTTTTTAATATTTAGTTTTAAGTGCAAAATGGCTAGACAAAACCTTCTTAATTTTATTTTTTTATAAAACTTACTTACATTTAACCTATAACTAACTAAAATTATCCTAACTTAATCTATAATCGCTGCAATAAGCAAATTTTCTGAGTATTGACAACTTTCCCAAAAAGTGGGTAACATTTTATCAATTCGTTCGCATACAGTATTTACATTTGATAATTCGTGTAGTTTTCTTGTAGAAAAATAAAAAAGTTTAGAAAGTATTATCTTTAGGATTGCATTTTGCTTTCCTTGCAGCATTAATAAATTTGTTTTGGTGGCCTGTGCCCAGAAGGGGTAGCCGTATGTGAACGCGCTACGAAAAATTGCTTTAAAAAGAAGAAGTTTATTTTCTACATGAAGATTAGATTTACGGTTTTTTAATGGATATACATCATAATTGGTTTATTTCGATCATCATCGTATTTTTTACAACTATCAAGATATCAACCTTATATCTAGAAGAAAACTTTAATTAACAAAATTTTTTATATATATAATCACATATCTATATAATAAATTGATCATTATAACACCATAATATCGGGAGTCATATAGGAGTCTTACAGCACTAATTACAGCACCTTCGAATCTTTACCTTTCATCTTTGTTTTCTTCTCAAACTACCCCTCCTTATAGCCAAAAATTATGATAGTATTAAGATCCATTTAACTAAAGTACTGGTTATTCTATTCATATAAACTTCTGACATCAACAGTTAAGTAATAAGAATTGGCATTTTATTTTGAACAGATACGAGTACAAAATAGAAACCTCTATATCTAAGTCTGTTTGCATCATATTTCTATTATGACAAATATGTTGATAACATTTGCCTTCATTACTTCACATCACAATAACAGTTTTCAATAACGTCACCATACAATTTTTTATTCTTGCTAGACATGTGATATCTATTTCGTATTATTTATTTTATTTTGTAAAAAAGATTTTTACTTTTTACATAAACTTTGACTTTATCACTTACATTCACTGACTTTATCTATTTATACTTTTTTCGTATTATGTTTGCTTTTATGAAATTTAAAGTACTTTTTATGCTCCAATTTAAATAAAAACTGACGTCATTTAAATGACAATATATATTTTCATATATCTAAAGACATATTAAAATTTGTGTATTACCTGTTGCCATTATTACTTAAACTTATAGACGTTTATCTATATAGACTACAATATAACAAAATATTATGATCCTAACGAAAGGAAATATGCAATATTTCACATTTATGTATTTTAATACGATTTTAATAGCTCTCAATAAAGAGAATTTCTTAAAAACTATAAAATAATAAAACTTAAAAATAACGTTAAAAGAAAATCTGATGGCATAATTTTGCAAAATTTTATTATGATGGTAATAAAAATTAAGTATATTACTAAAATCCTGTTATTATTATATTATACATATATACATATACATATTATTAACCCAAAAAAAAAAATAAATAAAAAACCGGAACATAAAAATTTAATTTTTTTTTTAACAAAATAAATATAAAGGGTTAATTTTTAACAGGATACGAAGTAAAAATTAGTAATAATAAAAAGTTAAATATTATGTCCTTATATTATAAATTGTAATTAAAAGAACAGGAGTGTTACAACGTAAGGAGTGAAATTTAACAAAAAAAATCTAATTCTACAAAATAATATCAACACAATTTGATTTTAGAAATTTGCTCTTTGATTTTCAATTAATCATAATTTTTATAGATAAACTATAGAAATAGTTCTAACTTCAACAAATTATTTATTTTTCTAAATATAAGTATAGTGGTGGTGCCTTATGGTATTTTAGTAAATATTGATTTAATATTATTGTTGCTTTCTAAACACAATATCACTTTTTGCAAGAATTTTCTACTTTTTAAAAAATCAATACTAACCCTTAATCGTTGTGGTATGCCACACAGATTTTTATTCTCACGCTATTTTCATTTAGTATGAATCTGAATTTTTCAGTACCTTCAAGTTAGTGCATAATTTATTATTAAAAAGTATTTATGTGCAATGAAATTGTTTTATCTGGCTGTTATTACGTAGTTTTTTTTTTTTTTTTTTACGTCCTACCTACCTACCTACGTTCTTGACAGTAACTTAGGTAGAATCACCTTTTCGTGCTTAATTAGGTACGGTACTGCAATTTTACACTACATCTACAATATTTCGAGTATTTATTTATCAAATTACTGGCTTATCAACTCATTAAATGTGGAAAACTACTACTATTGTCTGGAACTAAGCCTTCTTAAATAGAATAGCTCCATTTTATTTAAGTTGTTAGCAGATTATACTCTCAATTATTTTTTGTCATTTACTTTATCCCAATGACAAAGGGTACTGGACCAGGTCCAAAAACTGGTAAATAATTTTTTTGCTTCATCGGGAATTGAACCTGAGACCTTTCGGTTGAAAGACAGGCGCTCTACCTACTGCGCCACCCAGCGTGTAATATCTTAATATACGCCTCTAAGACGTACAACAATCCATACTAAAGTTTTTTGATCGAATGAAATCCATAACACCCAATGTGCTTACAATGTTGCAATTTTATGTGTGAACTTCGATTTTGGAAACTAAATACTCTATAATTAATTTTTTAAACTTTGCTTTATATCGAAAACACAATAACGACGAATGACGAATTTTTCGCGTTCAAATACATAAGATTATATGTAAATCGTGACAAATGACGAATAACCAAAATTTCGCGTTCAAAAAATAGATCTATTTCTATTTTACTCGTCGACGAATGCGAATGACATTCATTGATACCAACATAAATTGGTCAAAATTGTTTTAATAAAACATTTTTAGAATTCAAATTCAAATAAAAAATTTTTTAAATTAAATTTTTTTTAAATTTTATTTTTTTTAAACAAATTTTGAAATTTCAAAAACACTAAAATTTGTTTGTCACGAATAGTTCGTCATGATTGTGTCTCTAAGGGCGAATTTTGGTCATTCGTCACTCGTCATTCGTCGTGATTGTGTTTTCAACATTACTGTCAACTTCTTTTGAATTACTAGGTAACTCATTCAGCCCAATCGTAGTTGTCAGTTATCAGTGAACTGTAATAAGAGTAACTGACAACTGAGAAAATTTATCAGAAATGGAATCTTAGTACTGATACTGATACGTACTGATAAATTTACACAAAAAAATTTACTATTGTGAATACTGATAATTTGACATTTCAAAAATCAGCTGATTCATTGAATTAATTATTTTTTGTTTAGTTTTGTGAAATAAAATATAAAATAAAAGTGTTAATCTAATATAAATAAAATAAAAAAAGAAGTGAAAGTAGAATAAAATAGAATAAAATAAAGTGAAGTAATTTCATAGAAAAGACAAAAATATTAGTGAAATAAAATAAGTTTGAAAATTGTTTTTTTTTTGTTTTTTTCAGTAAACAAAAGGAGGTTTTGTGAAATAAAAAATAAATCAAATGTAAATCAAATTAAAAATAAGCTAATTAAATATTGTGGTTGAATCAAATTAAATATCAGTCTTTTATTTGTCATATCACACACCTATTTATAGAAAATATAAAATTAGTTCATATCAAAACAAAACCAATTAAAAATTATTTCATATGAAAAAATTGTTAATTGAATCCCGTTCTAATTTTTATTGGTCCTTCGGTTTTTTTTTTTAGTCTTTGATAATTTTCTTTTATTTTCAAGTTAGTTTTTTGTTTGTTTTTTATTTTAAAATTATGCTTAAAGTTTTTTTAATCTAAATTAATTTTATTTGACAATTTAAATATTATCCTTATATGCATTGTTTTGTAAATTTATTTTTATCACACAACTTATTTGTAACTGATACAGATTATGACAGTTATCAGAAAATATGATAAATTTTAAGCACCCCAATAATACCAATTTATCAGTGACATTTATAAAATTCACAATCGATCAGAAAAGCTGATAGTTCTGACAACCACAATAGCACGTATCAGAATTTCTGAAACTCGTCATAAATACTGATAAATAATACTGATAACTGACAACTACGATTGGGCTGATTGATTTTTTGAGGCAGTTGTATAACCAATTATTTCTTTGCCTTTTAGTTTTAAATAGAGATAGATAGAAATTCGTTTTATTTCTAGTATTGTGGGTATGAATAGCTAGCTATCTACATATCATTCTAATTAGTATGATATTCTATTCAGCTTTACTAAACTGTTTGTAATTTTATATGATAAAATATACGTTTTACACTCACAAATTGTTGGAAAGCTTAAGTATTTTTCTGAATACAAAAACTTTGTAGGAAATAGTATTGGAAATTTATGTATAACAAGCTATGAAATTATAGCAAGTTAATGATATACAAATCAATATTGAAACCAATATGAACATACGGTCTAGAGCTATGGAGTACTACAAGTAACTCAAACATTGAAATAATTGAACGTTTTCAGTCAAAAGTACTGCGATCCATTGTAAATGCCCCTTGGTTTGTAAGAAACGACAGAATACGAGAAGATCCCAAGATTCCATCTGTAAAAAAAACAGTTATTTCCAAGTCAACATCATATTACTCAAGACTTCAAAATCACCCAAATGCGCTGATTCCACAGCTTTTAATTACTCGGCAGACAAGCAGACTAAAAAGATTCACGCAGCTGGAACTAAGTTGCCAAACCACTAGCCAAATAAATTAAGTTTTTAGAAGAATAAATCATATGATTTTCTCTCTCTCTTCCACAAGCATTCATTAATTCAAATCAAAATTTATACTTGATTTCTTGTATTTTATGTATAATAAAATTATTAAGATAGTTGTAATGAAATTAACAAAAAAAATTAAAAATTTTATTGATTTTTTTACCAAGATGTCTAGGTTTTTAAAATTTGGAGCATTATTCCATCTGAGATTAAGGTAAATTATATTGGACAAAATGTAGGATGAATAAATTGAAAACATAGCGGGTTTTGATAGATAGTCTCGGAGTCGTTTTAAAATAAAAATGTATGGGCTAGTTTTCTTAACTAAATAATCAATATGATCAAACTATTTATGATCCATGATTATGACCGAAAGGTCGAAACACGTGTCGGAATAAAATAATTTTGTGAAATTAACAAGAGTATTTAATGTTTTTTTTTTAAATAATCAAACAATTTCAATTTATTGTCTATGATCAGCCCCAGGTAATTAAACGATTTTACTTATTCAATAGTATGGTTGCTGTAAGAAATTGAAGAGGTAAACAAAAATGTTTGTTATCAAAGAATTGATGATACTTCAAAAAGTCTTCTATCATTTGTAGGTCTTGAACTATTAAGTATACTAGCTCCCTTTCACTTTGTTCGTCGTATTTTAGAACTGTATCATTTGCATAAGGTTGGAGAGAACCTTTTAAGTTTAGTTGAGCCATGTTATTTATATAGATTTTAAAGAAGTCCGGACCCAACATTGATCCATGCGGTACATCATTTTTGATATACCCGGACTGACTTTTTACAGAATTTGTACGTTCTATTTGCTGCCTGCACGATAAGTTTTAGATTGTTTTAAGAGCAAGATATATCGTGTTCAACACAATCGAATGCTTTCTGAATATCTAAAAAAACACAAGCCACATTATTTTTGGTTGTCTATGCCTTTTGAAATAAAATCGGTAATACTAAGGTATGCAGCAGTTGTATTCGAGTATTTAGCGAGTATTGGATTTGTATACAGAAATATTTGCAATCGATTTTTGATGAGAATTTCAATTGAAAAAAGTTGATAAAACTGAAAGAGCCTGATAATTAGAACAATTATGTGTTCTTTCAACTTTTTTTTGGGTTTTTTTGTTTAGTTTTGTATAAAACTTTATATAATTAACATTAACAATAATGTAATACTAATTTAAGTAAATTCAATTCAATTAATTCAATACATCAAAAAATCAAAAAATTAAATATCCAGAAATCAACAAAGAAAAATATAATCAGCAAAATAAAAGCAAAATAACTTTAAAACTAATATTCTAAAAATGTTCTATAACATACTTTGAAATAGTCTTTTTAAATCGATTGATGTTCCTGATACACTTCATCTCATTCGGCAGTGAGTTAAATAGCTGCAACCTGCAACCCTTTATACAGTAATTGGTTTTTACCTGCTGTTCTGTTGAATCGTGCGACTCTAAATCTTTCTCCACCTCTCAGATTATACGGCTGGCATTCACTAACGAGCTGTAAGTTCCTTGGGAGATATATTGTGAGTATGGTTTATTTCAACTTAAAAACAAAAATTAAAACCTTAAAATGTATTCTTTGGCTTATGCTCATCCAATTTTATATTTGAAGGATAAATTCAATTCAATTCTTTAAGTTTTTAAAGATTGCGGAAAAGTTGAAGCATATGGAAGGCTTCAAGAAATTTAATAAATTTAATTAGAATTGGAATCAATTTATCTGAAAATTGTTTAATAAATTTTGCTGAAATACCATCAACACCAGTCGCTGCATTGGGTTTTAATTGTTTTATTATCCTTAATTTCACGAAAGTCAGTGTCATATAGATCAAAAGGCGAATGTATATTATACAAGAACCTGTTAAAGTACTCTATGTTAATTTGATTCTTGTTAATTTCTAATTCTATAGTTTTTTTTCCCAACGGAGGCTTTCCCCATGTAGGCTTTTAGCCTTTTATGCTGTCCTCCACCCCTCAACTTAGTCGACCCTTTTGATAAAGGCCAATAGGTTTGGGGGATTTATCCTGCAGAAATTTTCTCAGGTTATGTATTGCGTTTCCAACAACCTGAGTCTCAGCCTTGAAAGAGCTAAGCACTCTCCTACAACGTGTGAATTCTATAGTAATATTAATAAAATAGTTTCTTACTGTTTCTGCGATGTCGTGATCGTTATCTATTGTTTTATTGTTTTATTCCAAAATTTTAATTTGTGAATTAGAATTTATATCATTAACAAATAAGGATAGCATTAAAAATAATTTTTTTTATATATATTACAAAGATTTTTACTATTATTTGGGTTTCGCGTAATTTCATTCGAATAAAAATTGATTTTTGCTTCCTTGATCAAAATTTTTACTTCTTGTTTGCTTTTATTATAAAGTACTGCAACATGAGAGTCGTTTGGATACTTCCTTTTGAACCTAAGGTAAGAATCTCTTACTTTAATTTTATTTTAATCATCCTTCATCTTTATTTTATATATGGAAATAATTTTGATCTTCTGTTAATTTTTTGTCAAATTTTTTGTATTATTTAACTTAATTAAGTTAAATGTGCTTCTTAAGAAAAAATTATATACAATGGACCAACAATAAAAAATAAAATAAAATAAATTAATTAATGTTGCATAAACACTTTAAGATCCTTTAAATTTCGAATTCTAAAGTATGGGAATATACGTCTCATAGACGTATAACAATATAATTAAGACTTTTTTTTGACAATAACGATTAAGTACTAATATTGTTTATGTTATATCTTACATTTAACAAATTAAGAAAATTAACAGAGCTAGGTCTAGTTAAAATTTACCGTAAAATAAAAAAATATCCATGGAAACAATGGTTATACCAAAACGATGACATATTAATCTAATCTCTTATCCTTTGTATAATTTTATTTAAATGCATCAATTGAGATTCAGATGACGATTGTTCTGTCATAATTTTAGAAATAATTTTTAAAATTTAAAAACATTGTGCTGTGATTTTTGTGTTCCTAGGAGAAAAATATTTATTATTTATTAATTTTTTGTTTATATCTAACTAAACAGACTGGTATATATAATATAAAATAACTTTAAGTTTTATTTTTCTTGAAAAATATTGAATTTTTATTGTTTTTTTTATTTTTTTTTTATTTTACTACTTTAAACATTCTATGGTGTGAATAAAAAATAAATTAAATAAAACTTTTAGTTACACCACGTAACATTTTTTTGTTTTAAAAAATAAAATTAGTGTTGTAAGACTCCTATATGACTCCTGATAACCACTAAAGGTGTTATAATGATCAATTATATAGATGTGTGATTACATATATGTAGATTATACAGATAATGAGAAATTAGTCGCAAACACTGATGAAGGCAGTAAGTTGCTTCCGAAATACCGATATTTACAAAATAAATATAAATGATTAGTGAAAGGAAACTCGACTTTTATTCCATAACTTAAATATATCACTAAAAACAAATCTGATTACCAAAAACAGTTATAATGATATTTTTATGGGAATAATGTGATTACTATTGCTAAAAGAATGTTCTTATATCAGTTTCATGAGTTGTTATAATGGTCATAAGTTTTAATACAAGACTATTCACATATCCTAATTCATATATGTTGATTGTCACTCCTTTATCATTAATTTGCAAATATTTAAGATATTCACCATTATTATATAACCCAATAATTCAAAACTACCTAAATATATATTTTGTTACAACATATTTCTAATTTAATATATATTTACCATTATATTATAATCATTTACCGATATCTTTTAATTTTAATACACATGTCTAACACAATCCTTATTTTTAAGTCCCAATTATTAACTTAATAAATTCCATAATCCTCGTATTAATAACGAAAAATATAATCATAAAAAGACTGGCAACAACAACAACAACAACAAAATTATTAAATATAAAATCATAAAATTAAAATTAGTTTTCTTTGTTTCTGTTATGGGTTTTAATTTAACCTTCAAATATCATCAACCCAAGGTAAATACAAAAAAAAAAAAACAAAAAAACAATAAAGGAAAGAAAAAGTGAAAATTTAGCTTAAAAAAATAAATTTCCTTTTGCTTTTAAAAATAAAACAAATAACAACAAAAAAATAAAACAATGATTGGATCAAAAATGAATTTTTAATTAAATTTTTGTTAAATTCTTTTGTGAAAAATTTAAATTTAATGTATATAAATATTACGCATAATATATTGTGAATGATTGAAACTGTGCAGTGCAGGAGGAGTTTTACTCTCAAGGTGTAGCCGTAAAAAAAAAATTTCAAATAACTATTTATTTATTTATTTATTTATAAATTACTATGCATGCAAACTTTCAGACCCTTTACCCATTCGACATGTGGGTTTATTATTTTTTAATGTAATGTATGCCAACGACACAGGGTCGAAAAACTTTTAAAGCATCGCAAAATCTTCCAACGATCAACACTTGTCTTGAAAAGCGAATAAGATTCAAATTTTTATTGAATTCAATTCTATGACGCTAAACATCGTCCCGCGTTTTCTCTTCACCGTATTTGATATTCTTCTTTCAACCACCTTATATGGACAAAACTTTTGGAATGATTAATAAAGCAAACTGAAAATTTCCTACTAAAATTTTCTTCTGCAGTTTCCTCAACATCTAATAATTAATAAAGTAGTTTAAATTTAAGTGTGGGTCTGGCCAGAGTTCTCAGTATGTATTTATTGACTATGCACATACTGTTAATAACAATATAAGTATTTTTGTTTTTTTTTATAAACAGCCGCACGCTAGGATAGGACCTTTGATACTTACGTACCGCTTGGCTGGGATAGAGAACGAAGAGGAAGAAGGAAAGTGTGGTACAAATTAACAGGTAGTGTAATCAAAAAACGGTTTATGTTTGACTTGAACCTCTGGAGATTATAACAAGCTGTTCTGTTTTTATTTGATTGTGGAAACACATCGGGAGGGATGTGATTCCACATTCGCGAAGCTCGGACTATAAATGAATTCCCATAACCTTTTTCAGTTTCTTTATCTTGGGATTTCCATTGTGTAGGGATGGGCATTTGCCGCTCCTCTTGTTTCGCGTTGGAACTGTTTTAGAGGAGGAAGTAGTGATTTGATTTCTACTGAGCAAGTGTCCACACCTACGAGATATCTATAAAATAGAGAAAGTGCCCCTACTGTACGACGATGTGCAAGAGAAGTTAGGGATAAAGTTACATTTGGGTCGCCTATGAGACGAATGGCGCCATTTTGCACGCGGTCAAGGTAGCCCAAGGTTGAAATGAGAGCGCCAGCCCAAATGTGAGAAATGTATTCCATCTTGGGTCGTATTAATGCTTTATAGATATTAAGGAGTTCCAAAGGTGAGAAGAGAGGTTTACAACGGCTTAAATAGCCTAAACAATTGGCAGCTCCTTTCGCAATATCAAAAATATGGGCATTCCAAGTAATTGATTTACGTGCATACCTAAGATGCTTAGACTATCCGAGTTTTGCAAAGTAACACCTTGGAAGGAAAGATTGGGTTCACATCTTAGAAGTTTGCGTTGAAAAAGCTGAAATTTCCTTTTTTTAAAAAATCTTCTGCAGAACATTTTAGTTTTTTTCTCATTTTTCATTTGGTGATAAAGAAAATGAATAATTGGAACTAACTTTCTTTATCATCAAATGAGTACTAAAACAACCAAAGATCTACATTGATATTTATTCTGTTTCAATCAATTTACTTTATCAATATTTTTTGTAAAATTTGGAATTTTCTTTTGCTGTAAAGATGGTTTTTTTTTCAATATTATCATAAATAAACGTGTCCCATCCATCTGAGGCGTCAAAATTTTATTTGTGAAACTATGTTTGCATCACCGCGCACTTTGCTACATTCTTAGTTCTCCATTTATCTGGGTTGCCTTTTTGAACTAAATATCTTTCTAATTATGTATATTCCTTTTGGAGTTATCCATTTTGATTTGATTTAATTTTTTAGTCCACAATTCAACGACCTATAAATTCTGACTGGGCATGTACGGTTAATAACAACAACAACGAGAACGAAGACGAAGAGGAAGTCAACAATAGTCGAACGAAATCGAACAAGTAGTTGCCACAACATATAACTTTTTATACAATTAAGATAAATTATATTGGGGGTTACATGGAAGACCCAAAACGTACAAACATATGAACGGGGTTAAATGTATGGTGATAAACGTTCTAATTTTTAGTATATTTAGGAATTTTTTTGTTTTTTTTTTTATAAACAACACAAAACAAAAAAAATCTACATTCTTGAAGTGCAATAACCTATTTTATGCCATCTTGGGATTTCCACAATGTAGGGATTAGCTCTTGCGGCTCCTCTTGTTTTGCGTTGGAATTGTTTAACAGGAGGAATCAGTGATTTGATTTCTGCTGAGCATGTGTTTACACCTACGAAGTATCTATAACACTTTGTGATTGAAATTGCATACGTTGTGGATGAAATATTAAATTTATCACCATAAAGAATTTTTCAAACCTAACCAAAAGCCTAACAATTATTATTAATGTTTTTTTATAGTAGATAATTTTTTTAAAATATTTGTCCCAATAAAAAGCAAAAGTTTGGAACTCTAGCTATAACTAAATTTAAGTTAACACACTTTAAATTTGATTTTATTCTTCAAACCCTATCATCGTTTCCATCAATCCATCCGACAACAGATGAAACGTAGTGTATTAAACTAAAAAGTTAACAATATTAACCCAAAACCATATTCTTCCAACCATATTAAAATACATAAAATCTATAGAGACGACCGAAATTAGTTTTATACTACAAGACATTAATTCAAAAACAATGAAAAAACATATAAGTTTTAAAAATCTATTATACCCTTCCAAAATATATTTTTTATTTTACTTAATAATAATTTTATTCATTAATTTTTTTTATTATTTTTATTTCAATTTACATAAATATTTTTTTAAATTAATTTATTCTTCTTTTATTATTTCAAGGCCCAACAACTGTACAAATGGTTTCACAAAATCGTCCACCGCCAATACCAGTTCCAGTTCAAGTACCACAGGGTCAAGTAATGCAACAATATGTAAATGATGGTACATTAACACATGTTGTATTGTCACCATCACAATATCAACAACTACAACAATTGCATGCTGGACAAGGTGGTGTACCACATTTGCATCATCAATATGTAAGTTATAATTTATTAATATAATTTATAATATATCATAGTTAGAACGATCGACGTATAGAACGATCTAAATATAAATTTTTCATTTTAATAAATATAGAATTTGGATTGTGATATTTTTTATGTGATTTTTTTTTTTATAAAAGTGACCCTGTCATTTAATGAAAGAGTAAACCAAAAATTAAAACAAAAAAAAAAATGTTATTAAAAATTACTTTTTGTTTTAAAACTAACCAATGGAAATCATAATTATTCTCTTCAACACTTAAATAATTAATTAATCATACCTAGTTTAGGATATTAAAAAAAATTAATTGTCAGTGTTTAGTGTGGTTGAAATTTTTTAATAAAAAAAAATTTAATGTATACATGCTAAAATCATTTTATGTTTTTCACACCCACAATTGATGAGTGATTGTTGTTGGTAATAATTATGAATATTAGGATTTGTTCAAAAAATTTAAAATTTACATGCATGCAAAGTAATTTCTGCTACCTCTACTGTTTACCTCTACAATTTCAATTCTATAATATGTTTCTGATTATCTTTTAGAGGTCCTGAGCTGAATAAGGTATGATAATACGAGTAAATATTTATACTGAGGCCATGGAATATTAAAAACAAAAACCATTGACATTCCATGATTTGTGGTATTCCAACTCAATCTTTAAATTTCACTATAATTGTGACATTTATTGCTGATTGTATTTTCAAGTGTCTCTTAGAATAATCACTCCTATATGTGCCTTAGAGCAGAAAATTATGTATCCTAGATAGTCAAACAGATTAATTTTTTAATGGATATTGAAATTTGAACAAATTAATATTGAAATTGAAATTATAATAGTTAAAGTCCAAAATATTTCCGGGTCAACTAGAGATTATTTTGTTAAATTTGTATATATTGTAAAATAGCTGTGAAAAATAATTTTTTGAGATTTGAACTATGATAGAAGACATGAGTGAGCTTGTTAAATTATAATAACGTTTTATTTCCTTAACATACATCATCATCATCATCATCATCATTGTCCTGCAACCCCAACCGTGGGCATAGGACGGATTCCGATTCTGTTATCTCGGTGTTATGCTCGACATCACCACATAAAATATGCCGCACCCCCAAGTCCGATTACTCCTGTAAGAGGATTCACCGTGATTTCATCGCGATAACCTCTTGGGGACCTACCGTTTGTTGTCATCTTTCATGAAATGTTATCAGTTGGTCGACCTTTCGGCATTTTCTGAGAAATGGGGAATAAAACCTAAAGCTGAAACCTGACAGGCACGCCCACCCGTTGGATGATCAGATACATCTCCTTATAGGCCGCTCATTGTGAGTACAGACGCCTTTTGCAGCCGCTCCAACGAGGAGATGCAAACGCTGCATACATGGTTACGGAAAAGACCCTTAAATTCGAAATGTGAAAGTGGTTCAATTCCGGACATGGATCTTCCGCCATTGTCCGATACACGCCATGCTTTCCCTCTCTTCTGTCTCCTACTCATCCTACTAAAGCGGGGTTAGAACCTGATCGTTTGTATGGGTTGCTAGGGTTAACAGGTGTCACCACGTGAAGGGGAGTGTAGGAAAATAAGGTGGGAGAGGCTAAGTGGCGTAAGCTGGATACAACAACCATAAAACGCATTACCACCCCATTAGACCTCTTAAATAGTCTCATTAAAACGGAGATATATAATTTTTTGAAGTTTTACAGAGTTGAGACATCATTCAAGTGTCTTTTCAACTGTGACTTTCATATGAGAATTACAGCATTTAATCTTAGTTATTTAATTACAACGATGATTTTATAGTATAATATATTTTGTTGCTTATAATCAGTTTATTTTCATATATTGTATGATCAAAATTTATTTGTTATTTAGAATGTCGGACGACTACACCCATCTAAACGAATACACTTTTCTTACTGAAATGAAGTACGCTATTCTTGAATAAAATACGTTCCAATACAATTTAAGAATGATGTTAAATTGCTTGTTAAGCTTTAAATTATCACAACCTTCTAACATCTTTAACAAAAATAGTACAACTTTTATGGTTTAGCATTATGGCACAAGCATTGATAATTTGAAAAGAGTTGAAAAAACAAATTAATTGAAAAGAAAAATTAGTAATAAATTTTTAACACAATGTTCAGGTAAATGAAAAATTACAGAAATGGTTTCAATTTCACTTTTGGTTCAAAACTCCGCTGAAAACGTGTTGCAATTTCGTAGTAACTATTATCATAAAATTATTTTTTGAAACATACAAACGGTAGGGGATTTCTTACACATTTTTACTTCAAAATGTAAGTCCTGTCAAAGTTTCTACTTCCTGCTCATTCAGCCGGACTTAAAAAAACTCCTACAATATAGTACTGCTCTCACTGAATTATTTGTTTATTGTAATTTTATTTTTGCAACAAACCCAGCACACGAATCAAAACTGCAAACGTTTTTTACACCTTCATAATTGACCAGAAACTTACTACAATTTAATACAAAAAAATGTTTGAAAATGGGTAGTCAGAAAAGTATATTCAGGTGGGCGACATCATAAAACTAATATTTAAAAATTCTGAAATTCGTTTATTCAGCGAATTCGGTCAATAATGAATGTCAAGAGAATTGAATGGAATGAAAATTAATACAACTGACAGTACATTTTCTTCTATATATTATTTTTCGTTAATTGGCTGCTACAAATAACTGTTACAAATTGTGTGTATACTTGCAATGTATACTTGCAAAATAAATTCGGTGGAAAGATATTTGTAGCAAGGTATATCATAGGATAGTTATATTATTTCATCTGTGCGGTACAAATATCTGAACCATTTCCCAACCAATTTTCATTATTATTCTTTTAAAAATGATAGATATTTAAAAGGAGACCGAAACTATTTTTTCAAATTTTTTTAATTTTCAATTACAAAACTTTAATTTAAAATTTCACCTCATGAATAAGTACAGACATACATCTTAACATACAAAACTTTTAATTTATCAAATTGCTGTAACTCACCCATCTACAGAGGCTAGCCAGAATTAAATTTAAATTTAATTTTTATATAAATAAATCATTACATTAACGGTTGTTGTCCAAGATAACAAAAATTAGATAGTGCCAATAATAAATTTAAAAAAATGGAAAAACAATTCATACCGTAATCAAACCTCCTTTCGTATTTCGAATAACGGGCTAATATTAGAAATACATTAAATCCCATATTAATGAAATAATATATTATTTGCGTTGTCATTTCATATGAAAATCTAATTAAAAACTATATCCATAAAAATAAAAACAATGTCATAACGAATACAAATGAAAATAAATTAAAATTTATACTAAAATAATTATTAACCTATTCACAGAAAAGCGAAAGTATTTTTATATCTAAAACAGATAAAGATAACATCTGTTTTAAATACACAAAACAGTATATGTGGATATTAATTATGACTTTAACAAGTTCATTTCTAAAAACTTTATACTATTCATAGAACAAAAGATGTGACAAAAAAAACACACTTGTTACGTATTTAATAGATATTTTTATTATAATGTAAATATTTTAAATATTAACAATGGAACAAAATATACAAACAAACAAACATTACTGGTTGGTTTTATGACGTATTTAAAAACTTAATTCAATTCAAATTATGTTGACCAAATAAAAACAATGTGTGATTATATCTAAAATATTTTAAATAAATTAAACAACGTTATATAAATAAATGCGGGTTGATGTGATTAAGTGCACATATAAACAATTTCAAATGTGATGCGAAAAGAAAAGAAAAATAAACAAAAAAAAATAAATTTAGTTCAACAATTTTTCTTATTATCATATTTTTGTTTTTATTTTGTTTTTTACGAATATGCAAATTTATTCGTACGTTTTGTCATCAGAAAAACATTAAATTAAAATAATAAAACAAACTAAAATTTAGTTTGTCTGATAGTTTAATAAGATACAACTTCTTGCATATTTTTTAGCTTTTGTGTCAGCTTTTCTTTTTACCTTATATAAAGAGGAAAAGAAAAGGAGTAGATTTCATAAGACTCTGTCGACAGGAATATATTGATAAGAATTTATTTTTGATTGTGGGTATAAGGGGCAACGAATACAAATAATCGGTAAGTTACTTTGTTAATAGAAAACAATATTCCGAATGCGAGGACATAAAAATCAAGTATGGCTTCGGTAGCCGAATGGTAAAGCGCTAAAAGTAATTTTCAATACAACCCCATCGGTTCTAATATAGCATAATAATAATTAATAAACACATCGTCGCTTAAGTATATTGTTTCGTGGCATATACCAATTGTTTGAAACGAAGAAAAAAACTCATTAATGTTTATTTGACAATTTGGAATAAAACGGTAGGATTTATTATCGTCATTCTACAAAATATAAATAGCGTTAAGTTCTTTAAATAATTATATTTTATAAAATTACAAAACTCAAGAGGGAAGAGTAGGTGATAAAACTGAGACCGGAAACTTCATATTTTTCTTCACAATATGTTTTCACTGCACAAAATTTTTATAACAACCGGTAGTAGCTCTCAGTGGCACCTTCTATCAATATTTTTTAATTTACCATAGCAACTTATATACATATAACAAACCAATACTGAAAACAATTTCAAGTGAACCGTCATATAACGGTATAAGTTGTAGAGGACACAATAATTAAATGGCCTAACTCCGTTCGGTTGTTGAATTAAGAAGAACTTTATTATGATATAATTTTATCTTAATCTAAACATTACAATTTACATTTGGATTAGTTATATTAAATTATTAAATCTACAGTTAAAACTATTGCATTTGACAAAGCATGATAAACACTCATTTTCCATGGGCAATCCATTTTTAAGTATTTACCATGCACTGTCAAATAGGCTCTAATATTTTCTTTTTTTATTTTATTTTTTACTTCTTTTTTGTGTTACAATTAGAAAAAAAGTCTTACAAAACCTAATATTTATTCTAAGTTTGACAATAACTAAACCTTAAAACTACGTTAAATTTATTTTGTTTACATCATTCTTAAAATTGTGGGTTAGTCTTTTTTTCAAATTTTTCGAAAGAAATATTTTATATTTTCTTATATTTTGGAAAACATAAAAAAAAACCAAAATTTGTTTAAATTTATTTTATTAAAAACCTTAGAACTAACCTAAATTACTTAAGCTACATCTATAATCTAACTAAACCTATGCTTACCTAACTTACCCTAAGCCTGAGAGGGTAAAGATGAGTATTTATTATTTTTTATCCTTATCTGGGATCTACATGTCATATTTGAGTGAATTTGTCTCTAAAATGTGCGGGTAATATTCTATGCACTTGCATGTAGCCCGTCTATTATAGTAATATAATAGAGGGACATGCTCGTGGTTTTGAATATACCCTTTACCATCCAGATAAATAAAATGTTTGGGTGCTAACTTCCGTTTTCATGCTGTTTTTAATGTGCTCTTCATTATAGTAAAATATATTATAGATATTAGACCATTTTTTGTTGTGGTAAGATATCTATTAAAATGATTACGAATTGTTTTTTACAAAAAATTATCGAATCTTACGATACCAGCTTTTTGGTACAAACACTTATTGCAATAAAAATGTTTGTAGTCCGTTTCGGAACTACATCGGATTAAAATTTTCTTATTTTCTCCATTAGACTTGCACTTATGTTGAACCAAATGGGTCCACCATATGAAATAACCGGTGTAATGAGAGTTTGATATGCTAAAATTTTTACTCTTTCATTGATAATTCTATTATAGAAAAGTTTCTTGGACGCCATAAATGCTTTAGTTAGGCTCTAATAGACTCTGTCAAATAAGCACTATAAAGTATACATTTCTGTATACCATACAACAAACCAATACTGATCAAACAACGTTAAAATTGGACCTACGTATACTGCCAAAACACGTACAACACACCAATAATTAAATAAAAATTTATTTTAATAATACATATTAATCTAATGTTGTTAGTTGTAAAATTTGGCGTGTACGACATACCAATATTAACAACTAGCAATTTTTAGATATATACAGCAAAAATTAAACAGAAAATTTCAGTAGCGGTAAGATATATCAAAAACTTTAAAATAGATTCATATAGAGCACACACAAAATCTATAAATACATTATCAAATCATAATAGTCAAAAATGGCGTATACGACCAAACAATACTAAACTGACGATATGATAATTAGAAACTAATAAAAATAATATAATATACAATATACACAATACATATGAAATAATTACTATATAAAGGCACAAATTCCGAAAGCGACAACTATATAGATTTTGAGGTAGAAACAAGACCGAGACACACTAAATACAGGATTAAATTACTGATTCACAAACTCCCTGTAAATGTGGAATTATAACAAAATATAGGATATTCAAAATATTGTTAATGTACAACGGTATTAAAATTGATAAAGCTACATCTTTCAAGTATCTCACTATTTCGTTCTATGATGAATCGAAATGGAATAGTCATGTAACTGAACTGATACAAAAACAGTCCAAAAGAATTGCAGGAGTATTTAAAAAATTAGAAAACAACTACACTAAACAAGGTTAAGCTGTTCACATATTATAGTATATTTCATAGTACGATAAGCTATATAAATATAGAAATTTACAATCAAATGAAAGAAGCATAAGCTTCCTCCCAATTAATTCAAAATAAAGCAATTAAAAATCTGTTTGGGTTGTTTGGCAGAACTTTTAATCAATTTTAATTAATCTAAACAAAATATAAAGAACTCAGAATGTTAAGCCAAGTAATTCAAGTATATAGTATTAAAAATAATTCGACAAAAACAAATACTAAACAAGTTGTCAATAATCAAATACATTGGCAAAATACCTGATGAGCAAACGAATTGCGATAATTGTTTCAAATTAATTACATTTTTATTTCAAAATTATTATATCCATTTTTGTATTATATATGACTACCTGTAAATAAATTATGTAATTTCAATAATTTTTCTGGTAAAAATACTGATGATGTATTCTTTAAATTTTATTACTCTTATAATGTAATTGCAACAACACTAAAAGTAAACTGTTGCAACATAAACATTTTCCGATAACAACACACAGGTACCAACATAATTATTTGATATTTTTTTTTCACCCAGCACCCATAATTTTATCGTACTACCTAAATTTTATACAACTTTAATTTTATTAATTAAATGTTAACCCTTAAGCTATTTAAGTTGTTTTTTTTTATTATATGCTAATAACATTTTATTATTGCAAAATTTTATAATTAATCATATGAAGTAATATTACCATTATCGAAATTTAAATTAATTTTTTTTTACACTGCTATTAATGTGCTATAATGTGCAGCCCTTATTTAGCTTATTTTATGGAAATCATTATTTTTTTTTTTATTTTTTGTAATTTTATAAATTTTGTTTTATACCATTAATATTAGTTTAAAAAAAAAATAGAAAACAATAAAATCATTAATCAACTAAAAATATAAAAACAAAAAAAAATTCTGCTCAATAATGTCATAACAGTAATTTCTTAATATCGTCCACCAACATATAAAATTGCACATAACAAAAGAAACAAAGCTAAAAAAAATTTGCTACTGTTGTTGGTGGTGTCATTCCGAAACAAAAAAAAAAAAACAAAAAAAAATTATTTTAATTATGACCAGTGATGCCATTTGTCAAGATTTTTGATCTTCAATAAAACTTTAAGATTAGTATAAAGTAGTCAAAATTCAGGATTATTTTCATAAAAATTTCATAAGTTTTTATTTTATAAAAATTTATTTTTTATTTTTTAAAATTTTTTATTATAGTAAAACCGAAATACAAACATTTCGACTTAATTGTAGAAAACTTTATATTTAACTAATTATGCAGTTTCTTAACCCTTTAAGCGATTTAGATGCGATGAAAGACTTCTATACTATATAATAATTAATATTTCGAGTTAAAATATAAAAGCATCGATCTATATAAGTCTTGTTTGTTTGTGTAAAAAATGAAAAAAAATTAAGTATACTGAATACTGAATTTTAGTTATTTAAACTAATCAAAATGAAGTTTCTTGGGTCTGAAAAGAGTTAAAATGTCCAATTTGGATGATGTTGTACTCAAGAATTGTTGCATCATTTTTAATAACACTGTTATTTGAATATAATTAATATCCGAATATAATACCACAAAATGAAATTTCAATTTCGTTAATAGATCTAGATGTAAAGGATGTGAAGGATGTGTAGGATTGTAAAGGATATCTATGATCTGTATTTAGATGTTCACAATTTTTTGCAACAGTTTTTAAAACCAAAAATAGGTTCAAATGGTAGAATTTTTCCAAAGTTAGAGGAAATTTGTTTTTGATATTTTATCATTGCCAAATTATTCAACTACAGTCGTAGCAGAACATTTTCGACTCAAATAAATATAAATAAAACCAAAGTTCAAAACCGTTTCCGAAAACATGACTAATGCTATCTTATTAACTAAAGATCTTTCAACAATTTTTTTTTTGTTATAATCTGGAAGCATAATCCATCATTGTTAAAGAATTTCAATACAAAAAGTATGTATGAAAAGTAAAGAAAATCAGCGATATAGAACCCGCCTCTTGAAAACTTAAAAATTTTATGTATGATGAAAAATGATGGTAAGGTGTTCAATAGTTTAGAAGTTTCGATTGATGAAATACTTTTTATATTTCATAGGTCTGATTTGAAGAGACTTCAACACAAATTTGTGAGAAAGGAATGCTCTGAGAGTATTGTATTTTAGGCATTATACTTGTTGTTTCGTCAGAGCAATTATAGAAAATGATCGCTCCTACATTACAGGAGAGCCATACAAAATTTTATATTTTTTTTAATCTCCATTTGCAAAATCTCGTTTTTGATGAAAAAATGTTTTTTTTTTTTTTATACTTACCAAAAAAATTATTTTTTTTTTTAAGATTTCGTAGCAGACCCACATTACAGCGACGACTTAATGATGTTAGGTGTTGTGTAACATCTTCATGATTGATAATTTTGATGTGTCACTTTTTTGTCAGCTTACCTTTTGTACCCACCATCCCAAATATTTTTTTTCTTTCTATATATAATTCCAAGTCTGTGGAATGAACACCCTAACTGCTTTTACACATAGATTTGGAATACACAATCACATACAATAACTTTTTTCTGTAGTATTTTTGTTGTATAGACTAATTTAAATGTGGAAAACTATATCTATTGTAGAGGACTTCGCCTTCATAATAGTATAGTTCCATTTTTATTTTTAGTGATAACCAAAACTCTCAACTATTTATCATTTATTTTATCCCAAGGATAAAGGGTACTGGACCAAGTCGAAAAATCCAGAAAGCATTTTTTGCCTTCGTCGGTAATCTGGGCCGAATCTATGTTTTGTATATTAATAGGCGGTTTAAAGATGTAATGTATTTTATGTATCTACAACTGCTTAAGAATCCTAAACATTTTGCAACATCCTTCGCGACCGAAAAAATATAATTGAGCCACGAAAGTTTGCCGTTTATTTCCATTCTAAGAATTCTTACAGTTTCGAAATTTTCGATATTTTCATTTTCGAATAGAATATTTGGTATTGATGGAATTAATAATTCATTTGAGTTTAGTTATAAATTTTGATTTATTAAATTCATGTTGCGTTTTGTATTTTATTTTATGTTTGTTGGTTATGTTTTTGCACTAAAAATTAAAGTAAATTATTGTATAAACCTATTTACCTATATTTATTAAAGATTTATTTCTTAAATATCAAGATTTTAGTAAAATCTTAAAACTAGGTGCATTAAAATGTTTAAAGTTTTTTAGAAAAAATATACAGATTTTTTTTGTAATATGACCTGGCAACAGTGATCACGACTCTTGTTTTATAACTTTTTCTCTATTTCTCTTTGATTTTTTCTCATTTTTTTTTACTATCTAAAGTAGCTACTTTTTATTATTACAATTAGAAATTCATAATTAGGCATTAATATGTATGCAACATTATAAAAGGAACAATATGGTGCCACTAAAATATGACATTAATAAAATATGATTAAAAAAGGAATATAAAAAAAAAATAAATAAAAAGATAACTTTTAGTATAATTATGATCATTTTTTAAATTAGCAACATTGTTGCAAAGTGTTGCACAAAGTTAGTACTAACATTTTAAATGGATAAACATTTATTTTTGTTTGTTCCTTTTATTAAATTGTTATTAATCGTTTCTATACTCTGAAGATTACTCAAAATGTATAAAGTTGATGTTGTGTTGATGAAATATGACACTTGATAAAAAAAAAAAACAAAAAAAAAAAAATTAATTTTCAATTCCATTAAATTATATCTTAAAAATAATCACAAAATAATGACTTTTACAATGAAAAAAAAAACAAAAAAATGTTCAAAAGTCGAATTCAGTCACAACTGATCTTTTACAAATGATGTTTTGCAACATTGTTCGAATAGACTTAAAAAAACATTAATTTTTTTTTTTTTTTTTTATTTTTATTTATTACTATTTATAATAACTAGTTTTATAAGCACTTTTATATAGTTTTTATAATTGAATGTCGTCAATCAGATTACAAACATGTTGTATTTTTTCGAATTGCAATTATGAAATTTTAGTAATTTGATGGTGTTAAATTAAATATTAAATTAATTCTATAGTGAAAAATTGAATTTTAATTTGTACTTGTTTAATTTAATGTTAATTAATTCCACAACATATTTATAATTGGTTTGACATTTTTTCAATAGATTAACAACATTTTTTGGTAATTTTTTACTGATGTTGTTTTTTCAATTGTGTAAAATTTTCAAAAATGGAATTTTAGGAAATTATATGAGATTTTCAATTAACTTTAGTATTAATATTGTAATAGTTAACTGTTATTTTTTAAACTTTTTTGTAAAAAAAATATTATAGAAAAATCGTTAGAATTGGAAAAGCAAAATTAGTATATGTGTGTTCTTGTGTGATACGTTTATAATTAATTTCTGCAAGGACTTACAAAACTGTTTAGAATTGTCTTTTATTACTCCATCATTTACTTAAGACTAATCTCTTATTAAATATTATAATTATTAATACTATAAAAGTAATACTATATCTGTGTCAATACATTACAAGCAATTATATCTTTTAAGGAGAGGCATACATTTATTGAAATAACGTACATAGCATTTCCTCCCTTTTTACTTTTAATGTAAGTCCACAACAGTACTAAAATTTTAATATATGTATAAACTAGTACATAATTTTAAAATAGGTATAATACATATTTAATCAAATAACAAGTACATAATTCAATTCAATTCAATTTTTTTGTTTTTTTTTTCTTTTTTACTATTAGAGCGAATTTGATCTATTTTGATATCCTTTAAATTTATGTAGAATTACAAGCCTATCTGGTTCATTACTTTGACGATGTGACTTTCTTATTGGTTGAGGTAGAAGAGACATTAATTCTTGCATTTCATGCTTCTTAGGTGTGGAAATTTCAAAATGTCTATCATATGTTAGTATAACCAATACACTTGTATTAATACGTGACTTAAGCTGATTGTCGTGAGCCTTTCTAGGTATACATTGTTTATATTAATCAGATACACAAATTTTGAAATTTGCCTAATAATAGTTGCCGGGATTCGTATTGTGTATTTATCTTTTAAGGAGAGGTATATATTTATTGAAATAACGTGCATAGCATTCAGAAACTTAAAAAGAGAGATAATTTTAAAAAAATCATGTGTAACAGTTATTTTTTCACTTTGACATATAAAAATTAAAAATGGCAATTATTAGAATAATTGTTATCATAAAACTATAAATAAGCATAACGTAAAAAGAATTAATTTTTATCAATTGAAATATAAAACAATTTTTATTGTTT
Source organism: Argyra leucocephala (assembly GCA_963942445.1). Classification (NCBI taxonomy): domain Eukaryota; kingdom Metazoa; phylum Arthropoda; class Insecta; order Diptera; family Dolichopodidae; genus Argyra; species Argyra leucocephala. The sequence goes on from OZ012680.1 coordinate 65,773,453, forward strand.
ATCGTTTTCTAATTGTGGAATGAGAAAGGTATAGTGAAAAATTTACCATACATAGTTCCAATTTTAATGAGTCTTTCGAAGAGGACATTCACCTTCCGATAGAATGCAATACAATTAATTCGTATTATTATTCGTACATCAAAAAAACCAAACCACTTCCAGTCAGCGTTAAGGCCAACGTTAACTGAAGCCACATTCCATTATATCACAAAGAAATATCAGGGATTATCTGAACTTCACTTAATTTATAATAGACTCAAAAATAATGTAAAGAAGTCTTTCTTTAATTTAAAGTAAAAAAACCCTTAAAACTAGAATTCTATGTAACGAAAACTTGACACAAAACGATTTATTTTCTTATAAAAACTATTTCACCGTCAATGGCAACATTGCTATGATAGACAACATGCTTACAACTCTCTAAAGTTGTAATTCGCAATAGCAATATTTGGTTGTGTTGTCTTTTGGATTATGTTGTGTGTTTAGACAACTAAAAGGTGATGTGAATGGCAATGTCACCCTTAAATTAGCTTAAATACTTGACTGTGGAATGATCCTCTAGTTCTAATGTTAATGTGGTCGTTGGACCTATTGTAATACTCCTTCTTAGATCTGTGCTATCCCTGATCTTTGAAGGAGTATTAGTAGTCAATTTATACTCACACAAAATCTATTCATGTCGCATTTTTGACTTCACAACACATAATGTGCACATTGTGATCTAAAATTATAATCAATTCAGCCTTATTCAGCCTGTATAGATGTTTATTCACTATAGCGCGTTGGGAAGTTCGTTATTTATAATATAAAAACAACTTAAAATAAAAAATATCTAAACACATTAATTTATTTTCATTTGTGTATTTTCATTGTCTATAAGTATAGTGAATATACTCGTAGATATTTAACATGGAAACAAAAATTTCATAAACATCTCCTCTAAACATAATAAGCTTTGAAACATAATTTAATAATTATTTTTATTAATTATTTTTCGTTTATCATTAACAAAGCTTAAAAAATTTGGACACATAAAACTCATGACTGAAACAAATATAGAGAGGGATAAAGAAATTGATAAGATTTTAAATGCCCTTAGAAAGATACCTTAACACTTTGGCTATGTTGATCATCTGTGATCATCATCAAATGTTCCTCCTTCTTCCCAGGTTAAATATATCACCAGTGATCATTCTCATTTTCATAGGAACGCGGCCTCTTAAGATCTATTTTACTTCCCCGTTTATCTCAGAATTGTAGGTCTATGTTCTTGATAAATTAATTTGATTGAAATACAGTACAAATACAGTATTAATACACAAACTTTCAGCACCTAACATTGTGCTAAACAAAATAAAGAAAAAACTAAAATATTTAAATAGATTTTTTATAAAAAAACAAAAAAAAAAAAACATACAACACCCTCAGTATTCGCTCATACAATCCAATTTTTTATTTCTATTCATTTATCAACATTATTTTTTTTTTTTTTTGTACACAAATTATTATTGAAAATTGAAATAAAAACATCACTTCGTCTGTCATTAAAAATTGCTTAAAAAATGTTAAATTATAAAAATAATTAGCTATGAAATTATTTTTTATTTAATTTTATTTATTTTACTTTCTATATAATTAAAACCGTTAATAAATAAAATATAAAAACGAATTTTAGTAAAAGTCATGATGCCGGAAATATTTCTATTTAAATTATTATATTTTATTTTTATTTTATTTTTGTTTTTTGTTCTTATATCATTGCGGTCAAAGTAATTATAAATTGATCGCATGTGATATGGATTTAGTTTTGTTGTTTTTTTTTTTATTAAATTTCATTTCAACACTCTCATTGCTTGTTACTCCATTTCACCTATATTTTGTTTTTCAAATACACTTTATAGTAATTTAAATTAAGAAGTGATGTTTGAACAAGATGTTTTCAGACCTACCCCGGTTGAATTCAACTCTATGGAAAATTATTAAAAAATTAGTTAACAAATAATAACAAAACTCACCATACCATTACAATGAGTCGGTGTTGCGCAAATAGAAAATTAATAGAATTATCGGTGGGGGAGACTTGGGTAGAAGGTTGGAATTTAATTGTAAAATTTTAAATGAATCAAATTTGTCAGAAATGGTGATGAAAATTTTGCGTGTATGTAATATATTAAATATGAATATAGAGTTTAGTTTTTTTTTAAACTCTAGAAAATTATTAATGACAATGTTTTGAAATCAAAAACAAAACAAAAAAAAAAGCTTATAACAAGTAAAAAATATAAATACAGGTAATTAAATTGTTTTTTTCTAAATTAAATTGAATTATTCTGGTGAAATTTTTAGAAAAAGATCTGTAAGTCTGTATATTTGAGGTTGTGTATGTGAAATTAAATTTGTTTTTTAAATTAAGCATTTTTTTATTTTATGGTAACAGTATATTTTTTTAATTTTAATTTTTATAGATTGTAGTTTATTTACTTTCTATAATGATTAGACACATAAATCAAAAATAAAATCAATACACACATACAGTTCTATGACTTATGGGTCTTGAGCTACTGGATCATCATTTTCGGTTTAACCTATTTTTTTCTTCCTGATGCTTCACTCTCGTTGGGAGCATAAGATTTCCATAAACTCTTTTATTTGATTCTGTTCTGCGCTAGCTATTTAATTTTACTACATGTTGTATTGTGTAATCTTTCTATTATTTTTATGGGCTGATTTGATGGACTGATATTTTTCGCGGTCAATCAACTCCTCTTTTGTCCTACGGATTTCAATCCAATGCTTACTTTGTGATATTGTTTGTATGTCTTCTGAGGATGTGGCATATCCCTCTTCATTTTCTCTTTTATATTTGAATGCCTATATCGATTCTTGTTTGGCCATTTCCCAGAGTTAATTATTTCTAAATATTCAGAATGTTTACATGTATTTTTTCATTTGCAGGTATTTGCTAACGAATATGCATTTTCCGGAAATATTTCTTCTTTATCAGTCATGTCTAGCTAGCATACTGTAGCGTTGATTTCACGCAGCTATCATATAGTGTAAGCCCTGGAAATATGAGGTTGCCTCCACATATTTTCCAAAGTCATTCTCCAATTTTACATCTTAGTGTTTCAAAGTAACTGAATTCGGTGACATCTTCTAATTACTTTGTTGTTGATTGTACTGACGGGAGCATTATTTCTTGCGTCAATTCTTTACGGTATTCTAAGCTATGGTAATCTGAACAGAATTTTGGTAAATAATTAAAGGGCAGTGGTTTGTTTACATCAATTTCTGGCTTGATTTTTAACAATCAAACTTAACGATATTCTTTGACATTCCCAGCTTTTGGAACATTTATATTATTTTAAATAATTTGTTACTTTAAAAAATTTATAGGCGGTGGCCTTCGATACTAGCATAAGTTTGAACGAAATAAATAAAAATATATTTTAATTTGTTCACCTCGTATTTATCGCTTTATCTTATTATATTTCATCAGCTTAATTTATGTCCTATAATTTATTTAACATTATATTAAATCTGATTCATCGGTTTATTCTCCGTCTTAATAATGGTAGACAACTTATATCAAATTATGCCTTCAATAGACTTTTGCATCATCAAAGTAAAAATAGAAAGTAGAATTATCATTGTTAAAGTGATTTAATATTTATAGATTTAGATTACATAACTACTTATACACCATGGAAGATCGATCTTGCGTCAATTAAACCGATTATAATACTTAATTCAATTATAATTCCTATAAAAATCACAAAATTTATTCAAAGTGAAAATATTAATGTGAAATTGACTTGTAAGGGGCATTTTGTACTTCACACCTTTCACTTTGCACTTTTATTTTCCAAAAATACTATATTCTATTGCACTAAATTATCCTCCTAAAATTATGCAAAATATCAAAAATATTAAAATATAGTATTGAAATCCAAGCAACATGATAAAATATGAAATCGTCTGTATATTAGCCAACATAAATTAAAATAGACAATTCTATCGTAAAATTAACTCGAAAAGATTATGTTAAAGCCCAAAACATTCCGGAAAATGGATATCGTATGTATTTTACCACAATGAGCCACTATGTTACCACTTTCCATTCTTTTATTTTTAAATTTTTGCAAAATTTTTGATAAAACTCACTTTATTGAATAAATTTTCATTATTTATCTTTCATTCTAAATTCATTTAGAAATTATTTTTTTCAATATTATCCCAAGATGGTACAGTTTGTAAGAGTATCCATAATCAAAAATTTCTGCATCTCTAAAAGCTTTATTCTACTAACTTAATTAATCAATCAGACCTATATTGAAATATAACTAAAGATTGATTAAATTTTCCTTATAATTTTTGTTTCATCAAAATCACTACTTGCCTGTAATTCACGCATAATATTTTTGATGGTGAGAAGCAAAAATAATTCTTCAACTTTTTCAATAATTTTAAATGATAATGCGTTCAACAAATTTTAATTTCAAATATTTTAAAATAGTTGAAGACTCAGGCATTAAATGGGTAGGCATTCCACTGCAGTTTATATGTAAATATGTGCTGAACAATCAACTCCTATCAGTTTTTTTTTTTGCATATGAATTTAAGCTAATTAACTCTATTGAAATTTGATTTTTAAAATTTAAGTAGTGTTGGGTCATGATAATTTTATATTAGTGTACTGCTACCATATTGTTACATTTTTGTTTTTTTTTTGTTTTTATTTTGTGAAATTTTCGTTTTATATTTCAAATTTGAGAGCATAAAATTCCATAAAGATGCAAAAACAAAGCACATTTACAAACAAAATTAGAAAATAAGGGACATTGCTCTGTCCTGTATTTGGAAAATGAGCTTCAGGTATTGTAGTATTTACATTACATAAATCTTTTATTGGTATAACAATAACTTTATTTAAATTTAAATCATTATTATTGTAATTATCAATTATACCAACAGTTGGCATTATAGCAGCAGTATGAGGTGGTTTAATTAAATCACCAGTTGCCCAAATTTCTATTTTATTTTTAACTAAACCGATTTCCTCTTCAGTTTCTCTTAATGCGCATTCTTCAAATGATAAATCAGTAGTATCCTTTGCTCCCCCTGGAAATGATATTTGCCTAACATGAGTTTTTAAATGTACTGAACGTCTTGTATATAATAAAAATAAATTTCCTTTATCATCCTTACATATTGGTATTAAAACAGCAGAATATTTATCCGTAATATTTTGCAATTGAACTAAGGAACATGATTTTTTAAAACGAATTTCAAAATTCTTTTTATTGCTTTGCGTTAGGAATTTTTCTGCTGTTATTTCTATTTGTTTTGAAAATTACGAAATTGTAAAAGTAAATTTTTACTACTTATTAGTCTCTTAAATAACATTATATATAATTAACAGTAACAAATCACATAATTAAATAAATTACATAAATTTTAACTAATAAACTAATAAATTTAAAAAAAACCTGAATCAACCCTAAAAATATATCTGAATACAACCCTGTATCAAATATAATTAATTGTAATAGATTTTATATATATAACAGTAATATTAATATATTCATAAAAAGGTCAATAAGAATTAAATATATTTAAGTCAATCTAAGTGTAACCTTGAAACGTCACAAATAAAAAATATAAATTGTTAAAAAATAGGACAGTCCTGTAAAATACAGATAAAATGGTCAGCGTACTCATGGGCTTTATAGCCCCAAAGCATTTTATCTTTTTAGATAAAAACGTGATTATATTGAAAACCGTTATCATTTTCCTCTGTTATAATATTATTATACCTAAAATACAAGCTACATGTAAAACATATTATGTATAACCCGAACAATATAAACAGAGAAAATTTAAAGTTCAAAATGTCCACACATTAATGGATTAAATATTGATGGTTAGAAAACTCTAATTAGAATTTTTCAAAAAATATTAAATTATCACCAGGTAAAATACTCATAAGTTTTTTATTATTTTATTAAATCTGGTGTTTTTCTTCTTTGAATATTAATTTTATTTATTTTTATTTTAATGGTTTTAACACTAAAAATTTTTCAGATAATAAAGTGCGATCAGTTTACTTTAGTGCAATGTTTCGGGATACACTACAAAAAATCAATTATTTGCATCATTTCTCTTCTTCCTCAGAATTAAACATTTTTGTTTGGTATGTCTGTTGATCTTATGTTTTTATGTCATTATCTAATTATGTTGTTTAATTTATTAGTGTTCAACTATTTCAACTCAGTCCAGATCATTCTTGATCAATTATTAATTAAATATTTTTTTTATATAAAATATCAAATGAGCGTTTGGATTGGACTGATATACCAATCCGAATATTAGCGAAGATAAAAATGTATGTGTGCCAGTTCGAGTAACAGCACTGCGAGTGACTCAATTGATATTGAAGCAGATTAGGCTGAGACTTTTTAATACATTATTAAAAAAATACAAATTTTTTAGTTTTTCCAATAAGTTTCATTTTTTGAATATGTCTATTAGTGAAGATTAAAATGTGGGATATTGTGGTTCTCGTGCATCTTGCTTATTCTCTTACGACTAACTTACAAGCCAAAATTATTTTTATAATAAAATTATTTTTTTTTTACTGATTCGTATATCTTTGCTGCAATGTACTTATTTAATTTAACTTAATGATATTAGTCTAGTACAATTCACATGTAAATAAAATCACCCAACTAAATTTTGCGTTTTTTGTTTTTCGGTTTTTATTATTTTTTTTTTTCATTATATTTCCATTCAATTAAAATGAAATTTTATTGTTCATTTTTTAGCATCACTAATTAATATAGTTGTTGTAAAAAAATGTACCTTAATTTATAATTTTTTTTTATTAAAATATAAAATTAATAAATATATGAAAAACAATAAAATAAAACATGAATGCAAATTACTTTGAAAAAATACAAAAGAGAAATTTTATTATTAAATATCCCTACATCAAATAATAATGAGCAAAAACCTCATCTAAAACTATAAAAAGGCACTAATCTAAAAGAAAAAAATATTAAAAAAAAAATTTTAAAATATAATTATTAAGTATATATATATTAATATAATTTAAAAAAAATACTTTTGATTTGTAAAAAAAATTTAATATTTTTGGTTTAATGAGCCGATTGCATTTATTTTTTTATATTTTAGCATATCGGTATAATTAAATATCACTTTAGAACAATTAATTGAAATTAAACAGTGAAAATTCTATTCTTCGAACTCTTCAATAATAGAAAAATATTTGTATTTAAATTATAATATTAGGTAGGTGTTTATAAATCAGATTTTGTTGGTGAATTTTATTTGATGTAAGTTTTGTTTGATATGCTTCCATATATGAAAAATTTATTATTAATTTGTGACACTCATTACATCAAATTTTATAAAAGTTTTAATTGCATATGCCCGACAAGAATTATTATTGCATCACAAGAGTTTTATTATTGCACGACAAGAATTTTATTATTGCATCAAATTAACTTTAAGCTAACTAAAACACTGAACAATATTAGAATCGGAATTGGAACTTAGTAAAATAAAAAATGTCCTTTTAGAATTCACTCTATTACAGAAATGTTTGTGTACTTCACAGATAATAATATTATTTTTTCTAGCTCTCAACTCATTGTTGAACTCTTTAAGCAATTTTTTTCCTGTTTCTACCCTAATAGTTTGTTTGATTTTGATTGAAGATAATTTTAATTTGATTTTAATCTCAATTTTTTCAATTGCTTTATTAGTATCTAGAATATAGAATTTTTTATAGAAATTAAATAATAATTTAATTATTATTAAATTTCTATAAAATTATTATATTAAATTATTATTATATTTAATTTCTGTAAAATTATTATATTATTATAATAACGGTATCTGGATCCGAAATTAAATAATAATATAATTATTATTTAATTTCGGGTCCAGATACTGTTTTTAAAATAATACAGAAAAATTGCTCAGAGTACCTGGCATTACCATTATCATTATTATTTAGCTTATCATTCACATTGGAAATATTTTCACTACATTGGAAAAGCTTTTTCGTAAGATCTATCAATAACAACAGACACCAAAAGTTTAATATTAAACTACTGGAAAATTGTCAAATTATCCTCTATTCTGAAATTATGTAAATTAGTTGTCTATGATTCAATTTAAAACTGGTTTTGTAATTAAAACCAACCAGAATGGATCCATGAAAAAAAAATCTACTATAACCAATTTAGTAGAATTCTACAACACTCTCAATAGTAAACTGATATCATTTACACAGACCTGAGTAAATTTAATTGAAATTTTGTCGCACGCAGTATATAGTTGTTAAATAATCACCGCAATTTTTAATCGGATAATAACAAATCGCTCATAGGAGCACTTACATTAAAAGAAATTGTGTAATTTATTTTCATGGTTGTAATTGCGTCCCACGAAAAAGACGTTCAAATATCAAGTTGTTAATCGTCGGCAATTTTAATCGTTCTCTCTTTCTCACTCTCTCTCTCTCTCTCCCTACTTCTCTTTCATATATTTTAATACTAAAAGTTTCAGAAATTGGGAGATTGCAAATGCCTATGTGCGCCAGATATGCTCAAATAAGAATTTTGGTAAAGCTCATCTCACGCTTAGCTCAAATTTTGCTCTAGCTCACAATTGATCTCAACACACAAGCTAAAAACATGAGCTAGTCCACAGATTGTGCTTATAGTGCTTTACTCAACCATGAGCTTGAAATTTGAAATTTTTACAACCCGGAAAAAAATTATATTGAATCATCTTGAATTTGTACGGATTTGCATGCAAGGGTTTTCAAATAGGAATGATACAATTTAAGAATTAAAAACTGCACCCACCAACTCCAACAACCAGTTAGACACCAACTTTTATTTGGTAATATTATGCCATTATGTATGGAAAATAACAATAAAACCCTATCTTCCTCACTTTTTCACATAAATTTGGCCTTATTTCATCAATAGCACGTACAATGTTGATTTTTAATTGCTCAATTGTTGTTGGATTATCAGCATAAACTTGTGACTAAACATATCCGGAAAGAAAGAAATCACAAGTCCTGTATCGTTCTCCAGTGACTATTACTCTTCGACCATTTTCTTCAAATAAATATGAACCAATCACTCCACCAGCTTGAATTGCACGCCAGATCAGTTAGTGACTTTATCTAGATGTAATGATGTCTGAACAGTTTCGTGTGTATTTTCAGCACTTCAAATTCTGAAAGAAAACTGCCTCGTTGTAACCCTAAATAATGTGACATTATTAACGTATACTTCATGAGCAAAATATATATATATAGACAGACAGATTACTTTGGAGGGCCCATGTCGTGAATAAAAATAAATAGCTGAGAATAAGATTCAACAGATTATATTTACTAATAGGGCGTACTTCAGAGCTATCACTGCCAAATAAAATAATGTTATATAAGGCTGTACTAAAACCCATATGGACATACGGCTTGGAGTTATGGGGGTCAACTAGCAATGGAAACATAGTCATAATAGAAAAATTTCAGCCCAAAGTCTGAAGATCACTCGCAAATGCACCATGGTACGTGCGAAAAAATCAAAGAGGAGCAAACCTAAATATTATGTCAGTCATTATTATGTTTGTTTACATTACCATTTAAACAAAAATTAGCTTCATCAGTGAATAAAGTTTTTCGATAAAAAATTTTATCATTTTTAAGATAAAGCAATTTAACAGTTTCTAAACGTTGTGTAAGCGTGTATTTTTCCGCTATTAAATGGCATAACCTATTGAACATAATTGACATAATAAATGTCAAAAAATAATACATAGTGTTGTCAGTTTAATCATTTTAAGTTGTATCGCATCACTAATCGAAAACCCTTTATATACATTGTATAAATTTTTGGTATATATTATATAAATTCATATATATATAAATTCATCAAGGAAGATTTTTTTTTAAAGTTCCTGGAAATTTATGTTGCTGTTAAAAAATTGCTTTCGCATCTAATTTTCTACATTTATTATTATTATTATTATTATTATTATTTTAGAAAATATTATTATAAAGGATAAAAACAAGTTTTAATAATCCACTTATTTAATTAATGACTTATATAATACTTCAAAAAATATACAGTATGAATTTTAGTACTAATTTTTGAAATATTTAGAACGTACACAAAGTAAGTAGGTGTCAATATAAAGTTATCTTGATCTCCACTATTCAAGTGAATAATAATAATAATAGAAAATATAGAAAAGAATCCTTTAAAGTCATTTATCAAGTGACATAAAAGGACCCTTTTTTTGTTTCTAATATATTTTTATTTTTATATAAAATTGCATAATGAGAAATAACACCGTAATAGTAATTATAATAGTAATAATAATTAATCAAAAATCATCACTATACACCATCATCAAAATATGATTACAATCAACTTTATTAAAGGAAATTGCATAAAACAACAACAAAAATATGAAAATATGTGCGCTTATGATAAATTTTGGTGGTGTTGTGTTATTAATAAAGAGAGTGATCATGATGATGATGATGATGATGATGATGGTTATGATGATTATAATAAGCAAAATTAATGAGACATACAAACAATGACGATGAAATGAATATGTATGTAATATACATGTATATATATATGTATACATTATAAAGAAAATAATAATATGTATATGACAGGGAAATTAACTAGGAAGTATATATAAAATCGTAACAAATAAACAACCTCTCATTATTACAACGATAACAAGGCACATCCTATGAATAACAAAAAAAGAAAAACTCAACAATAACAAACCAATTTTTTTTAAACATTTTTATGTAAATATAATAATAATGATGATGATGATGATTATGTTAATTAAAATGATTAAAAATGATGAAAGGTAAATAGCATTAAATCTCATTTTGAAATTTTATTAACACTTTGAATTAATTTTTATTGCTCTATTGTTTTAGTAGAGTTTCCGAGATTCTAATACACGTATTAGTACAATAGATCTGAAGAAGTCGCATCTCTACATAAAACTCTTCATCGAAAATATGTATATCTGATGGGCTATACACATTCTTACATATTATTTAAAATTTCAATCATTATATTTGTATGTGTACACTATCCTAGAAATGAAAAGTACATGCTTGGATGTTAATTTTTATTTAAAGAAATTTTAAGTGAATTATTTTTATCGGAATTCATTTATTAATTGTAGACATTAGCGTATATTATGAGTATTTATTAAAACAAAATAAATAAAATTATTTTTTGTTTATTTGTCTTTAATGGTTTCATGGAATATGATTATAAATCTTTATTTGCTTTTAAGTTCGACCCGGAAATCCGGTGTCATGATCATCATTAACACAATAGTAATATTCAATAATAATAATATTTTTTTTCTCTTTTAACTGGCTTTTAAAAACCAAAATCATTTCTTTTATTTATTTGTTGGTGTACTTTAAATTAATTGTACATAAAGAAATAAAACAAAAGTTCTTTTTACATATGGAGTTCAATGGAGTTCAAAAACTTGAAAATTAAAATTCAGAATTCAGAAAATAAAGGACTATACATAGTTGGAAAATCTGTTCTGAATATGAATTATTACAACCTACATACATATTTACGCATAATAAATAAATAAATTATTAAATTAATGTAAATGAGGTAGGGATGGTTATTGAAAATCACCGTATTAGCAAGTGGGCTTATTATGATTACCCTGACTAATGAAAATTAAGCATCCGAGTACCTAGGGATGCTTGATTTAAAAATTACAATCAGTACATAAAAACAATTTAAATATTGGATTATATTGAACGGGAAGAGATCTGGTCCCAAATCACCGCAACAGCAAATGGGATTATTATGATTACCCTACTGACTAATGAATCCCTGATTTAAAAATTACAATCAATACTTAAAAATAATATAAATAACACAACACGCTGGGTGGCGCAGTAGGTATACCACCTGCCTTTCAACCGAAAGGTCCCAGGTTCGATTACCAACGAAGGCAAAATAATGCTTTCTGAATTTTCGACCTGGTCCAGTACCCTTCATTGGGATAAAATAAATGATAAATAGTTGAGAGTTTTGGTTATCACTAAAAATAAAATGGAACTATGCTGTTATGAAGGCGAAGTACTCTACAATAGATATAGTTTTCCACATTTAAATTAGTAGATATAACCCAAAAAAATTCTATAGAAAAGCTATTGTATGTGATTTTGTATTCCAAGTCTCTGTGTAAAAGCAGTTAGGGTGTTCATCCCATAGCCTTGGAATTATATAAAAAAAAAAAAAATATTGGATTATAAGGATCCAAATCCTGATGATTACCCTCTTACTAATGAAAATTAAGGCTCTTAGTCGTTAAGAATGTCTGTTTTAACAATTTAAATAATCATTAATGGAAGTGTACTGGTAGCTTGCATTGTTTTACGAACACTGTACCTAAATACAAAGTTGCCAAAATGCTACAAAAGATACCTTTGCATTCGCGGAAATTAGATATTCAATATATTTTTTACACTCATCGTCATTCATTTGTTCTACAGCTCAGGGTGAGACTTAATCACGATATTTCCTCCGTTCTGCTCTATTTTGTGCATCGTTGTCCTCGATTTCGTTCAGTTCTCGATTTAATTTTTAACAGTGTTGTGCGACGTAATCTACATTATATAGATTACGATATTTTCTACACGTCGACAACACTTTGTAGACAATGCCCATATGTCTAATTCATTGCGTAGACAATGTATATAATTAAATAATAATGAATTAGCTTTAAATTAAATAAAAATGCTGATTTTTTTTACAAAAAAAAAAAAAAAAAACAAATTATATTATTTTATATATTTATTTATTATTAATGCGAGTCATCCAGATCCTCTGCTTCTTGAATTACTCCATCGATTTGCAAGTATTAATCTTATTTGATTACATTTTCAAATGGTCTTATGTATTGATTCGACTATTCTAGGATCACATGGTTTAATCCTAATTCTACTTTTATCTACAAAAAAGTTTTTCAAATTAACTTGAATAAATTCTTTTAAAATAAATGTTACTTGATTCGTTAAATATTTATTTGAAACATCTTGCATCTTTGCAAATAGATTGCAGAATGGCTGTTATAGTTACTATTCCACATAGAAGTGCTGAGACTGCAGTTTTCCCATTTGTTTATGCTAATACAAATAGCATACAATAGCATAAACAACAGTAGAATACAGGTCCCTTTCAATATCAACAGACTCCACAACAATTTCAGACAATTTCTCAGCTGTTTTAGAAGATTCAGTTAAGTCCTTAGCAAGTAAAAAGCTTGCTCTCCGATAGCACCATGCAATATTGAAACAATCGGTTTAGCATTGATGGAACAATTTTCCACTCATCAATTCATAAATCTGAATCTAAACATATTATAGCCTTAGCTGTTGTACAGAATACATTTTTTATATGCTTTATCAAGCCAAACTGTTGACACATAATGTTTTTAATCAAATTCTTGAAATAAAGTGAATCTACTAAAAAAATAATTATTGCTTAGATCATAATGTTAACATTGGTTTTAATCTATATTGAGCATAGTTTACATTGTCTACAGTAAATTGTTTTTTTACAGTAAAGTCTACTTCAAAGTATAGACAATTAAAGATTACACGTAAAGGAACAACACTGATTTTTAGTTAGCATATAGAGCTACAAATCAAAAATTAGCTGTACAGTTCCATATTACACCATTGGATTTCTAATGTTTCTAAGTTCTAGAACGAATTGCACAATTTATCTTTTGATTAATACTCATATAACGTAACTATTTTAATGGCATTAACTAATTTTATCGGCCTACAAAAATATCTATGTATTTCTGTTAATCCACCCCTATTCTCCCCTGATGCAGTTGGAAGGACAGTGATGATTATAGTATGCATGAATCTATAAAAATTACTTACTCTGAACAAAACACTGAGTTAATTAAACTGTAAATTCATATTTATTTACAATATTTGCTCACAATACTCACAATGTCCTTTTTCTTTGGTAGAAATTGTACGCAATGACACGATGAGCCTAATCAACTAGACCTTTCTGTAATCAGTGCTATAATAACATCCTTTATTAATTTAAATCATTGTGCAACGATTTCATTTAGCTTATATTATTTTAAAAGCTATTCACAGCTCTTTACAAACAGAAAATATTTTGTACATTTGTTTTCCATATCTCACTTGATTCCATTATAAATCTGAACAACCTATATGTATATATGTACTCAAATTTTCTTTCAAATTCTTAATGATACACCTATAGTTGACGGTTACTGTACGATATTTCATCACGGCCTCTTTTTGGTATAAGTGATTATTTTAGGCTATTTTTTAAGTCTACCTGATCCCATGTTTGCAAGCTTTTCTGATTCCATTGTTTAGAAGTTATTATTCAATATTTCTAAATAATTGCATTTCTGCACTATAAAGTGCAAAATACGATTTTAATTTTGCTTAGATTTTAACTCTGGCTTCTGCTGCATATATCATAACTGTTCGAATACATGTTTTATATATTTTATTTTAGCTTTCAATTTCCCCAAATTTATTGTTCCAAATAAATATTTCCAGACCAATATTTATTCCAAATATTTTTGTAGCTCCATAGTTTTTTCAACCTGATTCTCATTTTCCCATTTGTAGCGTTGATTTGAAGAATATTTCATCTCCTAGGTAAGCGAATGATATTTTTTATAAATCAAAGTTTAATTCAGATTAAACTAAATTCATTTAAATTCATTTTATTTTGATTAAATTTAAAATAAATAAAAAATCGATTACATAAACACACATCTCTATAATATAATTCAAGTCAACAATGCCAAGCCAATATATAAATATCCTTAAGGTAAAAATCTAGACAATTTTTATTCAAATAATTTTCAACAAAAATTCTTATTATTGATTTTTTAAATATTTTGAATAGAAACTCTTCAACTCCCTACCTCCTATAATATTTTTTGCAATTTTAATTTTAACAATTTTTTTTTTTTATTTTCTTATTTTTTTTAATGTCATATCAAATTCTTTATTATTTTGAATGTTTAGAACTCAACCCAAAAACAATAAATAAATAAAAAAATAATTTTTTAAAAATAAATTCAAAAACACACAATTTTGAAAATATCAATTTAAAAGACATGATAGGTATTAAAAACATTATTAGTTCAAATGTATATACCATGTACGGATGTATTAAGCATAGCAGCTAAGACCTTAATGGCCTAACTGTAAATAACACATATAAACTGCTTTTAAATTAATATTTTCCACATATAAATGCGAAAAACTTCAACTCACCAACTGGAGAGATTCCGCTCGTGACTAAAGTCTGTGGAGGACAATTTTGCGTCAGGCCCAGGATCTTCAAGGTCTGTAGCGCCCAACAAAATTAAAATGCGATAAGTGAACCATTTCAGTTGCTTCTGGATAACCAATTAGCACTGAATTGTGCCTTTTTGTAATAACGATTCGTTGTTTGTTTTAGGGAATCACTCTCCCAAAGAACTCAGTATTATAGAAACTCTGTGCGATTGAAGAATTTAATCAGATCACCAATTTTTGTTTGCGCATTAATTAAATAAAAAATATCTATATTGTTAGGGAAACCCTCACCTAAAGTCTGGAGTTTGACTCTAGCTAATGTTGAGCAGCTGTGCACTGCAAAGAAAATATTCAAGAGTTTCTGCCTCATCTTGTTTTTTTGCCGCTGCGACAACGGAAGTACCTAGATGGAATACCTAGCTTGACAGTGTGGCTTCCTATCGACCAGTAACCCGTACGCTATCAGTCCGGATAATGCTCTATATGCGGAGTCTGCCTAAAAGTTGTTTGGTTTTGTTGATGTTATATGAGAGCCATGTTTTCGTAGAATTCTCACAGGTATTTAATCTATGGCACATTTCGTTTGCTCTAGCCAGATAGTATGACTGAATGTGTTTTGTGATGGCTCCAATTGAAGAGTGAAAGTCTTCCACAAAGTGCTTATCGGAACTTAGAGTAGAGAGATTGAAAAATGTAAAGTTAAGCTATCAAATTCGCGTTGGCATTGTTCCACTAGCTTAGAGCAGATACTGAGACCAAAGCTTTGATAGCTTTAAATATGATTAAGAGTTTTAAGGACTTCTTATAAATAAATACACAGCAGAGATGTTGAAGATTTTTTTTATATATAATTGTGCAATTTTAATGAGTCGTGGGATTCTGTTTTCATGTTTTTGTCGACATCAAGAACAACTACCATTTCTAGGCACGAAATTTCACTGCTCGTGCTTTACTGCATAATAGTTTTTGATTTAATTTATTCCACATAGAAGATAAAAATGTCATTATGTGCGTACCATGGTGCATTAACTACACCACAAATCATTTAATTTGAGAAAGTTTATACTAATATTGAAATATTATAATCGATACTATACTAAGACGTTTTAATATCTACTTATATATATTAGAAATTTATTCTGTAATGACAACTTAAAATTGTTGTTTATAGTAAACAATTTCTTTTTGATGTATTCCTTCCATTATTGCGACATCTAGCGCGTCATTTCTAAAGAACTTAAATAAATTGAAAATAATCATGAATGTAGACAGCTTGCAACAAACAAATTAACATAGTTGCAACCGTGGCTTATCTTCAAATACAATCTAAAATAAAGTTATTGTAAAAATTCTGTAAACTCATAAAATATTAAAAAAAATGTTTGCCATATGCTTCCGCATAAATATGATAAAAATATTTTTTATTTTTTATTTAATCTTTTTTTATTACAATACAAGTATTGTCTTAGACTACCCAATTTTACTAAGCATAAAGATGTGTCATAATATGAGTAATTTTTAAAATTTCATGGGACTACTTTTGTTATCGACTTTGTGCAATTGATTTTCAATATTTTTTTGTTATTGTGTATTTGGTTTTAAGGTGCATTTGCACCAACTGGAATGGAAAACATGTTCGTTTTCTTCCCCTGTCACGAACATTTTTTGTTAGTTTAGAATGCGATAATTAAAGATATTGCATGAGTTACCCTTTTTGGGGTTGGCGGGACATGAACTATTTTCCATGAAAATAGGTAAATATCAAAAACGTATGATGTATGGAATTATATTTTTCAGTTGGTTCAGCACTCATGACTTTGCTTGGAATGAAAACGTGCTTTCCAAGCAACATAGTATTTAAAATTTCATTAGCAGTAAAACTAACATTTCTGAGACCAAAAATTTTATTCCAATCATGATTTTTAAAAAACCAATTTAAACCATCCCAATTGGTTTTACCAAATATCCATATTTTTCGTTTGGGTCGAATTTTTTGATGAATAATCTTTAGGATTGTGAAACTTGCATTATTAAAGCAGTGGTCAGAATTGAGTACTGGAGTGTAAACAGAAATGTTTTATTTTGCATCCGGATGTGATTTTACAAATAAGTCCAGTGCCATTGGTTGAAAAATCTAGAATATAAATAGGTTCTTTTACCAATTGAGTTAGTTGGTTAATTTGAGCTGAATAATTCTACATATCTAAAATCTGATGCTGTTTGTGTTGAATATTGAAAACAATTTTCGTTGTGCAAATTTAAATCACTCGCAATTGTTATTTGTGATTGAAAATAGTCCTGAAGAATGTTATTAATAGAGTCTAATAGTTTATAAAAGTTTATAATAGTATCGATTATTCGAAAAATTTGGAAAAAAAAACAAAAGTGTATGATATGAGTTTCAATAGGAAATTTTCCCCAAACTTAATTGAATTGGGTTGGAGCTATTATTACATTTGTCCAGAATTTGGTAAGCCAAATTTTAAGGCAATATTTTTAAATGTTTTCTGTAGTGGTAACACTAGTTCTATGTAAATTCAATCAAAAATTATATCGAAATATAAAACTAACAGGGTAATATAAATCTCAAAAATTTTGTACTATGCAGATGGCAACCCTATCATGAAGAAATATGTGTCAAGTATGAAGTAGAAGAAAACAATATGGAGTGAATTTAAGTCAAACTAATTTATTTGAATTTAATATTTTTAAATATTTTATTATTGCCATTTGTATAATATTATAATACAATACTTATATATATATTGTATTATAATATTAACTCTTTCAACAATTTGGTAAAATTTATTATATGTATATAGTATAGGTATATTATATATATACTATGAGATTGAAATTGTCTTTAATACAACAAATATACTTTGTTTTTTTGTTGAAATCAAATATTTTAATTAAATTTTTTAAATTTTGTGTATTTTAAAGTGATAAAGTTAAATGCTATTAAATTCAGATGAAAATTTATTTAATATCAAATTAATTTTAGCTTACCAAACTATATTTAATGTTATGTATGTAAACAAAAATAGGAAAACATTATTTTAACAAAATTTTCATATTGTAATTTAGAAAGAAAATTGTTGCATATATTTGGGCGAAATACATAATTTTCCTTTGTTGTGACTAATTTGAAAAGTTAATACTGAAATAATAAAGTTAAATATATTGGAAAAAGTGTTTAAATAAATTCAATTTTGAAATATTTTTTATTCAAATAAAATTAAATGAAGGAACATTTTAATATATATGTACATACAATAGACAAATTATTGATTTAAAATATTTGAACCAAATACAAGTTTTTTTTTATAGTTATACACATGACAATTGAAAAAATATTTGAATAGATATACATTCATTGGTTTATTTTAAAGTTTTCCATATTTTCCTGAAATAAAAGAAAAGAAAATTATTGAATGAATAGTGAAATTATGAAATCTTGCATAGGTAATAAATTTTTGTTTCTATTTGTATTTAGAATTACACCCAAGTAAACAGTAAAGTTTGATACGTTATGATTATTGAATTGAAATTACAATAAATTTTTTGACTATGCTAAGAAAAATTATAACGAATTTTAACATCAATATACTAGAGAGACTAAGATTGACTGAAAGAGTAATAGTGTTAGTAGTAGGGAGTAGTAGAAATTTGACTGTTGGTAGTCGAATTCAAAATATATGTACGGTATGTACTAAGTAATGTTATTATTAGTATTTTGCTCTTTATTGTAAGACTCATCAATACATCCAATTTGTTAAAATATATCAAAAACTGGTTCGACCAAATAAAAATTAAAAAATTTTTGCTTGCAGATTGTTGCCAGTTAATCACATTTTTATTTAAGCTCGGAAAAATCCGGTAAATTTTTTTTTTACTTCTCCAAAATCTTTGATATTGAAAATATGTAATACATATAAATAAATGGTCCTAAAATAAATTATGTTTATCCATAAATTATGTCAACTATACATACTTTTTCGTTATATAAAGTTAAAAAGACTTATCGTCTCAACACAAACATGATTCTTATTGTAATAGCCACTGTTGTCTTGCTGTTCCCATCGTTTTTTCATAATTTCAGGCGAATTGATAGGTTTTATCATTTTTTCGTTTTATCATCATTTCGGGCAAATAAATTAGTAAATAAATTTTTTTTAAATAAAATACACTTTTCAGAATATGGAATGTTAAAAGTGGAATTAATTAATCTGAAATCTGAATAAAAAAATTGAATGTTTATTGCATTTTGTAAAATATACTCTGATTCAATTCATATCTGGCTTCTATTTGCCGAATTGGGCTGCCGCCTTAACTGATTGAAATTAAGGTTTGGCAAACAACCATAAAATCTTTCCTATTTCATAAATACACAAATTTTTATTATAATCACAACTGTATCATAAAATGTTAATTGTATTTCATTATAAAATTGTAAAAATGAATCAAAAACAGTTAGAAAATTTACATCAAGTTAAAAAGTTTACCACGTTTACCATAAACACAAAATATATATGAAAAAAAAGTATAGTTAGAATAGTAGCAAAAAAAAATATACAAAATGATAAATTATTTAGGTCTAATTAGGTTTAAAACACGCAGGATCAATTTTTACAAAATCTTGAAAGAAATATTTAATTTCAAGTTGAAGTTTTAGCTTTTGTTCACTCAAGATTTTTTGTTTTAACCAAATTTTGTCCACTCAAAAAAAATGTTGTGGTCTCGTGCTCTCATTTTCTGTTACCAATCATGTTTTGCAATCATATATAAACGATGTCTTAATTTATTTATTTATTTATTGATCAGTGGACCTGGGCCAACTTCAGGTTCTTTTCCCTGTTGTTTTAATGTTGGAATTTAATATTTTAATTTTGCACGACGTTTCTAACATTATCAAATACTGATAACACTTTTAACAACATATACTACAATATATAATTCAAATAAATAAAATGTAATATATAAAAAAGTTTTAATTTAGTATTTGAATAGAAAATATACTTTACAGAAGAAATTCCAAAATTCATTTATGATTTTTATAAAGTTAAAAAGAGTTTTTCTTTAATTTGATTCTAAAATTGAAAAAAAAACAATTAACCTAATATTAATTTAAATCAATTTATTTATTTAATAATATTTAAAAATGATTAACAACAGCATATATAACATAAAGTATGTATCATTTAGAATGTCAGTAAATATTAATAGTTATAGTATTTAAAAAAAAAAAAAACAAAGCTTGTAATCAATTTTTTCTACTCTAAATTACATAATTAAAAAATTTAATATTTTTAAAAAATTAATATAAAATATATTTTCGTATTTGATTCGTTATTAATATAAACAAAATTAATTTTTTTTTGTTTTAAATATTTCATTTTGCATGAAATATATTATTATTTCTATAATCTATGGTTTAGATGTTAATGCCCATAGAACACATGTTTTATCAGCTGATGTTGATAAAAATGAAAAATCTGTTGGATGCCAACGTCCCGATATCACTTTATCAGAATGATTTGCAACAACAACTGATGGCAATTGTAATGTCAAATCACCTTGTAAATCAGTTAACATTAATTTTTTATCATAGCCAGCTGTTAATAAATAATATGCTGATGGTGAAAATCGTATAGACCTAAAAATAAAAAAAAATAATTTTCATAAATAAGGATAATAAATATGTATAGTAAATGTCATACATAGTATAGTGTGTTGGTTTAAAAACAAATTGTATTTATAATTACCTTATATCAGCAGTATGTGGTTTAAAACATTGTATTGGTCGATTTCCTCTAATATCATATAATACACATGAACTATCCTCATGACCTGAAACTAATAAACGACCGGATGGATCAACACAAACAGCAGCAACTGGACTACCATGCCTTAATCCTTGTTGTGTTGATGGTGTTATTGTATTTACACATGATCTAGTACGTAAATCCCAAAAGCGTATTGTTTTGTCCTGGAATATTTTTATATATGAAAATATTAAAAAAAATAATTTTCCATTTTACATTTAATATGAATGAATGGTATACGTTTTAAATGTTATATGCATATTTAGAGTGGTAAAATTTCTTATAAATGAAATGAACAATATACACTCGTTAAATGTACATATTGCAATAGGTGGTTTGTTTTATTTAAATTAAAAGGATACTTTTATTTTTTATTATTTTGTTTTATTATTTTGTTTTATTATTTTTGCAATTCAAAAACATTGTTAGAAACATTCTGTTACATTTTTTAGCATTATTTTCTGAATTGCACAAAAAAAAACAATTAATGACACAAAAGTACAACGTAACGATAAAATTTAAAAGTATAATTATTTTTGTATACATATAGCATGTAAACATAATATTCATATGCATATATAGTTTTTGTATCGTTTTGTGTAAATTTTCCATTTAAAACTGTGTATCGTTCACATTTTTTATTTTATTACTTACATGGGATCCTGAAACAAACATTGCACCACCCCAATTAAATAATGATAAAATATGTCCACCGTGACCACTTAATGCTTGAAATGGTGTTGCAGTACCACAATCTGTTACATAAATTTTATTATCACCAGCTCCACCACTAATTAATAAACTAGCTTTATTTGATGTATCTTCAATAAAACAAACATCACGTATTGTTCCATCGTGCATTGTTAATTCAATTTCACGTCCTTCTAATTGTTTATTACTATCATTGTATCGCATTAATTTTATTGTTTTATCATTTGATCCAGTTGCAATTAATTCACCATCTGGTGACCAATCCATACAATAAATTGATCCTTTATGATATTTAGGTTTTTCATATATAACGGTTGGTTGAAATGATGTATGATCTTCTCTATAAAATCGTTATTTTAAATAAATAAATTAAATTTTTTTGTTTTTTCTATTATTTTATAGAAATTCTATGGATTTTTTTTTATTTTCATTAGATTTAGTGGAAATTTGTATAAAAGGAGAGAAATTTTAGATCACGTTTAAATTTTATTCAATTTAAAATTAAATTCAATAATAAATTTTTTTTAATTAAATATAAACAAACCTGACTAGTTTTCACTTTATATAAAGTAACAAAAAAAAAAAAAATGAAAATTGAGAATTTATTTTATTTCAAAAAACTTGATATATTCAATTTTATACTAAAATGGTTGATAAAATATAGATACTACAACATATTCGGTTAATAACAAAAAAAAAAAAAAAGAATACATTTGAATTAAAATGAATTTCAAATGTGAAAACAAAATACCAAAAACAAATATAATTTAACAAACCTGATATCAACTAAAGATGGATATTCACAAATACGAAATGTTTTTGAATTTGAACCAATCGCATATAATTTTCCATTAGGATGAAATTCAGCACAACGTATTGCTTGGCATTCTTCAAATGATGTCACAGCAACAAATTGAGGACGATCTGTGTCTACCTGAATTTGGATTAAATACAAAAAAAAAATAAAAATGGGAAGAAATAAAAATATTTTAATTTTAACCATTTTTTGTTAACATTGAAATATTTGAGTTAAATTGAGGTGATTTAAAAATTATACAGTTATTGCAGTAATATTTACAGTAAAATATTTTAATGCACTGTATAGTTTTTTTTTTTTCTTTTTCAAGTTTTTAAAAAATATGTCAAAAATTTAAATTTAAAATTATGTATTTAATTTGTAATAATTTGTACAAAATAAATAAATAATACAATAATCAAAATAAATAAAAAAAAAATACATTTCGCACCTGATAATCATAACTTTTTCTACAATTATTATTATTTATATTATTATTGTTATTAATATTATTATTATTATTAGAAATTTCAATAAAATGTTGATTGACAGCTGTCAATAAATTATCCATTGAATAATGTTTATTTTTAATTTGATATAATGCAGATTTTTGTTTCGGAAAATTATGTTGTAAAATTTTATTATTACTATTATTATTATTATTAATATTAATATTATTATTAGGTAAAATTCTTTGAGCATTTGGTGATGATTGTTGATGATGATTAATGATATTACGATTATTATTTATTATATGATTATTTCTATTACTACCACCATAATTATTTTTATAATTATCATTAACATAACATCCATATTGTGATTTATTATTATTACTATTATTATTATTATTATATTTAGTTAATTCAGTTTTAGCTGGTGTGTAATTATTAAATAGATGATCTTCAAGACGTAAATCATCAACGGAACGTGATATTAAAAAATTTTTTTTATTTTTTTTATTTATTATACTGCTTTGTGATGGTGATGATGATGATTGTGGTTGATGATGAATTTGTGAATAACATTCAAAACAATTTGAATTATGATCCTTTATAATATATCCTTTTTTATAATTTGAATCATTTTGTAATAATATATTATTACAATTATTTATTCCATTATTATGTTTTCTAATACCACTTTCACTATTTTATATAAGTATATATATATATAAATAAAATATAAAATTTCAAATAACATTTTCCATATTATAAAATTTGGAAAATGTGAAAAAAAAATTATATTCCAATTATTCCATTTAAATTCCAATTATTTTTTTTTTGAATAATTCCATTATTGTAAAATAAATTGTAAATAAAACGAGAATAGTGAAAGTTGTGTATTAATAGTTTGAAGTTGAAAATTGAACAAGATATTGGATGTAAAATCAGCGAACAATAATAATATAAAAACAAAAAATGATCCAAGAAATTAAAAGAGAAAAAAAAAGAGAAAAAAAAACTAGATTTAACAAAACACACTTCTTTTTTTACATAAATTAAAGAAAATAAATATAATAAAAGAATATAAATAATATAAAATAAAAATTTATAAATTTCACTCTATTCTCAATAATTTTCATACCATTGAATTTCAAAGTTACATTTACTATTACTCTTATTATTACTATTATTATTTATGCTATTATTATTATTTATATTATTATTATTATCATTGTCAACAATTGAACACAAATTCATTGCTGATGATGATATTGATTTTGTTAATGGTGTTGTTGTTGTTTTACGTGAACCAGAATATTTATTATTTTTTGGTATATTATAATAATCACGATTTGATGTTAAAATATCTGGAGTACGATTTGAATTTGTATCGCATATTAAACTTCCATTATGCATCTAATAATATAGATATTCCATACATATTTATATATTAAATTCATTAAAAAAAAACAAAAAAAACAAAACAAAAATTAATAAATTATTTTCAAATATTGGATATGTAATTTTAAAATAAATATTTACATTTTGTATAATTGGATCACAATTAATATCATTACAACCACTATCATCTATTATAGTACCACTATTACTAGATAAATATTCTCTTGATTTTTCTGGTTGATAATGTTGTTGTTGTTGTTGTTGACCAATTATTAAACTATTTTTTTGATATTTATCTTTATTTTTATTTGAATGCCAAAATTTTTTCTCATTTTTAAACATTTTGAAATATTTTTTTTTTTTTATTTAATTAATTTAAATTTATTGAATTGATTTACTGAATATGCATAATATGTAGGTAATCCAATTTTTGTATCCTTTTTGAGTTTAATTCAATTATTTTACCATTATATATACTGATTCAATTTATTAATTAAAATTTTAATTAAATTTTTATAAAATTAAGAAAAGAAAATTCAACAAAAAAAAAGCTATTTTAAAATGGTTTTTATATTTTGTTTTAACAACAATTAAGAAATAAAAATAAAAAAAAAACTAATTTTCATCCCGCAATATTATTCCACCGGAGAATTTTTTTTTTTTTTTTTAACCCATCCAATTCATTTAACATCAAGATCTCAACTAAAAGATGAATACAACACAGATATTTTATTAAAAAGCAAAAACTAAAAAAAAAAAATTAAAAACAGAAATCTTATTAGCTTTCCATTGAGCTCCATATTTTCAAACAAAAACAATAATAATAATAATAAAAACCATTTAATAATACTGTAAAAACGAATAAAAGCAAAACATCAGATAAAACATCAAATTCACCATCATCATCATCATCATCATCATCATCATTACTACTATTACCAATATAAAAAGTTTCTGTTTCTGGATATTAAAAGAAAACTTGAAAAAAAACAAAAAAACTAATTTTCTTTCCTTTCAAAATCTTGGATTTCAATATGAAATTCTCTATTTAATATACCTAGTACTCAAAACATCATACACACATATCCAAATACACAAACTATTGGAGTAATTTAAAATGTTACTATCGCAAAGTAACTACTGCTATTTTCTATTTATGTTGCTGTTACTGTTACTATGCTGCAGCTGTTACTATTTGCTAAATAAAGTAGAGCGGTAAGAAATATTTTGCAAATGCAGCACTAAATTCAATCTTATACACACATGTATATAGTATATGTATATATATTTTTATATATAGAAAACAAAGTAAAACTTTACGTTGTGGTACTATAGCTTTAAAAAATGATGGAATTTTCTTTTTTTGATATATTTTGTTTTTGTTTTGTTACAAAAAAAAAAAACAAAAAAACAAAACAAAAAAGTTTAATAGATCATAAAATATTGTTTTTTGTTTTCGAAATAAAGTTGGTTGAATTGTGGTACATTATTATTTAAAAGTTAAAAACAAAAAATTTTAAAAAGTAAAATATAACCTACCCAGGTAGTTGGATTATTTATTAATTAGATATTAATTAATTAAAATCAAATTAAATTTATAATTTAAGTGCCTATTTTATATGCCCTTTCACTAAATTAATTTAAAATTAATTATTTTAAATTTGACATAAACTTAATTAGAATTTCATAAAAAATAATTTTCCCTTTTTATTTTTTTATTTACATTATATTTTAAGTAGTAAAATTCAAAACTAATTATTTATGTTTTTATAAATAATTAAATTTTAGACTCTCACTTTTTACATACATATTAATTTTGATTATTCAACCTTAATTTAAATTAAAATGAAATTATTTGATTTTTAATTAACTTATTTTACCTAACTATATTTGAAATGATAAATGTTAAATGAAATTTCTTGAACATTAATTAATTTAATTATTTAATTTTAATAAAAAAGTATATAAGAGTATATATATATATATAATAATAATAAGCATACAATGACAGAAACAATTAGGGAAAAATTTATTATCTCAGAATTATAATCGAAATTTTAATCAACATTTTTTTTTGCATTTTTAAACATTTTTTTTTGTAAGTTAAGCTAAAGATTAGGTTTGAAAGGATACTTTTATACCCGAATGCACAGCTTGGACTAAATGAGGATTATAGAAAGAAAAATGTCCATTTAGGGGACATTTTAAATAAATTTGTTAATAGTACTGTTGAGTTTCTGTATGTAGGTATAGCTTTGCATTGACAGTAACGTAGG
The DNA here is from genome assembly GCA_963942445.1 of Argyra leucocephala. NCBI lineage: Eukaryota > Metazoa > Arthropoda > Insecta > Diptera > Dolichopodidae > Argyra > Argyra leucocephala. The sequence continues at coordinate 65,800,347 of OZ012680.1, forward strand.
TACAATTACCTTTTCGTTGATTAATTAAGTAAGGAACTGCCAGTTTATACCAGAATTTTTTACTAAAATGTTTTTAGATCATTTATTTATCAAATTGCTTTATCAACCCATCAAATGCGGAAAACTACTATTATTGTCAGATACTAAAGCCTTCTTAAATAGAACCTTCCAGGTTCAATAAAATTGCTCGAAAAATTCAACTCTGTTCAAATTTATTCAAATATATATTTTTAGTATATTGTTTTACAATAATTTCAATTTAGCCAAGTTTGCTTACATTAAATATCAATAAAACTCAGATCAATGTCCCTGAGAGCAAAGAACGAAATTAAACCATTTTCAATCGTCTCTTATTTGCGACTAACATTTTTTTTTTGTTTTACTTCAATTACTTTTGTCAAATTTTTCTTGATCGTAATTTTTTTCAAAACGAGAGGAGTGTACCGAAATATTACCTAACGATGTTGTCCGTCAGGTTTAATCTGATTTCTGTTCGAATGCAACATCATTTTCTTTGCTAGATTTCCACGCCTACTATTTTTTGATTCTCATTTCTACCATAAAATAAAATTTAACTGTTTTATAACATTAATCGAAAAAATTTCTTTAAGTCCAGAAATAAAACGAATATTGTAGGTTTTCAAATCGTCATTGGCAATCGGTGAAATCGGTTAAATTACTAGTTTTAACATTTTGGCTTTTTCTAACATATTCAATTTTCATTTTTTTTTTTTTTTTCAAATAATTTCGTTAACTTCAGTTTTTTGACACTTTTTCAAGAAATTAAAGCCATATTTCTGAAATAAGACGAATTATTTCCAAATCGTCAATTGTTGTTGATTTCTCAATTTAAACCGTAATTCATTTTTAAAATGTTAATATGTTCATAGATGCTAAATCAAATTACTTTTGGAACCAATAATGTTGTCATGAAATTTGTCTTTCAATAAATTAATTATTTGGATTGTTGTAGATATAATCCAAGTCTATCTATAAAATATTTGGCAACAACAAATAATCATTTATTCTGAATCTGTCTATTTAAAATGCTTTGCACTAATTTTAAAAGAATTAATGACTTTGTGTATCTTCCATCCTTCCAGCATATAAAGCACATTAAACAGTATATTTTTCGGGCTATGATGGAATCTTGAATATTCTTAAGAATTATTCTCACTCGATATACCGCAAATATGTTCATTAATTTATTAATCGGATTTTTATGTTTAATGATATTTAAATTAAATAATTTAAATTTAGTTACAAGCACTGCTGAAGGAAGTATGTTGCTTCCGAAATATCGATATTTACAATTAAATATTAAAAATTATTAGTGAACGGAAACCTGGCAACAATTAAATGATTTAAATATATATATTTATTTTATTTTTGTTTATCGTAACCATTTAACAAAAGCAGCTCATCACTAGAAAAACTATTTTTTGATAAAAAGGGGGTTAAATCGTCATTGAAATTTTCATAAAAAATAATTATGATAAAAAACGTATCTTAATACCTTCTAGATTAGTAGATCCAAAATTTTAAATATATTTTGATAATTCTGACGGATCTCTACATAGTATACAAAACACAAATGAATCAAAGCAAATTTTATAACATTTTCGTGCTAACCAAACATCAATATCAAACTCTCATTGATGACTAACGGCATGGATCAATACAAATCCCATCTATCAAATAGAAAATATTTTTATACCGCAATCATATTTTTATAAAATTGTCAGTGAAATATGGATATCAACAATGCTCTTTCTAAGCTTTAACATAACAACGTTCGAATCAAAAATGTCATTAAATTGCTTCTCTTATACGCGTACACTTTAAGAAAATTATATTTAATACAAAGCATAACAAAATCTGTATGAGTTGATTGCTCCGATTAACGACAAAAATATTATATCATCTCATCTACCTGGGGATTGTATATTTAAAACTGTTGAACTAAAAATTAAATACCAAAATAAAAATTACACAAAAAAAGTTAAAACAAAAAAAAAATTCACTACATTCATATTACGTGTTGTCTTCTTGTTTCACCTGTTTTTTATATTTTTTAATACTTCTAACAGTCTTTTTGTTTTTTTTTTGCGAGAAAATTTTCCACCTCAAAAAATTATACGTAAAACAAAAAAAAAAAATTTTTTTTTAATTTAATACAAAATAAAAATAAAAGTAATAATAAATTATTCAAAGCATATCCGCAACCATAACTAATACGAAAATATAGTAAAATAGTTTTCCCGCTTTAAAAAGTTCACGTTCGTTCATTAAACAAAATACTACACTTAAAAATTTCCATGTTTGCTAGTTTAACAGTTAAATATTGTATTCCACTCCTCGAATTGAACTCCAAAAAATATCAAATATTTTGTATTAATATATTATGTGTGTATAAGATGACAGGGTGTCCCATTAAAAGAACAGTACAAGATATAATTATTGTATTGTACAAGTTAATAAAATAAATAAATAGAACGGGAGCTTGAAGTAATTCTATTTAAGGATGCTTAGTTCCTGACAATAGCAGTAGTTATCAACATTTCAATGAGTTGATAAACCAGTAATTTGATTAATAAATAGTTAATTAAGCAGGAAAAAGTGAGTGTACCTAAGTTACTGTCAAGAACATCTCAAAACAAATCTACTTCGTCAATGACGATCTAAAGAAAGGCTTAAATAAATGGTTATGTTAAATAAAATTAAAACAAACATAATTGCCGTATATGAAGTGAGAATAATCCTTAAAAATGTTACCAGGTTTCACCATATACCGAAAAATGTACTGTTTAATGTACTTTGAATATGCTGGAAGCATGGAAGATACCACAAAATTTTTAATTCTTTAAAAGCTAGTTCAAAGCAACGATATATGGGCAGAACCATAATAAATAATTATTTCTACTTTCGTTTTACGGAATAAGACATATGTCATGAAATTTGAAGTCCTATGTCATTATAGTTAGCGCATTACTCATCATCATTGTGAAACACAAAAGCCATCTAAATATAATTTGAATTATCCCTAAAACAAAATTGTTAATATTGTTTTTGAATTTTTCAAAACTATTCAATATTCATTCAACCTGGCCTTCTATGCAAAATTACAAGTCCCTTAAACTTAATATCAAAAATATTTTATTTTATGTGACAAATAATAAATTAAATCAAGTCAAATAATATTTATGCCATTTCTAGTAGTAATTATCATGATAGAGTACTAATTACTGATTAATGTTCCTATTTTTTGGTGATGTACTCCAAAATCTACTTTGTAGCAGAAATTCGCTATAATCATTATAAATAATTTTCCATATTTTTTTTTTGTTTATTTAGAATCAACCATGTAGAAGTGCACTTACATATTTACAAGTCAACCTGTATGTTTACTAATAGTTATTAACATGAAATCGGTAGATTCAAAAAAATATTTCAAAAAGATATCATCTTCTCTCTCACAGTAAAATTTTTCAATTATATTATTTATTTAGTTTTTTTTTTTTTTTTTTTTTGTTTATGCAAAAGAAATTCCAACAACGGTATTATTTTTATAGTGTGTATCTTGATGAGAAAAACAAAAAAAAACACAATTATTGGATGGTTTGAAAGGCAAGAAAATAAATGTTATTCTGATTGTAACAACTATATATAACTGATTTTTTGAATTATTTTTTCTTTTTTTTTCTTTTGTTGTTATATTTGAAATTACTGCATCATATTGCATTATAATTGCAGTTATTTTGATTTTGTTTTTTTTTTCATTTATTTTAATTTCAATATGTTTTTCCTAATGTTCATTTAACTTTTGTTTATTTTTGTTTTCCTTAATAACATAATACTTAATAACGTGTGCATTTGTACATTATGTAGATACCATAATTTGTACGTAGTGGGTTTTCAAAGAATAATATTAGTAATAAATTAGTTAAGAAAATGGATTTATTCGTAAATAATGTTTGAAAATCAAAAAATATATTGCGAAATTTGAAATTGAAAATTATATTTTATGTTTAAGGTGATGGTCAATTATTTATGTAATAATAGTAAAAATTATTATTATGTCGGCGCCAAAATTTGTGATTCATTAAAATATTATTACCAGCTTAAAAAGTTTTTAAAAATTAATATTAATTTCGATTTGGTAATTTAAATTGTCTATTACAGAATAATAGAATAGAATAGAAAATTAATTTAAAACACTGAACTATTTTAAAGAAAGAATTTACAGTGGTACATTTAAGGTGGTAAACGATATTCACACTAAAGGTAATTAATTTTTTTAATTAATTTGTTTAATTAATTTATCGCATAAAAATACTTACTACAGAATGTATATAAGATTTTATAATATTTTACATTGTATTAAATTGAAAAATAAAAAATATATTATTAGTTGTTTGTTACCCTAAATTTAATAAGAAAAAACCATTTTCACAACAAAAAAAAACTTAAATTTAAAAGAATATTTATAAAATTAAAATTAATTAATTAAAAAAAAATTTGAATTATGTAATTAATAATTATATTAAAATAAAAAATTTATCGCACTATAGAAAAGGTGGTCCGTAACAGTGATTAGTTGATTGTGACCGATTACAATTATGGTTGATATAGGTTGATACTTTGGCCATATTTTTTTTTTAAATAAGGTGATAAGCAGTCCAGATCTGTTTTTCGGTATCGACGAATGTCAACATTAAAACTATAAGATTTATAAGAAAATAATGGATTTTAAAAAGTGCTTAATAAATAGTCAATTATTACTTTGTCCTCGTGTACATGTATTTTTTTCTTCAACCGTTCAAATAATTGGTCTAAGTTTATATATACTAAAGCGAAACCAATAACGAGAACTGTTGAGAAATAGCTTGCCTTTAGAAGCAAAAAGCTTCTGCAATATGGTCTGTTACCTTCCAAAAGTCCGTTGTATACGGGATGTTTTTCATACCATAGCATACATGAATACACAAAAACTCTGCAAAAAGACGTAACATTGATTTTATAACCAACATTTATATGCCTCCTAATATAAAATCTCGCAGAGACAAATATGTATGTATGTACTTATTGTCTTTACATCTATTATTTGACTTATTTTTATATTATCATATTCTTAAATTATTAAGAGCTAAGAACAAAATTTCAGACATTTTTTCATAATAAAAATAAAATTCGACTTTACTTGCTTTTTAATTTCGACATTTTTTTCTATTTTTCAAAATGGTTTAAAACTTATGTTTGAAAATATAACTGGAGGAATTATGTCTTATTTTTTATGGGACTTTTGGCTCACTTGTCATAGTGTAATTTCTCGGAAACTTTTAGTTTTTTAAATAGGTCATAAGAGTATCTAAGTGACTTTAGCACACCATCATTTCAAACCAGCATCGCTTACAATGTAATTTCTGTGCAAACAAGTCATAACGGCAGATTTGAAATTTATATTTCGAGTAAAGTAAATTGTAAGGTTTAAATAAGAGTTAAAAATAAAGTAACAAGACTTCAACCACTTTTTTGCTGATCAAAATCGCTACAGCATGTATAAGCATTTTAAATCCAAAAAAATTATTTGATAAAAAATATGTACGTTGTTATAAGATGTTAATATTAATAAATAAAATTTTGTAAAAATCGCAATAATAATATTTCAAATTAGTAAAAAAACGCTTATCAATTTATAAGTTTTTATGGCTACTTTATAGGAACGTAATTTAAAATATTTTTAAATTAAAAACGATTATGATCAAAATATTTTTAGGTCTAATTGACATAAAGAATTATCTACCATAGTAAAAATGTGACTCATAGTTGTCACAAGCACACCAAATTTTGACAGGAAATTATAGTGGTTATTTTATCTCGATTTTTTCTTATGCCGACATAAGCGGTGGTTATGATTTGTTGGCACACTTCTAATGAATTTCAAATTTCGTAGTTATCAAATAATTGGTTTGTATCTTAATTCTTTTTTCATTTTTCGTTTACTAAATCGTAATTTAAATTTTATACTTATGTTTGCATAATATTTTTATGACACACAATATAAATAATTACATAATAAACAAATTAAACTTTTGACATATCACTTTTAACATTTAATCTTCTTACAGCACTTACAATTTTTGTTTTGGGTTTTTTTTTTAGTTTTTTTTATTAAATTGTGTAAGAATTCTCAAAATTAAAATAATATTTAAATTTTATATTTATGTAATTATTGTAATTCAAATTTTGACATTAACTCATATTTATTATTTGTAATTTCCGTTATAATTTTTGACAACCTACATTTTTAAAAATCAGTGATTTTGATTTTTTTTTTTTTTTTTTTTGTTTTGTTAATATGATGATAAATAATTAAATATAAAATTTCACTTAATTAAAAACAAAAAAAAAAATAACAAAAAAATTTAAAAAAAAATTAAAAGTTTTTTAATATTTTAGTGAATGAATGAATTACACATACATAATTTCCGCTAGATTAGTTAATTACCATACATTTAACAAATACTGTGATACAAAAATAATATGTACTATGCGTGTAAAAAAATACACAAATTAAAGAATTCCATTATTTGATTTTGAACCATTCAATTTTTGACATTATGACAAACAATAAAATTAATGAATAAAGAAGAAAAACTGATAAAAAACAAAACGAAAAAATAAAAGAAAAAAACTTTTAAAAAAAACATAACTTTTCTTTATGGATTTTATAACAGTTTACTAACGTTATACATGTACGTTATAAACTATAGAAGGTATGGTTATTTATTTGAAATGAAAATAAATATTATTAAATAAATATGTACATAAGTCAAATGTATCATATACACAATAATAATGGGTTTTTATTATATTATATTTGGCTTGAAAGTTTGGAATAATTTTAACCGGTGTAAGCTTTTCTAAGATCAATATTTTTAAATTCTTTTTTATTTATTTTCCGTTTTTTATTGATTGTCAAAAAATGTAATTTTTCCAATGTTCTTTATAATTCATAAATCGAAATTTAATCACCAAAACTACTAGTGGTTAATTTATTTTCCGTCCACTTAATATTACTGTCAAACCTAAATTTGAGCGTTCCGGAAATTTTTTAAAAATTATTTATAATAATTATTAATAACCTTTTTCCAGATAAATACAATTTAAACACGTGATATAGAATTTCGGCCCCTCTTCCTTGGACCTCGGACCCTATTCCTTGTCTTCATCACATTTAAGGGCTATTGTACTGATGCAAAGATCAAAATCTTTGGTCCCGACACTTGAGACGCCGAAACTCTTGTTTGAATCGTGCTTATGAGCCATTGTAGTAAAAACATGTTAAAAAAAAAAAAAAAAAAAAAAACAATTTTTTTTCTAGGGCATTGTGAGACGGGACCTGGACCTATTTCTGCTGGAGGCTGCTCAATTTCCTGAACATGGCACTTTCAACCAGTCACATCCTAGAAGATGTAGTTCTGGTACCCGTTGATTGATAAAAACTTGCTATATGAAATTTTTATTATTCATATTTGTCATATCCAGTCAAATGAAATGCAGGCAAAGGAAAATACAGGCAAATTGAGATTCAGGCAAATGAAATGTAGTCAAATGAAATGCAGTCAAATGAAACTCAGTCCAATAAAATACAGGCATATGATAGTAACCCACATTTTATATGAAGCTGTCTGAAATATGCTACGCCGATACATTGTATATTGGAAACAGAGTAGATTCGAAGCCGTTAGTTTTATATTTTCTACAATTATACTGATTATTCTATAGAGAGATATTTGAGCTGATTATAGAAAATATTTGAATTAATACAGAGTAATTTGAAATAATATAATTTCTTTATATTGAATACATAACAAAATGCAAAAAGTGGTAAACTGTTTTATACCTTAATTCTTGTATAACATTTTTAAGGAAAATAAAATACATTGCGTATATTAAATTAAATTCTAAATATTAAATCGAAATGAAATGACCCGAAATAAAACTAAATTTGATATTTTTACAATCGAGATATTTGTAGACCATCACTATGAACTGAATTTACAAAAAAAACAAAAAAAACCCTCATCTTTTAATTTTAACATATTAAATCAAATATGTACCCACAAAATTATTATTAATTATAATTTATTAAGAGTGTTCCTAAACTTTACTAATTCTAAAACTTCTCTAAAATACAGTATATATAAATACATTTACTAAATAACAAATAGTACCTTATAGTTGTTAATTATAACTAAAAATTTTCTATGATATTTTCTGTTATGTTTTTGTTTTTGTTTTTAATTATTGACTTTTCTTTTTGATTTTCATTTGTTATGAAAGTTCACACCTGTTGAAAAGAAAAGTTGCATTTACAGAGTATACAATATATATTATAGAGGTATATATATATACATAACGACCTATATAATAATCACCTGTATCTTTATGTATATTTCTCTAATTTGATATAAAAGAATTTCCCAATATACATGAACATGTATATACGAGTACATATTATATACATATATATATTATATGGAAATAACAATATTAGATTAAGGAAGGGATTATCGTAAGAGGTATAATGGTACCTATACTTATTTTTTTTTTTTTGTTTTTATTTAAGGTTCACTAAATAATATGGTCTGTTGATTATTTTCTTTTTTTTTTTTAAATTTTCAATGTTTTTTTTTTTTTTGTTTTATAGTATAGTTATACTGCGATTTATTGTGTATATTTATGAATATAATTTGTGTATTTCTAGTTAAACAAATTTGAAAAAAAAACAACACATATGTATGTACGTAAACTTTTTTTTTGTTTTTATTTTAATTTTAAAAAATTTCCCATGATGTTGAATTTTTTTACGCAGTTTTTGTTTATCGTGTTTTTACTTCAAAATTTCATTTTAAAATTTTAAATAGAGAGGAAAAGTATTGATATTGGGTTAGGTAATTTTTTCGAATAAATTTTTTTTTTTGTATTTTTAAAATATAATGACCCATTGAATGGCTTAAAGCAAGTAATTATTACTTCGTTACAATTAGTAATAAAACGAAGCTTAGTATTAAGAGAAGTTGAGGAATTTAATTATTTTATTTTTATTTAAAATTCTAAGATATCGAGTTGACGGAATTTTCGATGTTAGAAACTGGTAATAATATGATGTAATTTTTGGTTCAATAGTTTGAAGGTACCATACAAGCTGATTAATATTGTTATACCTCTTCACATAAATCTCCACACAAATTCAACATAAAATAACATCATTATATTTAATCTGTAAAATACGGTACAAATATCTGAATCATTATAATTTTTTTAAAATATAGATATTTTAAAGGAGACGTAGCGAATTCAAATATTTTTTAAAAAAATTTTAATTTTCAACTAGAGTTTTCAATTTAAAATTTCACCTATATGTACAAACATACATCTTAAATTACAAAAAGTTTAATTTATCAAATTGACAAAACTCATCAATGTAGAGAGCAGTGTTGTGCGATATTCAAAAAATAAACCGATATATCGATCGATACGTATCAAAAGAAAATACATCGATACATACAAAAATTGAAACCAAATATATCAATATGTATATCGATTTGCTTAATCGACAGCTCAATCGATATTTATATCGACAGCTGAACTAACTTAAATTTATTTTTATATAAATATAAATATTGAAAAATATTAAATAATTTATTAAATCACGTTTTACTTTTTTATAAAGTTATTAATCTAATTTTTATTTTAAAATGACACACTAGCCAATTGGGAATGATGAAAAATTTAAAAGAGATAGAAAACGAATAATTGGAAATTCCTACTTGCTTGACGTTTGTGTGTCAGTTTTTAGTAGAACCACCTAAAATTTGAAAGCGTTTAAAAATTAACACAATGTACATTTATTTTGCTGTCAAAGTGTTCAAAATTTTTTAAAGCTAGATAAAAAAAAATTTCTATATTTAAATATCGATGCAGTCAAATAATATCGATGTACTCAACTATCGCAAAATATCGATTATATCAATAACTTGATACATATCGCACACCACTAGTTTTTTTTTCTCTCCAGAATTAAATTTAAATTTAATTAAATTTGTTTTAAATAAATTATTTCATACATATGCAATTGTTGTCTGAGATAAATCAATTAAAAAAATATTATATATCTAGTATAAAGAATAAATTGAAATGATGGGAAATTAATGATATGAAGTATATTAATTATAGGAAATTAATAATTTCATGATGAAATTTAGTGCGATTTATCAAACTTCCTATAATTCGATGACCGGGCGAATACTAGTTTATTTTTAAATTTTAAATATATTTTAAAATAACGGAAAAACAACGTATACATTTCAAAAGGGTAAAATAAGATTTAAAAAAAAGTGTTCTTTGAAATTACCCAACAGCATTGAAAATCTTCCACTAATTATTATTATAAAAAAAAAATTTATACATTTTACAATCAATCCGATATTGAATACATCTGCCATAGTAGAACGTAAAATTTTTAAGATTTCGATTTTTCCCAATTAATTAATTGAAATTAATACAATTATTACATTTATTTTTTATTTCCTTTTTTCTTTTTTTTTTAATTTTCAATTCAAATTAGATACATTTTGCTAAAAAAAAAATAATAACCTATAAATTTTATAATTATCATAATTGAAAATATAATTTAATTATATATTTAATTAACATAAAATTTCTTAAAGAGATTAATATTTATGATATTAATTAATTTTAATTATTCACATGTGAAAAATATAATTATGTGATAATAATTATAATAAATTTAATTAAAAATTATCATCTAAAAAAAAATGTCAAGAGCTCATCATAAATTCTAAACATCTCAATATCTCTGAATAATTCTTACAAAACAAAATTATCTCATAAACATTTTTATTTTATAATACAAAAAAAAAAAAAAACTAAAATTAAAATGAATAAGAAAATATCACCTCAAAACTTTCTTAACAATTTTCAAAAATCTACAATGTTTAAGGTAAGAAAAACTACAAAAGAAAAATTAATTTTCTCAGATCTCGTTTCAACACACATCGTGAGATTTTAATAATAAAATTTTGAAAGTTAAAAATTTCATAATAACATTTCATGTGTTATCGTTATGTCATTACACTCAAATTAAACATATACATAAATACAATGTACAAATATATAATTATACATATTTACAAATGAAAATCAAGTCAAAAAATCATCATCATATAATACAATTCATAGAAAATAGATGTCGCATTGAATGAACATCATAATTCACTAATTAATAAGAAAATGAAATTTGAACCTGGAAAATGTTTTTTGTTAACTCCTTTAAAGCATAAATAAAAACAACAACAATAAGAAAAAGAAGTGAATAAAAACAAATTTCACAATACAAAACTGACAAATTACAATTTAAGAAGAAAATAAAACAGAATACATAGTTTATTTTCATGTTCACCCCCAAGTTGAAATTTAAAAGGTTGTCGCTAGTTCATGGTGAAATAACAAAGTTTTACAGTTCCATTTGTGAAGTGTGAAAGAAATTTTAATTTCTTCTATATTGCCGGGAGTAATTTTTAATTAAATTGTATTAAATTTTAATTTAATGTTTATAATGCCGTAAAATGATTTGAATATAGAATTAAAATACAACCAAGTTAGATTTGAAATAAGAATTTAAGTGAATTTAATGAATATTCGTCCGTTATATATAAATAGAAAATCAATTATAATTTAAATAGAAAATCAATACAAAATACATTTTGGGTTTTTAATAATAAGCAATTTAGAATTTTCTACTCTTTAGAATGCTCATTAATGATTACTAATTTTAGCAATATCAATATATAATAATATGGACTTTCATTTTTTAATAAGCAATAAATTTTTATTATTCACATAATTTATTTAATTTACATCACAAATTCAGTTTTAATTAAGATAGTGTAGCAAAATTTGCATTTATACAAAATCCAACAATAACGGATTCACCTTTATTCTATCTAAAATAATAAAAATTACAAAATGGAACAATTTTCAGTCAAAAACATTTTCTGCATTAACTTAAGAACTTAACAACATTAACGATAAGAGACACTAAATTTTGAAAGTAATAGTGTTATCATCACTGTTATAAATTAAATCCGTAATATAGAAAATTTGTTATACATCAAAATGTATTCTATTAAATATATAAAAAATATCGCAATATACATCGAATTACTAACTGAACAACTTGTATCCATTACTCGTTAATAAAATCTTTTCAATAGCCGAAGCTGAAGACATAGAAAAGTACTTAATGCTTTGGTATGGGAATTACCTCTTATAAAGACAAAATAGCACAAAATATACGAAAATATAATTAAAACAAAAAAAAAAAAATTTTTTTTTCAAATATTATATAGCTGGGAACATACAGTTAATGCTAGCACTAAAAAAAATTTAATTAGTTCTTTAAAAGTAATTGATAAGCGAAATATTCTTATCAAAATAAGCCTCATCATTATAAAAATTTTTATTAATAAACGATTGGAACTATAAATTTTAGCCAAATTTTATTGGTAAGAAAATGGGGAAGAATTTCTCGAATTTGGCGGGAAATTACACATAATGTTTTAAATTTTTTTAAAGAAAATACGTAGAAACTATACCTTCATGAGAAAGCAATCCCACATTCCATTCTAGACGTTCTAACTATGAACAAATTTCCATAAGCAGTCTTGAACCAACTTGATAAATTTTTCACGAAGTGTGATAAATTTTTTTCGAAGGTGTGCCAACCCCTATGTGATATCTATAAAATAGAATTTAATGTTACCCTAGTAAGACGGTTATCAAGTGGGATGAGTATTGATGTAACATTTACATACATCATCTACAATACGAATGGCACATTTTTATACCTTTTTCAGGTAATTTAAGACCCTTTTTGAAGCACCAGCCCATAAAATTGTACTCCATATTATGTAGGACATAGTATGTCGGTACGGTATGTCTTATTAAAAGTATATTGAGTATATACTTATCAAATTAGAATTTTAATTGATGCAACAAAATTTTTTCAAATTTAATATTTTGTAAAATATAAGCTGATAAACAATTGTTAATGCAAAAGGGTACCAAATCCTTTTACTGTCAGTTCTAACTCAAAAGCATTTATTTTGTTTTAATTTGTACATATTCATATAGAGATTCATAATATAATAAAAAAAAAATTTTCGTTTTTATTAATTTAAGATTCACCTTATTTAATTTATATTATTTTTTTTATTACAATTAAAAATTATTCATGGTTTATAAATTAGTTTAATTTTATATTTTAAATACAAACTATATATATACATTTACATATACACTATGTAAATGTAAATAAATGTATGTGATAATATGAAATTATGAAACATAAATATTTAAATACATACATATATATATAGTATTATTATTACATGTTGTGTGAATTCTATTGTATTGTATATTATGTTTAAATCACCCTGTGATAGTGCGATGTATATTTTGCTTAGAAAAATATTACCTAGGTTAATATGAGATATGTTAAACAATTATGGTTTGTTTGAATTCGTAATGAAAACGATTTCAGTATTCTTATTACTGAAAAAAATAAAACATTTTGCAATTGAAATGAGAAAATTGAAACTGATTGAATAGAGTTAAGAGATTTTAATGTACATATTTGAATTCTTCTGCTGGTTTTGTTTTAATTAATTTTCAAATAAATAGTCAATTATTCTTTTTACAGTCAACCCTTTCAGATCCAAGAAAAAATTCCATTTTGATTGCTTTAACACAATTAAAGTGTGTTTCAATTTGAAATATCAATTATTGTGCAATACAGAAGCATTTCATTGCATCGCACAATCGATTAATGTGATTCTGAAAGGGTTAATATGTTTGCAATATAAAATATTAGTTGTTTTAATTAATGAAGTAATTGTTAAAATAATAAAAATTTTCAGAATAAAAATGTATTTTAAATAATAATAAAAATGTGCAATATAACTTAATTATTGATAGTCACTTTTAAAATAAATAAAAATAGAAAAAAAATTAATCAAACAAGTTTCCCAGATATCGTTTTCAAAATAAAATAAACAAAATTTCAACTATATTTATTATTATAACAACTGCTTAGTTTAACTGCTTTCATTAATCTAGTAGTCGATAAATCTATAAAGCATTTTGCTTTCATCTACAATCGAACCTAGGACCTTTCGGTTGTAGCAGACGCTCTACCTACTGAGCCACCTCCATAGTACGTGTACAAATTGATTTTTGTATTGTATTATCTTATATAATTTTAAATTCTTAAAAATTTATATTATTTTAAAATTTCTGATAATTTGATAAGCTTCAGTACAATTAAAAAATTATCCCCGAAAAGAATTCGAAGATATTCTAGTTTAAGCAAATATCATTTCACAATTAGATTTTCATTATTACTCTTTTAAATTGTAGATATTTAAAAGGAGCTCTAGTGAAACTAAATATTTTTTCAAAAATTTTTAATGTTCAATTAGAAATTTGACACCATTCCATGTATATAAGTACACAAACATACTCGTACATTTTAACATACAAAAAATTTGAATTCATCAAGCCGCAACTCTGTACAGATTTTCTTGTTATTCTCGCCAGAAATTAATTTAAATCTATTTTTTTTTTTTAAATAAATTATTACATATGCGGTTGTTGTCTAAGATAAATCAAGAAAAAAAACTTTATAATAAATTGAAATGATGGAAAATAATTAGACAAAAATTGTTTCACTATTGTATCCAGTACGTACAAGAACATTAAATTAATATAAAAAATTCGAAATCCTTTATTTTGATATAATTAATTGTTTGTAAAGAAACTATTAAATGGTAGATAATTGCACGTAATAATTACACAAAAAAAATGCTGTATTGGTGTATAGAATCACATTCATAAATAATAATATTAATTATATTAATAATAATAATTAGTATTACTCAATTAATTTAAATTAAACACAATAGTGATTTACAAGCACCAAACTGTCAGAGTTATCGGCTTATCAATAATGCATAATACCTACATCACATTCTTAGAATTTTATTTCTAATGTATTAACAGAATTCAAGTATTTAATTTATAAATTAGAATACTTTAATTAAACACTTGACTATTCCGACTACAAAGGTCATCAAAATTAAATATTTCTTATCACATATATCTAGATCTTTTATAGTCGAATTACGATAATAATTTTTTAACTTTTCTTAAAATTCGATTATTACTAAAAAAGGGTTATGAATTGATGGCTTAGACTAGCCTAATACGAGATGAAAAAAATTCGAAGAAGATAAGTATGATATACCTGTGCCTGTGACATACATATACCGACAGCTTCAGACAGAAAGATAATAATCGAATATTTTCCTTGTAATGTTATTAAACATAGGTTAATTGATTCCTTGAAAAAACAGAATTTGAAAAAACACAATCATGAAAAAACAAAAACCATAAAAAAAAACAGAATTATGAAAAACATAATGTTTTTAAATTTTTGTTTTGTAGAGGGAAATAAATGCAGGTTTGAAGTAAATTTTCAACCTTAGCGGGCCATGTATAAAGTGCTTTATCAAAAGTTCAATCTTCAAAAATAATATTTTTATTCAATTCTTTGACCAGGTCTTTATTTCGCCATTACTGTACAGAGAAACATTGATTTTGCTAAATTTGGGGACCTAGACATTATTATGAATAACAAATGTTCCCGTTTTATTTCAGTTGTATATTCTGCTCTTGTTTCTGTTTTTGCCATGGTTCTGTTTTTCATGATCAGTTTTTTCATATTCTGTTTTTTCGTCGTAAGTTCTGTTAGGGCTTATTATACAGATACGCCTATTTCGTCTAATATTTGCAGACTTTTTCAGTGTTTTATATACTCGACTTGATGATATTATTTTATAATTTGCTTACATAGATTCTAATTAACTTAATTTCTTATTCTATACATTCTACATAGTATTACTTTACATATTACTTATTTTTAATGCCACCTAGTGGTTGACATTCTTATATTTAATTAATTTAAACTGTTAGTTAGTTATTATTCTGTTACAAAGTCTAACAAAATATAAATTTCATTATATTTTTAAATTACATTCAAAATCTCTCTATAGAATAATCGTGACATTAATTAATTGCTATCGTCATCAACACAATTTTTTAATTTAAATAATTTTTTTAAATAATTTTCTTCAATTTATTTCGGATAGTGTTACAAAGTGAAAATAGTTTTAACTAAAAAAAACAGGATTAAATATGCGTGATATATAGTTTTTTTTTTTTTATTTGTTGTTTAGTTCAATACAATACGATGTGTAGTGTAGACTATTTCGAAAGATGTTTTATCAACAATTAAAAAGAAATAAAACTAGATTTTTTATTAAATAACTTTAAAAAAAAAAGATTGCTTTTAATCGTATTATACATACATTGGATTTCAATAACTTCAATGGCCGATGCTTATAACTTGGCGTATTTTTTCTTTCACTTAACGTTTTTAAAAACATGTTTGTTAAATTTAGGTTAAAATTTTTATTTTTTTTCTTTTTATTGTCTGTTTATTTATAAAATTTTCATTTTATTAAAAATTTTATTTTCAAATATATTTTCTTTAATTTCGTTTTTTTTTGTTCATATACGACTGTTCTAGGTTATGGTTAAAATATAACTGAAAATTTAAAACAAAAAATCTAAAGATCCAGAAAGATGCGAATCATATAATGAAATTATTGAGGTGATGACTTGATGACAATAAATATAGTCATAAATTCTTATAAAACATTTAAATTTAAAAATAAAAAATCATTAAGATATCATATTTTGAAAGAATATTTCAAGATGAATAATAAAACTCGTCTAAATTAAATAATTCATCTATATTAAAACAATAAAAATAAAAATAGAATTTTTTAATTTTTTCAATTTAACAGATATTATTTTCAACTAAACAACTAGACTTAAATGATTTGAGGGTATTTAAAATCAAAAAAGGTTGATTTTACCTTTTATGGTTTTTTTTTCTAAATTTTGTTATTATGATACAGATTTTAGGAATTCTAAACAAGACTATCATATTAAATACAAAAAATTTTATTTTGTAAATCAAATATTCCAAATTAAGTAGAAGCTACTATTTAAAATGAGTCAAAGACATTTTTAAATTATTTAACCTGGCAATTTTTGTGTGTGTAATATTTTGAACATATAATAATTATCTCTATATACTTATATATATGTATATAAAAGAGTCGTCTTTGCTTGTAACAGACGTGTTTATTTGAACTACTGAACCAATTTAGATAAAAATGTACACGTACATAAAAAAAATTGTATGTTATTTGGGACACGAGGATGATTTATAAAACTACAACAGATGACCGATTTTGTTAGCTGCTATACAATTTCGAGTACTCATCAGAAATATTTTAAAAATCACAGGATTTTAAAAAGCTGAAAATTTGGTACATAGGGACTCTCTCAAAAATAAACAAACCATAATTTTACACTTTTTCATGGGCTATGAGCAAAATGAGTTGTAAATGAGCCGATAGATGGTGCAAAATTGGTTTTTTTTTATTTATTATAAAACAAAAATTCACTCTACTTGTATTTTAGAAGCTGTTGTTGTATGTATAAAAATATACTTTACGGAAAAACAATTTTTGAATATCAAACTTGTGCAAAAATAACGGTATGAAATGAGTTAATATCAAAAAAAATCAGTAACAAATCAACAGGTATCACGTGTGTTGTGAAATTGTAGTAAAACAGTAATTACAGCAAAAATAAAATTGCGAAATATCATTTTTATAAATACAAAAATAATAAATTTTCATGTTCATTCAACTACAAAATACTACAAAAATAAAACGACCATGTGGGAGAATATTGGAACGCAGCACACGACGAACAAATTAAATACGTGCTTTAACGTTCGCAACATACACAAGTGTAATAAAAAACTTGTGCACATTCACGCGAAAATTTAACACGAGAACAACGCTCTGTAGAAAATAAAATATAATACGACCACCATTGGAGCCAGTCGTAAAAATATGAAATATTAAATCTTTAAATAATTATATTAAAAAATAAAAAATTTGATTTATCTGCAGGTTCACTGATAAATAAATAAATAAAAAATATGTTGAAGATAATACAGGATTGCTGAAACCAATCGAAATCTTGACTGAAAAACAATAATTAAAATTATGTTAAAGTACGATATTATTATTTTTATACTATTTCAATCGACATAACTAATATTGCGATCATGATAGATCATCGTTCATCATGTATATTAAATTGGTATATAATATGTTAAAATTTAAAATATAACTAAAAATATTATGTCCAATAATTTATATTCACAAATAACCATTTTGTTTTTGTTCCGAGGTAAGATTTAAATCATCAAAAGCGAAACAGAGACTGCTCTTAAATCAGATTTGTCAGCTTCTCAACAGTTACTTTTAATGTGAAATATTTTAAATCTCTATAGAAAATCTTCTATAAATAATCTTATTTTATATAAAGATAATATTATAATTACGGTGACCATTTGTCCTTTTTTTGAGAGGACAGTCCTTTTGATGCGATGTCCTCTCAGATTTGTTTTCAAGAAGAGGACAGTAAATTGTCCTGTGTTTGTCCTTTTTTATATTATTATAAATTTTTTTTTCACTAAACCCCAATTTCTAATCAATAAAATAAATAATGTTATCATAAGAATCTAGCGTAATAATTCGATACAGGTACTGCCTGGTAACACTGAAGAAAAATATTTTGAATTTAAAATGTTTTGAAGTTTTTCAGCAATCAGTCAGCTCTTTTGATTTTAATCTTTCAATAAACGTTCTCTAACGTTTAGCGTTAAAATATTATTTTTTTATTAACAATAATATATTTAACTATAATTTAACTAGTTCTAATCAATAAAGTTTGCATTGCTTATACCTTTATACAAAAAGTTTTATTTTGAACTTATAATTTTTTACTACTTTTAATTGTTATTACATTTGTAAATGTCCTTTTCTTCGTTAAAAAATATGGTCACTGTATATATAATTTAAGTAAAATTTTTAGTTCAATAAAGGCTATAACTTAAAATAGGATTTAAATAGCAACATTTTTTTCATTCATTTGAGTATAACTAAATTTTCACTGAAGAACAATCAACATTGTATAATTGAATTGTATTATAAATAACATCTAATTTTTAAAATATACTAGTAGAAGCCCCCGGGTACATACCCGGCCGAGTAAAATAAAGCAATTTTTCTGTAAAACGGCACAATAAAATGATTTTTCATAAAATTAAACATTTGACAAATTGAAAGCATAATTTTTCTGATTTGCTATTAATATTATTATTCTACACATTGTTAACAGATAATTTGAAACATAACAAATGTTCAAATTTATTAAAAACCATTTTATTGTGCCGTTTCACAGCAAAATTCCTTGTTTTTGGCTGATCGGAGATTTACCAGAGGGTTTTCTAATATGTATATACATATAATTATCAAATCAAATATCCGATATTCCTTTTTATTAAAATTAACTATTATACAATCTGTAAAATAAATTTGAACAATAAAATTTGAATATAGGTGTGATAAACATAATAATATATCACATTATTTCAGTATAATTCACCTCTTTTTCGTATTGGTGAATATAAGTTTCTTTAAAATGTGTTAATCTGTAAAATTATATATATACCTATAAATTTCGTGTATCTGAAAAGGAAATACTTATATTTAATAAATTTTTCTTTAAAACCTATGTTAATGTTATCCTAATGATTAATTTTTTTCCTACTAAAAGCGCAAAAAACCGAAAACGATAATGCAAAAACAATAAAAAAAAAACTTCACTCAAAAGAGAATTGTACTCACAAAAATTTCTTATATTACTATGACGCTTCAACCAATTGAGCTAAAATAAAAATTGCAGCCTACATCATTGATTGATTGAATAAAGCAAAAAACGAAGGCACACGGAAAACCATGAAAAATGTGCCTTCACTAATCGTGCTCTTGTGTATTATAATATAGATGTAATTTATTAAAATTTAATTGATATTTCTAGATTTTTTTAATAGAATTAAAAGAATATAATATTAAATAACTATATTTTTTGAGAGTTCGAAGACATTACTATAATACACAGAACTTTAATTTCAGTACCCTAAAATTCACTTTAATTAAATTAAATTAACTGTGACTTTAGCACTCCAATTCTATATCATTCATTTCTATATCATTTCTATATCACAGCTTCTCGTAACCTTTATAATATAATCGTCCGATGTTGTACCTAATATTATGACTTGGCCATAACCTAACTGTTGTTAAACGAGTAAATAGTTAATTTTTTGAACAAAATAAAGATATAATAATAATCTTCTTGTCTATCTCTAAATATAATGTCTTTTACTCTTGAATGAAAATATTGTAATGATTGTAAGTGAATGAGATGTAAATATTTTTGTTTCCGACACCTCTTTAAAGTCAATCAAATCAATGAACTCTTTGACTTTAATACAATTGCACAAACTCTTTATTTGAAACTATTTTTCACTTTCTTGAACCATATATTTGTTTTTTTTAAATTAGATAATTAATCTATACTGTACAATACAAGTACAATATCTAAATTGAAAATCTTCTGCAATACATAGATATGTTACTAATACGTTCTAAATCAATTTATTTTCGGAAAACATCAGTTTATTATATTATATTTTCCTTGAATTAGATTCACAATCGAATTAAAACCTGCTTGATTATTTTTCTATTATACCAGCATAATCAAATAATATCCATATACCGTAATATAACACTAAAATAACAAAAATTTCATATAAAAATGATCATTCAAGTTTTCCATTTAAGTCTTTTGATTGAAATCGGTACATTTTTTTTTTTTAATTTTGTATTATTCACAGTCAATTTGATTTATATCCATCTGTTTTAATCATTAATCAATCTCTATTTTAAATTATCACAAAATTTCATTTAAATTACAATAATTCTGTTTAAATTCAATTGAATCGAAAATTAAGAATAGTATAAATAATAAAAACAATTTCTATAAATTGAATTTTCAAAATTGAAATCACAATATAATTCCTCGATTAACAATTGTATTGAAAATAATTGAAACATAATATGTTATACATTATAGGTATATTTATTAAAACAATTTTATTCAGTATAACAATAACTCAAAAATGTTTTGATTTAAGTTTATAACATTTTTTTTTTTTGGTTTTAATTTAAACACAAAATTCTTGTGTAGGCAAACCAGATGATATCAAACAAAATAATTTGCAATTAAAAATATTTTTCTTTTTTTTTTAAATAATTTAAACTGGAAATCTGGTATAAAATTAACAAAAAATTTAAAAAACAATTTTTATAATGTTCTAATTTTCTTGATTTATTTTTGTTTTTATTTTAATAGTTAAAAATAAATCATTTATTTATATTTTCATATTAAGAATAGTGTAACAATAGATATTCAGGAATTTGTTTAAAACCAAAACTTGTTTTTTTTATTTTTTTTTTTGTTTTTTTTTTTTTTTTGTATATTTCAAAAAGTTATTAATTTTAAATTTTAATATCGTCATAAGAATTTCCGAAATCAAATTACGATTTGAGAACGTAGTATAACTGAATATAGTAAGTAGGTATTCGTAAATTTATTATATCCCATATTTAATTGTTAATTAGTTGATTTTACAATACAAAATTAATTTAAATCGATTTTAATTTGTTTTTCGTATAAATTCTAAATATTTTATTAGATTTTAGATATTTTATAAAATTTTAGAATCTATATTAATTTTCATCCATTCAACATGATCTACATTTAATTGATCAATGGCTCACAAATCATCGGCTTGTATTAAGCTTAAAAAAAAAAAATTCTTACTTTTGAAAACAAACAATTTAACACAACAAAAACTTATTAGTTTAAAAAATGATTACTTAGAAATTGTTAAAAATGTTATTTATCATGGTCTATTTATTGTCTAATTATAGACAAAAAGTTTTACTGGAGTTACCACATAGACCGAATATTAATAAGTATTAGGTACTCCATATTTATTTATACTTAGAAAATTACTAAGGCTCTCAACCGATAGCGTAAAAGCATTTGCATTAACAACAATTCGCGAAAGTTGGTAATAAGAACATCAAAGTGTTTTCGGCAATCTCACCCCAAAGAATTATTTTATCAATGTAGATTTAGATATATATAACAGATAACGGATTCTGACCCCACTATCACTGCGCTATTTTACCTATCTAGTCATCATGCATCAAATTCCATATTTGTTACCTTAACCCGATATGGAGCAGGGTTCCACAAATTTACCTAAACAAACTTGATATAGTACATAAAAGCTGCATAAAAATAGCTCAGGGGCTTCCTATATATTGCATCCTACTAGCAGTTTGCATCCTACGTCAGCTTACCAAATATTATTAAACTTGAACTGCTATAAGCAACTATATTCAAAATTATAAACAATATATATACAGCATCTAATTAAGCAGAAAATAAGTACAGGATCCTATTAAACAGAATTGTAGACATCTATAATCATTAAACAAGAAATTGAACTAGATTTTATCTGTTTCTCTTTTGAACGTATCATCAAATCTATATAATTGCTTAAAAGCTTATAATAATTTGCCAGAAGAATTGCAATTAATACTAGATCCCAAGTTGTTTAAAACTAAAATGAAAATAATTCTGTTAGGAACTAGTACTACTAATCAAATTAAAAATAATGCTAATCAATAAATTGTATAACACAAAAAAAAATAACTTTTAATTATCTAAACTGTAATAATTTCACTTGTATTGTAAATGAAATTTTAATGTAAATTATAAGACCATACGGTTAAATGCTAGACTTATGGATAAACAAAAATATGCATTCTCTGTAAATAAGCAAAATATTAAAGAAAACCTTTTCGTAAGTACGAGTAGTACAAGAATTAAATTTGACAGAGATAAAGCAAAAGGATGTGAATATTGTGAAGAAATGGTTTAACCCTTTGTGGCACGCTAATTTTTTTTTTATAAAAAAAAATATTTTTGAGTAAAATTTGTTGTTTTAGAAACTTAAATTTGAAGCGTTTAAATTTTTGAAATAGAGCTTTAAGGCTGAGTGGCGCAATATGTCCTACCTTTTAACCAAAATATTCCAAGTTAAATCCTGACGAAACAAAAAAAAATGCTTAATGGGTTTTTCGGCATTAGCCCAGTACCATTTGCCATTGCGATAAATGAATGGCAAAAAATAATTGAGAGTATAATAATCTAGTAACAGCTTAAATAAAACGGAGCTATTATATTTAAGAAGGCTCATACAATATTATTATTATTAGACAATATTACTCTTCGTGGCAATGGCCCTTATAATCAGCAGGAATATCAGCAAATATTCAAAATCGGTATTATGATTATCAGTTGTCAGCAAACTACTGATAAATTTGATTGATAAAAATTGGTATTGTGAATGTCAATGAGAGTTCATTTTCTGACATTTTAAAGCAATTTTTTTCAATTGTAAATTTTAGCGTTAAATTGCTCTTTTGTTTTATTAAATTGTTTGTTTTTTATTAAAATTGCAAGTATTTTTTTATTTTATGTGCTTTACAGGTATTAAAAATATATACTTTTCTTTTAGTAAAATGACGAAAAATTACAGTAATAAAATTCAATTAAAGCGACTTGACATTGTTGGGGAATATACAAAAAAATCCGGTTAATGATATATTTGTATTTTATTAATAAAACACTTTAATTTAAATAATTATTTCTTTTTTACAAACTACAATTTTAAAATTGTAAATGTCAAAAAAAAACAAAGTAAAATTCAAATGATATAAAAAAATAAATAAATACTCAAAAAGCATTGTATAATAAAATATGTAGTAAAAATTTGCAGTACTGTACTTAATTAAGCACGCAAAGGTAATTTCTACGTAAGTTATGGTAAAAAGTAAAAAAAAAATCATTTCAAGTAAATCTTTTGAATACAGGAAGTTTAATAAGCTAAGCTAAAAAATATGCCCAGTGACAGTGTACAATTAAAAGTACTAAAATTATTGTCTTAATTTCTACAAGTCAAAATTAATCGTGTTTGAGGAATAAACAAAGTGGTGTTTACATATTCCAAATTCACAATATTCTGAAAATAAACCAATTGTTTTATCATTTATGGCTTTCAGATGGGATGTAACAAGGAACATATATGAACATATGTAGTTTTTTTTTTGAAAAAGGAAATGACTCAGCGAAATTTGATTCTCATTCCTATAACAATACAGTTCGATATCTGTTATTGATCTTTTTCATGTCTTTGTCTTACAATTACATATTTTATTTATGAACAATGTTAAAATTTTTTGTTCAATATTTTAATTTTTAAACTCACATTTTTTCATAATATGTTCTGATTTTATTTTATAGTTATATATAAAATTAATTTTTTAATTTTTATTATCAACAAAACACAATTCTGCTTTATTTTAAACATAAATATCGTGAAATTTAGAACACTGGTCATCATATCAGTCAATTAAAAAGAGGAAGAAATAACCAACATTCTAAAAATTTAGGTATGAAGACTAACATGTTAGATCTAGATTTGGATTTATATATATATAGATTTATATATATACATTAATAATATATATATAAAACATATTAGAATTGACAGAATGAACATTTTCAACACGAAGTTGGTAGAACCGTAAAAGCATTTGTTTCAATCGTACTGCATTTGCATCAACAACAAATCGCGAAAGTTGGTAATAAGAACCAAAATATATCAACTGAATAGTATTTCCGGCAACCTCATCCCAATTAATTATTTTTATTAGTGTAGATTTAGATATATATAACGGATAACGGATTCTGACCCCACTATATAATTGCACTCACAAGTGGGCTTATTGTAATTATCCGTATTAATGTAATTAGACACCTGAATTCTTCAGTATACCTAATTTAGTGATAACTCTCACTCAGGGTATTTTTCAGTAGTATGTGCTTCCATTGTTAGAGGAAATTGTTTTCCCAAATGACAAAGTCTAATACAAGTAATCGCACAGAGTACATATGTTCAATAGATTCTTCCTCTACTTCATATATTATGCACAGGTTATGTTTTCGATTAGTCCAATAATATATAGATGCTCCTTTACAAAGCAGGGGTCGGTTGAAGTGTAGGAGAACTTTAGTTGGCTTGAGCAACTAAATTGACGCCAGCCTTTTTAATTTACGATTTCCAGGTATGTTATCTTAGAAATTTCCTTTGCTCCAGCCTTGTTTTTATAAAGTTTAGAGAACGTTTTTATAAAGTACGTTTTTATAAAGTAACGTTTTTATAAAGTAAATCGGAGCATAGCAGAGATTTATCAAAAAAAAAAATTTGTGTTTATTTTGTAGTGCGGAGCAGTCTCGAGCATAAAAATTTTATTAATTGTTTTAATCAGAGTGCACTGAGAGCGTGATTTCTATGCTCGCTATAAAATTGCCTAGCATTTATATAAAATTATTATCTGTCAAAATTTAAGTAGTTGAAATTTAATACAAATTGTTTGTTTATTATTTAAATATATTTGGTTGTTTGATTATTAATTTATTTTTATGATGGCCGAATGTGAAGGTAAATAACATCATAAATATGAATGACTAAAACAATACTAAAACAAATACACATGTTATGACAATTTATGATAACATTAGCCCTGTTGTGTTCATTTATTAAATCGCATTACTCTGATCGAATTACACTCTGCATACTTTGATAGTATATGAAAACGCCCATACACATTTTGTCTGTGATTAGGGGAACTAACATCTTCATTTCGTTATTATTAATTAATAAATTTATAATAACAATAAATATTATATACCCAATATGATACTGTTCAACATATAGTACTCTCTAATTCCAGTAACTAAATTTTAATAACTATTTAAAAACTTTATTGTAATAATTAATAGGTGACATGTTTTTTTTTTAAAACAAAAATATGCAATATTGAAAATGTTTTTATCGACAACAAATCTTTTTTTCTTAGTTTTAATTAAATTTGTTATCACTCCAAATAATTCAATAATCATTTTTTTTTTTTTTTTGTTTTTCCATAATTCTTAATTAGTTTTACGTGCTAACATTTTTTTTTTTATATTTTTCTTGTAAATTTGATAAAAAATAATAATAATAATACAAAACATCATAACTTTGATAATTTTCTATTTATGGAAGAACCAGAAGTCGAAATTAAAATCTATAAGTATGTATATGTAATTATAGATAAAAAAAAAAACAATATTAACGTTGATCACATATTATTGATTTTTCTTTAATGTTTTTCCAAAGAGATACTAGATAGACAATTTTTAGTTCCGTAAGAATCCTACGCAAAATATACATAATATTTTTCAATAATTATTATCTATTTTGTATTGTATATCTATATCTGTATTTTAGATATACTTATAGGTAATTTCCTGTTTGATAATTATTATTTAATAATCATAACAATTTTTGTTTTTCTTGTTTTTCTACACACACATAATTTAATTATTGAATTATAATATCATATTTATACAAATCATAATGTCATACAAATACAGAAAGAACTTAATTTGTAATCCAATAATTTTCATTAATCAGAAATTATTGTTTTTTTTTTTTTTTTTTTTCTATTTGTTGTTCTAGATTGGATTTAAACTTTTAAAAAGATTTAAATAAAAACAATAATATGTACTTAATTCAAAATATTGAATATTAATTAAGAATATTGAATGAAAGTAAAACTTTATAAATAATATTCAATATTATTTATTATTATTATTATTATTAAAAAATAATATTAAATTATAGTATTTTGACGCCTTTGTAATATTAATTAAATGTATTTGAAATTATTTTGCTATCTTATATGCACACCATATCTGATAAAATGACACATTATAGATTGGGAGACATACAGAATTTTTAATTGTTACCACAAACGTGGTCTAAACAAAAACAAAAACAATGTTAATTTGAAAAATATTAATGTATTTTTTATTTTAATAAACTATAATATGTAGAACCTGTGTATGAGTATATTAAATTATTGAAAATTAATTTAACGAAAGGTGGAATATGAATTTAAATTTACGAGAACCTGATCAAAATTTTAATTTAATTCAGATATTGACGACTTTTAGTTATTAATTCATAAAAATGTATTTATAATTACAGTACAGAACATTGTGATTTTTTTGGGTCTTATTTAGAATATATAGGTAGTTTATAGTATTATTATTATTCATTAAATAGGAACAATTTAACGCAGTGTATCAAAAAATTGTTCTATAATTTTAGAAAAATTGAATATTTGAATATTGAATATAATATTGTCACTATGTATGAATAGTATTTAATATTTTATTTATTCGATTAATAGTTCACCTCTTGTACGTTTTTTTTTATAACAGAACGATTATAAATATTTAGTCCTTTAAATTTTTTTTCTTGCATTTTTTAATACCTAAGCTATATTTTTTAGAATTGTATGCATTGAAATGAAGACTTAAATTAATCTAAATCCTTATCTGCTGAATAATGTTAGATTTCCGGTTAGTTCAGGTTTATTATGAACATCTTTTTTGTATATTATATAATATATGTAAATATTTATTTATTTATGTATTATATGAATGGAAGTGGAACAGTAAAGTCATTTAAAATCAAATTCTAAGTCCAAAAATATAATATGTTTTAAAAATTAATAATTTGTTGCTAGGTTTCTATTAGGAAATAATTATTTTAATATTTGATTGTAAATATCGGAAGGAATATACTTGTGACTAAAAACAAAAATCCAATTAATAAATTAAAAATTAGAAATGTTTTATATTCAATTGCAAATTTTGAATATTTTCAGCATACATCATTTCAATTACAATATATCCATCCAATTAAACAGTGTAGAAATAAAAAACGAATTCTTTAGTTGAACTGTCAATAGATTATATTAAAAAGATATAACATCAGGCTATTAATATATACATAATATAAACTATTATATTATTAGGCTATTAATATTATTAGGCTATTAATATATACATAATATAAACTATATATATATATATATATATATATATATATATATATATATATATATATATATATATATATATATATATATATATATATATATATTAATAGCCTGATGTTATATCTTTTCTATACTTTAAAAATTACAATTTTTTAAAAAAACATTTTTCAATTTCAATTTAAAAATGTTTTTTTAATATTTCTTATTTTTCGAAAAATAAAAATAGGTGGGAATCGATTAGTCAAATATCAAACCTATTATTTTATTATGTTACAAAATGTTTATTTTTATATTATTATTATTTTAGATAAGGTATTATTCAACAGTTAGGCATATTTTAATATCCTTCCCAATACTCTAATACATTGAATCCGCACTACTCCCCAATTTCCAATACGACATTGAATAATGCTCAATACTCTAGTGTATTGCCAATACTCTAATATATTTGCAATATACTCTAGTATGTATCGAATACTCTAGTAGGTATATTGAATATTGATTTTCTAAAATATCGTCAAATAATCTAAAGTTACAAAACAATTGGAATACAATTTTAGAAACTTATCAACTCTTCTATAGCAACCAATTAACCAGTCAACGGTTAGGCAATTTTCATAATTTATTTATTAATAATATGCACTCTCTCTTCGATTACTTTCTTCTGCATACTATTATTAAAATAAATTATTTAAAAAAATATGTATACTTATGTATATACACATGACTTGGAAATGTTCAAAAGACACATAAAAAAATATCTTACTAACTTTCCTATACTATCTACTAATTATCTTCTTCTTAACTTCACCAAGCAAAAATACTGCATCAAAAACTAAGCATTTTATTCCATTATTTTTTCAACTTAAAAAACAAAAAATTAAACCATTTCAAACCTATTAAAATTGATTTTAATTAAATATCTCAAAGTAAATTAGATTTCAATAAAAAAAAAATAAAATTAATTTATTTATATTGTATATACAAAGTACATATACGTCATACTAGTACCTACATAATAATATCTAAATAAATTTTTATTGTTCAAATGACAATTTTATTTTATTTCAATTTGATACTCTCATTTTCTATCAGGAATTTTCATTATCGGAAAAACTACAACACATAAAATACATAACTACGTCATATACATAAGTATGATAATCCTTCATTATGTTGATAATACATTTAAATAATAGTGTATCTGCTACATAATATTTTCAATTAAAAAAAAAAACATTTATACATACATACTATTATGATATACGTATCCATACATAAATACAATAATATTATTAATAACAAATGTTTGTAGGAAGGTCTACGACCTATTTATTAGGAATTATATTATATTTATGACATTCAATTGTTTAATTACTAAAACTTAGAAACTTAACAGTTAATAAAAACAATAATAAAAGGTAATAATAATATTATACAAAAATTAAATAAAAACTACAAAAACAAAAATTCAATGGCGCCGAAAACATAACAAACCAAAAAATAAAAGTACAAAAAAAAAATACTAAGCAAAAAACATAAAACAGAAAAAAAAAAAGTAAAAATGGCGCTAGACAAGCATCATGTAATGGTAGACAATGTCAATATTTGTATTATACATTCTCTATTCATAAAAGCAAATAAACCATGAATACACAGCCATACTCACAAATAAAAATAAATAAAAATTTCTCAGAAGTGCTTTTAGGATTTTTTTTTTGTGGTTGTCCTAAAATGTCTTTTTTTTTTTTTTTTTTTACTTTTTTGCAATTCGTATAACGACATTTTTTTATAAAATCTTTGAAAAAAAGTATATGTAACTTGATTATTACTAAAAATTCATAAAATTCTTCAAGTTTATATAAAAATATTAAATAAAAATATTGTAGTGATGTTCAACCTATGTTTTGCGAATCCCTTTTGCGAAACTTTCTGTGCAGCAAAGTAAAGTTAATTCTTTAAAGTTTGAAATATGAAATGTTCTCGAAAATTGAGTGAGTTCTTATAGAGATAACTTGATCAGTTAAATAGAATCAAGAAAAGCTGTTTATGAATTAAAACAGGATCATTGATAAATAAAATAATTTTTAATATATACTTGTATCGAAACAAAATTAATCCTCTAAAAAATATAGAAAATAAAATGAATGATGGTCAATTTCGGATTACTTTGTTTTGTTATTATAAAGTTATTAAAAATTAATAATTAATATTGTGGTAGGTTTTTACACATTGATTCTATAAACAATTAATTTTTTGACACTTTTTTATGTCTTTGTTTAACAATCCCATAATTTTCTTATATACTATTGAACTTCGAAGTATCACAAGTTATCAAATGTTTGATATTGTTCTTCATACGAGTAATATGTATAAAGGATGTACAACGAACCATAAAACCTAAGTGCGTATGATAAAATTAACTGATCTCATTTTTTTGTCAACCCTATAGACCAACCTATATTTATGAAAATTATTGTCTCTCTACATACATAACATTGGATTCCCAATAGTAATATCCACAAAATGATATCTGGGCTCAATCATATAAAAGAGTTGTATTCGACGGTAGACAACTAAATAAACTATATACTTTGTGAAAAAGTGACACACAGTCTCGGAAGTAAAATGAATCCAAGCTATGTCCAAGCTCAATAAATCATTATATAAATATGGGTTCTAGTTAGTCGAAAATGACTTAATTTTAATTAGAATTCAACATGTATGACAAGAACAGTAAGATAATAAATCAGGGAATATTTATCGGTTATAAAAAGACGAGGATATTTTATTTTATCTATATTTATTATTTATTTCAAAAAATAAAATGTATGAAAATAGCTTCAGCGAATTTAATTTTTTTTTTAAATCATTCGAGTGAAGAAAGAAAGAGTGAAAATAATATAAAAAAAGGGAATTGATGAACAAATAGTGTCTTCCGTCTTTATTTAAACTTCAAAACAACTAATTTTAACATAACAAACAAATAAATGTTGCCGTAGCATTTGAACAGGCCCAATATACAATATACAAAATTCAATATACTATCTCTATCTTAAAACCTGATAAAAAAAAATCTGGCTAACTAAAATTCACCCTAATTTCGACATATTGAAAACAGTGGCTACACTTAAAAAATGTGTTTGCTTACAAATTTCCCTCTAACTTAGCTAGAAGAGTTATAATAGCTCTCTAAATCATTTAATTATTAGGTTTGTTCAGCAAACTGTACTCAGTAAACTCTAGAGTAAACAAAAAAAAACCCTTTTTTGTGATAAGTTTCCGTTAATTGTACTTTTTTGTCTAAAAGTGTTGAGATTGATGTTCATTTGATTGTGTAAAGTAGTTCTAAACTAATCTTTTTTGTTATGATTTTTTTTAGAACAGTTTTGGACAATTTAAGACAATTTTTAGAAAGTTAAACAAAGAAATTTGAAAGTAATGAGAGTAACGAAAAATTAGAACAAAAACGTTAAAAAAAAGATCAAGAAAAACGTTCAGCAGATTTTTCGGTTCTATAATTGAATCTAGAGTGTTTGACAGTTAATATGACAATATTATCAAACTTGTTTTGTCCGATTCTGTTCAAAACCTATGCTGAATAGACTTATTATTAGGATATGTGTCTAATGACATAACTATAGTCTAGAGAAGTCTAGTCCTGCCTAGTCTAGTTCTATAGAATTATAATTCTAATTGTGACAGATACTTATACATACATAATATGAATTAGAATTTCAATTAGAAAGACTAATTTGGAATTTATTTTTATTTAATTATTTATTCAAATAATCTAAAAGAGCCTAATGGCTCGTATAAAGTGTATATAATTATTATGTTTTACAATTGAATATATGAATTTACCTGGTTTGCGTCTTGAAATTAGCTAACTTGAAACATTTCTAATTGAAAGACACAATATGTATCAGTAAACAAACATGTATTTTTGAAATTTAAAATTGTCAATGTAGACAAAATAGACAATTGTATTTTGTCTCTGTCTAGGGAATTGGAATTGGTCTGTCATTGGGCACGCACATACCTTTAGAAAGATATTTTTTTTACAAAAGTATAGTCTACTCTGAATACACATTTTAGCATCTAATTTAAAATTTTTAAATTTTGTGATTTTAAATAAAAAGTATTATATATGTAATACAATAATGTGTACATATATGTGCACGTGGAGAAGTATCAATTAAATTTTAATGGCATTTTTGATAACTTGAAATATATGTTATAAATTTTAATATCCTTTGTGAAGGACATTTCTATTTTTAACACATTAAGATGCTAAGATGGTATATATTATTCAATATTATAATGTTACTGCTATTGTTCTAATATACTTATTATTAAAATATATTTATTATCTCATATATAGAACCCAAATTAGTCGTATATATTTATTGATTTGTAATATTAATATAAAAGGATACATAGAGACAACAACTCTTGTCTTCTAAGGATATTTGGCAATCATACCATACAAAAACTATTACCATTTATTTGTATGAAAACTTTAAATGGGCGATCCTTTGGCACTGATGCGTTTTAAAGCCTTTTCTAGAAAAAATGTATGAGTGCGAAACAGAAAGAATCATTTGTTGACTGCAATTGCAACTTAATGTGAACGCAGCCTATGATCAACATTACAATTGCAAAATTTATTGATTTAATCATTCTTCAATTGACTCACCCACTAGTCCCTTTCATCATACCCTATACAGTTTTTTAAGACATGAATGCATGCATTCAATTTATTTATTGTATATAATAACCTACACTAGATCTGATAAGAACTGTAGTTTTTAATATTGAGTAGCTAAAACAATATATATAATAAATGTGAAAATATAGTTCGCAATCAAGACCAATATTCAAAAATTTAACAAGAATTTAGTTTTTGTTGTTTTTTATTTTAAAATTATTGTCAACACCAGTGGTCAATGTGTTACTTAAGTTGTTTAGTTTTGACAAACTAATGCAATTAATTCAATATAATAAATCTGGTATATATTTGAGAGCAAGTTCACTTTAATAATACCATTATTCCATTTTATTTTAGTGATTATACCGAGTTATGCTCTCAGTTAATTTCAGGTTATAATGAAAAAGCGTTATGGAAGTTGAATAATAAAAAATCATTATCTTTTTGTAGCATCCATGCACGAATTATGCCAAAAACAGTACAACCTATATAAATGTGTTATACCATGGCTGTCGATCATTAATATCGAAATAGATTTCATATTTTCAAGATAGTAATTTAATAATAGAATAATTTAATTTTTCTATACAGTCTAATGTTTGCAGAATGGTAGGGGTCAGCAAACCACCCCCGCAAGATCAAAATCTATTTTATTAGACTACAAGTGGCGTACGCAACTCTGCATACTAAAATCTATGTACTTTATAACAAATAATGAAAACTGGAATTAAAACACAGTTTCAGAACCACACAATATCTGATTTATGTCGAAGTCAACATATTCCTCAAAGGAAGTTACAATTGAAGTCATAATACTCTCAAAATAGGTTTATACATTAGGGGATATTTCTAATGTCGCAATTTCAAATGAGTGGATTTATTTAGGCATAAATCTATGAAATCTCCTTCTTTTCCCTATTTTAATTTTCTATAGTAATATGGAGGTGGTTGGGAGATGGAAAACCTCTATTTATAGATATTCTGAAATTGCCAGAAATTTGTTTTATGTTAAAGTTAATATTTGGAGGTTTGATTTTATTTCATTTAAATCATGACATCTTTACTTCAAGATTCATCACTTGAATGACAAGAAAAAGCTTAAAATATCTAGACATTCGATTTGTTTTATAACTCATATATGGATTTTTTTTTAAATTTATATGTATATATATATATGAGTTATAAAACTAATTAGTAATTTAAACTAGAAGGTGTCTATAGAACCTAGGCAGTCCAACACTACAATACCTACTAATAAGTTTCAGTAGTGTCGCTGAAACAATCTTTCCAATCAAATTTAAAGCATTCTCAGGTCTTAGCTATGCACTACATTTTAAAATAATTTAAATTCTTATATTGATTTCACTTTATTTTTACTGACATTTTTAATCGATTTTTAGAACAGAATCTGCTTAGAATTTTTGTAGTACATGTATAGTATATATAGTATATAAGTACCTATAGTAAATAATTATTATTGCAATGTAATTTAGTTTTTATTTAATTTAATAGTTTAATTTATAAAATTTTCATCATACTAATAACATAGTAATTGTAAAAACATACTCGTACGTACTTAAATAGAGATAAAAAAAAAAAAAATAAAAACAAAAAAAAAATCTTTTAGGAATAAAAAATATAAGTTACAAAGAAAAAAAAAAAAAAATTTGTAAATGTAGGCGGTTGTAATCAAGGTTAACAATGTAAATGAAAACATATACATATACGTATATATATATATAAATGTATATTTAGCCAACAAGGTTATAAAGTTTATTTTTGTTTTTCTTTTCTGAACTACGTGAAACATTTTATTTTTTTGTTTTTGTTTTTAAGTCGGTAAAATTTTCAACTTTTGAATTTTCCAGTTTTTCCATTTTAAGATTTAAATTTATACTCACTACGTGTTGTATAGTACCTATCTATATGAATGATTGTTTTGTTTTTACTTACGGTATACTCATTGAAAGTAAAAACAAAATGAATTTTAAGGAATTTTTTTTTATTATTTTACAATTCAACAGAATCCATATAAAATTCTTATACTAAGGCAAAAATTAAGAACTTACAAAATGTAAAATAAAAACACAAAAATTAAATTCAATATTGAAAAATGTGTAGGAATCATATACATACATACATATATATATAAATATAATAAATAAATACCTATACTAGTTTTCTATTCATATTATAGAAAATCATTTGTTTAGAATTAAATTTTTGACATTAATTTATGCAAATAAGAACATGATTTTTAATTTTATATTTCATCTCATTTTTAGAGAGGCGTTCATAATCGATTTGTAGAACATTTTGTAGAATGCGGAAAATAAAAAAAAATTATTTTAATGTGTGAATTTTATATGTGAGATTAAATGGAAATTTCAAATTGAAATCAATAAATTAAATTTTAATTTTTTGTCCTTTTATGTTTGTTTTATAGCTATATATGCATACCGTTATTACTAATTGAAAATACAACCGTTATTTCATAAATATAAAATTTCAAAGGTATCATGTACTTAATTAAAAATATTGAAAGTTAAATTTAATTAAATTTAATCACGTTTTTAATTCAAGAATATTATTTAATTATTAGATTTTATTTTTATTATTATACATGTATATGTGACTATATTTTATCATTAATGTATACTATACATGTATACTATATAATGTATACTATATATGTGTTTTGATTAAAATTTTCCAAAAAAAAGGGGACCCGATATCTTCATTGTCTTTAATTCATTTTCTTTTTATTAATCTTATAATATGTACAATTGGTGATGGGATCTGAGATTTTTTTCATTTAATTATAACGTAATGTTACTCTATTTCATTATGAATGGTTTCATTTCAATTTGCACTCACTATTTTTTGTTATTAATTTAGTTTAGCCAAAAACCGCATATATAATAATTTATTTATAAAAATTTAATTGTGACGAGCAAAAAAAGGAAAATGTGTGTATTAGTGAGTTGCGACAATTTCGTAAACAAAAATTTTTGTGTGTTAAAATTTATGTGTATACTTAGTAGGGTGAAATTTTAATTTGAAATTTTGAAAAAAATATTTAATTTCGCTACGTTTCCTTTTTAACATATATCATATATGTTAAATCAAAATCAATATCATATCAAAAATGGTAGACTTTGTTTTGTTCAAATGAAAACACGATTAAAAAGTCAAAAAGCTTTTATGGCCAATTTATCTTGAAGACACTGGTATCATGCTTCAGAAGATGGCAAAATTTTAATATATTTTATGTTATAATAAAAAATTGTTTGTACCAAAAAATTGTTCATATTTTTTTAATTTTAACATTATTTCTCCTCATCGAACATCTCTGTCGAATATCGAATATCTATAGTGAAATTTTCATCTCATTCAGTTTTTCAGCAATTAATCACACTCCTAACCTCAAATTGTACAATTTATTGGTAAAATTCGGATCAAAGAAATTTTTCTAATTGTACGAACTGCAATTCCGACTTTGATTTTAGTACTTGAAGTATATAGTATAAATTGAAAATGATATCAAAATCCTGTGTCATCACAAAATTAATCAACATAAATGAAACATTTTGAAAAATTTTACGTCCTTAAAAAGAACTTAGTTAAAGGGTCATCAGGGTATATGTATTGTTTTTATATTTCTTGAAATTGTTTTGTAAAAGAATCGAAAATCTATTATTCTCGTTCGCCAATTCTTTGAGAGTAGA
Organism: Argyra leucocephala; assembly: GCA_963942445.1. NCBI lineage: Eukaryota > Metazoa > Arthropoda > Insecta > Diptera > Dolichopodidae > Argyra > Argyra leucocephala. Next base: position 65,837,021 of record OZ012680.1, read on the forward strand.
ATATGTAATTGGTGTAATTGGTGTAAATGTTGTCATTGATATCTAACACTATTCCTATAATAACTATATAATATACCACTAACTATATAATATACATATAATATAAATTACGCACTTTAAGTGCATTTTAAATACACAATAACAGTGTTAAAACTATGCTAACAAATATTAAATTAAACTGAAAAATAATTCATAATATATAATAAAAATGTAACCTATATTATCCGGTTTTCATTAAGCTTTATCATTAAATAGTATATCCTAATGAATATATCTAAACAAAAAAATCTAAAATATTTCCAATATAAGCTTCGTGATTCAATTATATATAAATATATATATATACGTTTTTTAAATAACATATTAGTATTATATATTAATTACAATTAACATACTATTATGATTTTTGATCTTATACCGCTACTAGATTTGTAATTATGTGTTACGATCACTTACATTATTTGAATAAACAAAATGTAAACTGGGTATTTTATTATTATATTCAATATTATTTTTTAAATGCGGTTACGTATAGGTTGTACTGATTTTTGTAAAAAAAAAGTTCATAATTTATGGATTTGCGGTAAGATTGATTTTTGAAAATGTTAATATTTTTGAATAATATTTCACTTTAACCAGTCAAAATATCAAACTAAAAAAATTGCAGAGTTATTTAAGATTATTAATGAACGTGTACAAAAGAATTAAAGTCAATTTAGCAGCACACATATAAATATGAGGTAATACGCTCGCTCTTAAGCCAAATTAGCACTATTCATATTAACTTCAAACAGTACAAAAAAAAGGTATAAAAAGTCTCTTTCAATTTAACAGAAAAAGTTCAACTAATAAAATTATAAATAGAAAATTCTAAAATTAACAGTATATTATATGCATTATGCAAGTATGCCATATTCAAATCATCTTTCAAAATAAATGTAATTTCCAACACATTCTGATAAGAAAAAATGACATACATAACTAAAATGCCAAATATGAACATCGTTAGTATATACGTATAACATCGTACATTTTAAATTCTATTCTATTCTATTCTATTCTATTCTATTCTATTCTATTCTATTCTATTCTATTCTATTCTATTCTATTCTATTCTATTCTATTTTATTCTATTCTATTCCATTCTATTCCATTCTATTCTATTCTATTCTATTCTATTCTATTCTATTCTACATGATAAATGATAATAAATATTTGAGAGTATAGAGTAGTCTCAAATATTTCTTATCATTTATCATGTATATCCCAGTATGACAAGTGTAATGGAGGAGCAGGTTGAAAAACCTACATATCATTTTGCTCTAGAACCGAATCTGACATCTTTCGCTTTAAAAACGGTCTACCTACCCACCCAGCGCACTAAATGATAAAATTAATATCACCACTAAAAATTATATTATTATATATAATATATATTTTCATCAAACATTGAAAGTCTACCGAAACAACTTGAGGAATTATATAAAAACTATCCCAGTAGAACAATACAGTAGTTAAAGAAAATAACGTTTATATAAAATTAAATTAATACAATTTCATTTTGTATGTCCTGTTGGATTATTATAACAGAATATACTTTATAACGCTTAAATGAATTTAAGCCTAGGCTACAGCTTAAAAAATTATAATTTATATCAAATTAATATAAATAAACAAAAATGATTTACATAACTACGTATGCGAGTAACATTGCTCATTTGAGATTTGAATGAATTAAATAAATTTATAGAGTTATAATTTCATCTGTCTGCTGGAATCACTTTATCTTTAAACATATATTTATATCAGCAGCAAATTTATATTACCCGAAATGTTATTGATGCAGGCAAGCAAATCAAGGCAAAATATTTATTTGAGATGTGAAGGGAAAATAACAATAATAATTAGGTAAAATAACGAATCATCATTATGAGGTGAACTAAACGTATATATATATGTATTAAACTTAGCCATAGACCTTAGAACAAGAATAACAAGATTTTTCTTTAATCCAACTTCACTTTCATTTCTATACACAACTCTAACCACTATATACTATTGATTAATACAATCATACACATTTTACTGAAGTAAATTTTTGAAACTTGTACTTAATAATCCCCCTGTCTATTTTAACTGTTTGACAATTAACAATTGTATATTATGACGTAAATTGAATTTACTAAGAATGTCCAGTTTTGTTTCTAAGAATTTTAAAATTAATAACTCGAAAAATAAATTACGAATAAATTTGCAATAATTGTAAATAATTTATAATATTTATTTAATTAGTAATAATAACAAATAATAAAAAATGTACCACACTAAGTATATTACCAATGAATGTCAAGGTATATTATTATTAAGTTTGTTGTTCACAAAAATAGCGTCACCAAATTATTAGGTAATACAAATTTTATTATGGTTTTTGAATTGAAGAAATTTATTGAAAATTTAAAAACAAATCTAGAATTTAATGAAATAATTTAATTTTGTAAATTGAATGATTCATCCAAATTTATACAAGTATATAGTGTAAATATAAATATATATGAATTTAATTACAAAAACCAATAATAAAATTTTCTTATTTCGGATACTGGAACAGAAGGCGTTCACAAAATAAAAAAAAATAAAACAAAAGTTCAAATTCCCAATTCAGGAAAATTTCATCATCATCATCTTCTAATGTGATGATCATCATTAGACAGACTTACTTAATTTTCTTCTAGAAAAAAAAAAACTATTCTTATGTAATTTTTTTGTTTTTGTTTGAAGGACATTTTGAATATGTCATATAAAATCACATATTATTATCATCGTATTTCACATACGTATGTACATAATGTAGATTGGAGGAGAAATCAATAAATTATGTCATTATTTTTTATAAATCACTTAAAATTTATATAATCGTAATTTAATGGTAAAAATGTAACTTTTTCTTATTAGGATTTTTTAAATAACAATAACAATAATAGAATTTAACCATATTTGCAAAAAAAAAAAAACACATATTATCCCCAGGTGGAAATCGTCTTTTAATTTATTACCAATCAATAAAAATAATAATAATCTATAGAATTTTCTATATACATATATCTAATGAGATGTTTATGATTTGAAACTTTGTAATAATATACATATATACACATATCATATGTATATATTGTTTTTTGTATCCCTCTCAATATTACGTGTAGGTGGATCTCAGAATTTCAATTTTAAATTAAGGTTTTATTAGAATAAACAACATTTTTTTTTTTTTGTTTATTGTTTTTGTGATTTAACATCAATAATCAAATTATTACTCTCTATACAATACTACGTTTTAGAATTACATATTTTTGTTAATTTTTTGCAGAGTTAGAACAGATTGTAATCAACACGTTTTTTTTTTTTTTTAAGTTTTTTTTTTGTAAATAAATTAACTTTTTGAATGAAATATTTTCTAATTTATATAATATTCAAATACGCTTGTAAACTGATATTTCTAAATTCAGGTCACCTTATACTAAATATGGAATTTAACAATTAATTTTATTGATACTATATAACTAACTATACCTATATATATTATTTTTCTAATAAAATAAAAAATTATTTAAACCGTTTAAATAGAAAATCTAATATCAGTATAGTAGCAGCAGATAGTAATAGTGGTCGGATGATTATACACCATATAGTACTTGTAATTGAACATTAACAGTATTTTTAATTTGCTTCAATCTAATGCAATAATTATAAGTTACGCATACATGCTTATGTAATTATTTAGAAAAGTTTGTAATACTTTTGGATGGGGTGGGGAATGTGTAAAAAAAAATATTAAGTAATTTTAATCGCTTGTAAATGCATATACATACTTAATTCTAGATGCAGCAATTTTAATGCTTATGAATGGTGGCGGTTAACATGGATTACATTAAGTAATTAAATGGTGCATTAATTAATATTCCAAACACTATGTATTTTCAAATAAAAAAGTGTAATTCAATTCAATTGAACATAAATTGTTTGAAATTTTTGGCGCCAGATGTCTCATTGACAAATTTCGAATAAGAAAAATTACACCAAAAAAAAATGGTTTTTTTTTGTTTTAATTTAATATACATATATATATTTTTTACGTATATCGAAAAAATTAATTGATTTTTAATGAAAATTTATTGTAATTAAATATTTCTAGGCTGTAATTTCATTACTAAGTATAACTATAAGTTTTTAACAATTTTTTTGTTTTTTTTTTTAGAAAATATAATTTAGAAAATCTTTAGATAATAATTGTGGGTGGTTAAATACTATATTTAATATAGAATTTATTTATCAATCTATTGGATTACTATATAGATACATATATATAGATACTATAGATAGCAGATACTGTATAGATACATTAGTATATATACAAGAGTTATATTATTTAAAGTAATAATCTTAATTTTCCCAAAAAATATTTCTTTCTACATCCCTAGCCGAAATGGTATGAACAATATCTATGGTTTTTTTTTAACTATATTTAAATAAAATTTTACCTGTAAAATTATTTTTAATAGATTCATTTTTCTTTTCTTTTTTGTAATAATAAATTTTAACATATTGAAATCTAATTATTTAAAGTAACTGTGATTCAGAAACCAAATTAAATCGATGTATTTTACTATAGAAAAAAATATGAGGGAAAGAGAATAGCACAGAGACATTGAATTATAGGTATAGTATAGCCTTAGTTCGTTCGTAATATTTTATTTATTTGGTGTACTTGCAACAATTACAGTGCTGTAGTACTTGCCTTACAGTACTCATAGATTTATTTATTTATTTCTATATCAGTTTTAGTTTTAGTTTTAGGTAAAAAGTGTCTGAAAGATTGGTTACCCTCAATACCTATGTTACCTGATGTGACCCTGTTAAATTTTTTGTTGACATTTATTTGATTCAAATGATACAGGGTACTGAATGAGGTCGAATAACTTATAAAGCATTTTGTTTTCATCATTCTACTTACTGCACCACCCTGCGTGTGCCTTATAGATATTAAATACTAATTGAAATTGTATCAGTATTGTATATATATAAACTAGATTTTGAATAATGAATAGGTATCAAAGATAATTTGTGAGTATTGTAATTACCGAATATGATATTTAAAAATCAGGAATTTTTTATTAAATCATTTCTTTCAATACCCCAGACTGCTTTGAGTCTAGAATGTTATATGAATAAGATTGAATTAATAATAATAATAATAATAACAAAAATATGTACTAAAGTTGAAAATGTTCCAGCAAACTTATATAGATTCAAATAATTTTTTTTACCTATAGTTCCTGGTATTACCTCTAACAAAAAATGTAAAATTATGTCGACTTAAAGAACATAGAAGAAAAATAATAAAAAAAGAAATAAAATTTAACTAAATTTTCATCACAGGTTGTTTTAACATTTTTTTAATACAGGCCAATCCACTTAGTACACTAGATCTCTAACCGAAATTAAATACATTTTTTTAGGTAGTAATTTAGTCTAATTTTTTCAAATAATTCAATTAAATCTCTACATTATCAATATCATAAAACTGATCATTAAGATTTGCAATAGATAGATTTAGACCACAATAGAATTTTTTTTTTTTGTAATACAATTCTTAAAAAATTGAAAGATAACATGTAAAAAATATTTTTTTTTTATTTCAATCTTTATTTTATATAAAAAATAATATAAAATAAAAAATAAAAATATTAAACACCTTAAAATACCCATTAGTATATTTTGTTAGATGAATAATGTATAATATTAGTAAAACTACAAAATACTACAATAAATAGCAAAAAAATATTTGTTTTTTAACAATTTCAAAATTTTTCTTAAAAAATTCTTTTTTTTTTTTTTTAGTAAAATATAAATCTACAAAATTAAGCGTTTTTTCTATTAATTCATATTAAATTAATGTTATTTAAAGCCATTTAATAAATATGTTAAAATTTTACAATTAAAAATGTTTTTTTTTTCATTTTCATTTTTTTTTTTTTTAATTTAACAATCAAAAAGCATAATTTAGCTTATATAATATCTTATCACCTTTCTTTCAGTTGTTGTTTGTTCTGTAATATTATCATTCATTGATAAATTTGCCATAATATCTTCTTCAATTAAATCTATAGCTGAATTTTTTCGTATATCCAATGAATCAATAGAGAAACGCTTGCCATCACGATGGCTATTATTAAATTCACGAAAAAGATTATCATCATCATCATTGATTGCATCCTCCAATAAATTTTGTTGTAAACGACGATTTTCATGTTCAGCATCCTCTAAAATACGAACATGACGATGTAAATTCTCTTTTGTTAATGAGCTACGTGATGTATCACCACCACCACTTGTATCTGAATCAAATTGTTCGAATGCTGTTGGTGATGAACTTTTACGTAAAATTGAATGATGTGTTTTTAATGGTGTTATATTTGATTTGAATAGTTTTGTTGTTGTGGATGTTTGTGGTGTTGAATAAAGTCTACTACTACCACTACTATTACTACCACCTTTTGTTGTATTCACATAATCTCTAGGTTCTAAAGATGTTTTTCTTGTTAATAAATTTCCAGTACTAACATAACGTTTATTATTCTCTCTTAAACCATTTTTACGTGGTAAACTACCATATTGATTTAAATTTGTTGATGTATCATAAGTGGTTGAGCTACGACGACGTGGTAAACTACCATATGTTGAATCATAACTTGTTGATCCACGTCTTACTGATGTTGACGATGATGGTGGTGGTACACTACCAGCACGAAATCCACTTATATAATCAGTACGATCAACACTATTTCTTTTACTGCCGCCACCGCCGCCATTGCCAGTTACACTTCTTAAACTTACAGCACTATCACGACGATTATTCAAATTACTGTTAATGCTACCAAAACTTGGACGTTTTGTTACTTTTAATTTATTATTTGAACCATGAATAGAATCATTTTTTAATGAATTTATACTTGATCTACGTCCATAATAATTTTCATCACCATTTGAATGATCACGCATTGCAGCAGCTGTTGCTTCAATTACTTCGGCAGCTACTTGACTTGCAATTGATTCTTTTTGACGTGGTGGTACTGATGTTGTATTCGATGATCTTAACAAAGATGGAAATGCTGATGGATGTTCAATGTTTCGTGGGAAATCAGCGTTCCATACATTACGTTTTCTGCTATTTTTGTTGTTTTTGCGAATTTTTAAACAACAATTTTTTTTTTCATTTTTATTCATTTTTATGTGTGTTGAAAGCAGTATAAATATCAGTATGATGATATAGCAATAAAATTAGAGAATGAAATAAGTATTCATCAGTAAAAATTGACAATTTTGATTTTTTTTTTTTTTTTTTGAATAAATTTCAAATTAAAATTATTTAATTTTTTTTTTATCAAAAATTATGGGTTATTTATAATAAGTTAGAAACCAGATTTTGCAATTTAAATTATGAATCATTTCTATATACTAAATATTATTATCTACTAAATTAGTGAAAGAAAATCAGAATTTAGAATTTTTTTAAAACCAGATTATTATTATATTCTGATGTGACAATATTAGCACATATGTAAATAATTTGTATTATTTAATTTTAAAAAAAAAAAAAATGATTTTAATCAGTGACGTGACTGAGAATGTAATTTCAGAATTGGTGTTAATGTTTTTTTCAAGTTATCTATTACATAAGTACAAGAACAAAAATCAAATACCTAAGTAATCAGTGATGTAATTTTTGAATTGTTACTTAATTTTTGCTTCTAACTGTATATTTCATTTTTTAAACTATTAATCGGATTTTTGCTTTTAGTCATATTTTAAATTAAATATTTTAATTTATATTTCTGTTAATAATATTCCGAATTGAAATAGTATATAGGTAAGTAACTTGGTCTGTTATATTCAATTAACATCACTGTCATAAAATCTATTCAATTTTCAATATAATGTAGTCGTATATAATATATCACAACTATGTATACATACTTTTAGTTATTTCCTTATAAAGACATTATACCAAGGTTTTCTTAAGCAGAACAAAAATATTATATGTATTATATATATATATATATATATATTTTTTTTTTTGCAAAATATAGCTTAATAAAATTTACATTATCTCCATTTCAGAATGAAATGTGATACATTTTTTCAATATAAAAAGATAATAATAAGTAAACCAAACTTGAAAAATTGCACAGCTTTAACACCTAATTTAGGTGATTAAATAAACATTAACCATATTCACATTTCATATACAGAAAATCGTAAGGTATCTGATTTTTAATATAAATTATAAACAGAAACATGGTAAGTGGTTTTTTTGCAAAATCTAGACTTTCCCATTTTTTCGCTTTTTGTTTGTTTGGCTTGCAAGGTTGTCACAATCAAAAAAACAATTAAAGACTTAAATGCTTGAAAAAAATTTCAAGTTCTCTTTTTGCTTTTAAATTTTCTTTCAGATTTTCCATAATATTTGTTTTTTTTTTTTATAAAATAAATACATAATTTCTGATTTCTTCTTATAAAACTCAAAATACTTCCCAAATTAAAAAAAAAATAATAATAATAATAACGAAAAAAAGGTATAAACCTGTATTTGTCACCCGTAAGGGCTTCCAAGGTATCATGAATTTGTTTATGTTGCATATCACGATGATAATTTTCAGAAAATGATTGACGTCGTTGTAAATCTTTAATAAATGATTCTGCAGCATTATTATCATCATCACTACTTGTTGTTACACCTGTTGTTGATATATTTGTATTTGACGATGTAAATGTTTTAGTTTTTTTATTATTATTATTATTATTGATATGATTATTATTGTGATTAAAATATAATCCAGAATTATTATATTGTGAGCTAGTTGAACCTCGTCTACTATTATTATTATGATTGTTGTGATGTTGATGTGAATTTATTGTAGACTGTGGTGTCAATCCACGATGTATATTACATTTTTTATTAATCAATTCAATATCAACGTATTTTGGTGGATCGGCGGATGACGATCGCCGTTTTGCATCAGCAAATAATTCATTTATTCGCCTTACATGGTCATTATTTTGATTGTGTGTATCGCGTACCATTTTTGTAGAATATAAATTAACAAAAAATCAAAAAACAAAAAAAAATAAATAAGATAAAAAAAAAACTGAGTGTGCTGAGTCACATACGATTTTATTTTTCTTTTGTATATTTAAAAATGGAAATATTATTTTTTTTTTTTTTAGTTTGATTGTTTTAAGTTAAGAGAAAATTTTAAAATAAAATTAAATTAAAATTATTTCACTAAAATATGTATATATATTTTTTAGTACTTTTTTTTGGTACTTTTATTTTTTAAATAAAATTAAAATATGGTATAATATTTTTAAAATAATTTTTTTGGTTAATCCAAAAACAAAAATTTAAAACACTTTTTCTTTCACTCGCAAATATAAATCGCATTATTTAAATAAATTATTTTTAAAAATTTAATTTTTTCACTATTTTTTTCCAATATTTGAAAATGATTTTCAATTTCAAAAATTAAAATATTTTTGCGTTTTTGTTTTTCTCGTTTTCAAAATTTTGAAAAATTCAATTTAATTCGTTTTTTTTTCAAAATTTTCTAAAAAAAATTTTTTTTTAAAGCACCGAACAGTTCTCAGCCAGATTCAAGACTGATCGGGCAAGAATTTAAATTGTATAATTTAAAATGTTTTGTTTTTTTTTGTTTTCATTTTTCATTTTATTCTTTTCTTGTGATTTCTGTTTTTTTCATATATATATATATATATATATATTTGTTTTTTAGTTTTATTCTCTTTTCTCAGTATTATTATGTCAGTTATAAGAAAAATATAGATTTTGAACAAACAAACAAAACTTAAAAAAGCTTCCGCACTATTTTGTGTGTTGGAGGAGAGCGTTTTATATTGTTCATATATGTATATACATAAGTTCATATGATATTGAAATATTAAGGAATAACTTGTATGCATACATACAGTATTTTCAAATATTATTTGTCCACAGAAGAGTTTTGAAGACAACACTAACAAAATGAACTGTAATTTATTAAAAAAGTAAAGTTAGTTTTAAAAAAATGTTAAATGAATATTAAAACAAAAATATTTTCATGAATAACTAATATAATTCATTTCGATTAGTAGCAGAAAAAACAAATTGTGTGTTCATAGTTCCAGGAAAAATACGTCATTGTCGTGCATATATTTCTACCAACCAACTATGAGCCAAAAACTTGTGCAGGCAAGTAGAAATTTTTCTGCAGTAGTTTTTGTGTATGCAAAATTTGTTTTGTCAGTTTTTATTCAGATTGATGAAATTTGAAGCCCGGTTTTAAGTGAAAAAATTTTAACAATTAATTTGTAGACAAAAATTAATTCTTGTTTACGAATTTTATTACAACATCCCAGCATCTATCTATATTCATTTTTCTGATATATAAATTTTATTTATTTCATACATAAAATTATTATGAAATAAATACATAAAATATATAATTATACTTATTTTTTACTTCAATTTAATTTTCTTACATGTTTTCAAAATCCATTTTTCTATTTCGAAACAAGCGTACTATAATGACTATTAATGTATAGACGCATTAAAATACATGCTTAATCTGCACGACACTGTGGCAACACCAACAACTCTACGATCACTAGTGCCTGCTTTTTAATTGCGCAGATTTTTTGACAACATGCAACTATGAACAAAATATCGTTTTTGTTGCGCAGGCGCGACCTCTATAAACACGCCTAAAATCTATCTCATAAATTATTTGTACACATTAAATTATTGCTCAAAAATTATTTTAGACACGTATTTATACTGCAAGAACCAAATCTGGAAAAATGAAAAATTTTTGAAAAATTTTCAAGGACTTGAAATTTTATTATTAGGCCTATTTTATGATACATCTCATAAGAAGTATTTCCTCCTTTCGATTCTACAACCTCCTACAGCCTTCTACGTGTTGAATCGATTAAAGTTTATAAAATTGAAATTTCTATTGATTTTTAAGTATTTTCAATAATTGGAACGAAGTTTCTGTTTCTGCCCGTCCAATTTCTTGTTGTACTTTACATAAAATGTATACTTATATTATTATATTATACACTCTATACGAGTGACTGAGCTCATTTGAGAAAAAGAAAATAAAAATAAAAAAAAAAAAATAATGTCACGGAATCTTAATTACATTAAGATTAGAACTCTGAGGTGGCCAATGCAAAATATTTTGCTTAATAAACTTCAAATATGATATAATAATAACAGTCTTGTGTATAGTTGCTACATCATCTTGTTGTAGTACAAAATTTGAGTTTATTAAATAAATCATCATCATCAATGTCCTGCAACCCCATGTTCGTGGGCCATAGGGCGGAAAAAAATTAATGGTAAAACCTTATAATACAAGAGATCAAAGTAAGTACTTGATGTGTTTTTTTTTTTTTTGCAGTTTAATCAACGAGCATTTTCCATAATAATAAATACCGCTCCAAACCATTATATTCTAAAATGTTTCCCATTCATGTGTCTTGTGCAATTATATATACAGTTCGTATTTTGTTTTCATTGCTGATGAAATGATAAAATTTTCTTCCGTACGTACGGTCTAGTGAGAATAAAGATTCATCTGTCCAAAAAAACTTTTACCAAAATTAACATAACAGGACGCTTATTAATGTTTTTTTTAGCAAACTTTAATCTAATTTTTTTTTTTTTTTCAATATTCAAAAAAATATAGGGGTACTGTAATTAATAGTTTAATCTATTTAGCACAGTTGTTGCTTCTATTTTTCGATGTTTACTTTTATTAAAATTGTACACGACCTGTTTAATAGTTGTGCTTCGATTCACTTTAACAGTTGCCATTATTTATGCATGTTCTTTCTTTGTTCTCTTACATTTTCGACATATATACCTTTAATATCTCGAACAGATCCATTATATTTTTGTTTTATAAATATGATATTTTTGTGATATCATATATTATAATAGAGTTAGTTGTCAACATTTCAACTCAAAATTATTCAATCTATTCACCAAGAATAAGAGAAAATAATCACCACGACCACACCTACACCAGTCCACCATCCTATTTATACAAATTTCAAGAAAGTGCATAGCATAGGTAGAATATGAGTTTTATTTTCATCATTAAATGTAGATAGGTACTTAGGTAAGGTATATTTATAGACAATGTAATGTGTATCGTAGTAAGTTGTAAACAAAATTATTATTGTTTTTTTTATTGATAGTGAAAAATATCAGTATATTTAAATCCCTGTTCTGTTAAAAACGTTACATTTGGGTTTAACTTGAATTATAATTAATAAATTGGGGTATCTAGTTTAGTTTATATTTTCATACTTTATTTATAATTTTCACATATAATTCAAGCTTTTTATCCATTTTATGCTTATATTTACTTAACAAGAAACTATAGAAACAACTGAAACGTTAACTATTAAAAATTTAATCCAATTTTACCTCAAAATTATGTTCAGAAAATCATACACCATTACTTCAGATAATAAAATAAAATAAAAGGTGCAAAAATAATTTTTCAAATGACTGTATATATTAATATCTATAGATACAAAAACATTGCATACAAATAGTGTAATTGTTATTGTATTTAATATGAGAAAACAAGTAAAAACAAATTAACAATTTTTTTTTTAAACCATTGAGAAAACTTAATTCATAGCATTTTAGATCATAGTCACAATCTTGATAATTTAAATGATGATGATTAATCTAGAAAAATCATCGTCATATTCTCAAATTTGGCGGCTAGAAAATAGAGGTGAACTTTGATTTTTCCTATATATATTTTTTATACTTGAATTAACTTTGTAAGCTTTTGTTGCGAATCAATAAACAACAAAACGAAAAAATAATCTTAGTTAAATTTAAAAATAATTTAATAATAGTATGTTATAATTGATTTCATGATTGTTCAAAATAAATTCAATTGAAATTTAAGACTCTAAGTAATAATATCTTTTGTTTTGGCATTAGAAATAAAATAATAAAAAATAAATAGTTCCGAAAGCTCAAATTTTGTACAAAACAACTATTTGGATGTATTATAATGAACATTTGTTGTTACATATTCCAATTTCAGTTTAGTATCAATTTTTAATAATAAAATTGATTTAGTAAAACAAAATAGTTCTCTCAAAAATAAAATTTAATTTAATTATTTATACTTTTCTCGATAGTAAGATTGTGTTCTGGAAAGACTAGATTAATAAATTCGTTTAAAATTTTTTTTCTAGAAAGCCCTCTGAAAGGTGTAATGTTCACTGCTATATTATAATTTTGCGAAGAAAGCCTAACTACATCGCGGCAAAATTAAATGTTTTACCAAAAATTGCAGGCATCGTGTGCGATCTTTAACCAAATTACTGGACAAACAGTTCCGTTACCTATATCTTTTATAAAAGTAGCAATATAGGTCGTTATTTCGAAGTTTTATAATTCAGAGATAATGTGTGATAATGTGTAAGAAATTAACTGAATGGCATACATTTAGCGTAGGTCATAAGTTTGTTAATTTATGACTTGTGTTAAAGTCTTTAAATAGATTTAGGCACATGCCATTTAGATTCCATTCTGAGAGAATGCATATTGAATTGATAATTGATTTAAAAGGACTCTGTTACTTTAATTTTATTTCCTGGAAACCTTATTTCTTATCGTTTCTACTGTTTTCTGATTAGAAATTGAACAAAAGAAAATTAAATTAGTAAGATTTTAAAATATAAGCTGATAAGCCGAATCTTGGCAGCTAGTTTTTGTAAATCGCTATTGTATATAATTTGAATTGTATTCAATAAAAAAAATAATAATAATAATGATAATAATTTAAGAAATAGATTCGCTTGATTAAAAATATTCCTAAAACTATATATAGTTAAATTAAAACTTCAATCCAAATATGTATAGGAATGGAGTACTCTATCTAATTTACTTATCTAGGTGTATTAATTTACGAATCTAGGTATCTACTTATCAACAGACCATGTAAATCATGGGTTACCTGACTCATTAAGGGCTACCATTTTTGCCTATCACAAGTAGCTTGTCTGTTGATATTTCATTTCTCCATTGAAGGCTTGGTCTTCCCAGACGTCTTGTAACTTCCGGTGAAAATTTTATCCATTCTAGATGTCCGAGCCACTATAGTAACTGCGACTATAATTTTCTTTTCATTATATTTCTCATAGAGTTCTGCATTATATCTTTTCCTTCAGACTCCCACCATTCTTTTCAGAATTATATAACCGACGAAAAATTTTCTTCTCGAAGACATACACATTTGCTAACTTGCTCACTTTCCTCGTACTCTATTGCATTTCGGAATGCCATCAATATTTACTTAAGCCAAAATAGGTGCATTCATGATTAGTTAAAAAAAAAATGTGATTCAAGATTCTGGTCAAAAATTTAGAAATTTATTATTAAAATTTACAACTACCGGATTTTCGAAAAACAAATACGTCATATCAATTATGAAAAACGTACATTGTCATATCTACTTCTTCTGTTTCAAATCTAATGGAAACAACATATCTGTAAACATTATGCGAGTAGTTATGGAATACACTTCTCAAAAAAATGTACTTTTAATTTTTTTGATATAACTTAGAAAGTACTTAAATCATTAATTGCTGAAAATAATTTTGGTGTATAACATCTTGTACCAAATATTGCTATGTGCATTGTTCGACGACTAAACAGCAAGACAGAGGAGAAGTTCTTTTAGAACCGTTTATATAATGGTACTTCACAATCAATGGCAGAAACAAGCAACCGGATATGTTTACCGGATATATAGTGCTACATGGATTGATTAAGTTCCACGTAGTATCACATGTGTCACACAGTGATATTTGTACCATTGACTGTTTCTACCATTTAATATTTCAAGTCGGCAAATCATAGGTATTGAGAGTGCCTGTAAAGCATGCGTGAACTTAACAATAATATATATAGTTCTTATCTTTTTGATAACCCTGTACTTTTATTAAGGTAAATTTCAATACCTTTCATTTAATTTAATTATGCTCTCAATGACTTTTAAAGATTAAGAGCTTATATTTACATTTAATTGCATGTGTCTAGAAAATGTTCAAAATGTCATTTTAGCCCCTTAATATAAAATTCGCTTATCGGAGCCCGTACATAATATTATATTGATTATATCCACAGCAATATAATTGCGCAAAATTTATAAAAAAGAAATCAGGAGCTCTTGGGAACTATTGCCAATAAAATAATTATATTTTTAAAAGCTGTTCTCTTAAGTTTTGATTTAAAATATTCTTATAACAAAACCAAGAGCTTAAAATTAGACTTAAACTCAAATTATTATTTCGAATATAATAAATTAGATTAAAATCTGATTTGAGAGGATTTATTTAATATATAGATATATATAATAATAATAGGAACACGTTTACACGAAGAATTTACTAAAAAATTATTAATTTATTGTCATGCAACATTAATTTTGTAAAATTTATAATAAAAAACATAAGAATAATTTTGAATTGTAATTCAAGAAAATATTTAAAAAAACAAAAAACAAGTTTTCACATTTTAATAAAAAAAATATTTGTACTAGAGCATACTCACCTAATATTTAATATTAAAATATGTATCTTAAAAATAGTGTTATATTCTGAAAATATGCCTAAATAACTAAAATTGTTGCTAACATTATCACGGTATCTATTCATATCAACCGTATATGTATATTATCGATATAAATTTGAACCTTGTTCATTCATTTGAACCATCAGTATTTGATGGACCTAACCACGAGTTGCTACTTTCGCAAAAGTATTTCACATCTTCATATTTCATTCCCTCTATTGCGAAATTAGCATTGATGTATTGCACTTTCTGTTGCGTATTTTTAATGCATATTGGCATATGAAATTCGTAAACCATACGTATTTGAATTCTTTACGCAGTTTGGACCCTGCTGCTCGAATAAATTTGGACTCTTCTGTTTGATGACTTCACTGCCGACTATTATTGAAATATACTATATGTATTGCCAGTGAATTTGTTTAACAAAATAAATATTTTTTTTTAATTTTGATATTTTGTTTTCAATTGTATCCCGCTGCAATTATAAGCGTTGCTGATAATTAAACTTATTCGATAATGTCGATTATTTATTACGAAAACAAAAATTTTGTGTTCCAATTTGCTCCAATTAAAAAACGAAATTTTTATTTTCGTAATACAAAAATCAAACTCAGTTCATAATACATAATATACGTAACGTACATATATACACAAGTTACGTATATGAAAATGTAAATAATACAATAATTTATCATGTCAACAATAACCTTCTTAAATTGACATTGCAATTTTTTGTTTTTGTTTTATAAATTAACAAAATTTTTATATTATCTGAATTTGTAATTTTTATATCAAAAAATTTGTCGTGGGAAATAAAATCCATATTAGTTTTAATGCGCAATTTCTCTTTTTTTTCTTTCTTGGTTTTTTTTTTTTAATAAAAATTTCCTTACACCCACATTTGCTATCTCTTTTCTCATTGTATTTCCATATTAGAACAATATACAAGTTAAATTTAGGTGCAGTTACAATATTTTCTAAATATTAATATAGCTCCATACGTTTTTTTTGTAATTACCAGCCTTTTGATAACATAAAAACAAAAAGTTTTGTAAAACAAATTCAATGATAAATTTAGGTAAAAACAAAAACAAAAAATAAATAAAATTTAAAAAATAAAAAAAAAATTAGTAGAGATGAAAATTATAAGAAAATAAAATTCTTGTTCTAAAACGTTTTTCCTATTTATGGCAAAAAATTACGAGAGTGAGTTTTTTATATTATTATTTTTTTTTTTTTTTTATAAATATAATTAAATTTATATTTATTATATTTTTTTATTTTATTTTGTTTTTTTGTTTTTATATTTTTGTAGTTTTATTGTTTTATTGTTCTGTTGCTTGGCCAGTTAACTTATATGTATATATACAACATATGCATGACAGCTGGGTATATGAAAAAATAAAGATTTAAATTTGAATACAGAGTGTTAAGAAATAAATGGAATATAAACTAAAATTTAATTAAATAACTATTAAGTTAGAATATCATCATCATTATCAATGTCCTGCAACCCCATCTGTGGGGCATAGGGCGTAAATTTAGATATACGATATAATAATAAAAGAAAATTAATATAAACTAGTAGTGTTGTGACAGTGATGGGCCAGTATATTCCAAATATATAAAATACACTGAGTAAATTTGTGTATTTAAGTGGTAATTAAATATACTTCACAGCAGATCTTTAAATTTCAACTAACAGTACAATTATCAGTACCATTACCTAGTAATTATTAATTCTTTCTAAGTACCAGTAAAAATTTATGATAATTGGTAAATTAAAGTACCAGAAGAGGAGTTCAGTATTTTACTCAAAATTCCAAAAATTAATTATTATTTCAACTTTCCGGGTAGGATATGGAGGGGGTAGAATTGTTAAGTTTTGTTAGCAATACTCGCATGGTGGTGTAGGTGCTCCGTCCAGCAGGTACCAGTGGGTAATTTTACTGCAGCCCAATCGGTCCCTGATGAGCTTCACATCTTGTTCTAGTCGCTAATTTTTGGGTTGGTGTCTGTTTTATCATCTAAATAAGTTTGACCGGTCCCATGCTTCTTGTCTGGTTAAAGTTTTGTATGTCTTGTCTTGCCTGTTCATATATGTTTGTGGTGTTATCGTTAGTAGTAGTCTTTTAGTGGTTCGTTTTGCTCGTGTCCATATAATTTGGATTTTGTCTATGTTTTTAATTATTATGTCCGTTATTGTTATGATGTGCTCTCTGCTATCTATATTTTTAATTGATTGTATCTATATAAAAAAAAATCAAATTTAAATAGCTTCTATAAAAAACAAAAAATTCCTTATTTTAAAATTAAAATTGCATTGAATTAAAACTTAATTAGTTATAAGTAAAATTGTAAAAAGTAAAAACCCGCTTTACGGAAATTGAGCTCATTTGAGTAAATAAATGAATAAAATAAATAAAAAAATATCGTGCTCAGCCTGTCTTTTTGTATATCACTGCTTGTTTTTCTTGTTTGTTAACTAGTATTGTCTTATATTCGTATAAAGTGCTATCATGATTACCGTTGTTAGTATGTTTGGTTACAGTTCGTTTGTAAGTAGTTTTTATGCCGTTTGTTTCAATAACATAGAGTTGGTTTCAATAACATACTGTGATTTGATAAAGTACTTATAGTTAGGCACAGGGACAGACTCCTACATAAAAAAATTTCATTATCAACCTCTAGTAACTCTAACATTGAAATAATTGAACGTTTTCAATTCAAGGTAAGACTTACTGTCAATGCCTGGTACGTTTGCAATGACAAAATAAAGTTAAATTTAAATATTTCATCTGTTAGATACATTATAAAAAAGCATGAAGAAAAATACCCATGCCGCCTCATATCATTTTCAACTAATAATAAGCATTAAACGAGCATAAATTGAAACCATTCCGATCACTGGATTTAAACACCAAGTTTACTCCAAAAATATCAAAATTTAATTAAGGGTAAGAGTTTTTGGATCTTAGATGCATATATGCCAAAAATTGCTCTCCAATATTGTACGCAGTATATTTTTTAATAGTAATTACGATAGGTAGATAATAAAAATAAAAATTTACAGATCATTAATTTTTACGTTTCAGATGTACTTTCGTTATTACATTCATAAAGCTAAAAAAAATAAACGTTTTTATGTGCCTATTTAAAAAAACAAAACCCATGAAGAAATCTGTTTTTTTTTTATGTTTTTATTGTTTTTAATTGACCAGAAAAGTAGCCAGAAAATTTTAGATGCACTGAATGCATAATAAAGTAAAATTTCATTTGGGATTGTAACATTTTGTAAAAAACAGTTTTTGTTTTGTATTTTGAAAATAATTAACAACAAGTTTTATGCATTTTAAATATAAATTTTAATGTCAAATGCTGTTGTAAAATTTAGATACATATAACCATTATGTTAGTTATGAAATAAATTTCTAATTACCATATACGACAAATAAATTAACTAATTTCTAATTTATTTATTATGAACTGTAATCGGCATAGAATCTTTCATTTTTATTGAAATTTTAATATTTTCAATCCTCATTGATATAATTTGATTGTTATTGATTTAAGAGCAGTTCACTAGTGTTCAAAAGTGTCTGTTGTAAATTTGCAACTAGTTGCAACTTGTTGAAGAACTATAATTAATTGATACTTGCTATGTATAAGAAAAGAGGTTTAGTGCAGTGATATTAATATCTATTTGCTATTTGACCACCATCCACTTATATTATTTTATTAGAATATATTATACATTCTGTACGAGCAATTGGGCTCATTTGAGAATTCTTAAATAAATAAATAAATATTATTCTTTATGTCTATAAAGAAATTAATTGAAGTATTAGTTGATATATTTATATGTTCTATAAATTCCAAATAAACGCTGGTTTTCGTCAAGGATCAGTTTTTTCATCGATTTGCTTTATAAATGATTGTAAGGTCTATATATTTCTCCTTTTGTGACCTCTTGCAAATCTATGAAGATTTCATACGATTCAAAATAGAGTACAATTTTCTTGTATTGGCTGCGCTTCTGGTGATGGGTTAGAACATTTGAATAAAGTTCAAAAAACGTGTTATTCATCTTATCAATGACCCAAATGTCACTGCTCGTTGTATAATTGGAGGTCTTTCTCTTTTTTTATAGATATCTCGTAGGCACGGGTACAGGCTCAATCTAAATTAAATCTGTATTATATCCACTTAAGCACTTCTCTTGTGAAACACAATGGTCATCTACAGAAGACAAGTTATAGAAATTCGTTTATAATCAGAACATCTCGAATGTGGAAACAGATTTTATCTTATATGTTCCTCTAACATAATTAAAGGTGGATTTTCATTGAGCAATATTTAAAATCTTAAAAATTTTATTGGCTCTAAAAAGGGAGATGGCTTATTGAATTTTTATGTAAGATAAAAATAGACCGTTGCAAAGAATTCTCTAAAGTTCTATTTGGGAAATTTATTTTATACACAAAAAAAACAATAATTCAACCGCCAAAACCATCTGTTGCAAAAAATTATTTTTTTTATACATTTACTCAAAAAGTTGTTAAAAAAATGATGCCGGTATAAAGAAATTATCCCCGATATTTTAAAAATATACTTTGTCGAACTCCCAAATTTTTGTGAAAATATCCCCGGTAAATGATATTTTCTGTTCTTGTCGTACGAATTGAGCTCTAATATAAAATAATGTCATTACATGTTATCTACCTTTTTAGAGCCAATAAAATTTTTAAGATTTTAAATATTGGTCAATGAAAATCCAGCTTAATGCTATGTTTATGACCTACATAAATTTAAGTTGAATATCTTCGTTTGTAATTTTCCTCCTGGGTACCCTAGTATTTTGACTTTGTGTAAAAAAAATCCTGACATAAAATTTTAAAAAATTAAATTGGCGTAATTTCTAAATTTCTTTTATTTACTTTGAAATATTATGCTACATATGTGAATATAAAATAAATAAAATTTAATGAATGATTTTTGTTTCATTTGAGTCTGTTTCGATTTTTTATCCAAATTATCTACTCTGTTTTTACTTTTTTATTTCATATATGTATTAATATTTTTTTTTTGTTTTGCTTTTTTATTTATTATCATTTATTATTAATATTCCGGCTGACTTACCTCTGATTTTTTTCCATCATCGTTATTATCATTATCATCATCATCATTATCATGAATTTTATTCAAATTATTTTGACTGTGAACTAATCCATTATTTATTTGACTGGAAATAGAAAATAAGAGAAAAATAAAAAATTTTCATATTCTTGTATAACGATATTTTGTCAAATTTACACTTTAAAAATGTAAATAACTCATCTACGAGTAGGTACATGTATATTCAATATGACTAAATATATAATATATGTATGTAAAAGAAAAATTGAGTATAATATTTTGTTTTTAAATTTATTGATTTCTAAGTAAATTCGAACGGATATTAAATTTCCGTAAAAAGTAAAGGAAATATAAAAATCATACAAAAATTTTTGAGTGGTTCTTGAATTTTGATGTCTTTGATTTACTATACTATACTATACTCGTAAATTATAATAGGTTAGATCAATAAATTTTTGAATTTGTTTCAAATTAAAATTGTTAAATTTAAATTTGTTTTTTTTGAAATTTTATTTTATAAAATACTTATAACTTAAGTATTTTGTTTAAGATAGTGTTATATATTTAGATATACATTAGCATGCATACATACTAACTTTATATGATAAAAATTTATTCATGAATCAAAAAGGTGAATATTTTAATATTATTTGTTAATTAATAATCATACATGATTATAATTAAAATATCATAAATCAAATTAATTGAACTCAACTCAACTTAACTCAAAACGTAGAATTTAATTAATTTTTAATTTGTTAATTAATTATAGTCTTAAAAATATTTACGGTAGCTGTTTTGATTAGCTATAATTATTTTTATCTACATATATAATACACAAGATGAACGACGTGGGGGGAAAAAATGCAAGAATAATTAAATAGTAAATTACACCAAAAAAATATAAAAATTTTAGCAAGCGCTTGATGCTGAATACTTAAAACATTGAAAATAATTATACCAAATAGTGACGGTTATTTCCGAGTTGAGCGACATCTATACTCTAAAAAAAATTCAATCTTATTTAAACTTATAAAATGAAACAAAAGCAAAAACAAAAATTGAAAACAATACAGAAACACAAAAATCAAATCATACTCTACAAAAATGATATAATAAATATTAGTTCATTTGCTTCTGCTATTTAAAAAAAGTATATACAGTAAAACACGGTTATAGTCATTCGGCAAATTTCAATAATACTTCTGACTATAACCGTTTTGTGACTACAGGCGTAGTAAAATATTGCATCTTTATAAACAAAATTCAATAAAATATCTTTCGTATAACAATTTTAAACTTTATTTTATTCATAAATACCAATTCTGTTATGTAATCCCAAAATATACATATTTAGAACAAAAAAAGACAATATATAATTCAATTTTTTAATAAAATAATTCACTTTTGACTTATTTTTTTGGTTTTATTGGAAAAATTGGCGTTATATTTTAATGTGACTTATAAACGACATCGATTGTATGAACTTATGAAGTTAATTATTTTCTTTCAAGAAAATTGTTGACTATAACAGAACTCTGACTACAAACGTTTTTGACTATAAACGAATTAAAATACATCTTAATACACAAGATCGACGACGTCGAGAGTAAAAGAGCAAGAATAGTTTAATAGTAAATTATACCACAAAAAAATTTTAGCAAGTTCTTAAGCCAAAATTAAAAATATGCAAAACGGTGATGAATACTTAAAACATCTAAAATAGTTACACACTTCACAAACCAAAAATAAAAAGTATACAAAATGGTGGCGAATACTAGAAACAATTAAAATTAAATACCAATAAGCCAAAAATAGAAAATAGAAGTAATAACTTATATACAATTGTGTATTTTACGGCATTGAATAATGGGGTTGTTAAATATTTAAAAAAATTAATTGTTAACACTCTGTGGTACATAGGTAATACAAAAGTACATATAAATTTGCTCAGTAAAGAAGTAAAAAAATATGGGATAAATAAAATACAAGCACATTAAAATGATCAGATTGTTTATTTTGATAATTTCGAGATTGAACGATTGACATTCTAATTGCTTCAACGGCTTTGTATTTACAATAATATCTACAAAACATGGCATAGACAATAACATTATATTGGTATAGCAGCTAATTGAAATGTGGAAAACTACATCTATTATAAAGTAAAACTTTGCCTTCACAATAGCGAAGTCCAATTTTATTTTAAATGACAACGAACATGTATTCCAAATTAATTTCAAAGAATAATTGAAAAACTTTTTGTGTACATACATGCATTGACATAAGTGGGATTCGAGCTCGAAATTATCCTTTTGCCATTACATAACATAGTGGATAACATAACCACTACACTATCTCAGTCCATTTAAATTAATGGCTGTCCTTAATACTGGCGAATATTTTTTGATTATATAAAGATCTGATGAATTAATTGTTTAAATACATTTCAGAATATATTCTACAATAAAAATCATAAGACCCACTTAAACATCGTATGCAAAAACACTGATTTATCGATCTACTACGTTTAGAGTAATAGGATTTTATTGTGTTAAGTTATATTGAAATTAGTATTAATTTCGTCATAACGTATTAGGTATTATTCTTTGATTTCATTATAAAGCATAAATATTCAAGAATCAAGCGATTCAGAAAACAACAACAGATATACAAAAACAAATATTTTTTTTTATATAAAATCGTACCTGAAAAAACTGCTTCTGTGCAATTGCACAGGGGATTCAACGGTATATATTATAATGTACAAGGCTTCTTCAATTTACCACTCTCTTAAAAAAAAAATTTTTTTTATATTTTATTATTATTTTTTGTTCCACTATTTTTACATTCCTAAACTAATCTAACCGACAAAAATTTACAAAAGCAGATCTTTTATTATATTTTAAATTAACATTTCAACAAATTTTACGCTTTTATGTTAATTTAATGCACTATTTTTAATATATTTTAATTCTTAATACAAGATTTTGCAAAAATTTGTCATTGAATTATAAAATTGGAAAAGTAGGGTAGGGCATAAAAAACCATAATTTTTATTCAAAACTGAAAACAAAAAATAAAAACTTAGTCAGACTCTTTTAAACATAATGCCTACAGAAAATACAACTTGGTTTAAAAGAAATTTGTTTTTGTTTTAGAAATATTTGCTTTCAATTTTGACATGTACTAAAACTACAAACATAAACTTTAAAATCGTAGCTTGATATGAAATTTGATCAAAGCAAGTTAATTACAGAAAAATAAAATTAGCCAAAATTTTTACCAACTCTCCTAATCGAAAGACTTCGTGGAATTTCTACAATTTGATTTTTCTCAATATTGTCATTTCTATTTTCTGATCGACGATTCGTTTATTTTACGACACAAGAAAACTTTAGTGATTGAATCGACTGCCGGTAGCATGCATGAATGGTCAATAGTATAAGAAAAAAATAGTTGTAATTTGAAATAAAAATTTGTATACTTTTTATATGTTCGAAATTTGGAAATTTTAATATCACTGGAAAATTGGTTATCTTAATTTTAAATTTTCTAATGGTTAATGAACAAATAAATTCAATCGCTAATAACACAATTCAAACCGACTTTTAAGCGTTATAATCAATGTTCATGTTTCTGTTTTGCGTTGATTTGAATCTTCTTCTAATTTCATTTTCCCTATTAATGGTGGCACAAGGCCAATATTTTTCTAACGTATTCTTGACATGCCGTTTTTCCAATTGTTACTTATCTTGTGCCACACTCTGTGGTGGTTCTTTCCGTTTAGAGTTCTAGTTGATTTGTTCAATGTGTAGAAATTCACTCTTTGTTCTTCTTCCGTTGTGTCTACCTTCAAATACCAGCTTTTCCATTTATCAATTTGCTCAAATATGTTAGACTAATTTACTTTCGAAGCGAAATGTTGTTGGGTTCAATTTTATTCTCCTATATACCCATAGCTCAAAGTTTTCTATTTTTCTATTATCTGCCAGTTTTATTTATTTATTTATTGATCAGTGGACTTGCAGATAATCTGCAGACCAACTGCAGATCCTATTTCCTTACGGGATGTGGTTCTTTTTAACAAATACATAAACTAAATACATTTAAATTAAACATAACAATACAAAACTTAAGAGTTAGCAATTATACTATAAAATAAAATATTTTCATGCTTCTGTTTGTTTCATTGTTCATGTTTCGGCACCATAGCTTGCTATTGAGAATAGAATAGTATTCACTAACCTTATTTTTGTATATTTTTATCAATTTTTGTCCATTTGTACTGTTACAATTGTCAACCTTCTTTTTTATTTGGTCAGTGAAGCTTCCTTGAATTGATATCATTGATATTATTAATAATTATAATTTCTGCAGCATAACTGGAGCTGTTTCTGAGAGCTATTAAGAATATAACAGCATTTACTGACCTTCAATTTGTATTTTTACGGATGTTGATATATTTCTAACATTTTTCTTAATTTGTCCGTTTGTACTGTTGCAATTTCTTCTTGTAATTTCGTCGGTATAGCTTCCTTGAATTGATATCATTGACCCGAGGTAATTATTATATAATAATTTTTTACTGTTTTATAATCAGCAATCAATTGAATGTTCTATACTGATTAACATTCGGTCTATGAATTATCATTATTTCGAAGCCATATTATTTACTTACATACGTATTAATTTTTGCATATGATTATTATTAACTCGTACCCTCATGTCCAGCTAATATTAGAGTTTCATCTGCACGACAAGTGTAATTACTTGAAAAAATTATTCAAATAGAAGAATCGTGATCATTATATTGTATAAAATTTTGAGCTCGAAAATAATTTATTTACTGATGTTCTTCAATTCCATTAACTTATTTAAAGTTAGAATATTAACACTTTGTTGTTTGTTTTTAAAAATATTTAATGTCGATAAATTGTTATTAGTTATTCATAATAAAATAACGCAAATTACAGCATAAATATCAAAAAAATATATCTAACCCAAATTTAATACAATCCAATTCTTTAATTAATATTAAAAAAATATCGTAACTACAAAACAAGGTCAAAAATTAATCAAAAATTTAAAATGATATAATTAAGATATAAAAATTGATTCCGAAATTGACAATGTATAGAAGGCTGCTGAAATCAAGTCAGAAATTTATTAAATTTTTATTACATACTCTTTTGGAAAAACAATTGAATCCATTGATCAAAATATTGTTATTATTGTTTTTGAATTTGTTATTAAAAAATTTAATAACAGACTGCAAGTCACGTTCAAAAATAAAAACATAAAATAAATTTATAGAATTTTAATTATTTATTTTGTTTATTTCATCGTGTTTACATTTTTTTTTTTAATTTTTTATATCCAAAAATTTCGTCCAATCTTGTTAGAATAAAAAATGTTCTTGTCAGATTTCCAGACATATTACAAAAAACCCAAAATTTGTTTTATCATATAGTTTTGTGTGTGGTTTTTAAAAAAATTAATGAATCATTTCAATAATAAGGGGTCTAGGTCAAAAAGAAAATATATATTTTTCATTGATATTACCCAAAAATATAGCCCCGCCAGCTTAAATTATTAACATAAATATTTTAATTTTTAATTTTGTTTTTTTCTTACTTGAAGGGTTTTGAATTCAGACTATTCGTCATATTATCATTAAAATTGCTAAAATCAATGAATCGATAAAATTTATAGATTTGAAGTCAAATATATGTATAATTTAAAATTTATAGTATTTATATAGAAAAAATATGAAATGTTTGCAAAAATAACAGTACTAAAAGAAGTCCTTTACCTAAGTGCAATTAGAACAATATTGAAATGAAAATGATATTTTCTGTAATGAACAAATTGAATTTATATGTAAACATTCCTATACGAAACGACATTAAATTTTGTTTTGTATGACTGTAAACTGGCAAAAGAGAATAATTTGGTAATTACAGTAGTTTTTTTAGATTTTAAAAGAGCTTTTGAAACCGAGGACCATGAAATATTTATGTCCAGATTTGAAAAGTATGGTATTATGGATTTACAGCTTGAATGGTTTAAAAATGTAGAAAACAAAAGTCGCGTGTGGATTGTAAATTATTCGGATAGTTGTTATATAAATAAAGAAGGCACCACAAGCCTTTTTTACTGCATATAAACAATATTAAATTGTGTATACAGGATTGCAAAATTTTTCTTTTTGCTGATTATGCTCTGATTTACATATTTAGTCGCAATGAAGACGGCTGTTGTCGTAAAATTAATGCAGGTCTGATCAGATTATTTGATTGGCTTTGTATGAAATTTTACATGTACATAAATAATTGTACTGACAGTGATGCTGCTCTAAATATTGGTGATGAAATCATTGAAAGAGTAAACGTCATGAAATATTTCGGAGTACTGATAGATGATAAACTAAAATTAGACAAGCACGATGATTTCATAAGTAATAAATTTTTTAAAAAGTATGTAACTTATGAAGAATTCGCTGTCAAATTACTCAGAAATGTGCAATAATGATGTGAAATACGATGATTTTACAATACCTGGAATAATGTTCATCATTGTTGTTTCTATATAGTGAAAGAAAAAGGATGGGATGCAAATTTTAAAATTTTGATGTGAGTCATCTTAAGACTTAAGAACTAATCGGAATTACATGTTCAGGCAATTTAAATGGATATCAGTACGCCAAAGGTTCAATTTCAATATTTTGCGTCATTTACTTAAAATTTGATAATACAATTTTTTATGAAAAATCTTTGCTTTGCTTTTGTTTGCCTGAATATCTTTGAACCAGAATTTTTCAAATAAATTTCAGAAAATCTGTTCAGTAACAAAAATTATTTTGTTCTCAAGAATATTTTTAAAAACATATTTTTATTCCTTATACTCGTATACCTAAGTACAATTATGTGTAATATAAATACATTACCTTGATCCCAAAAATAAAATTGTTAAATTTGAATAACCTGAACTCAATGAAAGCATGAACAACTAGAACTAAATAATAATTTTTTTTTTCGAAAGATAGATGGTAAACCCGGAAGTGCATAACAAGTCCAATTTGGGTGTACCTATTTGAATCGAATATATATATATATATTATATGCATATAATCTTCATATGTAATTACATTGAATTTCTATAAAAGAACATTTTTTTTTTTAATTAAATTTAAATAAAAATAAACTCACAAATAATTATGCACTTATTACTTAATTATCATTTAATATTGTCTAATTATTTCTGCTTAACACACACCAATAATTATGAAATTAAAAGATTTGTATTTTTAATTATTTCCAATTAATTTATAATTAATTAAATATGTACATTTATAAAATTATATTATTCATCCCAAACATAGCAATAATAAATTAATATGCATAAATTTAAAAGCTTAGATTTTTATGAATAGATTTGAACTTTAATTTATATAATTTAAATTCTATAATATTCATCTATTCCGGAAGACAATCGATTGTTTGTCTGCAATGATAATTAAAATAATTTTTATCAAATAAAATTAAATCTATAAAAAATTTAAATGAATTTAAAAAAACAAATTTTAAATTATGTTTTTATTACACCCCTCAACCACACATTAAAAGTCTTCTTCTTTAATTAGGAACATAGTGCCTATTTTTTCAAAATTTATTATCCTCAATTTTTTAATGACGTCTTCCAGCATTTATACCATCTACCTGATGGACATTTAATATTTAATTGGCCATTCATTACAATTACATGGTCTCTCCAGTTTTTTCGTTTATTCCAACGGCTCCAACGGACAAAATCATAAATGTTGCATGCCATCCTAATTTTGTTGCTACGTTTCTTATCTCTCAACGTTTATCAACATATTCCAAACATCAAAATCAACTATCAAATATATTTCAAATTTTAGAGTTTTAACCGAAGACTTAAACTTTTAATTTGAATCAAAAAATTTAAATTAAAAAAAAGAATACTAACTCCCCCACCGCTAACAATTAAAAAAACTGTTTTTTGAATAATATTTCAGATTTCAGAGTGGGAATCGCTTAGATAATACAAAATCATATTTTTTCCGCCACGGAGGCGGTGATAATACGTCTTACGAAAGTTTATTACTAAAGCACTGCCCTAGTTAGAGAGTTAAAGGGCTTTCGTTTAATATAGTTTGGCTTTCTTGTCTCCAAGTTTATTACCTTAAATACCTACCATTGTTTTAATACTGCCATTATTTCGAATGATAATGTTGCTGATGTTGTTGGTAGTGTTTAAAAACTATTGTTGGTATTTCGAATTGTTTTAGTATCACTAAGACTGTCAGTATAAGTTGTGACGTTTATTTTTTTGAAATATGGGGCATTGATTGCGGTAATTTCTGCAGTGTAGATTGTATGATTGTGTGGGAAAAATTCAGATCCCTATTATCTATTTTTTATTATTTATTTTCATTCCTTAGCCCAATTTTAAGTTTTTTCTAATTTGTTCATTTCTATTGAACCATGGTGCATTTACTATGTAGGGTTATTTATCTATATGTTTGTTGACCTTTCTGATTATTTTTTCCTATATAGTAACTCTTAAAATTCATATTTTAATAATAACTCATACTCATTATTCTAACAATGAAATAAAATTCTGCACGCAAGTAGTTAGGATGTTTAGTACTTTGTAAATATAAAATAATTTTATCAATCGAAATTTAAGTTTTATCATAATAATTCAACGGGAGCCCACCGAAATCCATAAAAATTAAATTTGTAATACACAAAATCCATAAATATTTAAATCGATAATTTCAAAATCTGTAATTCACAAATGCCGTAAAATAAGACAACAGATGGCAGTGAATATTTAATATTAAATTTTCAGCACTTTCACATAATTGGTATATTATTATGCCTGTTTCTGACATATTTCGGGATTTTCCCGTTTTTAAAGGCAACAATATGTGTCATTTATATTATCTGAAAACGAAAGAAAGTGTTGTTACTTAGTGTTACTTGGAAGTTGTAAAAAAGTTTTACTTGGAAAAATATAAAAGGTAGTGGATTTGGCCTAAATAAATTTTGTTTATTTTTTTATAATTTTTACTAAGGGCCTACCGTCTGCGAAAAGCGGGGTTCAATAAATAGGTAGCGGGGGCTTGGGGGCAGCAACCCACGACTTTAAAAATAACCGACTTTTTTTTATTTGGATTTTGAATTCTAAATTTTGTCGTGTGAATTTAGTCTATTTGACTTTTCACATTAGGGATTTCGTAGCTATTCCATCTACAAGCTGTTTTTGGGAATTACCCATATTAAGTGCTAATAAAGATTTTTTCTGAAGTTCTGACAAACTTATGTTTTTCTTACTGTTCTTGAAAGTTTAAAGTACATTAGCAGTTTTTCGCCCAGATTTTTTACATTTTTTTTACGGATTTTGCTTTTACGGATTGTGAAGTTAGGATTTTGATTTATGGATTTCAATACCACCCCTAATTCAACATCTAAGATAATTTTCAAATCACTTAACAATTTTATTTTACTTTATAAAATAAACACCTAGACGATTCAATTTAAAACTTAAAACTCAATGTAAATAATTAAAATTGAAAATTGGAATCATATTTTTAGTCCACATCAATTTAATTTTCAAATATTTGTACTCTCGATTTTCATTTTAAGAAAATTAATATCAAAGATAATATTAAAGACTAAAAATAATAATAATAATAAAAATATTTCCGATAAACAATAATAATAATAATAATAAAAAGTAAACAATAACAAAAATAAAAAAAAATATTATCATTTCTTCGAAACGATATTGATATTGTTTTATCTTCAAGAATCAGCTGTTCAAAGTTATTTTAAAAATTAATATAAGGCAAGTTAATTTAAGAAAGAGTGTTTATTAAATAAAAGCTATCATATGTTTAAAAAAAAAAAACAAAAAACGAAAAAAACAGGGTCGTACGGAATTATTTTTTTAATCTAAATAGAATCGATCAATAGAGAACAGCATATTTTATTCATTTATATTAATTCTGTAAAAGCAAAAATAGTTTCATAATAAAATAATTTGATGAATTTTAATTTGTGTGCTAAAAAAGGGATAAAATTGTAGAGCGGTGGGGAAAAATATCCGTAAAAATATGTATCATGGTCCAGTTCAGTTCAGGGTTCCAATTCAGGGTATTTCCAGTTCAGGGGAGAATCTTTTAACTCAACAAATTATAAATATGTCAAAATGCTTCATCTATACTTTAAATTGATTAGAATTTATTAATTAGTTTATTTTTAAGTTTTTAGATTAGTTTTTAACTATTCTAATATATAATATTATGAATAATTAAAAGTCTAGTCCGTCTAATGCATAAAATTGATAAATAAATGAATAAATTAATAGGTGATCTATTCATCAAACTATATTGTAATTTGCCAAATTTTTAACTTTGTTGGCTGGTTAGATGGGTTGGATAAGTTTTTATCCCTCTTCACTTTCACTTCTGGTAATCATCTGACTCCACCGTCGAGCCATGTAACACCTTTCATAAAACGAAATACAACTTACTTTTATTTTCCACGTTGTTTGTTTTTTCTAAATATTGGGAAAGAACTGTTTTGATTAAAGTCAATTGCAGAGACTAGTCAATGGTATTTTATATACTTTTATATTAACTTTTTATTACTAAAATAATTAATTTATTACGAAACAACTGTATGGCGATTCTGTTAATTTTTTAATATAGTAATTTTGTTTTTTGATAAAAATTTGAATTTGAAAATAAAAAATTTGTTATTTTAAAACAAATTATCGAAATGAATTTGAGGCGAAGATTATCAACAGGTGGAAAGATTTATATTTCAAATTTTTTTTAACATTGTGATAAGCTTAGAACGAGATTCATTATTTAATCTTTGTTATAGTAAAAGCTCATATTTTTGTACCGCCTAAATACATTCCTGTTAAATAATCGTTATCTCTAGAAAAAGAAAGAAAAAGAACAAATTAAAAAGCGAAAACAACTATTAGATTACGTGGAATTGAATAAAATTAAAATAAAAAGTTAAAATAAGAGTGTAAATGCTTTCGTGGCGTAATGTAACAAAACAGTTAACTATAAACATTCTTCAACAACAAATCTATAAAAATTTTAATACATAAATATTTTTTTATTTTTTTTTTTGTTTTTGTCAATTAAAAATTCGTAATGTGTTCTAATGAAGAAAATATTGATAATATTGAAAATATTGGAAATATTGAAAATATTGAAAATATAGAAATTACGGAAAATATTGCTAATATTGAAAATATTGCAAATGAAAATAAAATTGAATTATGTGATAAAGAAATAAAAAACGAAGAAAATGAAAATGTAGAAAACACAAATTCGTCCTTTCAAACAATAAAAATATATCAGGTTACAAAAAAAAAATAATTAAAAATTATTTTAAATTTAATTTAATTTAATTATTTCAATAATAAACAAATTATTTTAATTATTTATTTATATATATATATATTTTTTTGTTTACAGATTACAAATGGTACAACATCTCATGCCACATATTATAGTCCAATACCAACTGGTTTTCCAGGTCCTGGTGGTGGACCACATTATCATCCAATACAAGGTGGTCATTTACAACCACAACAAATGTCACATTCCCCATCACCACCTAACAATTATCATAATAAAGATGATCGAACTCAACGACAGCATGCTAAATTATTAAGAAAATTAAACAATCGTGAAATGAGTAAGTTTTGATTATTTCAAAAAATTGCTTTTTGTAAAAATTTACTATAGTTATACGATGTATATGTATTTATATTTACTTATATTAAATAATTATAGATTCTGCCATGTCAACACCTGCTCATTCTCCATCGCCGAGAAAAGAGTTGAATGGACGACGTATATCAAGAAATGGTGCATCCTCTGTTGGTACATCAGAGGATGGAGAAGAATCTTCCAGTGTGCCTGATGATGAGGATGATTGTCAAACAATCATTGAACAATTATCGGCTGTACTAAAACCTGAAGTAAATTAATTTTTTTTTTTTTAAATCTACTTAAACTTCAACTATTTTATCTAAATTATTAAATTTTATATTTTAGGTTACTGATATAACTTCAAGATCAGCTATGTTAAGATGGGAAGCTCCACCATTATCTGATGCGATATTAAATAGTCGAGATTTACGTTATGATGTACTATTAAGTGATCGTGGTAAAGAAGGCAAATATAAATTGATTTTTAAAGGAGAATCATATGTTTGTATGATACAAGATTTAAGACCTGGCCAAGAATATCATTGTAGACTTCAGGTATAAAATATTATTTAATTTTTTTTTTTTTAATAATTTAGTTAATTTTTGTTTTTTTTTTTTTAGGTTCATTATGAAAAACTTCAGGGAACTGTATCAGAGCCAACTGCTTTTACAACACCACCATGTGAACCAGATCAGCCATTATCACCAAAACTAATAGCACGTACAAAAAATTCATTACAATTACGTTGGCAGGCACCATATGAAAATGGTTCGCACATAACTCAATATATTTTAGAAGTTGATGATTGTAAGGGTAAAGGTTTCATTGAAGTTATTAGAACAAAAGGAAAACAATATACATTGACAAAATTACAATCATCAGCTTTATATAATTTTCGTTTAGCAGCTGTAAATGAATGCGGTTTATCAATGTATTCTGATGTTATATCATTTAGTACATCTGTAAATTTACCATCAATACCAAAACCACCACAACTTTTAGCCTCAAATTCAAATAATTTACGTTTAGCTTGGGAGCGTAGACAAAATGATGAAACATTTTGTTTACAAATGAATGATCATAGTTCAGGTCATGGTTATTTAACAGCATATAATGGCTCAGATACAATATATGAATGTTCAAATTTAAAACGTGCCACTGTATATCATTTTAAATTAAGAGCTGAAAATGAAGCCGGTTCATCACCATGGTCAAATGAAGTTACATATAAAACTCAACCAGATAGACCAGGTAGACCA
Source organism: Argyra leucocephala (assembly GCA_963942445.1). Taxonomy (NCBI): domain Eukaryota; kingdom Metazoa; phylum Arthropoda; class Insecta; order Diptera; family Dolichopodidae; genus Argyra; species Argyra leucocephala. The sequence continues at coordinate 65,870,920 of OZ012680.1, forward strand.
TCAAAGCCACAAGTTAAAGGTAAAATTCATGGTAATTACTTTAAAGCGAAATGGGATCCACCAAATGATCGTGGTGGTGCTGAAATTAGAAAATATTTTTTGGAAATTAGTTCAGGTGAGTTCTTAATTTTAATTTTATTAAATGAAATTATTTAAAAAAAAAAAACCTTTTTTTTTGTATATTTATAGGAGCAAAATTTCAACAAATTTATAATGGTAGTGAACCAGAAACAATATGTGATCGCCTCTCACCTGGCACCACTTATCAAATACGTGTATGTTGCGAAGGACCCGGTGGTATAAGTGGTTATTCAGATATATGTACTGTTACAACTGAAGCTATACAAGCTGGATCACCAGATCCACCATATTGCGATAATATGCCAGGACCATTTGCAGCTGTACTAAGATGGAATCCACCAGATTATAATGGTGGTGCACCAATACTTGAATATGAAATTAAATTAACTGGATTGCCAAATTATTGTGATGAAATCATATATCGTGGCAAAGATATGTATTGTGTTTGTAAGGATTTACGTCCAGGTGAATCATATGAAGCAAATGTACGTGCTGTTAATCGTATTGGTGCTGGTTCATGGTCTGAACCATTAAAATTTAAATCTGGTGCTGCACCACCAAATCAACCAGAAATATCAGACATTTTAATACGTTCACCAAACCATTTGACATTAACATGGAAAGAGCCATCATCAAATGGTGCACCAATAATTGAATATCGTTTAGAAAGCTCATTAACAAACGAATCAAATAATAATGGTTTTGATGTTTGTTATCAGGGTTTGCAAACAACAGCTGATATTAGAAATTTAATACCATATACATTATATTATTTTCGTTTGAATGCTGCCAATTTAGCTGGTCAATCATTATATTCACAAATTGTATCACAAAAAACACCAGCTGCTATACCAACTGCACCAGAAATTACCAAGTCTGAAATAACTGCTACTGAAGTAACATTAACATGGTCTGAAGCTGAATCAAATGGTTCAGAAATTTTATATTATCAAATTGAATATGTTATTGTGAACAGTAGTATTAGTAGTAGTAGTAATAGTACTAATAATAATAGTACTAGCAATAATAATATTAATAATAATAATAATAATATAAATACACATAATGTTAATAATAATAATAATAATAATAATATAAATAACAGTAATAATAATTCATCAAATAACAATAATAATAATAATTCAGTTAAAAGTGGTGGTAATAGTGACAATTTAATTGAGCGTCTTATCAGCACTGAAAATAATTGCACAGAATTCACAATAGAAAATTTACTACCAGAAACAACATACAAATTTAAAATTCAGGCTGTGAATGATATTGGTACAGGACAATGGTCTATGCCATTAAAATTAACTACATTACCACCACCACCAGAACCACCAAAATTGGAATGTACTGGTGTTGGACATAATTTTATTAAATTAAAATGGGGTGAAGGTAGAAATTTAAATTTTATAAATTATTATGTTGAAATGTATAATAATAGATTAAAAGATTTCCAAATTGTACACAATGGTACAACATTAATGTGTAAAATTAATAAATTGCAAGAACAAACTGCATATACATTTAGAATATGTGCTGAAACTGATCGTGCTGGTACTGGTGATTATTCTGAAGAATGTATATTTAAAACATCAGCTACATTACCAAGTAGTATTAAAGCTCCACGTATTGCAGCTGATACAATACCAAATGAATTAAGAACAGGAACAACAGGATCAGCAATAACATCAACTATTAGTATGCTTGGCGGTAATAATATAAATAATAGTAATAATGGTCCATTTGGTATATTTCACCCATTAACAATTGAATGGCAACATAGTAAAAATTCGTTTGTTGATCCAGTTGAATATATATTACAGTGTTCAACATCTGGAAAAGAAAATGATTATATAGAGGTAAAATAATTACTAAAATCATTTATTTTTATTATTGTATATTTAATAGATTTTTTTGTTGTTTGTTTTTTTTATTTTCAATTAATTAGATTCATCGTGGTCCCGATACTCGTTATACAATTGATTATTTAGATCCTGGCTCAGTTTACTTATTTCGTGTTGCACCAGTACGTGTTACACCAAATGGTGATATACAAGGTTCATTTACCTATCCTTTACGTTATCAAGTGCCACATAAATTAACACAAGATCAATTAGATTCAATACATCACCATCATCATCATCATCATCATCAACCACAACAACAACAACATAATTCAAATTTAATACATCGAACATCTGCTAGTGGATCAGGTGGTACTGGTGGTAATAATTTCAGTCAATTTGGTGGTTATAATTATAATACAAATTCAAGCCATCAAAATAATATATATGGACAAAATAAAAGTGGTGGTAATGGTGGTTTATTTAGTGGTCTTCTAAATAGTGTTAGTGGTGGTGGTGGTGGTGGTAATAATAGTGCAATTTTAACAAATAATGATGGTAATTTATTATTACATAGTAATAATAATAATATATTATTACATGGTAATAATAGTGGTACAAATTCTGATTTAATAAATAATAATGATGAATTATTTGGTATAAATATATTTGGTGCTATTAGACGTTTTATAAATAAATGTTATACATTATATACAAATCCTAAACATTTTACAGATACACAACAAGCTATTTTTTGGATGTTTTCATTTTTATTAATTACTTTTATATTCGCTTATTTGCTTCGTATGTTTATGAGATAAAATTAAATATAAATAAAAAAAATATATAAATATAATATACATTTATAAATTTAATATAAAAAACAAAAAAAATATTTTTTTTAAATTGATTTTTCTCTCTAATTTTATTAAAAAAAAAAACAAAAACCAACAAACAAAAACAAAAAATGTATTTAAAATTATATTGTTTATTTTTTATTTTCTAATATACATAATTACATATACATACATAAATTTACCCAACTGTGTTTAATTCTTTATTGTTATATTTTAATTAATACAAAACAAAAAAAAAAAAAAAACAAATAATTTAAATACAAATATTAAAATTTAATAAAAACGAAAAGAAATTTTATAGAAAAGAAGAAATATTTTTTAAAAAAATTTTTCTTTAAAAAATATTAAATTAGAAAATAGTTATAATTATATACTATTATATTTTTAATAATAATATTTTTTCCTTAATGGTATAAATATGCCGTAAATTTGCAATTATTTTTTTTTGTTTAATTTTTTTTTTTTAATCTTATTTCAAATTTTTACTTTTATTGTTGTGACTATATTTAATTATTTGCTTTAATTTAGTTAAGGGGGTTTAGGTAATTAAAAATTCAATTTTATACTGATTAAAATTAATGAAACAAACATTACAATTATACTTATATATATAAATATATATAATAATTTAATAAATATTCAATTTATTACTATTATTTTAATTTTATTTTAGTTTTTTTTGTTCATTTAAATAAATTTTATTTTCATTAATAATTAAAATTTGTTTTGTTTTACATATTTAAAAGAAAAAAAAAACATATATAATACATATATATATATATATATATATACATATATAAATATAAATATTTATAAAATATACTGCAATAATAAATATTATAAAATAATATAAACATATAATATATTATAATATACAACATAATATGTAATAAATAATAAAAATTTCGTAACATAATTTCAATTTAAAAATAGTTATTTATTCTGGAATAATCAATTTAAATTATTTAAATAAGAAAAATCTTATTAAAATATTTTGAAAACGTCACCGAGTTCTGTTTTTTCATTATTTTTTATATAAGGGATTACTTTACTAAAAACATATATTTAATGACTGCATAATATTACCTTTTGTATTTTATTCATAAACACTGCTCAAATCAATTTTATAACAGATCTAGATTCCGATATAATCAGTAAACAAGCTGCATGCTCAGTTACGTAACGTTACGTTACGTTACACATTATTCATTGATGGGCTTGTCAAAGAAGTATTATTACATCTGATGCAAAGTGAAATTTTCACAAAAAAAGATTGAAAATATTATGGTGAAAAAAATAATAACAATGTATGCTGATATGAAATAAGTCAAGGTCAAATAAATTTCAAAAATATCAAAAAAGAAAATGTAATTTTTGATGCAAAACTTTTTTCCGTACAAATTTCATTAAACTTTAAATTTAAGCATGAAAAAAATATTAATTGAATACCTCCTCAATATAATATGAAATGCATATATTAGAAAATATAAATTCTATACCTTAGAAAGTTGTTTACACTAAAATACTCAGAAGTAAATCGGCTTCCGACTCATCGATATTTTTATTTTATTGGAAATTATTAGTGAAAGAACAAAACAGATTTTTATTTGATAAAAACTTAATAAAAACTAAAGAAATTAATTAAAAAATAAATCAATTTAGAAATTATAAATAAAACAATGAGTAAATAATTAATATACATATACACACCGAAATTCAAAATTAATTACAATATTATGTCTAATATCATAATAAAATCATATATTCGGATAAAAATCTCTAGAACTAGCTCTATTGCTAAAAAGTTGGTCCACCTTTTTAAATTTATCTCATTAAAAAATATTGTATAGATAATTATTATCTATACATATATAATAATTAATATTCATAGAGCTCTTAGCTCCTAGCTTAGACCTTAGCTAGTTCAGTACTAACTACTAAAACGAATTCAAAAACAAGATGGCCAAATTTATAGCAATAGAGTATAGTTATAATACATATATTTATTCCGAATGAAATAAATAAAATAGATTAATTAAAATATTTAATATTTAAAAACAATATAATAAAATTAAATAAATAAATAATAATTTTTATGTGCAATATAAATTTTGAATTTATTCGGAAAATAAAAGAAAAATCAAAACTCCTAACTATTATTATGAAATTTTTATATATATACATACAAACACATACAAAAAAAATACACATATTTATTTAATAACAATTAACAACCATTATTATGTTTAAGTACCTGAAACTTAGATAATTTCAAAAAAAAAAAACAAAAAAAAAACAAAAATTAAAGAAACAAAATAAAAATTGAATTAATTAAAAATTAATTATAATAATTAATATTTTTTCTATATATAAAAAAAAAAATATGAAAATTGAAAAATAAATAAATTAAACTACACTACCTAAAGTAAAAATTTAAATTCATTTTTTATCAGTATAAAAATAAAAACGTGGAGTTATAACAATCTACAGTACCTACATGATGGTAGTACATAATAATAAAAAAAAACAAAAAAAAATGTTTTCATTAACAAAACAAGAGTGTTCAGATAATAAAATTTAAAAGAATGTTGAAGGGATCAATAAAAGCAAAAAAACAACAACTTGTAAATCACAGAAGTCTATTTGGCGTAAAACATTCTTTCTTTGATTGTAGGTCATGTCAGTTACATCATTAAATTGGTTTTTGGGCTATTCTATATTTCTGTTTTTTTTTTTTCAATTACAGTAAAACTGTTGACCGTATTTATAGTTTTTTAGTCTTATATGCTTTATTAAACTCTTGAGTTCTCTGTCAAAATGAAAGAACGAGCTATATATGCCCCATCCCTTGCTTTCCCATTCTTCAGAATCTTCTTTGTTTGAATCTACGCTGTCATTTCAAGGTTTGTTTGCATATAAAGTTATTTTAATTTCTCACGGTTACATCCATTAGAATTACTATGAAGTTTTATCTTTTTCCCATTTGTGGTTCGACTTTTGAATGATAAACCAACGGAAGGAATACTAAAAAATCACCCTCATAACAAACAGACTTACTTTATTCAGTAATTTTTTTTGTCAAATGTTTGGCTTCTTCTGCGTTTTCTCTAGATTCTGTGCAGTGCTTTCATGTTAAAGTTAATGTCTGGCGATTTTAAGTTATGAGAGTTTCTTTGGGGTAATAGATAATAGGATGATGATATGGAGGATGCTGTATAAGTAACCCGATTTCTTCCATCAACAACATTGTTCGACATTGTGTAGTTGCAATCGACGTGGCTCATGAAACTGAATAGTCCGTTAATGATATCTTTTGTTATACCTTTATCCTTGCCAGCGGAAAATAATTTGAGATCAATCTCAAAGTAGTAGTCAGTATTTGGTATCTGTGGTCACAGCATTGTGGATAGGGCGGTATCTGACTTTGTTTTCTATTTGTGACAGGATGGACTCTCTCACTAATTCGTCCTTGACTATATCTTCATCCCAATTTTCGTTTGAAGTCTTACCTTTTTCGATTAAGGATTCATCAAATACAGCCTCTTCTGCACGATATGGGCTCTTTTACCCAGTCATTTCATTACCCAAAAAATTGGACAAGAAAAAAATTAATTTCATACCAGGGGTGGCATCCGAAGACTTTGTCTTTTTGATAGATGACTTCTTGAATGAATTCGACTTTGGCATTTTCTTGAGATTATCTGAATGTTTGTGATATATAGAGATTTTTGCTTTTATGAAGTGTAAGATGTTTCAATTGATTGAGACTGATTGAATTAGATAAGTTTGGATGTTAGGAGTTTTATATAGGTTTCGAAAAATATAGGTTTTGAAGATAATTGTATTATCTGTTGTTTCATAGAGTTTTCAGAAGTTTATATTGTAAAGTCTATTGAACTTTTCATTGTATAAAATTTATTTTTTTAGTTGATTTATTGATTTTATTGGTAGATTATTGGCTGATATTCATCTAATCCTCGCACTTAGGTCTCAATTTTTAAACTATAATAGTAAGCACAATTTCTTTCAATTTTAAATTTGATTTATATGCCTTTAAATTATATATAAAACTACAATTTAGATATTTATTTTTACACCAACTGATGACACTTAACTAATTTGATTGATTGAAAATTGCTAAAAAAATAAATAATTCAAGCTTCATATCTTAAATGTGTAAGAACTTAAACTTTCTTTAAAGTTTTCCCATATATGTATCTATCTAGGTAGAAGTAAATAAATAAATAAATAATGATAAATAATGTAAATTAATTGAATATTTAGCTATTTTTTATTTTTATTAAAATTTATTTTTAGATTAAAAAAAAAAACATTCAAAATAAAAATAAAACAACGCAAAATCTAATGTCTTTGGTGAAAATATTTAAAAAAAAAAAATTATTTCCAAGGTTTGATGAAAAATTTCCTTACAATATGTTTTTTTAACAAAATTCTCGCAATCTAATATTAGATTAATTATTAGAGATTAAAACAAATATTTTACAAAATAATGAATTTATTAGCACTTGTCGCCACCTCAAAGATGATTAAAATATGAAGTCCATCTGATGTTTCTAAAAACTGTTATGTTAATTTATTTTTTTATATCCTCGCATTTCCATAATATTTCGTTAAAATATGTACACCTCATCACAGAACATTCTCTATATGAATATTTATTAATAAAATTATTTTAATTAAAAACAGAACTGTAAAGTAATGCATTATTTTTGTTATCAAATCATTAAAATAACGCATTCCTACTTTTGTATTGCATTACTATGCTTAGCATTACAAATTAATGAAAAATAAACTTGTAATCAGATATTTCAAACAAAAATAAGGTAATTAAATCATTAAAATAATGCCTTACTACTTTTGTATTGCATTACTAATTAACGAAAAATGAATTCTTTATCAATAGCATTACTTATAATCAGCTATTTCAAACAAAAAGAAGGTAATCAAATCATTAAAATAATTTATTACTTCTTTAGTATTGCATTACTATGCTTAGCATTATAAATTAATGAAAAATAAACTCATTATCAATAGCATTACTTGTAATCAGATATTTCAAAACAAAAAGAATCTAATCAAATCATTAAAGTAATGCATTATTTTGTTGAAGTGCTTTTGAATTACTTAAATACTTTTGACATAATATATTGAATATTAATTTACATAATATACTGTCATTCAGAAATTTGGTAAAATACAATAATACTTTAAACATTATTTTAATAGTATTTTTTTTTTAAGTATTGCTAATGGTTATAAATTTCAACAAGGTAATGCTTATGTTTATTATATAAATTATATATATATAATATATATATAATATATTATATTTATTATATTTTAAATTAGCCAAATTTTTAATTAAACATTTCATTAATATTTAATTTACATATTATATTAAATAAAATATATTTTATCTATTATAACATTTATATAACCATTATTTTCTTATCAAATCAAAAAAACTGAAGAAAAACAATTGGAATAATCAAAAATAGTTCTTGAACTGAATTCGAAAAAATAAATCAATTACACTTGAATTTTTTTATTGTATTTTGTTATATTATATACGTATACAATTTTTATTTTTACCTAAATTTTAACCTAAATTTAAATTTTTTAATTAAAAATAAAAGCACCAGCTTCGAGATCTATCCACCTGACTAATATGTAATATAAATATAAATTTATAAATATTAATCAATAAAACACATTCCTTTGTCTATAATATTAATTATTTTACAAATTATATTTGAAATTAGAACAGATTATTAAAAGATTTGGTCGTTATAATTTAATTTATTCAATTATTTACTGATTTATACATAAATGTAATATAATTAATTGTAAATTGAACATAATTTTTCATAATATTTGATTCAAAATAATATTTTTATTACTTGCCAACTTTTTTGCAACAGAGTAGTATGACTCCTAACAACGTAATTGAAAAAACTTTTCAGTATAACTATTTTAAATTTCAAATTGAGAAAAAAATAGTATGATTTTGTCACTTTTTAAAATTCCTGCAAGCTTCGGGGCTTAGGTTTAGGAAGATAGGTAGATTTCTGCATGTTATGAAGCATGTCTAAGAATATTTCATTTATTGATTATGTCGATTGAAGCGGTTATTGTTACAGAATTAATTATTTAATAAAATATATCTCAATTAATATGTTAATGTAATATTATTAATTAAAAACAATTATTTTATTAATTTTTTTTTTAAATATTTATTTTAAATATTAATAAAAACATAAATAAAAAAAAAATAATATTTTTATTAATCTTAAATAATAAAAATTATTAAATTTTAAAATAATTAAATAAAATCAAATTTTGTTCCAAAACAGACCGCATTCTAATAGAAAACGTTCTGTCTTGGAACAAGTACATTATAGTGCTAAATTTTAATAAAAATAAATAATGTTCATAAAATAATTATATTGAAATTGTGATTTTGAACACCAGCTGAATTCAATTTTAATTATAAGTGTTGTAAAAAGAGATTTACATACCATCAATAATAATAATGAATTTACTTTATTAAAAATGGCAGATCTATTATTTGTCGTACTATATGCAAATCTCGAACTCTTATATATTTTATTAATTCTAATATGCATAATTGAAAAAAAAATTTCTATATATTTAATATTGTTATAAGATAAAAATAATTATTTTTTTTTATTTTTTTTAATATTACTAATTGAGACAGATTTTCTTAAGTATTTTATTTTACATCTTAAATTAACAAAATGTTTATTAGATACAAAAAAAATATTTAAAATATATTACCAATTCAAAATTAATATTTAATTACTTTTACAATTTAAATTATTTGTTTAAATTATAAATTTTTCTACTAATTATAAAATATATATAACTATAAATCTTAAAAATTAATATTCATTGGATGTAATATCTATATTATATATTCTATCTCCATTTTATAACAAATACATATATCGCTTAAAACACAGAAAGGGGTACTGAAAGGGGTAACAGAAATTTGTCAAAGTATAATTTATTAGATAAAACAAAGATTGTGTTTGTCAACATGTTTTATATTTTTTTATATAAGGAATCAAAAATCAGAATAATCGATGATTTTATTATAAAATTAATTTAAAACAATTATGATAGACTATGAATGGTTTAGTAACACATATATTTTAGGATAATGAAGGGTACATCAAAAAGAAAAAAAAAAAAATATTTACAAAAAAATCAAAAAAGTGTTCAGTAGATTTTTTTGTTCTAAGTGGTTCTAACATATTTGAAGGTTAAATTTCATTGTCCAAAACTGTTCTGTCCGCTTTTGTTCTCTACTGTTAGATCTACTGAACAAACTTATTCTAATTCTAAAAATAATTCATGTCAAAAAATCTTAAATACACATATACAACAAGCTTATTCCTATGTAAATCTACAGCTATATGTAATGTTATGTTATAGACCTTCATTTAGTATGTTAAGTTTTTATGTAGAAACAAAGGTTTTGATTTTTTTTTCTTTACAAAAATAGTTTTGCTTTGTGATCTTAGTCTTACCTGTTTGACCAAAAAAAAAAAATGTCAATGGGTCGAATTCTAAAATGTTTTGGAATGTTTAAATATTACTTTTACTTGTTTTGGAATGATTAAATATTACTTATTTGTTAGTTTTTATAAATTTGATCCTAAGTTCATTTTATCAATAGCAAGACAGATCATTGCTTTGTAACTTAGATCATAATTTAACGTTTAATAAAATCTAAAATACAAGTTGTAGGGCTTTTAACTGAATGTTTTAACGAGTTGTGTTTTTGCACATAATTTTTTTTAGACTGAATGTTTTAACTAGTAGTAAGGGGGTTTTTAACTGAATGATGATCTAAAAAATATATAGCAGGACAGCAGTGCACTAAATCACCTTCTTCTATAAACGATTTAAACATAATATTATATTCATGTAATAAATTTATTTAACATTGTTATAAAAATAATTGCGTTCAATATTATAAAAATAAATATTATTAATTAATCTAATCTAATTCATTAATTATTATGTAAACATAATTAACTAACTGTTTTTTTTTTATTTTCTTATTCAAATTAATAATAACCAATAGAACATTTTGTTAACCCTTTATAAAAATTTGATTATTTATAATAATATTGTACATGACGCAAAAGTATGATGTAAAGTAATATAAATTGAATTTTTTTTTTGTTTTTTCAATTTTTGTTTCATTAAACTTTTTGCTACTATAAATTATTATGTGTGTATCTTTCAAACTTTTTACTATTATTTTAATTCAATATAAATATTATATTTGTAATATATATATATATATATATATATATATATATATATATATATATTTAATAAGAGCAAACCTATATGTAACTGATATACAAGCATAAATAAATTAATAAATGAATATATTATATACAAAAAATGTTTAAAAATAAAAAAAGAATAAAAATTAATTAACTTTATTAAATCCTAATTATAATAATTCTATATGTATAACTGTGAAATAAAAATATATTGTCCATTATACAAATTATATAAAAACAAAAAAAAAACAAACAAACAAATTAATAAATAAATAAATACATTAAATAAAATAAACTATTTTATAAAAATAATAGAAAATAAAAGAACAAAATAATATGATTTGAACAACCGTTAATAAATACGTGTACTACAAAAATTAATATACAGAACTAAAGTAAATAAATATTTATACATAAACATACTTATAAATTATTATTTTAAGAAAATATTTATAAATATGTATATATAAATAATTAATAATAAAAAAAAAAAACATAAATACAAATTTCAAGTATTAAAAATTAAAAATTAATTACCAACAAAAAAAAAAAAACAAAAAAGAAACGAAACTTATTCAGATCATTCCAAAATTAAATATAGAATTTATTCCATAATTAAAAACACAAAAAAAATGTAATAAAATTAAAATACTTTTATTAAAAAAAAAAAAAAATTATTAATTTTTATATATAAAGTAGACTCGCTATATAGTGACCAATTAAATGTCTGCCAAGGTCTATAATTCCGAAAAGTACACACTATTTCGAATATCAAAGTTTTCATTCTCTTTTAATTTTTCTAATATTCATTTGATTTTATATTGGCCCATATATTTCGGTAGTCAAATTTTTCAATTTCGATATAGTTGTAAAAACGGTAATCCATAAAAAAAATAACCAATTTCGATATGTAGTCACTTTTTATGAGTATACTCGGAAAAATTTAAAATTCTTAATTAATCTTTATTCATAAGGAAGTTTCAAATAAGTTTACTTCAATTCGAAATTTCATTTCTTTAGTTATGAGCTTTGCAAAATACTTTAAAAATCCATTGGGATAAGTTTGATTCTGTTATGTTGTCATAATTGATGACGCCAAAACAATCCATTACTGACTGGATACTTCCATACTGAAAAGATGGAAGTACATACGTCCCATGCAATGATAAAACTGTTAATCCAAATAATATGTACAGGTCGTAGAGCTGCATATACAAGATATATATTCATTTTCTAAGGATTTCCAGCGATTGGTTATAAAGAAGGCTTCATCTTCTTTATTAAGATTGATTGGAATTCCCGACTGTATTGATCTTTTGTTTAACCCTCTAAACTGAAGGATTATTCTTCAGAACACGATCGGTGAAGTTCATGGTTTTGGATCGATATAATGGGGCATAATTTGGAAGTTGATCATTATTCAACTGGTAAGGATTTCTCCTAATGATGATGTTTGCGATATTTTGAACCATATTCTGAGTTCTAGCTATCATTCTCGTTTTAGTTTTGCAAGATTCGGGTTGTAATAAAGTAGTGGAGCGTGGAGCGTTGTGTTGTACCTCTCCAGTTTCCGTCACGTATCGGAATTAATTAATTCAATGCATATAGAGGGGTCTCTTAATCTGCAATTGATTTCAGTATAGCCACAACTCTTTTTGCATAATTCTTCGTTGTAATAGAATTAAGGAACTCATCGGTGTAGGTTGATGGGAGTTGACAATGTTATTGCTTGCTTAATCCAATATTTTTGCATTGCCAATAAATTTGCAAATAATCCGGGTATCTGAGGGTTTGTAATTGGAATGAAACATTCTTAGGGTTGTTTTTTAAGCCAGTTATTAAAAATAGCAATTTAATGATTAGATTGAATTGTGTATGTTCCAATTTGATTATGTAAACGGGAGACATCGTGTAACTGGTTTTGAGCGAGCTAATGTTTTGTGGGTAGAGGTTTTTTAGGTAATTCTGTTGAATAGATGTAAATATATATCTAGGATTTTATTTTTTTACTTAATTTAAGTTAATTTGAACGTTACTACGTCCGGGACCGTCCTCAATGACAGTTCGTGTAGCAAAAATTGTATTAGACGTACCTATTTCAAAAAAGAAATAATAAAAACTGAACTAAATAAAATAAAATTAAAATTAGTTTACATTTATACAAAAATATATGTGTATATGTACAATTGTGCAAATATAAGTTACGTTAAAAATTAGTCAAAATTTAATATGAAATAATTATGATGATTAAATGTTTAAAAAAAAAATTAAAATATTTTATTGTCTGGCTTTTAAAACCTACTATCTTGACATAATACAACAGTTCTTTTACGCTTTTTTAATGTTAATTATTAATTATTTGAAATTTGAATATTATATTAAAAGTTTTTTCATGAAAAATTCCCTTTTTTTATTTAAAAATTAAAAGAATTTCAAAATAACGGTTAGTCAGGATGTCCATATATTCAAAGAAATCAAAATAAATCGGACACTATTTCGACAATGGAATCGTGATATGACAAATGAATTAATGAGAAAATAATGTCAAATTTATTTTAGTAGAAGATGTAGTAGTAAAAAGGTCCAGCATATTGGCAAATGCTATTGCCAGAAAAATTGAAGACATGCATAACAACGATTAAGATTTATTTTATAAAGAAATTTTCGGTCATAATCTGTTGGATTTCAATCTGTTTGATAACTATTTAGAGCGGTTACTATATTTCGAGTCTATTGCATACATAAATGTATATTTTTTTTTCTAAATATTATATTTCCATTTATAACATTGTCTTTTAATCTTTTTATTTTAGTTTTAATTGTGATTTATTATCTTTATAATATTATTACATATTTTGTTTATGTTTTCTTATAATTTTTTTTTTAATTTATATATATATATACATATATATTGAATCAAAATATTAATTTTGATAAAAATAATTTAAATTTTTTAATTAACACCATTTAATAAAAAAAAAATAAACTTAATATAAAATATACAATATGGTATCAAATTTCATGAATCTGAAACAAAAAACAAAAATAATATTGATATTATGTATACATATACAATATACATATATATGAAAAATTATTTTAAATAATATTATATTTAAAAGAAAATATTCATGCATATATAAATATAATAAAAATACAAAATAATATGAAACTGGTATAACGAAACAAAACAAAACTTTTTTCAAAATAAAAAGCCTAAAATATTAAAATCTAAATATTGTATTAATTATATAAAAATATATAATTAAATACATACTAACTATAAAAAAGAAAAAACAGAAAAAAACTTTTTAAAACAATTTTTACTTTATGAAATAAATACACATTTATTGTACATTATTAATTAAAATAAAAAAAAAACTTTATACTTAAGTATAATTATTATATATTTGTTTTTACGCAAAATAAGTATTTTAAATAAACAAAAAAAAAATAATAATAATTAAATAAAATATAATATATAGTAAACATAAAAAAATATATAAATAAATAAAAAATAAAAATAACAAATATATGTTCATACATGTACATACATATATTATATAAATATATATATAAATATATACAATAAATACTATTAATGAAAATGAAAAGAAAACCGACAAACATTTTGTTATTGTTATATATATATATATATATATATATATATATAAATATACATGTATATGTATTTATATATATATATATAAATATATATATAATATATACATATACATTAATTTGATTCTTATATTTTTTCCTGTATATATCAATAAAATAATTAATTATTGTAAAAGCAAAAAAAAAAATTATATTAAAAATTTATTAAAATAAAATTAACAAAATTAAAAAACAAACAAAAAAAAAACAAAAAAACCAAGAAAATATATTAAACTTATAAAAATATATATTTTTTTAATAATAATTTATATATATATATATATATATTATATATATACATAAATATATATATATATTCATATGAGTAAATAAATGTAAGAATATATATATTTATATATATATATATATATATATATATACATATATATAATACATTCATATAATAATATATACTTATATATATATATATATATATTATGTACAATTTCCAAATGTAAAAATACAAAACAAAATGTAAGAAAAAAAATTTAAATAAATAAAACAGAAAAAGTATGAAAAATTCATTAAAAAAATATATATAAATATATATATACATAAAAAAAAAATCAAAATTATATAAAACAAAAAAAAATTTATATATTATTATTATTATTATATTATGAAAATAAATAAATCGATGTTATATATACGTATAAAAATATATATTAAAAAAAAAAATAAAAAAAAAAAAACAAAAATAAAGAAATTTTCATTTTTGCCTTACATGGAAAAATATTAAATAAAATGTTGAATCTTTTATTTTACATATTTTGAACTACTAATCTTTCTTTTGCCTAAAAATGTGAATTGATTAATTTTTTTTTGGAATGGATTGAATTTTAATGTGTACTAGTTTCCAATTTTCATTTTTAAGAAAAAAAAATATCTTTCAAGTGCCGTGAATCAGTATAGGGTATCAGCAAAATCTCAAAATCTCAAAAGCATTATGTATTGACAAAAATACCAAATTGGATTAAGATAATACAACCGAAAAGTGAAAATTATATTATAATAAAGTTAACGAAAAATCCCTTCCTATCAACAATGAACCTGTAGCAATATATGTGCTACCTTTTTCAATAAAAAACCAACAAAGTTAGTTTTATTTAAAACTGTTATATTTGGTGAGGTCACTATAGTAATTCGAGCCGTGGCAAACTGTACCTCTGCTTGAATAAATCAAGGACCCAACCGATCTAGTACAAAATTAAGGTCTAACGCGTTCCAAATCATTGTTTGGAGAATAATATTTGAACTAACAGGATTGTCCTGAGTTGTTCTGAATTTAGGGGGACTTTCTTCAGTTGGATCACTCGTTGGCATGATTAATTAATATTTAATAGGTCAAAATTATAAATTTGATGTGTTTTTGATTTAAAAATGATTTAAAAATGATAAATTTAATACATATTATTAACTTGATATGATTATAGCGTTTTAAGAATGGTAAATTTAACCTAGGAAATTTATTAAGAGAGAAAATATGAGCAAATGAAATTTCGTTGTTGGTAAGTATTTAGATTTAGACACACTTGCACACATGGATACGTATAAAGCTCTCCTTTTTGCATTTTTCAATTCAAACTGTTGCAAAAATTTTAAGGAATTAATGAATTTTATATTTAAACAAGGATCTTATTTATTTTAAGAAATTATGAAACTATTAACCTAAAAAGTATTTTGTGTTAAAGATTTTCGTAAATTTCTACAAAAGATTTTTTTTTATTAAATAATTCGCACAATAAATATATTATATAAGTATAAAAGTTCCCCGATTTACGAACAGGATACGTTCTGTGAAAGTGTAAATAAATAGATACTTTCCAGAGATTGAAAATTTTTGTAAAACGAGATCCATATTAGTACAAAATAATTTAGATTATGGAGTAATTCAAGGAAGCTCACTTGGACCAGTTTTGTTCTCATGCTACGTAAGTAGCTTCTCAAAGTTAGACTTATATGGAAAACCCTTTCTATTTGCAGACGACTTAGCTATAGTGTACACAGACATCAGTTACATTAACTTAGAATTAATAATAAACGAGGCGACATGAAAAATGTGTACAAATGGATGTGTGAACACAAACTCACAGTCAACACAACAAAAATCAAAATTATGTTGTTTAAAGCCATAGGAAAGACGATATCCGTTGCATACAACAATCAAATTGTAGAACGAGTAACGGAATACAAATACCTTGTTATCATAATAGATGAAGACTTGAATTGGAATGAGCATATATAAAAGATGTTATAACCAAAACACGTAGAATAGCTGGCGTTTTTAAAAAAATTAGATTTAGAGTTCCTGAAGCTACAAGAATATCTATTTTTTACAGTCTTTTCCATAGCAAGATAACATATGGTATTGGCGTATGGGGCAATACGTTTACAAAAAATCTAAATGCTTTAAAAATCATTCAAAATAAAACCATAAAAAATTTATTTATGCTTCATGCTAGAACACCAACTGACACAATACATAAGAATTACAAGATCTTAAAAATAAAAGACTTTAAGGAAATGATCCAGATTCTACACATTAACAGTATAAGAACAATCAACATAAAATCGAATACAAAACTAGTTACAAATGTAGACATACACAGCCAAAATACGAGATCAGCCAGCCATATAAGACTTATCGCCAGTCACAATTTGAAAGGATTAGAACCTATAATTAATACAGCTTCTTCTGTCTTCAACAAATTACCAGATTCTATGAAAATCTGTGTACTTCAAAATTAAAAATTAATCTAAAAAATCTATACATAGAACAATATTGAGTATTTCAAATTAATTTTAGAATATAATTATGTTAATATATACATAATTGTTGTTGAGTCATTATTTTACTTTGAATTTATAAACTAAACTATCTTTTGTAATTTGTTTTTTTCATTTTTCATTTTGAATATATTGGCTTATATATGTACATATATGAAGATATTTTTATATTTGCCCTGAACTTGTTAATTGTTTTGTTTAATTATTTTGACTATATTTAAGTTTTAATTTATATATGTTACACTCTATATGAGCTTTAAGCTCTAATGAGATTTTATGAAATAAATAAATAAATTAAATAAGTTTGTATTAAAAATACATATAGATGCGTACCCAAAATCTTCGTTATGTAATGAATACATGAATATAACTGCATACATAAATCTTTAATAAAAAAAACTCTATATTCCTTCATAACTTTAAAGCTCAATATATGATATGTCATATAGTTTTGCGAATTTTATTTTAGCAGAAACCAAAAGATCTCTTTTATCTGAATCTAACAAAAGTTCTTGGAGTTGTTTATATTTATTATATACATATATCTTCTACCAAGATTTGTTTGGTTAAAATGTAGTTATCGGAGAATCTTCTATTAGGATGCTTTCTAAAAATGAGTGAGATATTTTTTAGTTTTACCTAATATTAAGTCTTGCATTTCATATATTTTGTTCATTAGTCTAAATGGACAGACTTATATAAGATACATTAAAAATATATTATTTTATATAACATTAATTAATTTTAATTTTTAAATTTTTTCACTAGCATTTCTTTATTATTTTCTATATTTTACCTCGTTAGAATGTTTAAAGCGTATGGCTTTGTCAAACAATTCTAAGAGTTCTGTTCTGCATATAATCTTTGATCGTATGGCTCTATAAAGATTATACACTTGCATTGAAAAGATCTTTAAAAGCGTAAGGCTTCATAAAAAAACCTTTCAATTTAAACCAATCCTAAATAAAAAGGGTTCTTTTTGTTCAAGGTTTGATTTAATAATGATTATTGTTCTGGACAACCATGCCCTTTTATACAAATTTTACATAAATCTTAATTTAATTATTTACAATTAAAAATAATAAATCAATAAAAATATGCTTATTAAGTATAAAAAAAGTACATTAATTTTATGATAAGTATTTTATTGAACAAAGTTCATTGCCTTACATGATTTAAATAAATAAAATTATAGTAACAGTTTTTTTAGTGCATTTGAACTCGGAATAATACTAAAGTAAATTCCATAATATTTATGCTAGTCAGCATAATTTTACAAATGAAAATAATATTTTACATAATATGTACTAATTATCTATCATATGTTGAGCAAAGTTATGAATGAATATAGAGTTTTTTATTAAAGATTTATATGTATATATACAATTGTATTCATATATTCATTACAGTTATACGAAACCATATTTTTAGAAACATTTAAAATTTTGTGATTAGAAAATAAAAGAAAAATTACATTATTCATTAAAAAAGAAAATTTGATATTACATATTAATAAAAAAAATATTAATTATAAATGTTATATTTAATCTGATGTGCTTTCGTCTAAGTCAGTAGATGATAGTTTATCTCTATCGCCTGAAATAGATTCTACAGGTTCTTGAATATTAGGAGCTACAACACTTTTTTTTTTAGAAAAATAAGAAACTAATGAAGTTCGTTTTACAGAAAGTTGTGCTCATCTGAACATTTCGTTAAGATTGATAGTCTATCCACACACTAAGCATTCGTTCCATATATCTTCCATCACCACTTTTCTTTATTTTGAAACACTTTTTTCCGTTAAAGATTAAAAACTCTTTGTATACACTAGTTCTTATTTTATTTTGATTGTTCTTGATTGTACAAACAGTTGAAATAACGAGACCTAAAGCAAGGCATCCTAAATATACAGGCGCATGACACTACGCACTTTTTTTTTACATATATACCTATAATTTACTTCTTAAAAATAAAAAACACAAAACAAAATGTAGGTGAAGAATAGAAAACAACAAATAAAAAATATTTATAATTTAAATATATTTTTAAAAAGAATATATTATCCAGAAACACAAAACAATTTTGGCATTATTTCATATTTTTTTATTTACTTTTTTCCAATTAATATATTCTTTGAACACTTTTTTGCAAGTATGTAATTTTTTAAATTAAATTAATCAGATTTTTAAAATTGCAATTAGATTTTTGAATTAAAACTTTAAAAAAAAACTTCGAATCACTCCAAAGTTCTTATATGAACTGAAAAATCTCATGCAAGAAATTTCTTTGTTTACATTTTCCATTGGCCTCTGTAACGCCGTTTTGAATTGAATGTTGCAACCGGTCTGCTTAGGAGGCCTTGCCTAAAGCTTTCCCTATTTTATTATATTTCTCACTGCCTCCGAGTCTCGTTAAACATCAAGCTTTACCTCCAATGTAATCGTGAATCGTAGTTCCTGTTCGCTTACCAGAAATTTTTATATACGTGCCAACGTAAATCGGGGGATTACTGTATTCAAAATGAAAATTGAAACTGTTTCAGTACTATTACTTTATTTTGTATATTAACACAATAAAAAGAAAAATATTTACGATTTATTTTTGAAAATATGTTTTATAATGTAATATATTATTATTATAGAACTTTATTTAGTTTAATTAAACTATTTACATTAAATTATATAATATTTATCATAATAATACAATTTTTTTTCTCCTATTACTCCGCGTGGTAGCATAGGGCTTTGCTCCTGTGTGAACCTCCATTCGTCTCTGTTGAGTACTACTCCCTTAATATCGTCCCAGGTATAATTGTTGATTGTTAATTCTTGATCGATTGTGCGTCTCCAGGTGTTGTATGGTCTGGCAGGTGTCCTTTGTCCTTGTGGATTCCACTCTAGAGCTCTTATTGCTATATCACTTTCTGATTTCCTTAGTGAATAACCTATCCATTTCCATTTTTTCGTATTTATCTGCCTGTTGATCGATTCTTCTCCAGTTATTATCCATAAATCCTCATTGCTAATTCTTGCCGGCCAGAATATTCTGCATATAATTCAAGCACTTGTTGATGAATACTTGTAGCTTCTGTTTGATTCTGACCGAAGTGAGCCATGTTTAACTTCCATATATTAATGTTGACTTAACACATGCTCTGAATATTATTAGCTTTGTTGTTTTCGATATTTGGTTGCTTCATTAGGCTCCCAAATGTTCTTCTTGCCTTCTATATACGGCTGTTGACATTTTCTGTTGTACCTCCTCTTGATGTTATGATGCTCCGCAGGTAGTTGAATTCTTCTACGTATTCTATCTGTTGTCCACTCACTGTTGTTTGTCCTCATTGGCTTGGTTTTCTCGATATTCAATTCCAGTTCCGATTTCTTTGCTTCTTCCTGTAATCTGTTGACTTTGTTCTGTAGGTCCCTTTGATTTCTTGATATGAGGCATACATCATCTGCGTAATCTAAGTCTTCTAAGTTCCCGAAGAGATCCCATTCTATTCCGTTTATTCCAGTGCAAACTTTTCTTAGAATGTGGTATAGTATCATGTTGAATAGAAGTGGTGAAAGTGGACATCCTTGCATGATATTTTTTTCATGCCAAAATATGTTTGCCAAAACATAGGATTATCTTTACAGATGACAGTATGGCTATACAAGTCTATAGTAAGACCTATATTATCTTATCTTGTATGGTGGCCAAAAATTTCATGGTGGCCATGTCCATTATTGACCAAATGTAGTAATTAAAAATACGTTAAAAGACCATAAGAACAAAGGACGATATACTGATTACTTTTGCAGCATAATGGATAATATCAGGTCAAGAACAGGTGACTTATATCAATGACTATATAACATTGTGTTGTATAGCCATTGCTTCTACGGGAAGAAACTATTTATGGCCCAAATATTTTTCTCTTGATATTGGATGATATTTCATTACAGGATGCGAGATCCAGTTTATTATGAATTGCAAATTCGTTAACTTCTTTTTTGCATCCTGGAAAATATGTGTTCATCGAAAAATACAATAATCATTTTCCGTCCAAGTATCATCTATGCTTTCAATATAAGAGGGAGTTGGAATGGACCTTGGACATTATTCTTCTCAATTTTACAGAGTCCTTGGTGCTTTCAATTGGTTGACACTAATCCATCCAAAATAGCGTCTTCGATAGAGTTTTATATAGCCAATCTTTGTTGCTGATGTTTGTAAGGTTTAAGATGTTGAAGACTACCATGATCATCTTCCTAAGGTTAGATAGGTTTTCATTGGAGTAGTTACCAAGGGGAGGAATTGTTTCTTATTGTATTTTCGAATCAAGTTTTAAGGTTGACTCTACATCAGATATTTGGCGTTGTTTTGTTTGCATTTTGTTTGTAATACTTGATCAAATTTCTCCCAATCAATTCTTTGAAAATTTCTGTATGGTTTCGGGATTTCATAAAATGGATTCAGATGGGATATCAATCAGTTATCTTTCCTAAAGTCGTTATTGTATGTTTCCAAAGTAATGTTGAGAACTATTTCTCATTCCTTAAAGTTTTTCGTGCTTGACAAACAAAGGTTAATTTTAGGCATTACCTAAACACGCTGGGTGGCGCAGCAGGTAGAGAATCTGCCTTTCAACCAAAAAGTCTCAGGTTCGATTCGCGACGAAGGCAAAAAAAAATGCTTTCTGGATTTTTCGACCTGGTCCAGTAGTTATACCCTTTATCATTAGGATAAAATAAATGATAAATAGTTGAGAGTTTTGGTTATCACTTAAAATAAAATGGAACTATGCTATTATGGAGGCGGAAGTACTCTACAGTAGATATAGTTTTCTACATTTAAATTAGTAGATATACCATAAAAAAAAAAAAAAAAAATTCTACAGAAAAATCTATTGTATGTAATTGTGTATTCCAAATCTCTGTGTAAAAGCAGTTAGGGTGTTCGTCCCATAGACTTGGAATTATATAAAAAAAAACAAAACAGAGCCTAGTTTTTATAAAAACTTGTTTTCCAGCGTTAGAGTAAAATTTTGGTATAACAGTGAAAATAGTCGAATATTTTCCTTTTAATTTTACTGATATGTACTCGAGTCGAGTACAAAACACTGAAGAAGTCTGCAAGTAGTAGACGAAATACGCGTATCTGTATGATAAGCATATCAGAGCTTAGTATTTAGAATAAAATCACAGTCTCATACCATGTCAGCATTACAGTTATTGATTATTTATATAAACTGTGAAAACTCATTCGATGGTGCAGGTTTTTATGAACCATATAAATTCTGATGAGATAAATAGATTTGCCATCTATTTCTATATCTAATTCTAATCTAGGGTTTCTAAATCAAACTGGTGTCAATATCTTCCTCACGGAGGAAAATCAACAAATTATCCGAAGTGAACTTGGTGTGCCTCAAGTAAATATTATTAGCCTTTGCATCAGAGGTGGCATTATGTAACTTTGTTTCAAACATTTCGGTCGAAACAAAATGTTGTCGAAACAAAATTTGGATGACATTACGTAATTTGAAACGTTAATTTATTTTGAAATGCTCGAAAAAAACAGTGAAACACTTTACATAATTCCATTTTTGATTTGTTTCGTTAAAATTTCAACAATTACTGCTAGAAAATAATTTAAAAAAAAAAAAATGGAACTAAAACAAATTGCAACTGAATACAAGTAAAAGAAGCTAATAATAATACCAACATTTTTTTTTTATTCTGAAGATGTTTCATCTTGAAAGAAAATCATTATAAATTTACTTAATTTTTCATTTTATTGGAATTTTTATTTCTGTGCGATTCTAAAATAAATATTTCAATGAAAATGATGTATTCTTTTATTTTTTTTTTAAAACTTACCTAAAAAAGTCAACTATTTTTCAATCGCCAAAATTTGGTCGTGTCAAACGTAAACAAAGTAGCGTTTCAACCTTACACAATACCAAAATATGTCGTACCAATTTTGAAAAGATTGAAACAAAATAAAAATGGTCGAAATAAAACTATGCAATGCCACTTTTTGAAAATAATCGAAACAAAACGACGTTTCAAATTACACAATGCCACCCCAGTTTGAATTTGTTTGTGTTTGGTGTGTTCTCGTCCTTTTATGAGACATCATCCTTGCCGTCTTGACAACGACAACCAATAGCAGGTTCCCAGTTTCCAGAACTGGCAAATTAGAGGTTAGTTAACCTAATAACCATTCATACTTTACTTTAGCCCATGTTGTTCCACCGTATAATTTGGCAATTTCCTTTAAAGATTTTAGTGTTGTACTTTAGCCTTAAAATTAGTCAAAAAAAAGTTTTTAAGCATTTTAAAGCTCATTGCCGTCTCTTTCCATCATTATTAAAGGTCTCTTTGGACGATTATTACTTATGATAACCATTTTTATATGTATAAACAGTCAAGCGTTAGGATGCGTTAGTATGCAACCTTTTGGAGTTACTTCCACGGAATAGGACAGGATAGGAAGAATGTTATTGAAAGAATAGGAATTCGCAGAATGAAGTCATTGACGTTTTTCTTGTACTTCTGCAAGTTATATACTATGGTGTTGTTTGAATGTGGAAACACACTAGAATTGATATAACTTCAAATTCATGAAGTCCGGACTATGAACGAATTTTCGTAACCTGTTTTATACCATATATAGGTATTTCTACTATGTAGGGATGGGCATATGCGGGTTCTCTTTTTTGTTGTTGGAACTGCTTAAGAGAAGAGAGTAGTTATTTGGTTTCAAATGAGTATGTGCCCACCACACCTACAAAATTCATATCATTAAACAAAACCGCCTATTTACAACCGTTTTATTAAAAAATTACGATGTTAATGTAAGTATTTAGCATGTTTTTAATTTTTTTTTATTATTCCAATTTTCTTTCATTTTGAGCATAATATCATCCCTGTAGTTCAAAAAGTATATAAATATACATTAGTACAAATATTTTGGATACAAAACTTTGTAAAAACATATTTTGTGATGCAAGATTATGACCGCAATCCAAAAAGAAAGAGATTAACAATTTAAATTGTGATTTTCCTTCATCTTCAACGTAATCCTTGTCCTCTAATTCCAATTTGAACCTTGACCACCTTTACTTAACGCCTACAATATTTTCGGTACAATGACAAACCCTTGAAATTGACAAATCCCCGAAGTACAGAACATAAATTTATTAAAATTGATACATTTTGCTGGTTTGAGAGTTTTTGTTTTGTTCTCATTTAAAGAGGCGACAAGGCGATGCGCTGTCATGTAATTTCTTTAATCGGATGTTGGAGCGTATAGTGTTACATTCCGATATTTTACAAATCGAGTATCGGCAGATATGTATGTAATCACCAACTGGAGGGATTCCCCTCGTGACCGAAGTCAGTGGAGAACAAATTTGCTTGCCCAGAACCTTCAAGGTCTGTAGCGCTCACCGAGTAAGTAAGGAAGCCATAAAAATTTATAAAAAATAGTTTAAAATACATTAGTAAGTAATCTTGTGATGACATGAGTTTCACCGAACCAATTTTTTTTATGTAATTAATTTAATGAACATCTTAAGAAATATAGAATATGTTCATAAATTTTATTTAATACTTTTATTGTTAAAAAAAAAATTAAAAAGTAATTAATATACAAGACCGAAATTTTTAAATTTAACTGTTAAGTCGATCCTAAACCCATTGAAATACACATCATCAAAAGATTTTAAATAAAATTATAATATTTTATTACACAAAATTACACTATATTTTTAGACAAATAATTTATTATTTTGTTGCTTTTTATATTAATATTTATATTTATACTTTTTCATTTTTTCAATTAATAACTACTAATTTACAAACATATTATATTATAAAATAATATATTCTATATATATAAAAAAAAAGCAACTAAAAGATCGCAGCATTTTTGTATTATTATATATTTCTATAATAAACTAACTTATAATAATGTACATAAAAAATTGTCTTACTTTTAGTATTATTCAAATATTTCACATAATATTTATTAAACGATTTGAAATAACAATGAGCATTGTTTCTTCTCTTTTTATATAAATAATAATTAAAATTTTTCTTGAAGAATCGAACAAATAGAAAATAAAAAGAAAATATATTCACCCTCAATAAGAATACATATTAATATTTATATTCAAATTTAATACATTATTTTAACATAACATAAATCAAAACATATAATTAAAATAATTTACAGTTCCTTTTTAAAAAAATTAGATATATTTATAAAAAAAAAAAAATTAAAATAAAATAATTTTATGATTGTTTTAGAACATAACTTAATTTTTTTTTTTTTTTTTAATGCTTTAGATTTTCTAAAAAATAAAGGAAATTTCACAGCCCATCAGAATGACTTGTCTGTAATTGTTCTATTGATACAGATAAAGTTTCAAGTCTTTGAACTAACTGCATCATATTTTCCTGAGCTCTAGCGGCAGCTGCATTTAAATCACTACCATTTTCAAGTGATTCTTCCTCAGCGCTTGCTAATTCAAAATGTAATTTTGCTAAACTTTCTTGTTGTTCACGAATTTTATTCATTTGTTCCATTGTGTTACCAGAGCCTAATTTTAAATTAAATTCAAATAAATAATTTTCTTGAATATAAAAAAAATATTATACCAAAAGCTTTAAGTTTTCCTGAATGAAAATCATCAAGTAGTCCTAACAAAGCTTGTTCCATATGTTTGACGTCCGGTTCTTCTGAGATAAAAGAATGATGTTTAATTGTTCGATCATCAGAAATATGATTTTTTGATACTACGCTACTATTCAATCTGTCTTTTACATTCGTGTTTTCTTTTTTTTTTTATTAATTTTACATTTTTTTTTTTCAATAAAGTTGTGGAACATAAATGATAAAATAAAATAAAAAACGAAAATAATATAAATTAAAATAAATTTAACTAAAATTTAAAAAAAAACAATAATTAAAAACTAAAACGAATATTAAACCAAAGAAAAAATAAATAAAATATGAAAAAACAAGTCAGGGTCAAGGATGACTTTTGAGCAAAAACAAAAATAAAAAATGATAAAAATAAATAAATAGAAAAACAAAGGTATGTACTTTGTAATATAAAAAAATATTTTTTCTTTTTTCGAGTTCGATATAAGTTTATATAAATTAGCGAAGAATCAATTGTAAAACATTTTAATTTCAAATTAATAATAATTTTCTAACACAGCTGCTATTGTCATATTAAAATTTTTGTTTATTTTATTAAAAACGAAAATGTTATCTCATACCTTTTAGGAATTTTCTTGGAGGTAATTTAAAATCAAATCTAGATTCATCATTTCTAAGACGTCTTTCATTTACATATGTAACTCTGGCTGTAGTATGTCCTTTTTCTGAAGTCGTTTGTTCAATAGAACAGGAAGCAGAAGCAGAATTAGGACTTCGTGTTGTATGAGTAGTTTCATCATTACTTGATTCACTTTTAATCTAAACAAAATTTTCAATTATTTTTAATACAATTTATTAATTACAAATTAATTATAATGATTACCTTTTTTACTACAACTGGAGAAACTGGAAGAGGTGGTGGTGACTTTGGATTTGGATCACTTACATTTTGGCTATTTGGTTCTTCTTCAGTTTCACCATCATTTACAAGTTTCTCTCTTTCAACAAGATCTTCGTCATTTGATTCCATAATATTTTAAAACTTATTTCATTTTATTGTTTACTAATTAATTTTATTTCTAAATATATATATATATATGTATTTATGTAAAATATAATTAATTATATATTAGATAAAATTTTTAATTTATTTTTGAACACAGAAATTAGCTGTGTTCTTGACATTTATAAAATGTAATAAATGAAATGTACTATAAAAAATGACATTTCAATTTCATTCAATTATAATTTACAGAGTTGCCAGTAATTAACTTTAATATTTCGAACAAATTATTTAGGTACTCATTGTACTAAATAGATGAAAATTTAAAAATTTTATCATAAAAGAAATATATACGCTTTCATAGTCCTACGTCTCTCGTAAAGTTTATAAATCGTAAACTATGGAAATTTATAACGAAATGTTCGTATATTTTTATATGTAGCTTTGTTTGAATTTTTTTTGTATTTGGTCTACATAAACTTTGTTAAATAGTTTGATAGATATGAATTAATTGCTATTAATAATAATTGATTTTTATTTAACAACACAATACGGAATGAAATTAAACACCTATCTGACGCAAAACAAAGTCAGATGAATGAAGGTGAAGCAGGGAAAAGCTTTAGAATTTTTATATCTTAAAAAATAAGTAAATTTTGAATTAAAAAAAACAAATGACAATTATATTATGTATGTACAGTTATATATGCATGTAAGTTTCAATTATAATAAATTGTTATCACCTATATATGAGGCTGTATGTGTGAAAAGTATTAATTCCTTTTTGAAATTATAAATTTTTATAAACAAATTTCTTAAATCAAAATAATGTAATAGATTATTTTCTGATCTTGTACTCAGCTGTCTGTCAGTTATCTACAGGTAATAAAAATTGTTCTAGTAAAATATAATACCGTTATTTACATTTAAAATGTAGAACAATAACAGTCCTTCGTACCTGACCAATAATGGTACTCGTTATTAATTGTAATAATTAATACAAATTTTAAAACCAAAAATAAAATTCTATGGTGGATGTTCAAACGATTAAAAATTATTTTTTACCAAAAACGATAAAGGTCCAAAAAAGGAACCTAAAACTCATACTACCCTACTTTTCTAAAAATATAATAATTATAACTCAGATCGATTTAAAAAGCATTAATCATAACGGTATAGCTAAATTTTCTATAAAGTTGGACGATCTAGGAAGCATAAGTTGGAATTATACTATAATGATCCCATTTGAAATTAATCCTCCTGAAAAGTAGATATTTGTTACTGATACTCCTTTGAACGCCCTCCATAGAATTGATACATGATTATTTAAAATATTTATATTTTTAAAGATTAAATAAAATATTAGCATAGAAATTAATGACAAATTTTAGTAAACTATTTTTATATTCTTTGAAAACGTTTAATCAAATAAAATAAGTACATATATTATTTACTGTCCTTGTTTTAATGTTAAAATATTGTCTACATTTAATAATTTACGTGTTTCTACATTATTAATTTATTGCTCGGATTATAATTGAAGAAAAAGTAACAGTTTAGAAAATAAAGATAATTATATTTAAAAAAATAGAAACGATAATAGAAAACAACGAAAATAAAAACAAAATTGATTTAGAACTGTGAACTATGTGGGAAGGAAATATTATTATTTTAAAGAAAAATTTAAGTTATTATTGTTAATCATATATTCATATAAATATAATAACTATAATACCACTTAACTCAATACATCTCAACAAACTAACCATCAAAATTGAAAACTACTAATTTTATCACACTTATTTTGTCTAATTTTCATTTTATTGAGTGATTTATAGAGTTAATACTATATATATTTATTTTGTTCATTTACTGCTCGTATTAATATATCCATTGTAATGATATTTAAGCACTCTTCTTTTTAAATCCCATGAGGTAAACAGTATGAGCAAATCCAATTAACCCAAGACCACACAATGCAACAGTAAGGCCAAATAATCCTCTGTCCATTGGACCTCCTTTTAGGAAAATAGGAATATCATTTTTAGCCTAGAATATTAATAAATAAAAGTTATTCTTTATTAAAATTAAATATATATATTTTTTACTTGAAATTTTTTCATATTTTGTTCCAATTTTTCTGGTAGTGCCATGATTATATTCTAAAAAATTTAAGATCTAAAAAATATTATGTAATTAATTAGATATTCTTAAAAATATGTAATATCGATTTTTTTTTAAATTAAATATTAAGTTTTAAATCTTTTTATTTATATTAACATAATTTAATAATTCATTTCTTTGGTACAAATAATAAAATTGCAATTATTAATGTTATATACTATTTCTATTCAATATAAAAAAAATTACCTATCCGTCCGTAGAGAAAAAAATAAGCGAATGTCTATGCAAATTCTATAAATAAATTTATAATGAAAATAACTAAACTTTCATCAAAAAAACAAAGAAAAGAAAAAAAAGTGAAAGACAGATGCATTTTTTAAAGCATTATGCACATTGCATCTGTTTGCAAAATTTGTTGTTAAAAATAGAATTAAAACAGAACGGATTGTTGTTATAATTTATTATGTTAAACGAAAATTAGTTTAGAATTCAAATTATTTTAAGGGAAATGATTAAATTAAACAAATAATCATAATTGATAACAATTGATTGAATTTAATGAATTTTATCATTTAATAAAATATTATTTTTGTAAATTGTGAGTTTTGACGTTCTTAGCAAAAATAAATTGAGTAATTAATTTAAAATAAAATATTAAGCTATTAAAGAATATTTTGTATATGATTTAAAAGTAAAACATATTTTTAATCAATGTACAAGGAACACGGTATATTTTAAAATTTCAAATTAAGAATACATATTTTCAGAACGTACCCTAATATTATTTTTAAAGTATAAAATGCCATCTATTAACAAAATTTCATAATTTATATTATCGAATGATTTTGACAGTTAATTAGATGGAAACATGCAAAGCTGTCATTTTTCATAGTAAAGTATGTCTTATGTCAGTGTAAAAAGTGGTAAATTTATAAAAAAATTTGTAAAATAAATTAGTTAATTTTTTTTCCATTATTATTCAGATCCTAATTTTGTCGATTATAAAAACACTTTTAAATGCATACTATATACTTTCAAAATAATATTAAACTTTTGAATAGCTGAAAAGTTCTTATTAGATATCTACAAAGGAAAAAAAAAATTTTAATCTGCAAATTTGAAATTTTTGCGAAAGATCAAAATTGGTCGTCATACAGGGCAGAGTAATCCAAGGCAGATACAAAATTTTTGTAGACATTCATATTAAAATTTAATATATTTATAATTTCTTTTTTAATTAAATAAAAATTTATATAAATTTGTATATTGAAAAATGGAAGAAGTTGCATTAAATGGAACAGAATCTCGTTATTATAGCGATTTATTTATTTGTTGTGATGTAGAAAAAACTGGAAAAATACCAGTTTTAAAAGCCACTGAATTATTTCGATCCGCTAATTTATCAAATGATGCTATTCGTCAAGTAATATAAATTTTATTATTATTTTATATTTAAAAAATTTAAAACTTATATTTCTATATATATTTTAGATAACTTCAATTGCTGGTATACCACAAACAGCCATTCATATTTCAAGGTCACAATTTTATTCATGTTTAAAACTAATAGCTGCTTATCAAGATTCTATTAGTCCATTACGTTCTGAATTGATTTCATCATCAATTAGTTTACCTTTGCCAAGATTTAATTGGAAAGAAGATCTTCCTTCTTTTTTACCGCCGAGAAGACAATCATCGGTTGAAATACCAAGTGGAGTGTCAAATATAAGCGCAAATAATAATAAATTAGTTAGTTCTTCAAATTCGTCATTTTCTGGTGTTAGTGGTGGTGCTGCTGGTGGTTCAACATCATCATTAGTTATGGAATCAAATGGCCTAGTTACAATAAATAATGAAGGAATAGAAAAACGACGAGAAAGTCATAGTCCGACTCTTGTTGAGCTTAGTAGAACAACTGTGATAGCAACATCAGTAGGTGAAAAAAACAATGCTCCATCTACATCTGAATTATTAAGTACTGATTCTGAAGTTGAACATAATGATTCTAGTGGAAGAGTAAACGTAATTTAATTTATTTATTTAACTGTATTTATTGAAATTAATTATTGCGTAAATATTTTTAGCATCGAAATCGTGGTGGTGGTGGTTCTCCTGAAGCTTGGAGTACCAATAGTGATAGTCCTACTCCAACTAATAGTGTAGCAGAAAGACCTTGGGCCAAAGAAACATTATGGCAAGGTTTATTAGGAGACGAACATAGGCAACTACTTGGTACTGAAGAGGAATCTTCTGATAGACATAGTTCTGAGGAGGATAATGAAACAGATTTAGAGACTATATTTCAAATAAGTAACGAACAAAGAGAATATTATCATAAACAATTTAAGGCCATACAACCAGATCCTAATGGTTTGGTTTCAGGTCATATTGCTAGGTGATATTTAATAATTTTTTGTCATATCAAAAAAAACTAACTATGATTTAACTTTAGGGTATTTTTTGAAAAATCTAGAATTCCTGTTGAAGAATTGCGTCATATATGGCAATTATGTGATGTTACACGTGATGGTGCTCTAAGCTTAGCAGAATTTACATCTGCAATGCATCTTGTAGTATTAAGAAGAAATAATATTCCATTACCAAATGTGTTGCCACAATGTTTACATCCAACCATATTATTAACAAGCAATGCACATGGGCAATCAAACGAACCACCAGAAGCAGATCTATTGCATTTAGATGATGATGATTCTAATAGTGCCAAAACTTCTTCTGTTGTTGATGGATCGTTGATAACAAAATCTAATAAAGATAATAAAGAAAACATAAGAAAAGTTTCAATTGATAGAAGGAAAGCAAGTTTGAAGTTAAATTCAATTTCAGGTGCAACACAGGTAATTATATAAAAATATTTTTCTAATTAAATTAATATAAATAATAAAAACTTTTATTAGTCTGCAAGTAAAATTCATGAAAAGTCTAAAAGTAAAACTAGTCCATCGCAACAAAGTAAAACTCGTAGTATTTCTAATACACCGACAACTGAACCAACTTCTCCTGTTCATTTAAGAACAAAAGAATTGGCCAAAGAGTGGACAAATCAAAATAAGGTAATTATAATTTTAAATTAAAAATTGAAGATTACTAAAGTTATAATTTCAGGAATGGACAAAATTTACTGAATCTCCAACTTCAAATGTATCTAGTCCCGGTCCTAAACCAGTTAATTTTGATATGCAGAGGACAGCACAAGCAGTGGTTTCAGATCCACAAATTTTACATCCAGTACCATTAAGAGTTACTCCAGTTGGTAAAAACTTACAAATTAAAATAAAAAAAGTATACGATGCTTATTTTAAATTTGACTTTAATTTCAGTTGGTCCGGAATCGAATGAAGATGATTTGGTAGCTAATCGTGCAGTAGTACGTAAATCAGAAAATTTTGTTTATGATCCAACATCTGGAATTATTCGAGAAAGTGAATCAAGTCCTAAGCAACAACAACTTCATGGTAGCTCAACAAGTCATCATCGTGAATCTTTACAAAGTAATGATTTACGTGCAATTCAAAGACCACAAGCAAAGAAAATACCAGCTAAAAATATTGGTGCAATTCCTCCACCTCCTCAACGAGAACCAAGTATTGGTAGTGGTAGTGGTGGTGATTCAACTGCATATGATAGTGCAGCAGGACCTGTTAATTCTGTTTCGGGTTCTGGTTCTGGTATTATAAATGTTAACAATTTACCATTACCAAATAAGAAAGAGCCACCACCATTACCGCCTCCAAGACCACGTCATGCACGTAGTAGCAGTTTAGATTTAAATAAATTGAAACTCAGTGGAAATCATGGAACACAGCCAGAAGTAAGTTGATTGTAATGTATTGTTATCTAATTTAAAGTATTTTTACTTAATTTTTTATTTGTACGAAAAAATATATTTTTTTCTTGTTTGCAATTATATTTTTATGATTTTTATAGTAATCTAAATTAATTTTTTAAATATTTTAATCTAATATTACGCTTTATAAAGTTTGACAATGCATAATCGATAAATATTGATTTGTATAACAATTATTGTTTTTATATTCGTTGTACAATTCTTTCTCAACTTCTTAGTTACTTTATTTTTTCCAAATTATTAATTTTTTGCTGAATTGTTTTTTTTTTTTTTTTCAATGTAGATGATTCAACAAACCAGTTTTGATATGCAAATTGATACGAATGCAACCGGATTTGCAGATTTTACTCATTTTCCGGAAACAAACAAAATGGTAAGAAACAATTTTTTATATCTCATAAATTTAAAAAGTATTTTTAAATAAAACAAAAATTTGAACATTTGCAATGTAATGGCAACTCAAATACAATTTTATTGTTTATTATATGCATTTGTTTAAACTGAATTTTGTAAAGCTGTATTTCCAGCTACTAACAATGGATATTTTATTTTATGACATTCTGGTATAAAATCATCTGCATCAATTAACCAAAACATTAAACCACCTAGTCCATTGTCAAGAACATATTTACCTTTTTGTGCAATAGTATCTTCATCATCGTAAACAGCCCAAAATTCATTTTTATAAGATATTTTTACAGCATTGTTTTTTAAATGTTTATGTGTCCAACCGGTTTGATTAAATTTCGTACACATTTCATTAAAACTTAAACTACCTTTAGAATTTAAATATTTCCATGCAGTTCCTGGTCCAACTATAGGTGCTCCAACTTCATTTTGATTTGGATATTTTAAAGTGAACGTTTTTGCCACATTTGTAACACCTAAAACAATTTTATTTGATTGACATCCTATTCTTTGAATATATTTTATAACATCATCAATAGTTTGTCTATTTTCACCATTTTCTAATTTAAGTGGTGCATGTACACTTGCTTGATTTGGTAAACTCATATCGTATGCCATTACCGATACAAAATCTAATATTTTACAAATATTCTCTAAATCGTAAGATTGGGTTAATATATAATTTGATGCTGGTATAGCTATACTTAATATTTTTTGTCTCTTAGAAAATTTTGTTTTTAAAACTTTTAAAAGTTCAACAAAATTTTCTTTATCTTCTGAAATACCACCACGTGATGTTGGATATTCCCAATCTAAATCTAAACCATCAAAACCATAATTTACTAAAAATCTCATAACACTATCTGCAAAATTTTCTCGACGTTCTGCTGTTTCTGCCATCTAAGAAATTAAAAAAAAAAAACTCAAGAATAAGATTTTAAATTTTATGAAATGATTTTATGATCATTCGGCTTACATAAGAATATTTTTCTGAACCTTCATTCCATCCTCCTATTGCAATTAAAAATTTTGAGCATGGACTTTTTTCTTTTAAATTTACAAAATTTTTGTAACCTAAATAAATGTTCATAAATTTTTAATTGTTTCAGAAAAAGGGAGTTTGTATATAATTTACTTAAAAACAGATTTAAAATACAAAATACTTAAAAAAAAAAAGTAGAGTGATATTTTAATAATTTGATAATACCTTGTATATCATAATTCGGATCTAGAATATCAATTTTTCCATCCAAATTTAATCCAGCAAACGAATACACAAAATGAGTACAATATTTTGGTATAATGTTTGTTAATTTATGTTGTCCTTTACCTGGTCTATAATATGACCAACTAGCCACGTAGCATACGACATGTTTTTTTTCTATTACATTTCAAATTAAAAATTATTAAAAAATTGTTTAATCGATTCTTAATTTACCTACCTGGGCAATCGCTATTTTCAGCCCTAATTATTGTTAATAAGATAAAGAAATAAATGACGAAAATAATTTTAAAAATAGTTAAATTCATTTTGATTTTCCGACATTAACGTTTTCACTTCAATAGAGTAATTTTCAATATATTCATTTAATTTTTATAGATTTTAGAACTTGAAAACTTTAAGAAAATTTTGAATTTTACATAATTGATAAATAGGGAAAACACTTGAATAGACAATCTGTAAATTCAATTAAGTTTTTTTTTTTTTTTTTTTTTAAATCATTACGTATTGCAATTTCAAATTCAAAAAGCTCAATTGATTGCGGTTTCAAATTTTCATTATCAAATATTTTATTTGCGTTTGCGGTATTTATCTGATGAAATGGAATTTTCTTTTATGATCAATCAAAAAGCTTTTTTAAAGCTTCTTAAAAACTCTTTAATTAAATATACATAGTTTTTCAAAAAATAACTTTAATCATTAACCAAACAAAAGAAAAAAAAAACATGACTTTCTTTTACTTTTTATATTTTTACATTTTTTTTTTTATTTATCAACTATTCTTATTTGAAATTTCTCGTAATGCTTTTTTAGCAGCTCTCAATAAAGGATATTTCGTAGTGGAACATAGTCCTTCAAAATCATCTGTATCGATTGACCAAAACATTATTCCACCTAAATTTTTTCGCCCAACATATTTTGCTTTAATTTTTATTGAGAATGGAGCATCATAGGTGATCCAGAAATCATTTCGCCAGGCATAAACTTGTGCTTTCCATTTTGAAATTTCTTGATCCCAATTTAACTGACGTCGTTGATATAAACAGATTTCATTATAACCTAAATAACCATTTGTTACTGTATAAGGACCTTTATTTCCTGGTCCAATAACCAAATCACCTATTTCATTCTTGTCAATGGATTTTAATTTATATGTTCTACCATAGGCTGGTATTCCTAAAATAATTTTTTTCGATGGACAACCATTCTCTGTATAGTAACTAACAATTTGCTTAATTGTATTTTTTTCTTTTAATTCACCTTTAATTTTTCGTAAAGGTGCATGATAACTTGTTACATTTGAATAATGCATATCATAGGTTTTTAAATTTAAAAAGTTCACATTCTCACAAATCGATTTAATATTATAGACTTCTTTGACTGTTTTCATATCACTTGAAACTGCTGTACTTAAAATTAATTTTTTGAAATTTTTTGAAAATTTTTGTTTTAATTCACGTAATAACAATATAAAATTATTACGATCTTTTGAATCTCCACCAAACATAGTTGGGTATTGCCAATCAATATCTAATCCATCGAAATTATACAAATTTAAGAAATCAATAGCACTTGATATAAATTTTGTTCGAGATTTTTTTGATCGTGACATCTACCTTAAACAAATTTTTTATATTAAATAACAAAACAAAAAAAAAAAAAAAAACAATTAGTATATTCAAATTTTTTACCTCCGAAAATTGTATTGATTTTTGTGAAGTTCCACCAATAGATAATAGTATTTTCAAATGGGAATTTTTTAATTTTAAATCAACAAAATCATCATAACCACCTATACAAAATTAAATTTAAATGAAAGTAAATAATTTTAATATATATGTACATTAATATGTATATAGCTTCGCAGATAATATTCAAAGAAATTCCCTATAACTCCACTGATTAATAAATTTTTAAAATATCGATATTTGCATTTAAATAAATATATTTAGTGAATGGAAATTTGACTTTCATCCAAAAGCAATTAGATACACCACTAAACAAACAATTCCTACTAAAAATTGATAAATAATTTAAAAATGGATTTATTGGAATTTCTTGGAGTTGTTACTACATCTTACCTAAATTAATATCTACAGTAGGATTTATACTAGCTATAACTCCATTTGAATTGATTCCAGCATATGCATATATAAGATGTGTACATAAATTTGGATTAATTTTCGAAATACTATGCTGTCCACTTCCTCTCCGATAAATTGACCAACTTGCCCAGTAACATACAATTTTCTTTTCTTAAATTAATATTTACAATTACAAATATTAATATTATTTTTATATTTAAATTAATTTTAAACTTACTACATAATACCAAATCACTATGGAAGAAAATAGCAGCAATCAAAATTAAACCGTTAACTTTCATATTTTTTATTTTACTCAATAGCATCGGAGTATTAAAATTGAATATGAAAATAATTTTTTATTTTATTCAATAAATTCAATAAATAAAATAATTCATTCATTTTTTATTAAACAGAACATTTATTTTACAAGTTTGTTTACTCTAATTTGTTTTTTTT
Source organism: Argyra leucocephala (assembly GCA_963942445.1). Lineage (NCBI taxonomy): Eukaryota > Metazoa > Arthropoda > Insecta > Diptera > Dolichopodidae > Argyra > Argyra leucocephala. Next base: position 65,908,326 of record OZ012680.1, read on the forward strand.
TTTTTTTTTTGAATTTATTGATAAATAAATTACAAAATTTTGAAACAAATGGCTTGAATCGATTTGAATATTGTTTAATTATCCAGCAGAAGTGTTCTGAAAAACATTTAATAAAAATGTAAATAAAAATGTGAAAGTATGCTGTAAAATTTTATAGCATAATTTTCACTTTTATTTTAAAAGCATGAGAGATTCCATTGAACTTTGTTCTTTTTTAATTATATCTATGTACATATACACATATTCCTCTATTAACAAATTATAATTTTAAACAAAAAAAAAAAAACTGATGAAAATGTAAATAATCTGAAGTTATTAACTTATTGGTTTTTAGAATGAAATTATATTAAAAATAAAGTAGGTAATCGAATAAAAATAAAAATCAAAATTAATTATTTTATTAAAAGCTTATAATATTAAAAGCTATAAATACTATATTATGTCTTTATGTAAATGAATAAATATTAAACAAATTTTATGTAAAATAATATACATAACTTTTTTTTAAATTATAGGCAATTTCTGAAAAACTTTCTACATCTTATGTTGCTAATGATACAACAACATCAACAACAACAAATTCATCAACAGCATCATTTACACAATCAATACCAGCATCAATCCCACCACCACCACGTCCGACCATATCATCATTACAAACTAATCAACGGGCAAGTGCATTTGAAGTATATCGTAAACCAAATACACCAAGAAATTCTCAATCACCATCTGATTCTCAATCATTACAATATCATCAACAATTTCAATCGTTACCACCAGTACCATTATTACAACAACAACAACAACAACAACAACAAAATTCTGTTAGTGGAAATGGTTCAGGTGGTAATAATATATCTGGTGCTAATATTGGAGGACCTGGTTCAGCTTTATCAATATCTGGTAATATACCATCAACGAATAGTAGTAATTCATCAGTATCAATTAACGCAATTAATGCATTAACTCAAAATTCATTAGATTATGAAAAACGTTTTATGGCCATAAGTGAACAATTACGACATGTTTCATTAACAAATAGTAATAACAATAATAATAATAATAATAGTAATAGTATAAATAATAAATTGGATAAAAATGTTGCTGATATATTAAGGCATCTTAGGGAACAAAATATTTTATTATTAAGATTGTGTAACGATTTGAGTCAAGAATTATTACAAGTTCAAGAGCGTAAAGAAGAAGCCCGTTGTAAATTAGATAGTTTAAATAATAGTGTTACTAATAATATAATAACTGGTTCAATTGGATCAGTATCATCATCTGGTATTATTAGTAATAGTGGAACAAATGCTAGTGTTATTGGTGGTGGTAGTGTTGGTGGTGGTGGTGTTGTTGTTGTTGGAACTGGTAGTACTAATAATATTGGTTTAACATCAACTGCTATCGCTACTACTACTGGTAGTGTTAATAGTACTGGTAGTGGTAATATTTCAACAAATGTAACAGGTGGTTCTGCAAGTAGTGTTGGAACTCACTCAAATGTATAAAATTAAATTTCAAAGAAAACATAAAAAGAAACAATTTTTTTTAGTCCTAAATAAAAGATCATTATTATAATTATTATTATTATTATCATTATTATTACTACTATTAGATAAAAAAAAAAATATAAAAGAATTAAATAAATAAAAAAAAAACAAATTTAAAATTATTACAAATGTGCTTGCTTTAAAAATATTTTTAATTAAATACAAAAGTAGTATCAACATATAAATATAATGAGTATATATGTATATAAATATATTATATATATATATATATATAATAAATTTCTTTCAAATACTTATTTGTTTCTTTTTAATTCTTTTAATTTTTTTTTTTTTTTTTTCAAATTTATACATTATGTGTAAAATTTAAATAAATAAATAAGTAAAAAAACATTTTTATATAATTTTGCTAATAAAGAAATTTAATAATATATAAACGAATTTATTAAATATTATTGAGAACAAAAAAAATAGTAACTAAAAATTATTAAAACAAAAAAATTATAAAAATAATTTTTTGTTTTGCATTATACATTTTTATCACTACAAGTCTGTTATTGTATATCTTATATAAACAAATGTCTCAGAAAATTATTTTATATAATTTTAAAATTATATATATGTATATGAAAAGTATCTCATTAAAATAAAAAATTTATATTTATATTATATATAAAAATATTGTAAAAAGTTTATTCAGATTTATAAAAACCAAAATCAAATACTAATGATAAAAAAAACTTTTTTAATTAATCAATTGTTTTTGTTTAATTTTTTACAATAAAATCTCAACATTTGTTTTTTTTTTTTAAATAAATAAATATCTCATGATCTATAAATTTATAGATTGTTTTACATTTAATTTGAGCTTGGTAATAAAATATTTCGTATTGAAAAATTTACTAATCTAAACTTTTATAATAAATTAAAATTAATTTTAAACAATTATAAATATATAATACACTGTAATTATACTATTCGCGCCGGGCGTTGCGATAAATTTCGGGAAAAATTTGCAAAATATTTCTTATTACTATCGGAAATAAGTATGTTTATTATAAAAATAAAATTATATTTTTTGTTGCTTATTCAATGTTTTTTTTTTATGTTTTGGGCGAATTTTTAGAAATCTCAAAAAGCATGAAAAGTAACGTACCCTTTCAAATTAAAATGATTACAACTGAAAAACGAGCCTAAATAATAAATAAAATATGACTATTCTAATACTTCTTTGATTACTTCTAATTGAATTTTTGATAATTTTAACATTCCTTCATTGAATAATTCAAAAAGTATTATAGTAATATTTTTTTTTAGATATTATATTATTATGGATTTTTTTTTCTTTTTTGAGATATTTAGTTTTAATTTTTCTTTTAAAATTATAAAAGATTTTAATTGTAATTTCAACAAATTAATTTGTTTTTGAAATTTATTTTATGCGAAACAATTTATTTTTAGTTCCTTTTTGAAATTTTTGTAAAAAATATTTAATAGTTAAATCAATTTGTATAATAAAATTAAAATATACAAATAACATTTATATTTAAACAATTATAATTTTGAACAACGGAATAATTTTTATATAATTTACATTTTATATATAAGGATTTAGATATTTTTACATAGAATTACTAAAATTTTTTTTTTATTTTGATTTTGATTTAAAAGTAGAATTTGATTTCATTAATAATTTATTAATTAATTTCAATTAATTATAATCCATTATTGGTAGTTCTATATTTTTATATCCTTTTACATATAAAATTAATATTCGATTTATATATACAATACGAATCTATTTTACATACAATCTCATTAATGGAATTAATTGCTATTACATTAAATTTTTTTGTTCTTCTATTCATTTTCTATATAAATTAACTGTTTTTTATGTTTTTGTTTTATTATTATATTTTTCTATATAAAGTATCTAATATTGAATATTGAAAAGCTAAGCTCAAATAAATCTTAATTGTTTTTCTTTTAATATTTTAATTTTTTATTTTCGAAATTTGTATTAATATTAGTTTTTAAGAATTATGTATATAGTATATATTACTATTATAAAAAAAAAAAAATTATTATAACTATTAGTTAATTATTACTTAATAAAAATATAAATATTTGTTAAAAAATTATTATTTTATTATATATGAACAAATTAAAAGAATAAATTATATTATTTAAAAAAAAAATATATATAATTATAGCTTCTTCGTGTATATTTTTTGACAACACTTTGCCTAAAAAAAGTTATTACTAAATACATACAGATAAGTGTACACAATATATCTAAAAAAAAAAAAAAAGAAAAAAAAAAACAAATTAATAAAATAAAAAATTAAATTAAATATTAATCAAAAGTATTAAATAAAGCATATTGGTTAATATTTTAACAATTATTTTAAAACAAATAAATTATACTGGATTAGTTAATGTATAAATCAACTTCAGTGTATACTTTGACTAGAGTATCAATTCACATTTATGTTATATACACACTATATGTCTACAAATAAAATTTAAAAAATTTTCATAAATGTTATGTTTATTAATATTTTCAATATTATTAATAAATATGTATATGAGTTTTATTTTATTTTTTTAATAAATTTTGCAATTTCTAAATATATTTTGTAATTATAAATTATATTGTATAAGTAAACACACCAAGGTAACTAAAACAAAAAAAAAAACATTTGTTTGTTTTTTTTTTTTGTTTTTCAAATAAATCATTTTAGTTTAACAACTTTAAATATAAAATATCAATTGTATAACAATCAATAGATGTTATATTATCTTATTAATATTATTTTTTTTCTAAAGAATTAATTTTTAATTAAATTGATTTTTAATTTTACAGTGATTTTTAACAAATTTGTTATTTGATTAATATAAATATTAATAATTTGATATTGTTTAACAGTTTTTTTTTTCGTTTTAATTTCTGTTTTATTCAATCATATCATAGTTTAATATTAAATAAAAAATTATAAATTAGATAAAAAAAAAAAAATTATTTGATTGATGAACATAAAAGATTGCCATATATATAAAAATTTAATATGATTTTTATTATAGAACTGTTCAATATAATTAGTCGTTTGTTTTAATATGTTTATCAGGCTTTTATTTTTTTTATATATAATTTTTATATTAGCTTTCATTGATTTTGGGTCAAAATTATCAACAGGGAGGACATTTCATTTTACATCATAAAAATATTTAAACGAATGCTAATAATTCTTTGAGTTAATACATAAAGATGAGTATATATATATTTTTTTTTACAATTTCCAAAGATAATGCAAAGCTGCTTGCATGCAGAACTAATATTAGTAAATATATATTATCTCTAATTTTTTTGTACATTTTACATTTGAAAAATTACATCTATAGTCTAACCAAATCTATTCAAACACCACAGTATCACTTTGATTTTAGTGATCTATAAAGTAAAAAAAATGTACTATCGATCGAAAGTTCAAAGTCTGAAGGATAAAGATATTTATACACCATTCATATATAGGCATGCAAACACTTAATAATGATTTTTTCATATACGTATAACTTATTTTAGTTTTATCTATATTTTTTAATTTTTAAATTAGTTTTTACTATAATTTTAACATTATATTTTTTTAATTTAATTGTTTGCCTGTCTGAGAAGGGCTGTTTAAAGTCAATGCCTTTTATAAATCTGCTCCGAAATTGTATACATGCCATTTCTTATATTTGTAATTTTTAAAACTAATTTAGCTAAAATATTGATAATTTTCAGTTGTTTTAGAATTTTGATCTGAAATCTGATTTTTGAGTTTAATGTACTATTATTTAATACTATGATATCATCTAATGCAATTTCTCAAAAATTGTTCATACTAATATTACATTTCTATAACGTATGGAATTGTATGGAATATACAAAAAGTAATTGGTGTAAAAGTAGTATGGATTTCAATATACATATAGCATAGCTTGTACAAGATCTACAATAACATTTTAATAAGTAATTACTGTACGTCTTGATTTGTATGTTTGCATAGCAAATACTAAAATTTAAATAGCTTGCATAAAACTTAAAGATTCAATAAAAATTTTCTGAGTTGTAATATTGATATTACTAAATAGAAACACATCTTATTCTGATAACGATTCTATCTTCTTCCAAACTTGTTAATATAAATATTTAATAATTTGTATACAAATAATGTCGGTAAGAATAGCAGTAATAAATCGAAATCTAATCTGAAGCAAGTATTCTGAATTTTAAAAATTTAATTTTGTCTTTTATTTTAATAAAAATTTAATATCCTTTAGACCTTTTTTGATCTCTAATAGCGGTCGGGTATAGGTCAATATATTTTCCAAAATATGAATGACTTACATATGAATTTTTAAAAATGTATAAAGTGAAATAGATTTTCAAGAAAAAAATTTATTACAATCATAATTTATATTTCTAATTTCCATTTATTTAGATTTTTTAATTTATTTGGTATTTTATTTTAAAAAATTCCATCCATAATGCAAATAGATAGTAAGGTTTCATCACGTTTTAATTAAAACAAATCAATTTTTAGCAGCAAAAATAAAAAATGTACATAAAAAAAATTTACTATTTCATAAATAATATATAGGAACACATCATACAAATATTGAAAGCCGTTAGTTTTGATATGATTTTGTAAAATGTTTTAAAAAAATTAATTTTAAAATAAATTTCAAAAAATTAATTTTTATATATTTTGCAAATTAAAAAAATGTTAACATACCCTAATTATTGTTTTTTTTTCCCCTCCTTTTTTAATATTCAGTATTTGTATTTTCAGTTAATTTTTATAATTAAACTGAAAACAAAATAAATAGATCAAAAATATTTTTTTAATCTACTATGGAAAAATTTATTTGAATTAAGAATTTGTATTATGTAATGTATGCTTATAATATTGGAGTTTATAATTTTTGCTTTGAATATTTCAAATCATTAGTTCGAATGCCGCCAAGGTACAGAACAATTCAATGGAAATTTTAAAGGTGCTAATACGAAATTCAAATGGTTGAAATCTCTAATGTTATGAGTTTAAACTATGTTGGACAACAGGGATTGGAACTAATCCATTATTTCCATAATACATTACCTTTGCATTAAAATTATTTGGTAATGAATTAAAATAATGCATTATTCTTTCATATAATGTATTAAAATTAATTTTTTGAATTAATTTTTAAAAGTAATGCATTACATATAAATAATGCATTACCAAAAATAATTTGAATTCATTTATACTTGGGAAATAAAATATTCAGAAAATCTGTGTACTAAAAAGTTTTAAATTTTTTTCACTTCGTTTTCCAAAATGGATAAGTCTTTTGATACTAACAATTTGTTTTTGTTTATTTTAGCCAGTTGTATAGCCAGTGCTGATGCAAAATAGCCATAACACATACAATTATCTTCTTCTCTCTATTAAAAAATATTTCTGAATTAAATAAATAATTCTTTGGATTATTTGAAATATTTGTGGATTAAAAAAGTAATGTAAATAATACTTGAACTATTTTTTTGAATTCAAAAGTAATTCAAATAATTCCAAAGCAATTCAGATAAGTTGAATTATGTTTGTTAATGCATTATATTATGTAATGCATTATTTTTTAATATATTAATATATTCAAAATAATTATGAAAATAATTATATTTATAAAAATAATGCAAAATTCTCAACACTCTGCTCGATAATACGAGTAAATTTATAAAATATTCTAAATATGGAATATCTAAAGTATGTTGGAATCAACAAATTATAAATTTATACATAATTATGTATTTCTAATTTGTTAGGTCACATAAAATGGAAATGTACTTGAAATAAATAATCAATCAAAATTTTCACAAATTTATTTATTACTTGCCAAAATTCAAATTCAATTTAACAAACTGTTGTCTCCAAAATTAATATAAAAACAGCTTAAGAGATCTATATACAATAAGTATGTATAAAAAATATATTTGAACGAATGAATGAATGTATAAACATCAGATTATTTTATATACTTTTTAAATTAATTATTTTTTTATTATTATTATTATTGCAAATTATATTATTAATATAATTATTAAAAACTATGTAAAAATTAAAATCATTATACGAGTAATATTTAAAAAGTACTTTTAAATAATATTGTTGTTAATATTTTTATTATTATTAATTAAATGAAAAAAAAAATACATAAATAAAAACATTTAAAAGAAAAACACACACAATATACATAATACATAATAATATATGTATGTAAATAAATAAAATGTAAATTTTCAGAACAATTTTTAAGTTTTAATTTTATAAAAATTGTGTCCTTAGCTTCAATTACCTGATCAAATAAACAATAGATTTTTTTTTTTTGTTTTTCAAATGTAAACATAAAATAATAATAAAAATTAAATTATTAAAATTGTTAAAATCCATTATGTATATTAAAACTTAATTGTTTATTTTTTCTTACAATCTTAATTGTTCTTCCTTTTTGCACAATTTCTAAGTTTCAATAATTAAAGTCTCAAATTAATATTAATAAAAAAAAAAATATAGTTAGTAAACTATGAATAAAACAATTTTTATTTAAAATAATTCATTTTTTAAAATAAATATATATGTAATAATATAATATATTGTGAACAGAGTTGTCGAATAAAATGTATCTACTTGCAATATAGTATGTGAAAAAGTGTTCAAATCCAAAAAAAAAATTTCTCGAATAATTGAATTTAACAGAAAATTAAAACGTTTGTAACCGGCTGGGTAAATCGATATTGTCAGAAATCGTTAAGATTTGAATATTTTATCGCATACAGTTTTTAATAGGTTCTTTGTAAATACGTACTACCTTTTAACGGGAAACTCTATGTATATAAATATTTAATATAATATGTATTTACAAAATAAACATGTTAATTCAAATCAAAACAAAGAAGTAACATTATAAAGAAATGGAAATTATAATTACTTCCTGTTGCCAAATTACTGCAAATAACTTTATTAAATAATTTTAATATCCTCTTTGACTTATATTTTGTAATATTTAAAATTGAAATATTTTTTGTACCTATTTTAGTTAAAAATATTGTTTGTTTTTTGTTTTATTTGAGATTTCAATCTATCAGAGAGATCATCAATTGAAAATTGTGTAAATGAAAGTATAGCCACATAGCATCCAGTGATACATTTTATATTTATTTTCTTTCGTTGAATTATTTTTTTGTGGAAGCTAGACCCAGTTTGCCAATAACAATTTGTGTTATCTTTTGTACATTTTAAATATTCAGTTTAGATTTTTTTGTCGTATTGTTTTTTGTTTTTTGACTTTCACAACTTAATATTTATTTATAATGCATTTTACAATTCTTTATTTTAATCATTACATTTCGTAAAAATAATTTACATTTCATTTTACATTTTCTTAATTACTATGAATATTAATATATTACATATACATACATTAGATTTTACTGGTTGTGTATTAATTTTGTACGTATCAATGTAGAATCATGTAATGTGTAATTCAAAATGCATTTATTTTAATTGTTAAAAATATTATTGAAATAAATGGAAAAAAATTTGAATAGTATTGAAATACAAAAAATTTGCAAATTTTTGCAAATAAAAGTCAACATACAGACCATCAATTATCTACAATGTTTTTCGAGCATTTATTTATCAAATTACTGGCTTATCCAACTCAATGTGGAAAACTACTGCTATTGTCATGAACTAAGCCTTCTTAAATAGAATATAGCTCCATTTAATTTTAATTGATTTCCAGATTATACTCTCAATTATTTTTTGGCATTTATTTTATCCCAATGCAAAGGGAACATTTATTTTTTGCTTCACCAAAAATCGAACCTGGGACCTTTCTTTCCTTTGGTTAGATATGTGGGATTAGTCTATATTCCTCACACTTAGGGCTAACGGTCCGTTGTACCCTCTCTCAACAAGTTCACTTCTGGTAATCATCGGACTTCTTCATCAAGTCAGCCATCGTCGACGTGTAATTTACTTTTAATTTGTAAACACTTTGCAGAATTATTAGGTACAAATTGTACAGTATTCTTTATAAGGCCAGTTTACGCGAAGCAGAGGAGTAGTGCTTCTTGCGTAAAATTATTTTCGTATCTTAACATTTCGTACTCTGTATTGAAAAAATAGCATCGATAAAATTTGAAACTATACCTATGGGTGTTCTACAGCATGCGTATCAGCTTTTTACGAAGGCAAGGAGCCGTTATTTTCAAATTTAAAAAAAATTTTATTAACTAAATCGAGAGTGCTCTATCGATTTATGATATTTTAAATAGGGAACGACCGGAAAAGGGTTTCTTAAGCCCAAAAATTGCCGAATTTGGACGAAATCGAAATTTTCAAATGGGAAGATGTATTTTTTGTTGAAAATTCGGATTCTACGACAAAAAATTTGAAAGTTATTTTAAACGATTTTTTTTTAAATTGCAGTTTGTGCTGCGTATTTTTACTCAGTACGGATACGTTTCATATATTCGCATATAAGCTAATAAGCTAAGCGCATTTGAATTGTTTAGGCGGCTAGGCCTCTGATTATGGATATTTTACGCTCATTGAATAGAAAACGCTCATTATTAGAAAATTTTATTATATAGAAAATTTTGTTCTGAAAGCTTTGGTTAGTATTTAATTGGTTGCAAACGTAAGGGATGATTTTTTTTTGGGTGATAAAAAACTTTCAATAGAGCAAACAACTGTTATTAATTTTAGAGATGATGAAATTTTTGAAATGTGAAAAATTTATTTCCAAAATCAATATTCAGTTTGCCATATTAACACTTTAAGAAATTTCCAATCACATAAACTCTATTCGATGGACGATGCAAGAGCAATAACAAAACGAAAAAGATAGTATGTATACTGGAACAAAAAAATGATGAAGATCCAACTTTGTCTATTTGTCACCGCCGTTCTCAATAAAATGGCTTTTCCTGTTTCACTATATTGAAAATTTTATGTAAATAGAATTTTTTATAGTGAAGTTAGGTGCAGATTTTGATCTAACACTACACTCATATAAGATCCAATTAGTTCAAGGTCTTAAATACCATCTTCAGCATATTTGATTAGGCTAAAAGCAAAGACTATATAATTAATACAATTATATAAGGCGTGTTCATGGTGGTCCTGGTCACGCCTGCGCTACAAAAAAGTTATCCTGTTCATAGTTACATGTTGACAAAAAATTTGAGCAGTCAAAAAGCAGGTGTTCATAGTTGTCGGTTTGCATCAGCGTTGTTTTATTGCAACTGCATTGCATTAATAATTCTTGTAGTACGGTTGTTTCGAAAACATGTAAGAAAATTGGACAAAAATTATTGCATAAAAAATTTCTACTCGTCTGCGTAAGTTTGTTATTCATAGTTGTCAGGTAGAAATACTTATATACACGAAGCTGACGAATTTGAACTATTTAATGCAACTATGAACACAAGTAATAGTCACAAGTTTTATTTTTTTTATTTTGTGATTTAAGTAGCTACACTAACAAACAAAATTGTCATATTATATGGAGTGCATATAATCCTCTGGAGATTTACTATAGGTTGCATTACATTCTTAAAAATGTACAGTTGGGTGGCAGCAACAATTGACACTTTAGTAACAAGTATAACTATTCGGAAGAAAAACCTGAATTGTTTGAAAAACTAGTTCAAAAGTGGATCATATGAGATGTAGTTGTTGTGTACATATGCTGGAATCTGGAAAGTGGAAATTGCTTTTAAACAACAAATTGAAGTAATCATTTAATTTTTATAACTTATTTAGGAGAATACATTTTCGCACACTAGGTACGCTATTGTACTATAAAAATGCTTTAACCAGTAATTATTTATATATTAAATTTCTGTTATATCAACTATACATATAGTCAAATGTGAAAAATTACTACTACTATATTATCATGAACTTGAAATTTTTAAATATTATCGTTTCATTTTATTTTCAATTAATATCAAATTCTACTCCCTATAAAGTTTACAAAAATTTCATAATTTTTTTGAATGATAAAAGAAAAATTCAAATACCTTGTCCCCAATATACACAGAACATTTTGATTAGTATTTAGACGACATAACCGCATTACACCATGTAGATCGATAAGTAAAATTGGGTTCATACTTTGGAACTTCTTTGTGTTATATTTCAATTATAAATAAATTTACCCTTTGAAATAGTTGGAGTTTGTTTATATTTTTTACTACTTTTACAAAATGAATCATTTAATTTATGAGGTCAAGAGTTTTATAGAATTTAAACTGCAAAAAGAAAAAAGAAAAATTAAAATAATATGTACATAGGTAATATTTAAAAATCTTTTTACATTTTTACTAAAACAAAAATCATAAAAATTAAATAAAAATGAAAATTATTAATTTATTATAAAAAAAAAATAAACAAAATAAAAAAAATTAAATAAAAATATTATTAAAATTTTTGCTATTTTCTTATTTTGTAATTTTGAATCTCAACTAAAAGAAAAAAATAAAACTGATAATTATACCTACTAAAAAATATATTATTTTAAGAATGAAACTGAACACTATTTGACTCGATAATAATTAAAAATTAATAATTATAAAAACAAATTTAAATCAAACATATAAAAAATAAATTTATATTAAAGAAAATATTTTTAAAGGTTAAATAAAATAAATTATATAAATATTATACAAAAATCAAAAATAACTCCTGAGTCATGTTCTTGGTCTTCAAATTATGATTTAGGATAATTCAAACAAATTTAATATCATTTCAAAATTTTTCTTATTAATTAAATTATCTGCCAAATATCAATTTATTTTTGATTTTATTTTGCAATCAGTATTCTGACATGGTTTTTGATCCAAAACAAATTAATTAAAAATTTATAATTTTGTCTGAAAAATCAATTAATTTCATTCATCAAAATTTTTGCCATAAATTTGTAATGAATTTATAATAATTGCATATTCAATTTAAAGTGTATTAATACTAATAAAGTTACTATGTACTATTATACACTATAAAATTAAATCATTCATGCACATTTCCATACCTTTACATCCTACTGCCATTCTGTCCTACTGCCTCTATAATCCCAAGGGGTACATGATATGCCCCACGGATGGGGTTACAGACAGAACAGTGATGATGGATGTATCAATAATATAAAAAACAAAGTCCTACTAAATTAAATATAATAGAGATATACTTACACATCATATTTCATATATTTAATATATTTGATGAAATGTTCCAAAAAATACGACTTTACTGTAACAAGAATGAAAATTTTTCAATGTTTGTTTTTTTTTTTTTATTTGGTTTGTTAAAATGAAAATTTGCAAAATAAACTTCTGTTATTTAGACAAATTAATTTCACATTCAATAAGTTCATTTTCAATTTCATTTCTTCATTGTAAAATCATAGTAAGTTAAATAATACGCAAAATTATATGTAAATGTATTTGCACTTTCTGAAGACTCCATCATTATTATAACACAGTTTTTGAAAACCTAAAATACGTTATAATATTACTATGAATTACAAAAAAAAAAAAAAAAAAATTATTATTAAAAAGAAAATTAATTAAACAAAATGAAAATTAATTATTAAAATTTAGTTATAATAACAAATTAAATAAATGTAAATAAAGAAAAACAAAAGAAAAAAAAACTAAAATAAAAATATATTATATGATGTATAAATAAAAGAGAAAATAAAAATAAATTATTCTAAATAAAATTTTAAAAAATACAATTTAAAATATTTTTTCTTCTTTTTTAATTCAAATTTCAACTGAATTTATACAAAACACAATTTATCAAAAATTCAATTAATTTATTATAAATTTCGAGAATCGTTTTTAGCATGGTTTTTGCTCTAACTTAACTTGAGAAAAATATGTACAATAACGACAGTGGCGGTGCATTACGGATAATATAATAAATGCTTTTGGTTTATTCAGCATAGGGCTGGCCATTTACTACAATTTGATTAAAAAAAAAAAAATTTTTTTTAATCTTGTGAAATATATTTACAAGTCTGGAATATTTTTATAGCTCAGTAAAATTATTTTGATTTTCATAATTTTTTTTTTTTTACAGGAAATTTATTTCTTAAAAAATTATGAAAAATTAAACAAAGAGAATAAACTTGACTGCGCCAACTATATAGGCATAAATAAGGCGTTCAAGGTTTTGTTCAATATTATAAATAGTAAACTGAGATTTCTAATGTGTTTTCGGCTATATTTTAAATTTTTTGGTTCAAATAATCTATTATTTCTCAAATATATCTACTGAAACAGAGCATGGAAAAATACTACGAACTAGGCTTGCGATTCAATAAAAAGAGATACGGTCGAAGTTATCTTTTATAAAGGACTTTTCAAACCTTATTATATTAAGCAAAACAATAATTAAGCTAAAGTGCCGATTATAATCAATTCTCTTATGGCATTTCAATATAATCTGTTATATTAATAAAATTATATCGAATCGAATCGGATCGTAAAGGTTGAGCAAATTTCAAATTTTTCGAAAAGCATAACCTAAAAATGGTGAAAAACAAGAATTAAAATGGAGAACACAAATAATATTTGTGAAAATACTAAATTAAGTAAATATTTTGTATAATTACAATTTTATAAATATAATTTTTTTATTTATCAAAAGAAGAAATAAGATTCCCAGAAATGTACAACAAACACCATAAATTATATATGAATAGCCAAAGAAAAGATTTCATATGGAAAAATGTGAGTGAAGAATTCGAAATAGATGGTAATTAATATTATACTTTATAATTTACTTTGAAGTCAAGTGTGTTAAAAAATGTAAATAAAAGCGCTAAAGAATTGTCAATATTCGAATCGGATTTGAACGATTATAATCACCTATTCAAAATGACATTTCGAACTGGATGGGATCGAATTGATTATAATCGACACTTTAATATATTGGACAATAATACAACCAACTGGCTTTAACATATAGCTGCAAAGTCTGAACAACAAAAATTAGTGAAGAAAATAAATTAAAAGTATTCAAACGACGAATACCGAACATTTTCGTTGTCGTTATGGCCCATAATGGAATGGAAATCTACACTGACTGACTAGACTACAAAATACTAAAATGCTTATATTTTTATTTTTAACAGTCGGTAGATAAAGTCAAATTAAAAAAAAATGCTCTGGCTCAATTGTAATATATTGAGTTGTTTATTAATATGAATTCATGTGTTCATATTAAGTTGCAATGCATTGCAGACATCAAATTATTCTATTTCTTTCTAAAACATATTGTGAACGCGGCCAATCATCATCATCATCATTGTCCTGCAACCCCATCCGTGGGGCATAGGGCGGAAGTAAATTCTTTCCAACGGCTCCTATCTGCGGCTAACCTCTTCAATTGTGGCCACGTTCTTTGCTGGGTACTTGCTTCGGCTAAGACAGTTGTTCTCCACGTTTTTCTCGGCCTTCCGACGCGACGTGTACCCTGAGGATTCCATTCGAAACATTGTTTCGCGATGTTGTTGTCAGGTTTCTTCAAAGTATGCCCGATCCAACGCCATTTCCTCTGTCGGATTTCCACGTCTATTTGTGTTTGTTTCGTTTTTTGCCACAGCGTTCTGTTGGAAATGGTTTGTGGCCAACGAATGTTTAGGATGCGCCGGAGACATCTGTTGATGTACGCTTGGAGTTTCCTAGTGATGTTTACAGAAACTTTCCATGTTTCGCAAGCGTACAGGAGAAAAGATTTTACACTGGCGTTGAAAATTCTTATTTTTGTGCGCAGAGATAGGTTGCTTGCCTGCCATATTTTTGAAAGCATCCCGAAAGCAGTACGGGCTTTACTGATGCGGGCTTCAATATCCAAATCGGCGCCTCCATCTGATGACACGATGCTGCCCAAGTAATTGAACGTAGTCACCTCTTCGATTCGAATTTCTTGATGGAGGATCGGATGTTGTGATGTGTGAGTTGTGCGCATGATTTTAGTTTTAGCTGAATTGACTTTTAGGCTCGCACTTTTTCCAGTGTTATACAGCTTTTGGCACATATCGTTCAAACCTCCATTCGTATGTGACAATAAACACACATCGTCGGCGTAATCTAAGTGGCTGATACGTTCGAAAGGACGCCACTGGATACCGTTGCTCTCGTTTACACCCACAGTAGTAGTCATTATGTCATCCATTACTACTAAAAACAACATGGGTGATAAAATACAGCCCTGCCTTACTCCCTGACACACCTCGAAGCAATTTGTAAGCTGTCCTCGATGTAAAACGCGACATCTTGCATCTTTGTAGGATTCCTTAACTATAGCTATAATTTTTTCTGGAATGCCTCTCCTACTAAGCGATTCCCAAATATACTCTCGGTTTACTCTATCAAAGGCTTTCTCAAAGTCTACAAACATGAGATTCAGCGGTGCTTTAAATTCAGTGGATTGTTCAAGAATTATTCGTAATGTGTTGATGTGATCCACACACGAATGACCACTGCGAAAACCTGCTTGGTGTCTTTTGAGTGTAGCTTCTATTCTGCCTTTAATTCTTTCGAGTATTATTCTAGCCATTAATTTCGAGAAAACTGAGAGTAGAGTGATACCTCGCCAGTTATTGCAATGATTTAGGTTACCTTTCTTTGGTATTTTGACAATAACTCCTTCCTTCCATTCACTTGGATATTTTTCTTGTTCCCATATAGCCTGGAACAAAGGTAACAAAATATCGGCTGATACATCTGGATCAGCTTTTAGGAATTCGGCGGGTATCTCATCTACTCCTGCTGCTTTATTATTTTTTAAAAGGAGAATTGCTGATTTTATCTCGCTTTTACTTGGGGCTCCCACATCGATACCCCTAAATGATCTGCGCATGGTTGGCATAGAAGAGCTTGTGGATACATTTTGTTCTACGAATTGCTCGTTTAACAATCTGCAGAAATGCTCCTGCCATCTTTGCAGTTGATCATCCATAGATACCAACAGCATTACACTCTCGTCCAAGATTGTTTGATGCTCTTTACTGTTACGTTTGGCAATTTGGTTCGTAATCTTGTAAAGAGTTTTGACATCTCCTCTGTTAGCAGCGCTCTCAGCTTCCTTTGCAAGATCTTCTATATTTTTCCGTTTGTCACGTCTTACACTCCTCTGTGCAGCCTTATGTGCTAATCTATACTGCAAACGTAGTTCTTCTTTTTTTTGCTGATTGGATTCGGCATTGATTTTCCTCTTTAAGGAACTACGTTCGGCAATTTTATCCCATGAGGTTTGTGATATCCATGGATCTCTTTGGGTAGATAGCGAAGGTACTGTTTCGGAACCGGATTCTATAAATGCTTTTTTCGTATTTTCCCACATAACATCTATAGATGCATCTTGCTCATTTTCAACCATCCATGTTGTTACTTTGTCGTTGATGCTGGCTACCAGATTACGACATATGGTGGGGTTTTTTAATGCTTCTACATTGAAATGAGCTCTCCTTTCCGGTCCGAACGCGGCCAATATATGTATTAAATAGAATAATATATATAAATTTAATATAATAAATCCAATATAATAAATTTTTATTAATATTCTAATGTCAATCCAACAATATTATTTGTATAATTTATATTTTTAGAATATGTTAACAACAATTTGTATAAAAATTAATAAAAAAAATATGACACTGACATTTATTCAAAGAAAAAATGAAAATTCAATAGTCAAAAATCTAGCAGAAAATATCACACTATTTGCTAAGACACCATTATGCATGTTTATACGGGACCAAAATTTATAGGTGAAGGGTGATTTCGGTAAGGGGTAAGCAAATCTACCAACATTTTAAATTTCTGGTAGATTTTTGACGTTTAAATTTTTTTTCTGGGAATATGTCAGTGTCAAAATATTTTTATTAGTTTTTATTCACAAAGAATAAAGAAATTGTTGTTGACAATGAATTTGCGGATCGAATATTAATCAAATAAAAAATATAAATTTACAAATAATAATAATATTGGATTGACACTAGAATAATAATAAAAAATTATTTATTTATACATTTGCCAATAATTTCAATTCCGGCCATCTTGATATTTAAATAATTTGACAGCAATAATTTTACGTATTAACATGATGGTAGTTTTCTGCGGCAGATTTCTGCCTCGTATAAACATGGACAATCGCAAACTCGGATAATCGTTTGATCACGGTAGGAGGCCTGTGTATGAAATTCGGATTCGAACGATTATCCAAATTTGCGATTCGAATGTAAAATTAATTGGTACCGAGTATCAAATTTGAAAGGAAATAAACGTCGTTTAAGTTCGTAGCATAAGTTTCCGAATTTAAAATTGTCATTAATGTTTTTGTATACTTTAAATTTATTTCAAAATGTGTGTTTATTATTTTGAAAAGTACCACTTAAAATTATATCAATTTTATTGTATTTGTATTTCGATTTGAAACTCCATTATTATTTTAAATTGAGATGATTTTGTTTTGTCTTTAAGCCTAATCTATAAAACATACAAATATGAAATAATATAAATTTTTTTAAATACTAAATTAAATATAAATGTTTTTTTTTTTATATTATTAGTTATTGTAATATTTAATATAATTATATTTTTAAATAACTCATTTAATTTTAAAAAACAAACAAAGTTTTACCTCCATTCGATAACAAAAAACCATTTGAATAAAATATATTATAAATACGTATATACGATTTTCGAGTTTTCAAACTTATTTTAACTCGAATTTCGCATTACATAGTACCAATCTTTCGAATACGAAATTTGTTTTATGAAAATCGGAATACGCGGTAGTTGCCTCAGGGTTTAGTAGCCACTCATTCAAAAAATTGATTTTACTTCACAAACTACAAAATCTTAGTAATAAATTGAAGAAAAATACCCGTGTATGGCACTCTCCTCAATTTTTTTTTTCTAAATATGAGAAATACAAATCAGCTGATTTATATGAGAAAAATTACTTCAATATCAATTCTCCTCTGTTGTATTGTCAAATTTGTTGAAAAGAAAAGTTATATATAGAATGAAGTGGTTGGTTTGATATGTTGTTTTTCTTTTTTGAGTAAAAAAATATAAAAGAAATAATTTCAAAAATGTTTTGTTTATCATCTTGATAATAAAAAAATAAAACAATAAAATAAAAAAAAGTGAAAAAAGTAAACACTTTTTTTTTGTGGTGTGTTTTAATCTGCATTGTTGATGATTGTACAGTTACTTAATTTATAAGTTAGAAAAATAATTTAAATATTGGAATTTAGTTTAATTTATTCAAGAAAACGCAATAAATTTATAATAAAAATTCTTGTATACGAATATACTATACATATATGTACACGATATATTGAAAAATTTTACGATTTAAGAAATTATCATAATCAAAGAAACAAAGTACAAAACTTTTAATATGGAAAATTGAAAAATGTTAAAATATGTAAGTATGAATTTATGTAATAGTTATGTATTATTTTAAGATAATAACAATCATTATTGTAAACTAATATTTAGTAGTTATAGTAAATATTTAATAAAAATAAAAATGTATAAAATTTAGTAGTTATGTAAGTGAGCTATGTAGCTAGGAAAGGGACTAAAGAATTATGGAACCTTGAAATCGATTTTTTTTTTCTTAATAAAATTTTATGCGAAATGTGAATTATACAATATAAATGTGTATTAAGATTGTGTACATAGACTTTGCTTATCTTTTTTTGAATAATAATCTTAATTTTTGACCTTATCTTATAATCAAAATTGTTTTTATTCTTTTTTTTACGTTTATTCATAAACTTATTGTTATGTACATCACATAAATAGTTGTATTATATTTTTTATATATCTATGGTTTTATATACTTCATATCTATTTCAAATTAAAGTTATATAACATTTTTTTTTCTTATTTTGGTTCAGAAGAAATAATGTTATTTTTGAAAAGCCAGTAACAACAAATAAAGTAATGAGTCTTTTATATTTCGGTGGATCAGTAAAATTGTGAATAAAGTTCTAATTGAAGTATTAAAGAGTAAGCAGACCTCTCCACTTTCATAAAGAAGTAACTACTTATGTAATTAACTAACTTATTCATTTATTGAATAGAAGATTTTTAGAATGAATGATGAGTGAGTGATGAATGAATGAAAGATGACACAACGATTCCCATTGACTAGATTAAATTTAAGTAACATGTTTTTATACATAATAAGAAACAAAGAAAGTTCAAATATTGAAAGATAAAGGAAATGTTGATCTTAAATTTACCATTATATCATATCATATTTTGAATTTTTATTTTAGTATTTTTGAAATTCATTCCATACTCTTGCAATAAGTAATCTTCACTTCCATTTTCACATTTTTGTAAATTTGATATCAAAGAAAGCCTATTAATAGAATATGTGTACACGTACATACATTTATCCATATGGAATAGATTGATAAAATATCCACATAAAAAAATCAAAATAACTAGTGTATATTTTTTTACTTCATTCATCATAACATGAGTATAGACTATAGATTTTATGTAAAAATTTTTATTACTAATTTACAAATTGATGTTTGTTTTGATTTTTAGTATTAAACCAGACTTAAAACCCATCAGACTTGTTTTATGGTCTAAAAGTAGATTGGTACACCTACTCTAAAATATTTTGTGATTCAGTAAAATTATAGAATCATTCTAAACTTACTAATTTTATTAAAAATATTTTTTAATTTAAATCAATTAATGAATTATAATTTAAAAACAAAATAATTTATTAAAATGAAGTGGTAATTTGCTATGACTTTCAAAGGTTAACTCTAGTGCTAATTTGTAATTTTGAAAAAAGATTTTTTGCTGTTATTAAATTAAAATTTATACAAATTAAGTAACTATAACTACAAAAATTACAGATTTTTTACGAATCTGATTTAGTGAACTGGAAAATCATTACATAAGGTAGTTATTATTTTTTTCTTCATTTTTATTTAAAAAAAAAACTTGTTAAGTTATTCATAAATAATTAGTTTTCGTTATTAAAAAAAAATTAAAATATTTTGATTCAACGCGTAGTAAATAAATATTTTACTAACTAGTTATTTTATTTATTTTAAATTATTTATATTTTTATTGTACTTAAGTGACTATGTAGAAATATGTTTTCGTATATAAAATATGTACATGTACTTAATGCGTTGATTGGTTAGATTGGTGGTATCTTTATCCTTGCATTTGGACCTCACCATTGTACCCTCTCAACGATTTAACTTCTGGTAAGAGGTAATTATTTTTTTTTCGTTAATACATCAATTCTGGCTAAGAAGCTAACTTTTCCATGATATAATTATATTGTGTCGTTGGTGAGCTTTGATTTGAAAGTGTATAACTAACAGTTTTACTTTGTAAATGATCTAAACATTTTTACCTATCAGAAAATTCGAATACTAATCTAGTACTCATAAGTCATAATAGTACAAGCTTTTTTTCATTTTATTTATTTTATTTATTATACAAAATATAAAAAATTTCATTACAATTAACCAAACTAATTAAACCCAGAATTCAACCACAAAAATATTAAGTAAATCAAATATAATAAATAGTTCGCATTTAATACTTAGTAAAGTAGGTACCTAACTTATCTTTTCAAATTATTGTTTAAAAAAAATTGTACCAATAAAGTTGATTAACTCTAATAAACTTGTAATTAATTTGTCATTAGCATTACATAGTTACCATCAAATGTGAACACATTGGTTTGTATCTGTGTTTCTAAATCTCTTAATATCATCAGCCGAATATTTCAGTATTTGTTCTAAAATTTATCCATGTCGTTAAAAAATAAGATTCATTCGGTCAAAGTTATTCTGGTAAATAACTATTGTTTGTTTTAAAATTGTTTTTAATAATTTAAAAAATGAATGGTGAAATATCATCAAAAACAATCGAAACAGTTAATGCCTACTTCCACACGGGTCAACTTTCATCACTTTTTGCCTTTCGTTTCATTCCCCCCGAAAAAAATGATGAAAGTTGATCCGTGTGGAAGTAGGCAATAGGAGAAAGCTTTGAAAACCAATCCCATTTTTTGAACAACTAACTATAAGTACTAACTTGCGTGTTCCTAAAAATGTTTATTGTGTTAAAAAAATGTGTTTTATTTTTAGAAATAATAACCAAATCTAAGCGATGATACTTTGGGATGTTGTTGGCATTGTTGGCGCTAAGTAATAGAAAACAACGAAATAGGGAATAATTGGGGAATAGGAAAATATTAAAATCTAATAACTAAATTTGAATTTCTGGCAATTTTAAAATGAATTCGTTATTGATTTATCTTTGAGTAACACTTAAGTTTAAATTTGTTCCTCTCCTCGAGAAGTTTATTATAGAAATAAATTACTTAATTTTTTTGATGAAGCAAATTGGTATTTTTGTAGTCGAATCGTTTTCTTTTTATTACAATTGTTCTATTTATAGTCCTTGAAATCTAGCATACGAATTGTAAAATTTAAGTTAAGGCCAGCATTATGCTTCAAACGATACCTTTATACACGAATTCAATTTTTTTTTGCGGTTTTCTTTAATTTTTTTGCGGTCTTATTCTCATACAAAATTTGTCGGCCTTATTTCATTTTGTACCTTTGTATGAGCACATTCGGGAAAATTTTATTAGTACAAACGAATTTCCATAGCCAGTTTTTAGTCATCTAGGAATTTGTACTGTGTAGAGGTGGAAACTTGATGTTTCTCTAGTTCTTCGGCAAAAATTTTTTAGGGGTGGTATTTAAGTCCTTATTTTGTCTAAATAATAACCTAACCTACTAGATCTGTTTTTAATTTGTTTAAGTGTGTCTCAATTCCAATAAAAATATGGAGTTGAGTTATACAGAGTTGAGCTCAACATGTCCAAAACTGAAATCTGTTTGATCCCTTGTAAAAAAGATCAATCCGTTCCAACCCTGCGATTTCAAAGAAAAAATCTGCAACGGTCCGAAAGTCTTAATATTTTAGGCATGCAGCTAAATCAAAAAATGAAGTAGAATGAGCATATTTTTGATATGGTTAAGAAAGTTGACAAATGTTTTGGTTTTCTTGCCTACTTTTCTCCAAGAGATCTGTTCAATATCTATAAAGTTTAAATCCGGCCTATGATGAAGTACAATTTTCACATATGGGCTGATGCGTCCCAACCTTCACTAGGTTGCCTTGGAAAAATCCAAAATCACCGCTTAATTAGCGACTCCATTCTACTCCACTGTTCAGGTAAAACTAACTCCTCTTAACACACGTCGATCTCTCTCCCTTTCTCTTATTAATACTTGTTCTATTGAAATAAAATCAATAATGCCCCCCCGTCAAACAATTCAAACGCAACACTAGGGCGGCTTTAAGTGTTCATTTATTTCCACACCGTGGAAATACCCAGGTCCTGAACTGGTTTCGGCAACTTATTTATTGTAAGAACTTCTAAAATGTTGAACATGCTTCCATTTCACGTGTTCTTCTATGAAAGAAATGCCCCATTATACAATTTGCAACTTTTTAAAAAAAAATCTTCTAGGAAAACCCTCTTCAGGTTCGTCTTACCTAACAATTATCCTCTATCAATCTATTTCCCTCCAAATCCTTTTTCTCCTTACCCAAACCTACAAAAATTATTTTCTTAGTGTTTGATGGCTAGTGTGCAAAAAAAAATATATATATATATATTGTATACTTATATATGTATTAATAAAACGGTAGTTAAGTTCTCCGATAGAGCGATACGACCTTGTAAAACAATGACAATAAATTTTGTACGTTCATTCCTTTGAAAATATGAACTGAAAGTGTTTGACGGCAGTAGTAACATTTTTAATCGATATTTGTTTTTAATGACTGTATTTGTTAATCAAAATAAACTTGATTTTAATTGAAAAAAAAACTTTTCATAGCTAACTACTGTTAATTGTCAAATAATTGTTCTTAAAACAAGTTCAATATTTAAAATGTAAGAAGTAAAAATACATATTATTTTGAAATCGAAGACCTCAAAAAACTTAAAAAAAACTTGATTTCAAATTACTTTCACAATGCGAACAATTTAAAGTGTAATTTTGTGACTCAATGACGATTAAACTGAAATAATAAAATTAGTCAGAACAATTGAAAAAAATAATAAAATAAAATAAAGTTTATGTAGGTGTTATATGAAGCAACTAGAATGGTCACTTCTACCGATGTGTTATGTATTTATATTATGTATAAGAGGTAAATATCTACCAAAAGAATTTGGCGGTCAACTACCTTGCATCTTTGCTCCAAATTACTACACAATATGTACGTATATTATTAGCAAGCTTTCTTCACTAAACTTTCGTTTTCAACTGCTGAGACTTATGCTGGTAGATATAGCCCATAGATAGTTATTATTATAGTTATGAGTGTTATGCTATTTAATTTGCACGCAATTTATATTCAACTAATTATAATTTGTACTCATTCTCTACTTATTCTAAGTATTAAGCTTATGAAAAAAAAAAACAAAATTATAAAAACTATGTAGAAATTGAAAGTTCAAGCATATTAAAATACACACATAATATTTTGACATTATGAATGAACTTGACCTGAAAAAAAAATTTACAATTAAAATTTGCTCTTTACTACTTACTAAGCCATCAAAGATGTATTTTTCATTCAATCCGGTGTGATTCATTGATGTTGTGAAGTATAAAATAGTGTAGTGAGTTTGAGAAAAAATACAATATGTTAAAATTTTATTTGTTTTTATTTTTTGTATTTCACCTATAAAAATAAAAATGTTGATACTTTTATAGTTTATATCATTCAGTAAGTCTTAAATTTTTTATGAGTTCATTAACTGTTGACTTAGTTTATATTTAATAAACAAGTACATATTATATAGTTGAATCCAACGTCAAAAGTAGGATATTTCTATATAAAGTTTAAAAAAAAACTTCCATCGTACCATAAATTAATAACCTAGGGTATCCAGAATATTTTAACAATATTCTTTCTACTCATAGGAGTCCATATAGGTACAATCAAAAGGGTTATTTCCCTTTTTCCATCAATATGGATGGTGACACGATATGTACTTGAATTGAACTTTATATGTCTAATGATTGGTCGAATAGACGTTGATCTATTTACTTAACAGGATTGTTGAGTTAGTAAAGAAGCAGCTTATTCTTGAAAAATGAAATTTCTTCATAATTTAGAGATTGTACAATCAGTTATGGAACTACGAAAAAAATAATTCTAAAAACTTCGATCTTAGTTATAGTTTATCTGTATAATAGTAAATATATTTTAAAAATATATTTCATCAAAGTATAATATCCAAAACTAGTGTGAAAAATGGTAGTGTTCAGTGAAATTAACCAATGTATCTGAAATTCACAGATCCATGGATCTGTTTACTGAACGGTGTGTTAAATGTAGCAATTAATGTATCGCGGTTAATGAAAATGGATCTGAAAAAATTCTAGATACATTTCATAAATCTGACTTTTTATATGTAAAAACAACCACAACACATTTTATGTTGAGTGTTGTGACATCTACTGTAAGAAAAATTAAATGGTTGTATTTTTTATGAAAGTTGTTAAATTTAAATCGCCATTACTTTTTGAATTAGTGTGAAAATTTAAATTCTTAAGGAAGATTTATGTACATTAAACTTAAATTAAGAGTTATAAAAAATAAATTATATGTATGATAATAAATATTATTCCATTCAAATTTAATTTATTTTTAAAAGTACTCATAATATTTTCCGGTGATGGCGTTAGTATTGCAGTAAATTTTTGTGGTGAATTGCGTTCAGTGGCCAAATATATGGTACATGGATCCAAAATGGATTCCAGATCTACTGGTTAATGCTACTGAACGAACCCAATATTCCAGTGTTAGAGACAAATCTGTGGTCACAGATCATAATGGCTTATGTCTAAGCGAAATTCATAATGGCTTATATATAAGCGAAATTCACGAAGAGAAAGTTATAATATGTTCCTTGCTTTTTTAGTTTTATTTGCATCTAATCAAATTTAAAAATTTTTTTTTGCTTAGAGCGTTCAGAGCTTGAAATGTGTTTTTTTTTATGAGTTCAGAGCGCGTTCAGAGCGTACTCTATGTGCTCGATTTAAATTAACAGAGCACGTAGAGCGTTTGAGTATTAAATGTCAAAAAGTGATTTTTATTTTAAAACAAAGTAGATGACGCTACTGTATACTGTATAGTAGTTTAAATTCGATTATTGACAATTTGAACAACAAAAAAATAAAAATGACAGTTTGTTCAAATCGTGTTTTTTTTATTAAATCTGAGCGTTCCGAACTTATCTGTACTAGTATAAACAGAATTGGGGCGACTAGGGACAGATACAGCTACAAATTCTGTCAAAACAATAGCTCCATACATTTTATATGCACATAAACACACAATTGAGGATACTGTAACTGGGCGACGGATACAAATTAGAAAAACTTCTATTTTTGTATACGTCGCCCAGCTACTTTTAGTAGCATACGATTGAACATATGATTAATCGTGAAAAATTCCAACAATATTAAAATATTTAAAAGTATATCTGTTTTTTTTACATTTTTTGAAATGGCTTTTGAGGAAAAATTAATAAATTTAGTAAATTTTTGCTAAATAGAGCTATTTTTGTACTTTCTATCCACAATTGTGTTTATGCCAACGATGTATTTATCGCCAGTAGCTGTATCTGTCGCTAATAGCCCCAATTCTTGCTCATTTGAGTCAGACCACGCTCAAATCTATGTTCTTAACTAAAAGACGAAAATGCCTTATTTGTCATATAAAATCGTGAGTGTTCTTAAAACTTGTATTGACATAAGCTGATTTGTCAAAATGAAAACAACCATTATAGTAATTTTATATAAGTGTAAGCCGTTTTGACAAAAGCAATTACAGTTCTAGTTCAGCTCTTAAGCGTTAAAGATTAAAAGTGGATAAAAATTGTGATTGTTTAGTATTATGAGATTAATTAGTTTATGGCGTTTAAATCATCTGCGGACAGATCTCGGAAAATATTGACTCTTGTTAGGGAAATTAATAAATCAAAACAAAATATGTACTCTAGATAATATTAATGGTAAGTAAAATTTTTATTGTATATTGTTTCAAATAAATTTAAAAAAAAATCATAATTCATTCACCTTGGGGTGGGTTGCATTCTAGGGCCATTCTGGTTATATTTTTTGATTATTTTCTTGTTTTCTTAGTTTTCTAATTTGATACATTATCGATTCTTCACCGGTTAGCTGCCATAAGTCCTTATTACTGATGGTGTTGGACCATCAGAATAAGTGTTGACATTAACTTATTTCATTATTGACAACTTATTTCACCAAACACAGCTCTGTCCTTACGAAGTTGTTGACATCTGCTTCTTTATCTCTGTTTGTTGTTATAGAATGTTACCTAGGTAGGAGGAGGAGATAGTATAATAATTTGTCTGTTATTTTTAGTCAATGTTTTTAATCAAAGTTTTCATTTCTCTGGTAATGGTAGGGGAGGCTTTTAATAAATTTATTTTATCCCAAAACATAAAGTTTTGCAAAAATGTATAATTAAAGTTGAAATAAATGGCATAGGAATAATGTAGGTTTAGAAATTATTTCTATTCTGGTGTACATAATTTGATTACACAATTTTTTGAATTATTCTGGAGAATTAATATCCAAATTCGTATTCGTAGTTTTAAATAATTTTTATAAATTTTTATAACACAACATAAATTATTTATTTTTATTTTTTTTATTTTTTGTTTCATTTAATACAAATGAAGAAGAACAAACACAAATTATTTGACTTTAGTTCTTAAAAATTACATTTTTTTAAAACAAAGAAAAATTTATTTTAATCTAATTATTATTTACTTTTAAGTTTAGTAAACAATCAACAAAACAATAAAAAAAAAAAAAACGAAAAATCAATTAAAGATTTTTGAATGACTAATATTTCATAATTAAATTAAGTAGGTACATATATGATGTATGTAAATATGAATAATTATACTTTTAGATGACTAATTACTTAGAAATCTTACCTATATTAAATTAAATTATTTTAAAAATTCATATTACTTAATTATCAATTAAATTTATTTAAATATATTCATATTTTGACCCATAATTTGTGTTTGTTTTTTACTGCACTTTTATAATATTCTAAATTTGTTGATGATTTGAGCTCATATATTTTGTGATTATCAAATATTATTGAAATTTTAAATTTTTACTGAAATTATTAATAAGATAATAACAGTAATAAGACTAACCAGGCAACTTAATAAAAAATAGTTTTAATAGAATTTAAATAATAATAATTTTAATGTAAATAAATAAATAAATAAATAAAACTAAAACATAACTATTAAACGATTAAATTTAAAATACCTACATACAGTTGTCTCCAAAATTATTTGTGCATAAAGCAATTTCATACTTATCACAAACACAGTTGACTGTAACTCACTAAATAGTTAAATTAACTAAATTAAATAAATAAAATAAAAAATAAATAATAAAAATAATTAACGAACAAAATTCAAAATTTTACAAAAAAAAAAATGATTCGGGAAGGGAATTCGCAAAAAAGACAAAAACAAAATTTCATAAATTTGTGCATTCAATTATTGCTCAAAAATTATTTGTGCACGTGTTCATTTTACCATCTAAGGAAGCAATGCATTATTTTTTAAAGATAATTTTGAAGCAAAATAGATTAAATGTTCAAAAGTGTCTTGTTAAGTGCGAAAGTAATCACAAAATGGCTAAACGCGTGAATTATCGGTTGAAATTAAAAATGCAATTGTAGCAGATATTATCGTGAAGTTTCTGTTCAGGAACTGTCTCGAAAATATCATGTTCACAGAAAACTATTAGCTATCAAGTCATCAAACAAAGATAAACTGGATCTATTCGAAATATTCCGGCAGTGGCCGAAAATGTAGGCCAACAAAGAGAAAAGGTGCACAAATAATAAGAGCTGTTAAGGTGAATTCTAGCATAACAATGAATCAGGTTGTGAAAAACATTAATAAAAGTAAACATCGAAAAATAGGGCAACAATTGTGGTAAATAAATTGAGAGAAGTAAATATTAAGATATATTCTGCACAAAAGAAGCCATATATTTCTGAAAAAAATAATCGTTTTAAATTAAAATTTGTTAAAGAACATATGGATAAGCCTGCTGAATTTTAGCAAAACATTCTGTGGACGGATGAATGTTCGTTTTCACTAGACGGTACGTACGGAAGAAAATTTGAGCATTTCGCCAACATTGAAAAGAAAAAAAGAACGTTATAAGATATGTCTTGTTTTTAATAGTGGGAATATAATGGTCTGGGGAAATATTTCTTTATTACGGAAAATACCCCTTGTTTAAACTACCTATCTCTATCATTATAGAGTGTTATTCCTTGATGACTATTTGATAAACACAAATTTTGTGTTACAATAAGAAAATGCAACGACACACGAGGCTGCTAATATTGTATAGTATTTGAAGTTTATTGGATTACACAAAGTGTTTTAGATTGGCCACCTTAGAGTCCTGATTCTTATGTAAATTGAGAATCTTTAGTATTACATGATAAATAAAGTATCACAAGACTAGAAATGTCATTGAAAATTCTTAGGAATCAATAGAAGTTTTGAAATTTGAAAAATTTAAGCGATTGAGATGCCTGGTCGGCTCTAGGAGGTTATAGAAGCGAAAGAATGAAATTTTTCTTATTAGGTATCATAAAATAAATCACATATAATTTCAAAGCCTTGAATATTTTTGAAAAAACCACTTTTATCAGTTATTATTTATGCATAATAAACACGTGCACAAATAATTTTTTAACAATATTTAAATGCACAAATAATTTATGAGATTTTGTTTTTGCTTTTTTTTTGCGAGTTCCCTGACCGAATCATTTTTTTTTTTTGTTTATAAAATTTTGATGTTTGTTCAAACTTAATAAATTCTAAAAAATGGGTTAATTAGTTTTATTATTTAGTTAGTTACAGGCTACAGCCAACTTTGTTTGTTATAAGTATGAAATTGTTCTATGCACAAATAATTTTTGAGATGACTGTATGTATAATAAAAATACAAAATGTTGAATTTTTTTTTTGTTGGCTTAAAAATTTTGAACCAACCGCCGCAGCCAATGTACTTAAATCACGTTTCCTGAATAAAATTTAAGTTTTTTTTAATTTTTTGCAAAATCATTGTATCGTTTTATAATAAAGTAAAATTATGTATTTCTATTTTAAGCTGTTTTAATTATTAAAATATTCTTTTTATATATCAATGACGAGATGATAAAGGAAATATATATATATACTCATATTATACATATTTTTTTTTTATTTTTGTTTTATATTTTTATACAATTAATTATATATCTATCTTGTAATTTAATTCGATCTTGACTTGATTTAAAATATTGTTTCCTGACAAATTTTAATAATTATTGGTCATCTGAAATACCGGTTTTTTGAGTCAAATTGAATTATTTTTTTGTTTTTGTAATTTATTCAATAAGTTAGTAGGTATTTTTAAAAAAAAAGTTTTTTTTTATATTTATTGCAATGATTGTATTTTAAATTTATTTCTTCGATAATTTTTTTAGATTATTTTATTTATTTATTATACTTAATTCTTTTAATTCTTATGTACAGGTTCTTAAAATATATTTTTAGTCTGAATTGCAGTTCGTTACCATTGTAGTTGTTGTAACTAAATTTAAATTAGTTATTATAATTTAAAAAAAAAATAATAATTACATTTATCTGCCGGACCTACCTACCTACATCTATCTGAGATTCCCTTTGATTATTATAATATACCAAAATCTAAAGTACAAGTATCTAAATAAAAGTACATTTTCATTATAATAAATTATTCTTTGCTTTTATTTTTGCATTTTAAACTCAAGGACATCTGGTAAATACTTTTTTTTTAAATTTTATAAGACATATTTATTATCATTAAAACATTATTATTACCTAAAATTTTATTATTCCATTATTTATTAAAATAAAATTCAATCTTCATAATTATATAAAATGAAAAATAATATAAAAAACATTTTAAATTTCATAGAAATAAAAATTCAGATTTCTGCTCTTGGACGTTATCAAATATTTTGTTAAATTGCCTCTATTGTTTCTAATGTCTGCAATCGATTGTTGTTTTTTTTTTATATATATCCACCATAGTTGAGAAGCATTTTACAAAAATAAAATGTATGTACCCTGAGTTCTGTATTGTAAAAAAATCGAAAACTTTGACAATGTTTCGAGTTCCATATTGTATGTCAAAAGTATTTTACAATGTTCCAAATTCCTAATTGTAAAATATTGGTTTTTAATCGTGCATTCAAAAGATTTTGGATGCTTTCGTAAAACTTTTACACATTACCGCTATATAAATTTATTTTTATTATTATTTAAAAAAAAATATTACTATTAAAT
Organism: Argyra leucocephala; assembly: GCA_963942445.1. Classification (NCBI taxonomy): domain Eukaryota; kingdom Metazoa; phylum Arthropoda; class Insecta; order Diptera; family Dolichopodidae; genus Argyra; species Argyra leucocephala. The sequence continues at coordinate 65,939,440 of OZ012680.1, forward strand.
TTATTTACATATATTATTAAGTTTAATTTTTACCTAATAAAAAAATAAAAGTTTAATTATAAAATAACTTAAAGAAAAAAATGGCGGAACCAGTGTAAGTACATAATTGACAAGTATATTTAAGTACATGTTTTAACAATATGTAGTATGTATATGTATGTAGGTACCTAATGCATCATATATAGGTACATATATTAATGTTAAAAATTTTAGAGAAAAAAAGTGGACACAGCCAAAAAAATTTGTTAATTATTATAGTACGGGAATTTGAATGGGATTGAACATCAAAAATTTGCATTCCCAAATATAAAAAAAAACTTTGTATTTGTTTTACTAAGTATTGTAATGGTTTTCAATTTTAAATTTCAGTTCGGTTTAAAGGCGGTTTAAAAACATTTTGTTTTACAATACGGAACTAGCCAGTACGTCCGAAAGGCAGCAAGTTTGGCAATGAAGGATATTCTGCATGAATGTGTATCCAAAATCACTTTTAGTTTTGAAAACAGCTGATGATAAATTGGTATTTTTAGAATTGTTGTATGGATCTCAAATCCAGAGTTTGCTAACTATTAATGTGAACTACATCATTTAGGAAATATTTCAATATATCAAATTTATCAAATTCATTTTAAACGATTAGGAATTTACATTTTGTTTCCTCAATTGAAATTTTGAATCAGTTATGAACCGTGAATAGAATAAAAACATTTCATTTATATTTGAATCTATTTCTTGATTTAATCCATCTTAGTCTCAATTTTGTTAAATACATATTTAGAATACGTAAATGTAAACATATAAAATGCATGTATACAAACTAAAATAAGAAAATCTAAATAAAAAAATTTTATCTTTCTGATTTAGTTTTCAATACAATGTTCGGTTATTTATCATTTTTCTTTTTACTATATTCTAAACGAAATTTTGTATAAATAATTTGGTAGACCCACAGGGGACCGATTAAGAACTATTTTACATACTCATCTCAGATCGGCCAGTAAGATCGGCCATACAGAGTAAAATACTGTTGGGTCGTGGAACATATTCCCATGCAGACTAATAAAGTAACGGAAGGACTAGCTGAAGATGGGTCGAAATTGGCCTCAATTAAACGAGGAGAACGATATATATTTCTTTGAAGAGATTTACTAAAATGTTGACACGATAATCACAATTCAGATTTATTTTGGCTGATGGAATAAGATCAGATCTTGTAAAACCTGCAGCAAGTTATAATCGGAAAATTAGGAAATCGCTTCAGCTTAATAGAAAGTACATTAGAATTATAATGGATATGTTCACAGGTCATTGTTCGTTTGACAAGCAATTCGACTGAGATTTGTTAATATTGATATGAGCTGTACACGGTCTTGATACTACGGAAAATATCAAGTATCTGATTATGATATAGAATATTCGCAAATTTGTCATAGCTACGATTGTAGAGAATATTTAATTGTCCAGTTCGTGTTCTTGTTGTATTATGGGGAATTGCTATGGGTTCACACATTTCTTAACGTCGTGACAGCAACGGATTTACTAAACTAAGGATTGCATAAGAAATGTACCCTTCTTGATATTCTTACTTTATAATTTAATAGTTTTGTTTTATTGCGGCCCTACATTAGTAACTATCTGATGTAGCGAAATATAATACTCTGGCGTTTTTCTGGTTATTTAACTTGATAAAAAAACTTGTTGAATTTGTAATTAAAACATGAATGCCAATATAAAAAAGTTTTAAAAACATCATAAACTTTACACGTCAATTTTATTATAGTTACAAATATTATTTTGTGGTCTGCAGATATTTTTGTGTCCATTCTTTAGGGTATAAGAATTTAGCAAAGGTATGTATATATTAAACACCTATAGTTAGTTATAATTGATGAAGACTTGCTACAAAAATTATCCTATGTAAAGTATAAAAGTCAAATTAAATTTGAGCTAAAATACATAAATATCAAATTGTATTTTATACATATGTACTTGCAATACAACGTGTTTCATAATTTTAATTACCCGTAGAATATCTGATAATTAAAATAACTTTCATATAATATGATGGATGAAAAATTTTGATTAATAATTTTTGATAACAAAATAAACCTATTGTATTATGTATGTATAATAATCTGTTTATCAAATTATAACACCTGTCTGTATTTATTTAGGTATACCCGAATTTATTTGCAACATTTTAGGGTGTCTACTAACACATTGTACAATATATATATATATGTATTAAAATTGACTTTGAGTTTAAAGTTTCCCAGTTTATTAAAATTAAATTTCAATTTTTTTTTATTGCTTTTGTATTAATTTCTTAAGCTTTTCTAATTCCCATAAATTCATAAATATTAAGTTCATATTATAATTCATATCTAAAATATTAAAAATTTAATTAAAATTAATTTTTACTATGTTAGTATCAAAGTTAATAATAATACGGGCCGTAGTAGATTTCAGTAAAGTATTATTTTAATATACTAATAAAACTCACACTTAGATAAACTAAATTTCATTGCATACAGAGAAATTAAATTTTTACAAGTACTTGACATTTTTTGATGATTTTCTTGATTCAGAGTTAGTAACTAAATATTTAATTTTTTTTATCAATTTTAAAATGAATGAAACAGACATTTTTACATTTTTTTATGTATTAATTGGTAAATAGAATAAATTAAATTTACATAGTGATGCAAGCAGTACGTACAGTAGCAAATATAAAACAATACTTTCGAGTATGAAATTCAATGGATTAGATACTCTGTGCAATAGAGTTACTAGATTTCCAAACTATATATATGGAAGGTATTATATTCCTAGAATAACTGCAGAAATAAATTAATTAATTAATTATTTTTAATGTATGTCATTCGTATTAACTAGTTATAAGTATTGTATTTTATTTCATATTTAATGCATTTGTTTTTTCTTCCATTTACTTAATATTAAATTTTTTGTCTTACATTTTGCTTTACTTTATAACTTTAATATAGAGTTTTTTATTTTTATTTTTGAAATATCAACCTAATATTGTTGTATTATATATTCTATTTAATTATTTCTATTCTGTTATTTAATTCATCGCATATTCTCAGGAATATCAGAATGATCTTATATTTATCTAATTTTAACATTACAGTTTTGCAAAAAAATTTTTGATTTACTTATGATAATGTACTTATGTACTAAGGTGTACTAGGGTGATATGTAACATAAATAATATAATAAATAAATTAATTTAAAAAACCAAAACTAACTAACTATAATATAAACAAATTTAAAAATAAATAAAAAGCCTTTGTTTTAAAATTAATTTTAGTTTTTAAGTAAAAAGTAGTAAAAAAGTGTTTCAAAATGTATGTTACTATTTAATAAGTAGTTAGTTACATAATTATAATAATACTATTTTTGTTAATATTTAAAAAAAAAAATCGTAATTACAATAACTATTAATTATCATTATATTTAATATGGAAAATGAAAAAATTACGGTACAAACAAATATCTCAGTCATTTCACAGCCCATTTTCATTATTATTCTTTTAAATTATAGATATTTAAAAGGAGACATAGCGAAACTAAATATTTTTTGAAATTATTTTTAAAGTTTCGATTCCCGATGAAAACAAAATGCTTTATAAATTTTTCGACCTGATCCAGAGTATCCTTTGTGAATGGAATAAAATATGTGCCAAAAAAAATAATTGAGAGTTAGTTGTTTTTGATAATGAGATTTGTTTTTATTGATATATTTAAATGATGGAATAAAAGTCGAGTTTCCTTTTACTAAGCATTTATATTTATTTTGCAAATATCGATATTTCGGAAGCAACTTGCTTCCTTCATCAGTGCTTGCGACTAATTTGTCTCGATCTATATCGAGATATATATAAATCGACTAAATGATTAGTGAAAGGAAACTCGATTTTTATTCCATCATTTAATTGAGAGTTATTTTTATTATAATTGAAAGAGTAATTTAATAAGACTTAGTACCATAGTTAATGTACGAAATAGTGTTTTCTATATAAAATACTATAAAGAACCCAAAAAATAATGCTTGTACGTTGTAGAGTATAAAAAAAAATAATGGTTACAAAATAATATATACAGATATAAAAATATAATAATAAAGTACACCCACTAATAAACCAAATAAAAAGTCGTTGCAATTAGGAAACAGTTGAGGAAAATGTTCGTGGCGACGAACAAATAATATCTTTTAAAGGCTACAAAAAATATTTCAAAGACAAATCGTTTTCTTGGAGTGCTGTAAATAATGTGTTATGTGAAAAATCTGGTTTTCCGTATCACTTTATTATGTAACAGGGCCCAACTACAATTGATATTAGGTCGGAACTACTTAGAATTTACTGTTTAACCACGGCTGTTGTCGTTCAGCTGGCAAAAAGATTGGAAAACGTTGGGCATACTCTATATTTCGATAACTACTTTAATTCTTACAAATTGCTAGAAATTAAGTCAAATTAATGGTACGATAGTCGAGTAGTATATTTGGCCTCGAATTTTGTTTCTGTTGGAAATTTAGACATGTTTAAAAGATAAAACAAAAAAGAACGAAAATATGTAGAAGTTAGTAGACCGGAAATCGTTAAGCTTTATAATTCGTCCATGGGCGGTTTCGATGCGTTGGTTCAATTTATAAGTTACTATAGAATATTTCTAAAATTTAAAAAATGGCCGCTACGCATATTTTATCATTTCATTGATTTTTCTTTGGCAACAAGCTGGATACTTTATAAAAAACATTGTTCCAAACTTAGTTTGGGAAACAAAGAAATTTGAAATTTAACTAGTTTTAGATTGGCAGTTGCAAATAGCTTGCAAAAAAAGAGGTCGACCAGCTTCATCTCTATCTAAAAGTCCAATGCCGGTTAAAAAGATATACGAAAGTCGGCCTATCATTGAAGTACGAATAGACATAACTATGTAGTAACTATATAGTTACGATCACTTTTCGACACATGTAAGCGACAAAATCATACTAGGTGCAAAACTCAGGTTGCAAAGGTAGAACTTTCTTCAAATGTGTGAAGGGTTCGGTGCATCTTTGTATATCAATGAAAAAAGACTGCTTTATCGAATTTCATGGTTGCAAACTTACAATATAATTTTTTTGATTTGTGATACATAGCTAATATACCGATATGTGAAATATTATTTATTTTTATGTTATTTTTCAAATTTAAGCTTTAGTTATTCATTTTAGTTTGTTTTTACATAGAAATTTATGTATTTTATTTACTAATTTTTATTATTTTCATGTATGAACTGAATAAATGTTCAAAATTACAATACTCCTTTGTTGAAATTTGTACAATATGTTGTACAAATTTACCCCCCTTTATTTAAAAAGGAAGAAAAAAAAATTAGAAAAGAATTCAAATAGAATAAAATAAAAGAAATAATATGAAAATTTACGGATTGGTTAAAAGATATTTATTTACCCTTCTCTTGAAAACTTCTAAGTTATATGTTTGATGGAACACAAAGGATGGTTAGGCGTTCCGTAGTTTAGACTTTTAGAGGTTCGGTTGATGAAAGAATTTTTATATTTTACAGTTCTGGTTCGAAGAGGCTCTACTATAAATTTGTGAGCGAGGGCTGTCCTGCGAGTATTACGCTGAAAGGGTTGTATTTTGGGCATACTATTTTTAATTTCGTCAGAGCAATTACCCAACAGATATTTATAAAATAGAGTCGCTCCTCCTACATTACGGCGATGATTTAATGATGTTAGGTGTTGTGTAACATCTCTATCATTGATAATTTTGATGGCTCGCTTTTGTACTTTATTTAGGTACTGTAGGCTGGTACTAATATGTGAGTTATATTCTAGTCGACGCCGAATGTATACTTTATATATTAGTTGGAAGATGTAAAATACTTTCTACTTTTGCTTAAGAATCCTGAACATTTCTCAGCATCCTTCGCGACAGAAAAAATGTGATCATGTCACTAAAGTTTGTTGCTTATTTCCATTCCAAGAATTCTTAGAGTTTCAGAGTTTTCGGTATTTATATTTCCGAATAGAATATTAAGTATTAATGGGCTCTGATGCTTTGTTGATATTAGACAACTCTTGGTTTGTGAAGCATTAAATTTTACCCTATTAACTTTCCCCAATCATATATATTTTTTGAAAATCGCTGTTTAGAGAAAATTAGAGATCTCTGTTAAGTGAAGTCAAACAGGCATTTAATATGTTGTCTGTTGGAGTTGAAATAGACGAAAGAAATGAAGATACCATGTAAACAGAATGGCAGAAAATCGGCTGACGAAGGTAGTAAGTGACTGCCAACTCAATCCCTGCTTTCGGTAATGCTGAATTGATGATCAATCAATTAACATTTAATGCGATCGATCAACTGTCAAATCGACAAATGTATACTTTGATATTACTGAACATAAATTTTTCCTTTGTGAATTGTGATTTATTGTGTATATTTTTGGTTTTTATTTAATTTTTTTTTTTAAATCCGTTTTTTATAAAGATATGTAATAAAAATTACAAACAATAGATTGAAGTTACATATTTACATATTTAAAAATCTGTAGGACCATAAAATTTTTTTTTACTATACAATCAAAGAACAAAATAAATGACGATCAGCAACTAATCATAAAATTGTTTGCTGCTTTGTATGCTTAAATTTGACTGCCATTTTACATAACATGACGATTGTCAATTGTCGTCAACTGCATAACCGAAAGCATGATGACAGTTGATTTTTTTACAGTTGCAGCGCAGACGACATTACCGAAAGCAGGGAATATGAAACGACCACCAGGAACACCTTCGAAAAGATGATAGAAGAAGAAGTAGATTAATTCTAAAATGTCAGTTTCCAATAAACTCATCTATATTTAAGTAGAATTAGTATGTGAGGGTGTTGCATAGTGTAAATTAATTGATTCTTAAATTGGTCATTTTTTTTAAAGCAGACAATATGAAAGAGAGAAGCCACTTCTATTAATATATTTAAATTTACTGTAGTATACTACGATAAACTAGTGAGAAAAGGTTGACCGATCAGAGTCGATAATCCATATTTTAACATTAGTTTTGTTAATTAAATTACGTATCGATTGGCTATAAACAGTATTCAATTTCTTTTCCTTCATCAGCTGCTATTTGTTACGGGTTGCTGTTCTAAACTCAACTGTAACTTGGTACATATTTGTATTATTTTATAAGCATAAACTGAATTTACCATTATAAACTTATCCTTCTTATGTAAGAAATGTAAGAATGTTGCATTTCTATATTAAATTTGAAGAATTATGATCAGAAATAATCAGACAATATCATTTGAAAATATAGAAGAGCATACGTATATTTTTTTTATTCCTATTATATATTTTGTTCTTTCGACATTTTTAAAATCATGATTTATTCCTGTTTACCTTAGCCTTTGTACTCTATAATATTCTAAATTCCGCCTTCTGCAATAAAAATAAAAATTTCCACATATTATTTATTATAGTTAGTTTTTATTTATAAAAAATAAACTAAAAATAGAGAAAAATGTTAATTTATTTGCTGTCGTATCATAATTCACAGTATAAAATCAATTTAAATTCCCGTGAATGTTTTACAAACTAGAACCCCTGTAAGTACTGTAGTAAATAATTAATTCTTCAGATTATTTTCAATGCTTTTATTATCGCTTTACTATTATATTATGTACTTTTATTATTTGATAAGGATTTATATAAAATTGATTAAATGTAACTAAATGGTTTTATATAGTTGTAGAGTTGTTAAAAAAATTAAGTATTGTAAAAATCTTATAATAACAAAAATATTGAACTTTGTTTTATACACTTTACATAGTGTTTCGATATTTGGTATTTTGTTTGGCAAGGTACTAACCTACAAAATTACTATTAAATTTAGTGTGTTAAATAGTAATTTGCATGTGAGTTGTATAGGCCTATTCGCATTGTATTCGTGTATACTCCACCTCCCATATAGTCCTATTTTTCAATGGATTATTTCTCTTGGATCCAACTTATGTTAAAATCAATGAATATTTTGACTAGAAAAACCAAAATTGTGATGTTATTAAAGTGGTTAGAGTCACTATTAAATGTCTGCATAAATAAGGATAAAAAAAGCAAAGTTTAACCTCTCTCAATCTATTATGTCTGCTGGGTACCAAATACGGGATCCTGACTTAATATAAACTTCCATTAAGTTGATTCATAAAACATGTCGACTTTTTTTTCTCCAAAAATGTCGATTTTACTAAAAGTTAGCCTTCTAAAATGTTGACTGACAAAATGTCGACTCGTAGAATATCGATATATTTTTTTAATCCAAATAAAATCCACACATGTAAATAATTTTTTAAACGCAATTTTTGTTTTGACGACATAACTAATGTAAGTCCTTCGCGCATTGAGAAGGAATCATAAAATTTTCATTTGATTGTATTTGTGTTTCACAATTATAGTGTTAAATAAAATTGACGTTCGTCCATGCATAGCAAATCCACCTTCAGTTTACATGATCCAAAAATATTTTTTTTTTGCATAGCCACTGCTTAATACAAAAATTTAAATATCTATATTTTTTGTGTTTTGCAGTTACATTTTCCTGCCGTCGGGGAAAACAGGGTTTCAATAAATTGGCGCGGATGTTTGGGATGGTAGAATGGTCCACATTTCTTCAAAATTACTTATTTTTCATATGAAAATATTCCATTTTGTTTTTTCGAAATATGAATATGAACATCCATATGCTATACTTTAAGTTGGATTCAAAATCAGGATTGTCTATTTTTCCAGAATATAAATTTATATATGCCAGATTGTAAATTAGCATGGAGTTTATAGTTTATACAAAATTAGAGCTACAATCTTTTATTTACGTTTACAATTTTTGCTTTTTTAAGGTCAACATTTTGTACAAATCCATGTCAGTATTTTAGAATCGACTTTTTACAAGAATCGATAAATTTTACAAGTCGACATAATGGATGTCGAAATTTCTTTAATCGATATTTTGTGATTCGACATTTAAAAAATCGACATAATTTCACTGACCCACCCAATGTATTACGTGAGCTTTGGCCTTTTTCATGATGTTCCTGCATTCTAGGCTTTCTTAATAGCTTTTGTCATCCAATTTTGAACTTGGAATTGCTGGATTCATTATAGTTGGGGCAGCCTATAAATATCTTATGTTTAGTTTGTTCCTTCTTTATTCTCGAAACGTGCCCGATTCGTCGTAGTTCTCTGCTTTCACAAATAGAACGATATATTTGTTCCTCCTCCCACGATAGATTTTGTAAAGTAGTATCAAAATACGTTTAACAGAATACGTTTTTTGCACTACCCTAGATTGCTCCAAGGTTGAATTCGAATATTAAAGAGAACTACAAAACTATAAATAACTTTAAAATGAATTTCATCAACTCAAAACTAACATGTACGTTCTAGTAGTATATATTAGCATGGTGGCTGTCCAATCTTATAATTTAGAAAATTAGAGTGCAAATGTTAAGTTAATTTACAAAGAAAAGCGGAATGGAACTGTTATAATTTGAATATAAACAAAATTTATAATTCTACGAAAATGAAAAAAAAATCAATACCATAAACATGGACAACAATTAATCAAATCTGTACTAATTAATTCTTTTTCATCTTTTGTTGATCCATATTTTGAAAAATTCGAGTTTATTGAGTTCTCTTACTGTTAAGGTCCATGTTTCTACACCATATAGTATAGGCCAAACATAGCATTGAACGAATCGTAATTGAAGGCCTAAGTTTATTTCACAACAGCAAACAACGTTTTTGTGTTTAGGAAATTTATTTCTTGCTGATTTAATGTGGCATCTAATTTCCTATTCGCAGCTTCAATCTTCGTGTAACCAGCATCCGAGATATTTGTATGTGGAAACTTTCTCAATTGAAAAGTTATTTATTTTAATTGTTACCGCAGTGTAAGTTGTTCTTTTTCTACTTACGATTATTAATTTAGTTTTTCAGATATTCATTTTTAAGTTGTTTGTTATAAGGATTGTATCATCTGCATATAGGATGTTATTTGTATATGTCCCATTGAATTTTGTACCAACATCTGAATCATTCACTGCTTCTTGAAAAATGCCTTCAGCATATATAATAAAGGTAAAATAGTAAAGGGGAGAGAATACAACCTTGTCGAACTCCTTTTTGAATGTCATTTCATTGTATACTATTTATTTTTACACGGTCTGTTTCTTGCCAATATAAGCTATTTATACACATTATGATATTTTTATCTATGCCAATTCTATTTAAAACCTCCATCAGCTTATGATCTTATCAAACGCATTTTCATAATCCAAAAACGATAAAAGAAAACATCTTTATGAACATCAAGAAAATTTTGTACAAGTATACTTGAATATTAAAAAGGAGTTCTTTAGCTATAGTTCTGTGTTTGAATCCAAATTGCGTTCTGCCCATGTGCAATTCACAATTTGTGTAAATACGATTATGTAGCACTTTCAGGAATATTTTGACTAATTAATCAACATTATTATTCTTTTTTTTTAATTATTTATTTTTTGTTTTTGCTAATCAATCAATAACAAATTTTTTTATTTCAAAGTTTCTTATGGAATGAATTTATTAAGTTGTACAGGGTGTTCATTAAGCATTGAAACATTTATATAGGTAATAGTATGTGACAAGTAGAAACTTGTTTCATTTATTGGGCCTTATTCTGAGAAGCGTATTTTTCGGTACATACTGAAAAATATGATAAATTTATTTTTTGGTATTCTGCAAAACGAAATAGCGATACTGATAGGTTTTTATCGCAACGGTTTTCATAGTATTACGATTTTTTTTTGTTCGCTGTCAGAAAAAAGATAAATATATCATTATAGAAAAAGGTTGTGAAAGATGGCGAATGAGAAAAAGTAAATATATAATTAACGTAAAATTCAAGTAAATTAATTTAATTTATATATATATTATTTATTATATTTATTTATATTTATTTATATAATATTATTTTACATTTTTAATCATGGAAAAGTTATAGACAAATAGAAGACAGGTTGAATGTTTGTTGGTGCAATGATTTTTACATGTGTTTCATCAACATACACAATAATTCCTGGGAATCCAAGTTTAGTATAAAATCTTAATTTGTTGAATGATTTTTCTTCTTCGGTTTCAGGAAATTTTATATACTCTCGACACAATTCGGTCTCTAATATTGACAATGTTTCGGCTAATATGTTAGAAATAGTTGAGTTAGCTGAACCCACCAAAAACTCGTTCCCCACGCCTTTTTGATAACTTCCTTCAGCAAGGAAGCGCAATTTTCATACCAATTTTATAATAAGTTTTACTAAATGTGGACCAATTGCAGAATTAAAATTATTGTCTAATTTATCTATAATCATTGTAAAGGCTTCTTTCGAGAGCCTGAAATACTTAATGAATTTAAAAAAAAAAACAAATATAATTGAACACATTTTTTTTATTTCAGATCATAATCATGTAGTTGTTATAACTCACCTACGTTAAAATAGGCAAATCTAATGGATTCGATTTAAGTAAATGCGTCTCTTGCTCCTCATCAGACGATGTTTCGTAATATAAATGAAGAAAATTTTTTTAATAACTATAAAACTTTAATTTAACTTCACTTAATTTCACTTGTCAAACAAAAAATGTCAAAATATAAAAAAAAAAATTGACAGTTTTAACGAGCAATGCTGCCAGTTTTTCAAAATATCGTATCATTCGCTTCTCAGAATATCAAATGTGATGCAATGTGATGCTCTACTGCTACGCAGCGAAAAAGTGATTCGCTTCTTAGAACAAGACTTATTGTGTGTTTAGATGTCTATCATTCTATTCAAAATGAATTTGTACTTGATTTAATTTCACTGCTGAATGAATCCATTGTAATTAGAAGTTCCACTATAATTCTTTGAATTTGAATATTTTTTAAGATTTTGTTCAAAACAAAAAAAAAAGAATTTTTTTAATTTAAAATGATTTTCGATTCCGAGTTAGACACGCTGTGGAAGGTAATATTGTGCTTATGATATCTTAATCACCTGTTTATATCTACTTATTATTCATAGGGTTGATTATGTTATATTGTGCAAACTTTTACTAAAAAACAATTGTTTGTATAATTTTTTTATTAAACCGTTATGGTGGTATAGTATAAGTTTTTTTGGTTTTTTTTTTGTGATTGCGATCAATTTTAAAAAGTCAAATTGATAAATTTAATTTACCAATGGATTTTATTTTGTTATCGTTCATTCGGTTCATTTGTGTGTTGACTGTTGAGTTAAAGGTATTCATTTAAATTTCGGATACAATATAAACTGTTTTTTTTTTTTTTGTTTTTGCAATGATTTCAATGACTTTGATAATTTATCATAAGTTAACCAGAATTTTAATATGTTAATTTTATACAAAAAACATTGTTTTTCCAATGTTAAAATTTATGAATTTATGATAGTGATAATGCTATGATAATTGATTTATGATACAAATTTAAAATAAAAAAAAATATATATTTTATATTATTTACTAGATTTAAAAAATGTCATAGTTCAATTCTAGTAACGATTAATTATTTTGGATGTTTAAGTTATTTTAAATTAAATATATTAAAATTTCGATATTAATTAATAAAATATTTAATCTAATATATAAATTAAACATAAAATTGTATGTATTTTAAATTATTTTTTTCAAACGAGTTAAATACAAATTTTATTTTAATTATAATCTTATTCAATTATTTATAGGATAAAGTTCAATTTTATATTATTAAATCTATTATTAAATCTAATTGTAACATGATTTTAAGTATAGAGAAAAATATTTATATTTGATTTAATAAAAAGTTAAAAAAGATAAAAGAAAGTAGTTCAGATTAAGATTGATATTATATATAAAGATAAAGATATATGTTTAAGACCTAGCCTAAGCTGTCTGGTCGAATTGTGTATATTATAAATACATTTTTATTTTCCTAATACGTGTTGGAACGATCACATGAATATTTAACAAAGTTATTAAGACATACAGAAAGAGATATTTAAGACAATTCAAATTGGTTTTTTTTTTTGTAATAAGTATTTAAATTTAATAATTAAATTTAAAATTTTTTTAAATAAGTTCGAAATATGAATTTAATATTAAATTTTCTGAGTGATGAGTGTTCTTAACAAAAAGCTATATGACGTAATATTAATGTAATTTTTATGCTATGTTATTAAAAGCCATATATTTTAGATATCGTGGTTATTTTAGTAAAAATTTGATTAAAATTTAAGTAAAAATTCTGATTGGATATATTTGAAATTTTAATCAGATCATAAGGTGAATGAAAGTAATTTCGTCATGTTAAAGAAGTTTTGTGATAGGTAAAACGTGTATTTAAAATATTTAATATATATTCAATTTAAATATTATTTTTAATTAGTTTGGAATATTTCTATGGCTTCAAGGTAAAAGTACTTAAATCACTAATCATTTTTACTTAAGTGAAATAAATTACTTTTACCCACATGGCAAAATAGAGCTTTCATCAATTATAAAATTCAACCTAAGTATTAATTTAGATGCAACCTAAGTATTAATTTAGATGTAAGGTAAAATTAATGTTATTTTTAGGAATTGTTTCGTTCATCATAACACTACTAGAATTCATCAGTAGGTATTTATAGTGTTAGGCTACCTATATACAACTCCTACTTTCATTTTGATTGATTTTATAACTTATTAGAAGATGACAACAGTGCATTTGTGAGTTATACAAATCGAACAAAATTTCAATGTAAAATGTTATTTTTATCAAATAAATTTATGTAGTTACTTATAAATTTTTTTAAATGTGAAATGAATTATTAAAATTTCCATGTCATTTTACTTTTAATAAAAAGAACAATATTTTATAAAATTAATGAGTTAGAAGGTGAAAAAAGAAAAAAAATTTTGCCCTGAAGTCATATAGATGTACAAAATGATATTTGACTTTTTCAGCCAGTTTAAAATATTGTATTTTTTTAATTTTATAAAATAACTCGTAAAGTAAGCTAATTTCGTTATCAAAATCATTGTGTTTTTAATTTTGTCACGTGATGTTGGTAATTTCGTCGATGGTAAAGAAAATAAGGTTTTATTTTATAAAAAAAATGTATACATTTTAAATGTTTAAAACAATCAGAAAATACTTAAATCATTGCTTTGTATACTGTATCAGGCTTCCATATTAAATTTTTTTTCCGAACATTACATTTCGTATTATTTTCGTCTAAAATTACAATAACAATTGAACGTTAATTTTTTACGTTTTATTTTTTGTTCTTATATTTTCTCATATTATTTTTTCCTTGCTGTGTTCAATAAGTTTAATGTGTAATGTGTATTATACCTATTTGTTTTGCAAATTAAACTTAATTGAACAAAATAAGCCTTGTGTGTGAGGAATTTTGTTTGAAATCAAAATAAAAAGAGATTTTTTTTTAGTCTTCTGATAGAAGCTGGATATTATTTTTACTAAAATTTTTTAATCTACTGGCCTGTTAACAATATACAAGGCAATGCTTAAATTAAAATTAAAAAACAAAAATTAAGTTAATTTTCCCTCGCTCCTTTAAATTGAACAGCCCCCGACAAAATAAATTATATTGTACTTAAATTTTTCGTTATTCATATATTTTCGTACTAATTATAGTTATTTAGAATTACAATTATTTATTGTAAGTAACAGATTCGTTGCAATAATTAATATGAATTACAAATATTAAGTACAAATAATTATTTTTAATTAATATGAAATACAAATATTAAGTACAAATTATAGAAAAAATTTGAATATACATTTGTCTTATGTCTATAGTACCATTGATTAATAATACTATAAAAATAGACATTTTCATACAACAGAAAATGTTCAGCTCAATTTTTTCAAATTCTCTTCATTATATATATTTTCTGGGGTATATTCAATGTGTTGGTGCATTTTCTATATTCAATTTGAATTTTTAAATTTTTGAGCGTCTTATACGACTTTATTCTCTAAATAATTTGTATGTGTTTAGTTTCTCTATACTGTTCTTGAATATTATTGTTTTTAACTTTTTGTTATTTGAATTTGTATAGGTAATTTGAATTTTTTTTTAATTGATAGGTACAAAAATTTCAAATTGGATAGCATTTTTATCGAGTAGTCTTTTAAGAATATTTTTTTTTTATTTTTCTCTCAATATACATTGTAATAAAAGGATTTTTATAATTGTTGATATTGTGCATGTATATTATTTGTAATAATAAATTATAAAATTATAATATAATTTTATAATGTTTAGGAAACGAAAATATTTTTCTTGTTTTAATTGAAAAATTTTCAAAAATAAAACCAATTTCAAAAAATTCAAATAATAGTGAACATTCATCCACGTAATGATTTCTAATATATATTCATACATACATATACGTATATGTATAAATTTACAAATAGAATCAAATTTTTGTTAAAGTTGTTTTAAATACAATTCTAAATTTTAAATTCAATTCATATCGGTTTTTAGGTACATACGTTCTTATATACCTACGTTCAATTATTTCATCTCTAATATTTCATTATGAATAGCTATTTAAATTTCGTTTTCAAATTTTGTGTTAATTTTTTAAAAATAGTATAATCCACATGTATGGCAGTTTGATACTTTTTATGTGAAAAATTCAGCAAAATATCTAATTGCTAATTCTTCAAAATTACTAAATGATTTACTATGTGATTGAACTGTATTTGAAGTTAAAGCTAAAACATTTTCCTTCTCATTTCTTCAGGACAATTTTCAATAATAAAATCTTCATGAGCCAAATCATTGGCATCAATGTCCAAATAATTGTTGTGATCTGTTTCACAATTTGAGGATGCATTTTCGTTATAAATACTCGCCTCGTCTTAGCAAAAATATTCCCAATTTGTTGTGCAGATGGATTTCTGCAATAATCACCAGCAGATCTTATATGAGAAAACATATTTTCTAACGGATGTTGGTTCAGCCTGCGCGTCATCAAGAAATTAATATTCTATCAATTTGATCTTTCGATAAAGATAATACAGCAGTTATTGTTTAGGCCATTCCATTAATGGAAACATTTTTTTTGGTACTTTTAATTTTTGATTTTTTAAGATATTCTAGCCTTTCCTCTAAGAATAAAAACGGAGAATTTTTAACGGTTGTGAATTCAAAATTTTTAATTTTTTGTGTTAAAATTTGAAGAATTTGAGTAATCAATTAACTAGTTAACTCTTAAAACAAAATCAACAGTCAGATTGGCTTTATTACTCAATAAATTAAAAAAAAATCGATCAGTGTTATTTATTGCTTTTATGGCTGCATATGTACTATGACTAAATAATTGAAAAGCTGATTTTACTGACATTTTTTCAAATGTGTTAGAATGAATATGGGTGCTACGAACTTTAGGTAAAATTGTTGAAAGCTAATAATATCATTATTACAGTTTTCAAAATCGGGTTTTATAAAAGAATTTCTGACAGATTTTATAAGATGCCATATCAAACTAAGCATAAATTTTATTTCCATTCCAATCATAAAAAAAGTGTCTACCTTATTGACACCAAATAATTCATAAGTATTTCGATTTGTACTGCATTAGTCACAAGCAGGTGCAACAGTTTTAGAACCAATCTTTGTTAGCTCCTTAAGATATTTTAGTAGTAAATTGATAAAAAAATGAAAGGTTTTAAAGTTACTCTTTTCAAATTATTTTTGGATAAATTGTAACCCTATGCGTACTTATAACTTTCATGTAAACTTTGAATCATAAAGAAATGTGCTTCTGTTGCTAGTTTTTGTTTTCTATCCCCATCTAAATCTTCCACACCATCTATACAATCCCTTTTTATACTGTAAGATGTTTCTTTTTCTTTATAAATTATTTCCTTTAGAAATTCATTTATATAAAAAATGATTTTGGTAACTGGTACATTTTATGAAATTATTAACTGAGATATAATCAAGAAAATTGTTTCCAAAGAGAAAAGTGCTCATCAAAAATATTGCCCAAAACTGGAAATACTCATATCAGTCCCAGTACTTTGCAAAAAATCTTAGCTGTTTTAGCTTTTCAATTAATTACATATGCAAATATGCAGCTACGAAAACAAAATAATTATAATTTTAATTTTTCCATATAATAATGAGTAATAAAGTAAACCTGCTGTTGTGAGTAATATGTACACTGCTGGTCTTTCTTTAAATTCTTCAAATATTTATACTAAAAATACGTACAAACAACTATTAAAAATTGTCCATATTTGTTCGTAGAAAAAATGTTAGATTATCTTAAAAAATTAAAAGTTCTAAACAAATCCACCTGCACAATAAGATTTTTACAAATATATTACGAATTTGATGAATTTCATTTACAACAACAATATATTTTCAAAGCTGGAGTAAATCATGACAAGCCTTTGGATATTGATATTTAATGCTCTTGTTATGAAAATAATGACAAAGTAGAAAATTCTGAATTTGAAAAATACCATTGTAAAATTGTGCGTTGCAAGCTTTAATTATCTTAAAAATAAATTGTGTGCTTACTGCAACAAAAAAGCATATTAAATATACTTTTCAATTTACTCTACCGTTAAGATTTTTTATAAATTTTACAAAAATTAATGATGAGTTTTTCAAATATTTTTAAATTCTGTTATAATTTTAAAATCCATGCGTACATACATATCCACATATTGAAAAAACCAAAAAGAAAGCCTCTTAAAAATAAAAATTTGATTCTATTTGTAAATTTATACATATACGTATATGTATGTATGAATATATATTAGAAATCATTACGTGGATGAATGTTCACTATTATTTGAATTTTTTGAAATTGGTTTTATTTTTGAAAATTATTCAATTAAAACAAGAAAAATATTTTCGTTTCCTAAACATTATAAAATTATATTATAATTTTATAATTTATTATTACAAATAATATACATGCACAATATCAACAATTATAAAAATCCTTTTATTACAATGTATATTGAGAGAAAAATAAAAAAAAAATATTCTTAAAAGACTACTCGATAAAAATGCTATGCTATCCAATTTGAAATTTTTGTACCTATCAATTAAAAAGAAATTCAAATTACCTATACAAATTCAAATAACAAAAAGTTAAAAACAATAATATTCAAGAACAGTATAGAGAAACTAAACACATACAAATTATTTAGAGAATAAAGTCGTATAAGACGCTCAAAAATTTAAAAATTCAAATTGAATATAGAAAATGCACCAACACATTGAATATACCCCAGAAAATATATATAATGAAGAGAATTTGGAAAAATTGAGCTGAACATTTTCTGTTGTATAAAAATGTCTATCTTTATAGTATTATTAATCAATGATAGTACCAATTTCATAGTTATATATTTTTTTAATTTTTGATGTATTAATTAATTTAAACTTAATTAATTAAAAACTGCGTTCTTTGTAAGTAGCTTTGTCATCATAATATAGAATAGTTCCAATTTTACACTTTAGTCCGATTTTAGTGTTAATTGACATAATTGATTATAAAATCACCGTTGTCATATATGTACTTCCTTAATCACAGTTTCCGATAAACTTTCAATAATCCCCTATAATTCTATAATTACATTTACATCTGTAGTTAATTATTATTAATAATATTGTAAAATAGACGATAGCTGACTAAGGTTATATACAATAAGTCAATATTATATTTAATTGTTTTTTAGAAGCATGTTAGGCATCGACTTTTACATGTGTTTATCGAAAAAAAAAATGGAAAATTCCGTAATATTTCATACGATTTTCAATTTACTATGTAAATGTGAATAGTGGTTTATATTTTATAGTTTTATTAATTTTATTTACTGTCGTTTTTTTTACCCAATGTTGTTTTCTTATCAAAATATATCATCATTTATTTTATGACATCTACCCACATTCATATTGATATTATTCAAAATTTAAATTTATAGTTTCAAAAAAAAAAAGATAAAAAATATAGATACTTTTATTCTTGATGAAATAAACAACACTTGCTTTTAGTATATTTATTTTAATAGTAGGTTGATATACAACGGAATATTAATTATTTTTCAATTTTTTTCAATTTTTACAAAATATATTTTGATTTATTAATCGTTTATTTGAAAATATTTTTAAAATTTCTATTGTTTGCACGTTTTTTTGCAAGTTTTATTATTGTTACAAATTTGGCCACCGCAAAAAGTGTCACTAACTGTCCGTCCTGATTTACTTATGTAATAAAGAATTGTTAACATTTTCGTAATGCGACGCAACCCGCTTCAATTACAAAAATTTCATACGAATTGGTCTGTTTTAGCGATTTGTATACAAATTTACCGTTACAAAAGTATATCATGTTTAAAATATGGAAATCATTTCGTAATTTTTATTTTTCTATGCTGTAAGTTTTATGAATTTTTCTTTTGTTTGAATGCAAATGTTCGGCTATAAATATTTTAATTTATTGATCTATCATGTGTGCCTACAGTTTATTTAGGTTATCAATCTTAGAAGTAATTGTATGTTATTATTTATTTTAGTAGTATGTACCAACAATCTAATCCGATTGGGCACGCCAGTTCATTCGGATGTTCCGGAATCGTTGTCATCTAGGTATGATATACAAGTTGTTGTTTTTACATACTCGATTCATCAATTTAGAGTTTTAAGCAAATACTAATTTTTCAAGCGAGTTATTCGTTTTTTAAGCGAATAAAAATGATGATTGTTAATTTATAATCAATACAATTATTAAGTATTACTGCTAAATGATTGGGCAATTTTTACAAGTCCTATCTCGACATTATACTTTAAATTATATTTATCACAGTTATGGATTAAAAATTACTTCAATAAAGGTTAAGAAATAAAATAATAAAATATAAATGGAATTTATTAAATCATATGAATCTTATAATTTATAACGTTATAATATAAGTTTATAACACTTAAGTTAATTAAGTTAAAAAAAAAAAAATTAAAAATTAACGATTAATTATAATAAATATTACAATAGTTATTAACTACATAATAAACTATTTTTATCTTTTTTAGATGTAAAGCAATAACATTAAATAAGCTGGATTCTATTTTGTTGTAACTGTACCTTAAATTGATTCAAATCCAGTATCTTCCCTGGAAACGATATTTTTTTATATTACAATAACACAGATTGTATTTTTGATATTTGGTTTCTATTTAATACTGTCATACACCCAAAATAAATTAAAATGTGCTGTAGATGTTGTGGTGAAACTCAAAGAAAACTTTGGGTATTTAGTATTGGTTCATTACTAATAATAGTTGGTGCAATAATAGGCCTATTATGGCCAACTTTATCTTTAAGGATCTTACATGAGGTTAAATATCTGATTTATTGGAATGAAATAAAAATAAAAAATTAAAATAATTAAATTTTTAAATATTTATTTTAGCAATTAGAACTACGAGTAGGATCAATGAATTATGATAATTGGATTGAAACACCAATACCCATGTATTTTGATGTGTATCTTTTTAATTGGACTAATCCTCATGAGATAGGTGAAGAAGGTTTTAAACCCAAATTCACAGAATATGGTCCACTTGTATTTAGAGAAAAACATGTTCGGGTTAATCTTACTTGGAATAATGATCATACAGTTACATTTAATCAAATAAGGTATTGGCATTTTGAACCGAAATTATCAAAGGGTAATTTGGAGGAACCGATAACACATGCAAATGTTATTACAGCGGTAAGTTTAATTTAATTCATCTTATAAAATGAGATGAGAATAAAACTATTTTATTTTAATACTCTCTTAGACTGTAGCCCATATGATGAGAACACAAAATGCTATGATTAAAAAAGTTGTAAATTATATGCTCAATGAAAGAGGTGGTAGTTTAACATGGACAAAACCGGCTGGTGATTGGATATTTAAAGGATTTGATGATAAACTTTTAACATTTTTAAAAAAACTCAATACACCTGCGATTGATATACCTTTTGATAAATTTGGATGGTTGGTAGATAGAAATGAATCAGCAACATATGATGGTCGTTTTCAAATGTATACTGGTACTGATGATGTTAGTAAATTAGGTTATATGGTGGAATGGAATGGTTCAAATAGAACAAAATTTTATGAAGGATATTGTGGTATGATTAATGGTACAACTGGTGAATTATGGCCACCATCTATAGATACAAACAAATCAGTATCTGTATTTGCAACTGATATTTGTCGTTCGGTTGATATTTATCCAGCCGGTGACTATTCACGTCACGGGGTTAAGGGAACTATTTGGAAACCAACAAATCAAACTTTAGATAATGGTCAAATTTGTGAAAATAATTTATGTTTTTGTCCAAAAGACGATGAATGTCCAAAAAATGGTGTCATTGATGTATCAAAATGTCGCTGGGGTGCACCAGTTTCATTTTCATTCCCACATTTTTATTTAGCTGATCCTAGTTATGTTGATGATGTTGAAGGTATTAAACCAGTAAAATCAAAACATGAATTTTTTATGGCTTTAGAACCAACTGCTGGTATACCATTAGCAGTTAGTGCTAAATTTCAAATTAATATGAAATTACAGCATATTGAGGGAATTAAGTAAGTATTTATTTATATTAAAAAAAAAATAAAAATAATAATTTTAATCAAAAAAATTTATTTTATCTTTATTTAGGATTTATCAAGATGTTAAGAAAGATGTAGTGATGCCAATGTTTTGGTTTAATCAAAGAGCCGAATTAGATGAAACAAATGCTTCTAAAGCTAAAGTAAATGTTAAAACTGATTTGATTAAATAATTTTTTTAATTAATTTCATTTTTGTTCTTAATTTTAGCTTGCTCTAGCTCTTCCTGTTATTGGTATTTCAACTGGATATAGCATAGTCGGTGTGGGCGTTGTTATAGTTTTAATAGGAATTTTATTAACAATTTTTAAAAAATGGGGCGGAGCATATCATGATGATAAACAACCCTTGAATAATGAATATGTACAACAAGAATGACCAAAAATTTTATAGATGCTATAATATAATATTTTGTTTAATTATATTTTTTTTTAAGGTTTAGCATGTAGATTTATTGTATATATAATTTAAAAGAATGTATGTTTTGATACCAAAAAAAAGACATGTAATTATTTTTGTCTACGAATTGAATATTCAATAAGACCTTTAGAAAACTGATTTAATTTTTTAATATTTAAATATTTGTAAATAAAGTCAAATTTCTAATTTATACTTGTTTTAAAAAATTAAATAAAGTATTTGCCTTATACTCAAATTTGTACATTTTCGCATAAAATTGTAAAATATTTGCATTGTTGCGACTTTTTCATTTATTTAAATTGAAACATGAACTCTAATCAATTAATTTTAATAATATGCTAATCATAGGAACACAAGAGGATCGAAAGTGCCAAAAATATTTTAATTTTCTATATTAATAAAATATTTTAAGAAATATTAATTATTGATAAATTTTGCATGCAATCGTTAGAAATTAACAACCATTTATTTTTATTTTGCGAACCATTTTTTAGGTTGTCTTATGCTGTTATGGTTGATATTTCTTAATTCTTCATTTTTTTGAATAATTTAATATTTATAATAAATAAAATTTATATTAATATTTAAGTACGAAACTAATTTGTTATGATAAAAACTTAATACTTAATTGAAATGATATTGTTATGTATATATGTATAAAAAAATATTGAAAAAATATATACAAAAATTAATTTTTTACTAAATAAATATAGTTTGTTTTAAGTTAAATTAAAACTAGAAATTATTAATTTTTTTAATAGATAAACTGCAGACCGCTACATTTAACAAAAATTCAGTAGAACAAAGAACAAAAATTCAGTAGAACAAAGAACAAAAATATATGGAGGCTAAAATTAAATGAAGTTATAAATTAGTAGATGCCGAATGTTCAATTAAAAAAATCGTAAAACCAGTAAAACCAAAATATCTTAATAAAAATGGGATAATTCATTTGAACCCACCGCTCTTCTGATAATCTCATTATCAGCCTCTGCTAAAGGTTAAACAAAATAGCCTACAGTAATATGACCAGGCTGTTGTTGTGGCCCTAGATATTTCGAAATGTTTTAATCGAGTATGGCATAGTGCACTAACTGCAAAATGTCATGTTATATTGCAATCTTGGTCCAATTTTTACTAACTTGCAACTTTTCTTTCGAAATGGGGCAATTTGAGTTTCAGTTGATGATAGAATAACTTCTGATTTCTTCAAATGAATCTTGGTTTTCCACAGGGAAACTGTCCGTTCTCCAACTCTTTTTGCCCATTTTTATTTATGGTCTTCACACAACCTTCAATCCAATCGATATAATGCTACAGCTACCAAAAATAGAGAGTTTTTGATTCGGTGATATATTTTTCTTTAACCATGTAACTACTATGATCATGAAAGACTATGAAGGATGCTACAGACGAAGAATAATATTATTCAAATAATAACCGTTGTTACTGACTGATGGATGCCTAATCGAAATTTTCCTACTATAATATTGAGTGAGAAATAATTATTTCCATATCTGAATTCATAATAGTAATGATTTTTGTGAAGAACTTTCCTATTTACTTCTTTTTGGTTTATTATTAATCGCGTCTTTATCAATTTCGAATAAAGCTTACTTCACTCATACTTATTGAAGATTTCCTGGTGATTCCTTCATTTCGACTTTTTTTCTGTCCTCTTTTAGAGAAAATTATAGTGCTAAGTTTATTGTTATTTATTGCTTAACATATGTTAGATTAAAATCCTTAATCTTTCAAAAAATTGGTTATAGGTCTTTGTCTAATTAAATATTATCTTATAAAAAATAATGGGTTACAGAAAGTTAATTTGGTATATTTAATAAGTATATAATATGACTAATTTTGACTGTGATTTGAGTGATAATTTGGAGTTTCATTTCATTAGTGCAGTAGAGAGAGTTTTACTATTCTAGTTCTAGTCTTCTTGAAGTTGTCAACCTGGATCAAGAGCAATCCCTGCTTCACTTTCAATGATTTTGTAAAAACTCGAACAAAAAAGAGAAAAAAAATACCGATTGAATTTGTCGTAAGATCTATGAACATAATCTAAATTATGAAATATCTTGGAATGAAAGTTTAATCAATTAAACCTAATCTAATCTAATTAAATTTTAATTCCACTCTTAGAAGTTTTAAGTTTTCCAATCCTATTGTACATACATACATATGTATAAAACAAAATTGCAATAATACAATAATAACTGAAATTTCCATTTTAATAAAAAAAAATTTGTTCATGTTAACAAGGGTAAGTAGTAGTATGGATTAAATAGCAATGTTGCTATTTAATCTATGGTAATCGTAATACTAAACCACTAAATAATTATTGTAACTTCATTAAAGAAAATTTATATCTAAATTTAAATTTACTTGCACATAACATTTCTATTATGTATGTACGAATATATAACATAGCTTGATTCCCGCAAGACTGCAACTACTCAATAAAGTAATTTTTTGACTGAATACACGTTTTGTGGCGAAATGAACATGCAGTCAAATACATCTTACAAATAAATAAATTTTCTATGAATTGCCTATGACAATGTCTATTTACATTATATTTAATACCAATATTTTATAATATGTATACATATTATATATTAAATCACAGGTTTAATGAATGACTTGTTCTTAAGCTTACAAACTTACAATATACAAAAATATGTTTGTTTTTTTTTTAAAAGAATAAACAATGTCACATTTTAAGATTTTAATTTTAATTAAAAATCAATGAAATGCGTAGTTAAAATGCAATTGCTGAAATGTTATTGAAAATAATCAATAAAATAGTTTTTTTTTTTGTAAAGTGAGCAGGAAATTTGTTGGTTTAGTCAAAGTGAAAAGAAAAAAAAACAAAATATTTTACGAAAAATCGTTTACTTTAACAAAATGGTTATTTTATTTCTATTTAGAAAAACCGTGTTAAGATATTTTTAGATCATAGGATATAATTTTACTAAATCGACTTATTTAAATTATATCACTCAAAATACACTATATTTATTTTGTTGCCTGTAAATTAGATATATAGAGACTACGTTTTGGGTGTTTAGTACGATACTGCAACTTATTACATAAAAATGAACTAACCATTTTCACGAGTGATATGACAACTGCCTTTTTCTGGCCAGTATATCAAATTAACTAATTTAATATGGAAAACCTTAATATAATTATCTATTTTTTTAGGAACTAAGCTAGTTGTAAAATATAGAACAATATCAAGGTAATAACTACTAATTAATCATTAAAATGTGCATAAAAATCTTCTCAACAATTACACAATTGATAGTACATCCTTTAAAAGGGTGCATAAAATAACGGATCTCAGCATATACTCTTTGGAACTATTTTTTTAGGAACTAAGCTAGTTGTAAAATATAGAACAATATCAAGGTAATAACTACTAATTAATCATTAAAATGTGCATAAAAATCTTCTCAACAATTACACAATTGATAGTACATCCCTTAAAAGGGTGTATAAAATAACGGATCTCAGCATATACTCTAATTTGCCCTTTATTGTTCATTAGTTGGATCTATTCAAAAATATGGCTGCATTGGCTGCAACATGAACTGCAACAATACTTTTTTAACAGGGCCAGTAATTAAACTAAACTAAACTTACTCATATAAAAAATTGTTACTTTAAAAATTTATTGAGGCCCCTGAACCTCGTCTTGCTTTTTGGTCAATAAACAGTTTGTTTTATTTTTACACATAATATTTTTTAATTTTTTTTGGTTTATTATTATTACTATTTTTTATTTAATATGCCTTAATTTCTTTATACAATTTTTTTTATTTCTAATTTACATTGTTTAACAGCTTATGCTAATGTGTATTTATACACCTATGATTTGTAATTTACTTATAGACTAACCTGAACTTTTCTATTTATATAATTTTTTTAAAGGGAAAATGGCAAGATAAACAAACCTTTTTAATCAATTTATTTTTAATTTTTGTTATATCAAATTACGATGAAGAAGAAAATGAAAAGGAAAACTGGAAAATAGTGAAAATGATGAAGATGTAAAAATTAATATTTTCCAAAAATAAATTTTTAAATTGTATTAAGTGCTATGAAAAAAACCGTTTTGCATGCATGTTATTCTTATGCATTTTATCTTCGCTCAGGAAGATTGATTCTACCAATAATTTTTGTTTTTATTTCTTTATTAATAAAAAACTATATAATTTTTTGTTTTTGTTTAGTATTTACAGGAAAACTTTTAAATTGTAAAAGAGTTAATTTTAAATTAATTGGTAAAATTACTGGTAACTTTATTACTGGATTTCTTCCAAGGAAAAATTTGTATAAATATATTTGGTCCCATATAAGATAACACGATGGTGCCTACCGAATTCGTACCAACGAAGAATGAAATACATTGTACGGTGATAGGTCCAATAAACTTATATTTATCACAAATGAAATTTGCAACGCCTTAGACGGTGTCAGAGTTGACAATGAAAGACCAATATTTACTTTTTTTTAATAGCCAGCGGCAGGGCCGTATAAGAATCAAATGTTAAGACCAAGAGTAAGATTGTTTGATAATATAAGCTTAATATTCAGAAGCTAGGTTTAAGTAGCTATGGAGAAGATGAGTTCCAGCAGTGCCAAATAAACGACATACTCCTTCAATAATTATTGAAATATAACTTATGTTCTAAGGGATAATAATTATTAAATACAAA
This sequence comes from Argyra leucocephala, assembly GCA_963942445.1. NCBI lineage: Eukaryota > Metazoa > Arthropoda > Insecta > Diptera > Dolichopodidae > Argyra > Argyra leucocephala. The sequence goes on from OZ012680.1 coordinate 65,966,344, forward strand.
ACGGATATAATGAGAGGATAACGCAATATTGTCTCTTAAAATTTATTTATCTTAGAGCTGCAGGCTTATGCTCCTGATAAACACTATTATTGCTTTAATATTAATTTAAGAATTAGGCGATGACGATATGTATTCCTGATATATGTGACAGGAGAATTTGTTTAGTTCTAAGTATAATTTGTACCTGTTTGTGTGGGACTTACCAATCTTGAACAGAGTCTGTTGAATGAACTATGCCAGTGTTTTGACATTGGATCTAGTTTCCTTGTTCACCTGATTTAATCGGTAAATACTACGTTTGAAAAAGGCTTTAGACTGCGTAAGTCCTTGTAAGCTAGTCAATATGGACCCTTATATAATACATGTAATTTTAATAAATAGTCGTAAATATTATTATTGTCCTTTTTATTTATTAAAAATTAGTTGAACCAGAAGAAATTTTATTTTAATAATTCATTTTATTTAATAGAGAAATATATTCAGGATTGCAAGGTTTTCTGGAGTAGAATTTTGAAGGACGTCAAAGCTTTCGACTATCTCTTGTTTTTGTATTGTATGAAACTCCGTTTAATATTCTTTTTCACATTTATTGACTTGACAATTGTAGAGACTTATCAGCTCATGTATATACGATACGAACAAAAAAATGAATAATAATAATAACTTGATCGTTTATCTGATACTCAAAACATGTTCAGCCTAAATTAACCTTTGTGTGGTAACACATTTTACAATGTTTTGGTATTAAATTCGTGCTTCTATCTCCTTTTTTAATCTAATTTGGAATTCACCATCGTTATTTAGTTTGTACTAAAAAATTAAATTGAAAATCTAAAATCAGAAAACATTAAAAACAAGGGATATTCGCTAATAAAGTTTTTAACCTATACCCGGGACATCAAAATTGAAACCAAATACAACAATAAGCACTATTACTAACATATCAATGAATTTAAGACCGTGACGAAAAAAAACACATATAAAAGTTAACAACACTAACAATAAAGTTAGCAACAAAAGGAAAACATATCTAGCCCCCAAAAGTTGCCTATTAAAAAGCAGCAAACTAAGATTAATGATTACTGACTGAACAATACAAATAGCGACATAGCGTTAACATGCTTAGAGAATTAGAAGATGATAATGAAGACAATAAAACAGAAAAAACCGCCAAGAAGCAGAAACCTTCCCCTATCTTCATATCAGGTGCGGAAAATATGAATTCGCTAAACGACCTGTTAAAACAAACATGTCAGATAGAATATTTTAGAAAGATTATAAATGCCCGAGAAATAGAAATCCAATCACCAGATATTGATGATTACAGAGAGCTAGTAAAAAAATTAACAGAAAGAAACACTCAATTTCAAACTTATCAAGTAAAATAAGAAAAAAGCTTCAGAGTAGTAATTAGATGTCTGCAACAGTGCAACCGTCTACAAACACAGATGAAATAATTAAAGAACTTAAAATTCTGGAGCACGAGCCAATTAACGTACATAACATAAAACAACGCAGAGGAAATGAAATAATTCCAACAGCTCTCTTTTATATCAATAAAAAACAAAAATAAAATAATAAAGACATTTATAGTTTACGTTACCTATCTCAGTTTCGAATAGCAGTTGAGGGTTCCAACAAGAAAAACGTTATACCACAATGTAACAAATGTCAGTGTTATGAACATATTCCGCAGTAGATCACCAAAATAGGTAAAGTGTAACATAACACTAAAGAATGCCCAAACAAATACTTGTATATAATAATAATGTCAAACGCACTTTGTGCCTAGGTAACCCTCCCACTAAGTACAAGAGTTGTCAACGTTACCAAGAAGTTAAAGAAAAAATATCCGCAACTAAGAAGCAGACAGTTAATTCATCAAAGTCAGAATACTGAAAAAAGAAAACCAACAAGCGGCATTCAACACATATCTAAAATACATATCAAAACAAGTTTAATACATCACTGAATCCGACCATTACTTCTACCAACCTAAACGAAGTTGTTGAACTAAAAAATCTGGTCAAAGATTTAACGCCTCAAATTGGACCTTTGATTAATTTTGTCCACACACTACTCTCTAACCTAAACAAAAATGATTAAACTCTTAAACATTGCAGTCTGGAATGCCAAGGGTTTGGCTAAAACAATGATTAGGTATAGGTATAAAAAGTCTAGGTTATTAAAATAGAGACGTAATGTATAGGTTTAAGGATGAAATGTTTTAATAAACTTTTTGTAGTCTTGACTTCATCATTTGAATAACCTTCAAGATGATCATTTAAAAATTTTATGAAGTCAAAAGTGCTATATATCTCTGTAGAATTTTAGGATTAAAAATTAACGAGACTAAGACCAACTATTAGGGATGGCGCTCACAAACATAATAATGTAGAGTATCATACTTTATATTATTTTTAATTATCATGACTTTACTGTATTTCTCTCTATATCTATCTATTTTATCGTAAAACACTTATTACATTTTTATAGATTGTACCTACGGGCTACACATACAAGTATTCATACCTTATATCTTATTTTAATTTTTAATTAGGAAATATTTGTCCTTTTTTTATTTTCCGTCTGTGTGGACCTTTTTTCTTTTTCAGATTTAAAAAATTAAAATTAAAATTAAAAATTTAGAGAAATTTAAAAAATTAAAATTAGACATGTTTCGACAACGTTGAAGTTGTCATCTTCAGGATAAGTTATTATAATTACTTATATTTATATAAAAATTAAAATTATATTTCTAAACTGTTTATGGCGTGGAAAACGAAAGTAGAAACTACTAAAATGTATTCTTATATTTTATATATACTAATTTAGTTTTTGTCTGAAGCCTTTTATAATAACAACAATAATAATGAAAAAACAGATCATTATGAATCAAAGAATGAGAATTGAGAGAATAAATCAATATCTTTATAAATTTATTATGGATTTGGTAATGTAGGTAGAAGTAAGCATTATGATGAGAGATGATACATATTCAATTTACATTGTTGTTGGTGTTTTGAGTTGTGAGTGCATACTTTTTTAAACTGTACTAGATTAGCAATGGCATTATGCTAGTAATTACATATAGTTATTTTATGTACACAATTATTAATAAAGTCAGTCTTGAAACATAATCTAAATGGTGCGTAAGAATGCACTACAAAGACGCCCAAAATAGATACAATGCCGTACAGTTAATATACGATCTTCAGCAACAAGCGGAATGATTTGATAACAGCTTGAAAAAATCTATTGAAAAAATTACAATAAATAAAAATATTTCAATGAATAATAAAATGCCAGGCTGGTTCAATGAATACTTGAGTCAGCTAAAGGATGAAAATTAAAGAGCTATACAAGGGCACTTTATGGTAGAGGTAATTGAGCATATTGGGCAGAGTATAAGAGCATAAAAAATTTTTATAAACAAGAGATTATAAGACAAAAAACAGATATATACGTGATAAAATTGTAACATGTGGTAATGACCAAAAAAATGTGTGGCAGACCATCAAGGATTTGGTCTTAAATGAAAAGAATGATAACAAGTTAGAGATAATACAGTTTCCCAAATTACAAGCACCTTCTCATTCGAGATGGTTGACGAAAATAAAATTAGGAGTATTCTTAAAAACCTGAAGAACAAAAGAGACTCCATAGGAATTAATAAAGAGATAATGGAAGAATCATACGACATATTTAGGCCAATTTTAGTGGACATCATTAATAAATCATTGAAGAGTAGTATTTTCCCGAAGAAATGGAAAGAATCCGTAATTATCCCAGTACCAAAAAATCTAAACGATGTGAAGATATGCGCCCAATTAATATGATGTCTCTACATGAGAAACTGTTGGAAAAGGTTGTTTATGAACAACTAGAGAAATATGTTGAAACAAACAATATTATCGCAATGGAGCAGTCGGGCTTTCGGAAAGGATATTCATGCGAGACTACATTAAGCTTGGGTCACCCATGTGGCCCACCAATGGAACAAACTGGCTGATGCTGGAGATTTCGTCATAGCAGTATTTTTAGACCTAAGCGTGCATTTAAGACATTAGATACAAATTTATTATTGTCAAAACTCAAACAATATGGGATAAAAAACAACGAGCTAAATTGGTTTAAAACATATTTAGTAAGAAGAAAACAGGTTACCAAAGTTAACAATGTTTTATCTAGTCATAGAGATATTAAAATTGGTGTTCTACAAGGATCAGTGCTGGGCGTTATAATGTTCCTGTTATACATTAATGATATTGGGAATATTCTTAAATTTTGCCGTATAGTCATGTTCACTGATGATTGTCTGGTATATATTAGTGGCAGAAATTTTGCAGACTTAGTTCAAAATCTAAACACAGACCTGCAAAATATACATAACTGGCTTTGTATTAACAAGCAAAAGCTCAATGTCACAAAAGCAAAGTGTATGCATATCAATATTAGATCTTCAGCCTCTACTGCAGCCCTGCTGTTTATATTAATAATGAAATTATTGAACCTGTTACTAGTATTAAGTATTTAGGTATTATAATAGATACCTAAAAACTGAATTTTCGTGAACATTTAGACTACTTATACGGAAAAATTAACAAAAAAGGTGACATTCTACGACGAATTCGAAGCAGTCTTTCTTTTGCAACAGTGAAAATGGTGTATAATGCGATTATTTTACCTCATTTTGATATAAAACGCTCTGTGGCGCAGTAGGTAGAGCGTTTGCCTTTCAACCGAATAGTCCCAGGTTCGATTCCCGATAAAGCAAAAAAAAAAAAATGCTTTATGAATTTTTCGACCTGGTCCAGTACCCTTTGTCATTGGGGTATAATAAATGGAAAAAAATAATTGAGAGTATAATCTGGTAACAAATTAAATAAAAATGAAACTATTCTATTTAAGAAGGCTTAGTTCATGACAATAGCAGTAGTTTTGCACATTTAATGAGTTGATAAGCCAGTAATTAAATAAATAAATGCTCAAAAAACATTGAAGATATTGTAGTATAAACTTGCAGTACCGTACTTAATTAAGCACGAAAAGGTGATTCTACCTATGTTACTGTAGAGTGTAAAAAAAAAAAAAAAAAAAAAATGTTTTCCGGGTCATCAGTAGAACACCTGAACAGTATGTAAAAGCTGCAATAGAAAGGGATGAGAATATTGCTAAAACGTAGTAATAGAACATGAAGTGAATTTATGTTTCGAAAACTAAATTGGATGAGCATAAATCAAAGAATACATTTTAAGGTTTTAATTTTTGTTTTTCATTTGAAGTACAACTTACTCCCACTTTATCTCACAAGGAACTTACAGGTCGTTAGTGAATGCCAGCGGTATGATCTGAGAGGAGGAGAAAGATTTAGAGTTGCACGATTCAACAGAACAGCAGGCCAAAACCAATTACTGTATTAAAGGATTGCAGTTGTTTAACTGCCGAATGAGATGAAGGGTATCAGAAATATTAATCCATTCAAAAAGACTACATATTTCAAAGTATGTTATAGAAAATTTTTAGAATATTAGTTTTAAAGTTATTTTGCTTTCATTTTGCTGATTATATTTTTCTTTGTTGATTTTTGGATATTTAATTTTTTGATTTTTTGATGTATTGAATTAATTGAATTGAAGTTACTTAAATTAGTATTACATTATTGTTGATGTTAATTATATAAAGTTTTATACAAAACTAAAAAAAAAAAAAAAAGTACTAGAACAAGAGGTAAATTATGCCGTACAGTACTAGCGACATATTAGCTGAACTTAATCGTGGACAACTGTCGAAAGAGTTAGAATTGACGAATGGAGAATATTTGCACAAGATAGAGCATAATAGAGATCAGTTGTAAACGAGGTTAAAGCTGACCTGTTGAGCCAATAAATGATAATGATAAACCACTATATCTAACAATTATTTAATGGTAAAACTTTTTTAATTTAAATTTCTTTGATACGAGCCCTTTTATAAAAGCAGGAAAAATAATTTCTGATGGTAATGAATTAAATTGACCTGGAAACCTAAAATTCTTATGAATGAACTTAGAATCAATAAACTTGTGTACCTGTGTGTGTATGCGGATAAACTTACTTTGGAGTGAATTAAAAAAAAAAAAAAAGAACAAATCCAATAATCCAAAATCGGAACTAAAAATATCAAATCACGCTACAAGTAAGGTTGATTTTTTTTTTGTTTTCTTTTGTTTTTCATTTTTCATTTTCATTTTTCATTTCTCTTTTAATTGTGAAAATACCAGAAAAGTCAAAGTCAAATAATATGCAAGGTAAAAATTAAAAATTGAACATTGGTATAAAATAAACAAAGAAAAAAAATTGCTGATGAAGCCTCACAACGAGAATTGTTTATATTGGTACAAGAATGTTTTTGTATATTGATAATAATATCGTCTACGTCAGTCGCTAATTGAATAAATGAAAATACTATAAAGGGAAGGACGATTATGAAAATATGTTTCAAAACTATTTCCGACGTTAAAACGTTTCATTACGGCTGTTTTGACGATATTTTGTGCAAAGTCTAGATATTGCATTTCATTTTGAATTTCGTGTAAAAAAAAAAATATTTATTTAAAAAATTTTTAGTAAGAAATTAGAAAAAGCCTGAAAAAAAAATTATTTTTGTAATAATATAAAAAAAAAAGTGTGTTTTTTTTGTTATATTTTTTTTTTAAAGTGATTTAATAAAATAAACATAACCGAATATTAAAGCGATATTTTTCTTAATAAAGCCATCAAAAATATTTCTCCTTTACTTTTAAATTAAATTTACTTATTTATTTTAACTTTTAATTAAACAAAATCAACAAAAATGGTGGTTAATTTCAAAGTTTTCAAAAAATGTTCACCAAATAATCGTATTACCCTTTATATGGCCAAACGAGAATTTGTGGATTCTGTATCAGCAGTTGAACCAATTGGTATGAAAATAATTTTTATTTATTTAACATAGATTTTGGTTTTGTTTGATTTTAATTATGTTGTTAAGTAATATTAAAGGATATGACGTGTACAGGGTAATTTAATTTAAAATTAGGAAATAAAATTTTTTATGGACAATATATAAATTTTTTTAAATTATTATTTTATTAAATATACATCAAAACAGCTAGATAGCTCTTACAGAGTTTATAATTGTTTTAGTTAATTTACTTTAGCAAATTTCGATCAATTAATGGTTAATTATTTCAATTTATGTGCGATTTTTTGCCACTTATTTTCTTAATTCTGCATTTGTATTACGTAGCACGTCTGGTTTTATCCTATTATTTTTATTGTTTATGAACTTCGATATCGACTGTCGATTTCGATATTAAGTCTTTGATCTTATCATTTGCTGACGATACTAAACTTTTTGCGGTTATTAAGTCGAACGATGATTGCCATCTCCTGATGTAGAAGGATCTCGACAAATTCTACTCTTGGTGTAACATTAATTGCTTTACCGTAAATATTAATAAGTGCAATTACATGTCATTTTCTAGGAGGCAAACTCTAATTGAATTTTATTATAATATTAATGGTTCTATTATTGAACATGTCTGTGAAACAAAAGACCTGGGTATCATTCTCGATAATAAATTAACTTTTAATGCGCACATTGATCGAATTATTTCTACAGCTTTTTCCATGTTAGGTTTTATAAAGCGAAACTAACAACAATTTTCTGATACTTATACATTCAAAAATGTAGATAAGACACTCGTTCGTCCAAATCTCGAATATGCTCGTCCAATTTGGATGCTTTATTATGATCAACTTATTAAGAGAATAAAGTCTGTTCAAAAGAATATGATTAGGTTTTGTCTACGAAATTTCAACTGGTAATCTTATATTACTGAATATCTAGCTTAATGTCAACTTATTAAGCTTTCTACTCTTGTGGCTAGACGAAATGCTTCTTCCGTGAAGTTTTCCTATGATATCTTATCTGGCAGAATAAAATGTCCATCTTTCCTTCGTATTTATAGTATTTATGCTCCAGTGCGCGATTTCAGAATCCAAAGATTTTTATATCTTGGTTAAATCCTGATATTAGTATATTTTTTTATAAATAATTATTTATAAATAATTTTTTAAATTTAAAAAAAAAATAAAATAAAAATAATTATTTCATTGTCATAGAACGAACTATGGTTGTTCCGAACCTATATAGCAAACGCTTATTTAATAACAGTTTTTCACTAATTGACTTCAACTACAGTAGATTCGTTTTTAGGAGAAAAATCATCACATTTTTTGATACATTACAATAATTCTTCTAATTTTAATTAATTATAATTTTATTCTACAAATTTTTATTTTCTATTATTATTTGAATGTACTAGCTTTATAATTACTATTGCTATTACTATTAATATTTATTTATAATACTTAAGTATATGAATTTTTCTTTTTTTAACTTCTTTTCTTAACTTAATGTTATATTATTTTTGAAATTATTTTATATTTATCATTTTTGTTTTCTATTTCTAATTTCATCTTATTTTAGCTTTTAATATTTTACAAACAAAATCTTTTTCCCTGTAGATTGAAATAAATAAATAAATATTTTCCTCAATTATTACTTTCTCAAGTGTACCCTTAAAAAATCTAACCTCTATTCTTTGTATAACTAAATTAGTAACTTGTCTTGAGAAGCTTTTTTTGCTACAATTTCATTGAGTTATTTTATTAGCACAGTAATATTATCAACATTAGCGGCTCCTGCTTCTGTGGATGTATTGGTATTGGTATTATTTTACTCAGTAGATTTTCGCTTTTGGCACCTATTTTTATAGAAAACCATATTCTTACCCATGCGGATCACATTCTAGAGAAAGTTTGCTGCTAGTCAGCAAGGTCTAATTCTATTTCCTTCCTTCTACTGGGATCGAAAAATGTTCATTGTCGGAATATACGCAGAAGCTCTATAATACATTTTGTTGCCAAATGTCAGGATGTGTGAAATGGTTTTTCTGCCATTTTAAATATTTTGCATTCATATAAATAAAATATTAATAATGAATTTAATTGGATTTAAATAAATTTTCTGTCTATAATTAAGATGTAATAATGTAATATAGATAGAATATAACTAGAAATATGAATAAACTCTTCATCATCATCATTGTCCTGTAAGCCCAACCCGATTCTCTTAACTCGATGCTCTGCTCCGATCAGCTCAAATCCGATGTGCGGGTTACTACAACCGAGACTGTAGGAGGATTCACTGTGACTTGATTGCGATTACTTCTTTACCTCGGCCTACCGTTTGTTGTCATTTTTCATGAAATGTTATCAATTGGTTGCCCCTTCGGAAGAGATATGGATGATTAAATCATAAGCTCAAACCTGACAGGCAAGTCCGCTCGTTGGATGGGCAGATTGTTCTTCTTAAGACCGCTCATTGTGAGTACAAATGTCTTTTGCAATCGCTTTAACAAGCAGACGCTACATGCATGGTTACGGAAAACACCCTTAAATTCAAAATGCGAAAGTGGCTCAGTTCCGGGCATGGATCTTCCATCTTTGGTTACTACCTCCGCCGTTTGTTCGATACACTTCTTGCTTCTGCTATCTTTTGTTCCCTACCCGTCCTACTATACCAGGATGCAATCGTTTGTAAGGGTTACTAGGGTTAACAAGGATCACCACGTGAAGGTAAGAGTAGGAAAATAAGGTGGGAGAGGCTGAGTGGAGTAAGTTGGATACATTAATAACCCCTACTATAAACTCTTAGTTTATGCTCTAAAAATTTATATTGACCATATTTTTTATATGCAATTCTTAACGATTCTCATTTCTTGCATTTGTCAAAAATTCTAGTCATATTTTTCTATTCTATTTTGCTATTCTATGTAAAATATGAATACGAATAACTCTTCTAAACGATTATTATCAAAGTTCTAAAAAAAATATATATAGATATAAAAATTATGTATTACGAAGAACAATAAAAATATTTCAAAGAAAACAATAAATGCTGGATGGAATTGTTTGAAAATTAAAACAAGAATTTCCAATTTGCAAGTAGCTTTTTTGTCTCATATTTTCTCTTGAGGACTAATGTATAAAATATTTTTTTGTAAGTATAAGTTTTTCTTGCTTACAGTGACGACACGTAAAATTTCAGTGTAATTAAGGATAGTAACCATTTTTTTATAAGACTCACCCACAAAAAACACGACAAAGATGGCATAAACAATTACCGTCCAATTGCCAAATTATCCGCAGATTTTTTCAAATTATTCTTAGAGTGTTTGACTCTGGTTAATTACCATTACGATTCTTTCGTAATTATTAAATAGGATGGATTTATTAAAAGTAAAACGCTTGTAGAACTAATGTCGGTCTTTATTAAAAATATGAAAGAAGGCCTGCAAACAGCTGTAATTTATACTGATTTCAGCAAAACTAGGGAAACTATAAGCTTCCCGATATCCTTCATGAAGTGGATTCATATCTATTTGGTAGGTCCGGTAATATTTTGTTTAGGTCGACTACATTGACATCATTTGTGAGCATTTTAGGAGTTCCCCAAAACAGTCAATTGTTAGGGTCTGTTATAATCAATTTTTCGGTGAATAATATAGCCTCTGCAATTAAAAATAATGAAATTCAAATTTACCCGTCTAATCTACGTAAAAGTTAAGAGTCTCTTATCTTTTAAATACTACTTAAGAGAAGTTAAAAGATTTTCATATTCAAGATTAAAAGTTAACAGATGTCAAAAATCAGGTGATCTCTTGACTTTTGTGTAGACTATTTTTTAAGAGATATTCGAATTCTACTTAAAAGGATAAGAGACAAAATTTCTCTTAACTTAATAGTACCTCATCGAGGTCCTTTTAAAAATCTTTTAACTTTTAAAAATTAATAACTGCCATTTTGTTTTATGTTTTATGTTTTGTTTTACATTTTAGCGTGGCTTGCACATTTTTTTAAAAGAAATTATACAAAATTATATTTTTTTCTTAAAATAAAATAATTTTAACCTTTTTTTTAATAATGGATATTACTAAATAATTCATAAAATTTTTAATAACCTTCTATAATATATAATCTATAAAAATATTTAATAACAGCGCTCGATTGTAATTGAAATATGTATTTATTTTTATTTATAACTTTAACTATTTGAATGAAATGAATATTGTTTGATTTTGTATTATGACGAATTCAAATTGTCATTTGACGTTTTGGAGATCTTTTAACTTTTAAAAGCAAAAACTTTACATTTTTCTCTTATCTAGAATACGAAAAATCTCTTATCTCTTAACTTTAAAAGTTAAAAGTTAAAAGGTATCTCTTATCCAGAATAGAGGTGATATGAAAATTTTCAAAAAAATTAAATCCATAATAATAAAAAAATGTGCTTAAATGTGCTATACACGTCATTCTCAACCAATCTGTAAAAACTATATGCTTCACGGTGATTTATTGTTAAGGCTTAATTCCATTAAAGATATTTCGACGGTAAGCTAACGTAATACACACTGGGAGGCACAGGGAAAGGCCCGATTCCCGACGAAACAAAAAAAAATGTTTCATGCGTTTTTCGGCCTGGTTCAGTACCCTCTGTCATTGGGATAAAATAAATGACAAAAAAAAGATTGAGAGTATAATCTGGTAACAACTTAAATAAAATGGTGCTATTTTATTTAGGAAAGCTTACTTCCAGACAATAGCGGTAGTTTTCCACATCTAATTAGTTGATAAGCCAGTAATTTGATAAATAAAAGCTCCAAAACATTGTAGCTCCAAACATATAAACTTACAGTTCCGTATTTAATTAAGCATGATAAAAAGTGACTACTTAAGTTTCTGTCAGGAGTAAAAAACAAAAAAAAATTTGGAAATCTCATAACAGTTTCTAAATAACAAATTTAGCAAAGCCAATTGAATTATAAAACGTAGTTATAATTTGTTACATTTAATTTTTTAGGCGTTCATGAACCGTAATGAATTTTCAGACGAGTTTGCCTTGCTTATTTATTTCTCTTTTGAGATCAATTTATTACTTTTATTCTTGTTGTCCTTTAAAATAACACAAATTACAAAAAAAAAAATAAAAATTAAAAACACTAAACCGACGTTTATATTATACTTCCTTCAATTTTGTTTTTTTTAATTTGAATTTCTCTTAACCGGGTTTTTCTTTTTTTAGTTTTTTTTTGACAACATAAAACAAAAAAAGGATAATAAAGAATTAAATGTGTGAAAAATTATTTTTTGTTTTGTTGCTTTTTTTTTTGTCAAAAGGTTTTCATCACATGCAATATTGTTTCTGACTTTGTATACGACTTATACATTTTTACATACTCTATGCAAATTAGTAGATAAAAATTTCATCAACAAAACAATATAAAAAATTACAAAACTAAAAACAAAGCTCTTGCAATATTTTTCACACACTCGTGCACAAACATACGAGTACATAAACATTTTTCATTTGTGTTCAAAAGGATGATTGTTGTTGATGCAATAGACTTTTTTATATTTTTTTTTAAATATTCAAAGCTACATTTATAGTTTTGCTCATTTGGACCACAATTTATTTAGTTTTTCATTTTTCTACAATGTTCAGTTTTGATATTTATGATTTTTTGGAGCAAATAAATTTAAAAACTTTATTTAAAACATTTTTTAACATTATTTCTCGATTTTTAACTTGTTTTTTTTTTGTTGCTGTAAAAATAATTTGTCTGTCCGTTTCTTGCACATGATTAATATTATGTATTTCAAAGTCCAATATTGTTTATATGAATACTAATTTAGTCAAACTGTGCGATGGCTTAATGAAAAAAAAACCGATGGGTATAATATTTATGAATCACTTATATGTCCTTAGTAAGCATGCAAATTGTCTGTGACTTATTAGTACTAAGACACAGAAAAAAATTAAGCATATTTCATGACATTGTCTAGATTGTGTTGATCGCTATTTGTTCAAATATAGCCCAAGCTAAATATTTTTTATTGTTTTACCTTTGTAAACTGTACAATCTGTCTGTGTATGAATTTTTGTTTTTATATGTGAGCAACAAATACTGAAAAACCCAATGGTAATCCATCCATGACAATTTAGTTATACTCTGTTAGCATCACTGTTGTATAATTTCAGAATGTTGCGACGTTTTAGTCGACTAACAATAATTTGAAACCAACAAGTTGTTAGGGTATTGTTAGGGTGTTCAACGGTATTTGAATGAGAAGCTGGTTTGGAATTTGCAGCTTGAACTTCAGATTTCCTCCTTTATGGTTTTCATCTGTAGGTCTTGATGTAAAAAATCGTTATTTACGATACATGGTAAGCGTGCTTTAGTCTTAATACTTTTGACTGAAATCGTTGCGATATCAACATTTCAAATGCTGGCTACTACCCGCAGTTGTTTTCCGTATGTCCACATCGGCTTTAAAATAGCTTTATAAATCAGAAGCTTGTTGGTGAAATTGGTGAGTTACGGCTAATCATCCAATATATTTTATGTAATTTCAACCCCAGTTGTTTTTTTTTGCTTCGGATGTGGTTTTTCCATGTAATTCTTCTATCCAAATGCATACTCAGGTACTTTACTGTTTCTTTCTGTGGGACTACTTCGTTATTCAGGACCAAAAAAAATTTTCAAATGGGAAAGGGGTACTTATTAATGCAAATTCAGGACCACCTTCGGACAATTTTTTCTCTTCAGGGTAAATGTAACATGTGTTGGTTTTGCTCCACTCATTCTGCTTGTTCAATTTCTTAGCCTTTGCTGAGTTTCATTTATACTTGCAGTTACAGAATCTCTGTAGCATGTTATATGCGAAGTCAACATGGCCGTATCATCAGCGAAAGTAGCGATGGTTGTCTTATTTGTTATAGGTAAGCCCGCTGTATAGATGAGGTGTAACACAGGACCTAGGAAGCTGTCCTCTGGTGCGCCAGGCATAATTTGATCAGTCTGTGTATAGGCACTTTGATGCTTTACTAAAAAGTGTCTTTCGATAAGGTGTGAGCGCAGTAATAAATAATAGTTCTGTGGAAGAAAAGGTTTAGGTTTGCACAGCATTTCCACACGCTAATATTTATTTTACTCTAGGCTTAACTTCATTACATCTGCTATTCTTTGCATTTTCTAAATAGGTGCATGTTCATTTCTGAAGCCGAATTCATGCTCTGCAACTATTTAGCTTTTTTCAAAAACCGGTTTTAGTCTTTCAAATAGTTTAGATAGTCACTGTAGTAGGCTAATCGTTAGCTTCATGTTAAACCTTTTTTATTTTGATATAATTCCAAGTTTATGGGTGAACACCCTAACTGCTCGTACACAGAGGTTGGAATACACAATAACATACAATATTTAGGATTTTTATTTTATAGCTTCTAATGTGGAAAACTCTGTTTATTGACTATTGTAGGTACTTCGTGATCATAATAGCATATAGTTCCATTTTATTTTTAGTCATAAGCACAATTCCAACTATTATCATTTGTTTTATCCCAATGACAAAGGGAATTGGATTAGGTCGAAAAACCATAAAGCATTTTTTTTGCCTTCGTCGGGAGTCGAACCTAGCGATCTAGGGAGTTGACATGGAATAAAAAATAATTATATTTCACGGATATACTGTATTGTATGCATCTCCTATGCCAACTAGTAGCTTATTAAATATAATGAATTTTAAAGTTCGTTAGCGATTTTTGAATCCTAAACTAATTAAGAAAATTATTACTGTAGGTAGTGGTACTAATTAAATAATTTGGGTAATTTATCTTTTAAGTTAATAATTATGTTGATAACTAAAATAGAAAATAATTAGAAAAATTTCAAACTAAATGGGAACTAAATTTGATGCAACCTTAGAGTTTTGTTCTTTATTATCATCTTCTTGATTGGGGATATATATATATATATATATACGAATTTGTATTAATTAGTGTTGTTAAAATTTCGAATTAAACTAATTTTTTAACATGATTTTAAAAGTTTAATAATAAAATTGATATTTTGTATTTTTGAATGGTATTTAAATTTTACCAGATAAAACAAAATTGCATCATAGTTTCTTGAAAAATTGTATCATTAAGTATTAAACAACTTGCTCATATATTCCAGTTTTTGTTTATGGAAATTTTTGAAAATGAAAGTACCAGTGTGATTGAAACCAGTCAAAACAGATAAATACGTACTTGATTAATTTATAATTTTACCAATTTCTTTCCAACGAAGAATTAAAAGTTAAGAATGTGAAAATAAATAAAAATATGGTCACGAATTATATAGGTTCGTTGTGGTACCACAGGATCAAATTTTTTCGCATAAGCCTAAACTAATTAGCGGTGGAGGTATTGTTGAATTTTACTACGTGAAAAGTCACTTAAGTGAGTTTAGAAAGGAAAACCCTTTTAGATGGGTATCACATCTTTTCAACAATATTATGGTAAACACTGGGTGGTGCAGTAAATAGAGCGATTGCATTTTAATGGAAAAATCACAGGTTCGATTCCCTATGAAGGCTTAATTAAATACTTTATAGGTTTTTCAACCTGGTGCAGTAGCTTGTGTCAACAGGATAAAATAAATGACAAAAAATAAATAAGAGTATAATCTGGCAAACAACTTAAAGAAAATGGAACGTATGGTAGTTATAAACTGTAGTTCATCACCTATCTTGAATTGACAGTTGTAATCGATTCTAGTGCGATTTAATTTCAGCTTAACTGTCTGTATTGTAAGAATATACAGATACTACTAACATATAATATAATGTATTTTAACCAGTTTAGAGCATCCTTTATAGTTATTAACTCCTCCTGAAACATTCTGCAATCATTGCAATCACACATACATATAAAATAAAGCTAAAATTCATTTACAATTTCTGTTAGTATATATTTATGGAACCGCCTCGGTGTAGGTAGGGTTATTTTATATTTAAATAGAATTCTTATTTAATGAATTTTCAAATTTTATGAATTTATAGAATAGTTTATTACCTTTGTACATATATTTTTAAATAAATGTTAGCAATAAAATTAAAAAAAAAAAAAAAAAACAAAAACAACTGAAAAGAGAAAAATCTAATTAAATTTTATTTTTTAATTCTTTTCTTTAATGTTTTTTTTTGCATGTAGATGGAATTGTTGTACTTGATGATGAATACATTAAATATAATCGAAAAACCTATGCTCAGTTAATATGTAATTTTCGGTATGGACGACAAGAAGATGAAATGATGGGATTAAATTTTCAAAAAGAATTAACATTAGATTCAGTACAGATACATCCACCACAAAAGGTTGATATTAATTTGACAAAAATGCAAGAACGTCTTATGAAAAAATTGGGTCAAAATGCTTTTCCATTTATATTGAATATGTCACCAAATTGTCCAGCATCCGTAACACTTCAGCAAAAGGCTGAAGATGAAACTGAACCATGTGGTGTACAGTATTATGTTAAAATATTTGCTGGTGATAATGAAGTCGATAGATCTCATAAACGTAGTACTGTATCATTAGCTGTACGTAAGGTACAATATGCACCAACAAAACAAGGTATACAACCATGTACTGTTGTACGTAAAGATTTCTTGTTATCACCTGGTGAGCTTGAATTAGAAGTGACATTAGATAAACAATTATATCATCATGGTGAAAAAATTGCAATTAATTTATGTGTACGAAATAATTCAAATAAGGTGAATTTTTTTTTTTTTTTTAATATTGATTTGAATTTGTATAATTACTGTTTAATTTTTTGTTTTTTAATTACGCAGGTGGTTAAGAAAATTAAAGTAATGGTACAGCAGGGTGTTGATGTTGTATTATTCCAAAATGGTCAATTTAGAAATACAATTGCATCATCAGAAACAACTGAAGGTTGTCCAATTCAACCAGGATCAAGTGTACAGAAAGTAATGTATTTGGTACCAACATTAATTGCAAATCAAAATCGTTTTGGAATTGCTGTTGAAGGTCAAATTAAAAAACGTGAAACATATTTGGCTTCAACTACATTGTAAGTTTATAATATTATTTTTATTTTATTTTTTTTAATCCTAATAATGTAGTATTATGCATGTACGTACAAATCAGAGAAAAATTTATTATTTATCTGTGGTGCAATAAATCATATTAAAAATTCAAATTAACAAAAATAATCTGTAGGAATTATAATTAAAATGCATATGTTTAGGAGGTTGTTATGTTTTTTTATTAAAAAATTAGCAAATAAGTTTTATTTTTGTTTTGTGGTATTTTAAAAAAAAAATTTTTCGAACAAAATTTTTTTTATTAATAAAAGCTCAATTTGATTGGAACTAGTATCGAAAAGTTTCGACTCTTTTAAATTTTACCTAAAGAAACATTATGATATTTAATGAACCTTAGGCAGTTAAAGAAACTTATATGATTACTTTATTGCTTACAAAAATATTTATATTATTTTTTTAATTTCATTTTGCCGAAGATACATTTTCTTTAATAGATGTTTATTTAGAGCAGGCCTGGCCAATCCAACTCGCTCTCCGGGCCAACTTTCTGGTCTTAAATTGTGTGCGGGGCTACATATTATATGAAAAAAATCAATTTTTATTGTATAATTTATTTTTATTATTTCAGTACATAATCAAGAACATTTTTTATTAAACCCTTTATTATTTCAGTCCATACTTAACTTTTAAATATAGTATTTATTAATGTAATATTTGTTTTTCCATGCGATCACTAATTTTTTTTCAAATCTACATCAATTTTGGTAGTTGCACATCTTAATTGATTTACAAGATTTGCGTCTGTTAATGAAGCCCGAAATTTAGTTTTATTAAATTTCATTTTTGAAAAAAAGCTTCACAAACATTTCATGTAGATCCAAAGGCGCTTACAATTTTTTGAGCAAATAATCTTAAGTTAGGATATTTTTCCGCTTTTATATTATACGTGTTGCAAAAGTCAATTCTTGATGTCGTCTTATGAATCTGCTTCTACTCATTGCTGCACTGCAAATTATTTATTTCCATATGTAAAGCTTCTGGAACGATTGAAACGTCCACTTGAAATGTAGAAGAAATTATTTCAAACATTTTGTCATATTTTGGAAGTTCTGAGAAACGACAATATTAAATCTGAGCTGAAAGTTTTCCAATTTTATCAGCGTACTTCGCAAAATTAGAAGTTTGACTGCTGCTAAATTCTTTAATGACGGAAAATGGTGAAGATTACTATATCTAAGGTGGCTCTCAAATCAAATTAGCTTGATTTGGAATGTTTTGATATGATTACAAGCATCAATAATTAAGTTATCTTGCTCCTGCAACTCTTTGTTTAGCTGGTTAATTTTTACGGTTATATCTACTAAGAAACCCAACAACCACATGTCATCATTTAAATTTGAAAATGGAATCTTTTCTTCAGTAATATTTTTGAATTATGCATTTAAATTTTCTACTCATGAATGAAAAGGAGAATATATGCACGGATAATAGATTGTTTTGCGAACAGAGAGATAACGGTCTTTTATTTTTCAACCCGAGCGATAAATATATTTTTTTAGTAACATTTTTTTTGTGATAGATTCTGCAAAAAGTTTTCTTTACAAAGAATAAATATCATGCAATGGGCCACATCTAAATATGAAAAGCTGGCCGTGACTTGGCCACGCTTGACTTAGAGCAACTTCAATAAATTTACATCTACCGCAGATTTACAGCTACTTCAGTTAATGGCAAAAGAATAATAACTGGTGGCATATTAAACCATGACCATGTCTTTCTGACTTGGATGAAGCAAAGTTTCAAATTTCCAAAAGTCAAAGCTGTTTAGTTACGTTAAAACTTACGCCGTTTAAAACTATTTTCAGATTTCAAGAGAAGGGCTCATAGCGACCGGAAGAAGTAAATATTCTTGGAATGTGAATAAATCAAAATATGCTCTGGAATGAGAATATTTTTGATATTGCGAATACAAAAAGGGCCGTGAAATGGTTGGGTTTTTGAAACCTCTGTATAGTTAGTAAGGTATACGAGTTTAGTTACATTCGTAAAATAAAGGCGTATATTATTTTGCTCCACACAATTTTTTTTTTTTTTTTTTTTAATTTCTTTTTTAACATACAAAAAACATTATAAAATATATAAACTGTATAACTATTTTCTGAATTTGTAAATTTTCTAAATTAATTGTAAATTGATAACAAAAACAAAAGAATAAAAATAAACTAAAAATAAAAGTTAGATGGCAATTAATGTTGATTTGAATAAAAATTAAAATTTGGATTGGAATAAAAAAATCTAAACTAAGTTAAAATAAGAATTTAAAATTAAATAAAAATAACGAAATTAAGAAATTCAAAATTAAATTAAATTAAAATAAGAAAATAAAAAAAAAAAAGTAAAAAAAATTTTTTAAGAAAAAAATAAAAATGGTTATTCAGTAATGTCAATTTCACACTTAAGTTAATTAAACATTATTTAATGAATTTTATTTCAATATAAATAAATTTTATTTCAATAAAAATAATAAAATCAAAATTTATTTAAACATCATTATTTAATAAAACAATAATAAAATAAAATATAAATTCAACATACATATATATTTCGTTAAATGGATAATACTAAATAAATAACCTAAAAAATATAATAATATCAAATAATTGAATAAAAAAAAAAAAAAAAATTTACATATGAAATATCAAGACATTAGAATGGAATAATTTAACATATTCCAATATTATAAATAATAAATAATTAATACTATAGATTTTTACAATTTCTCAAAATTATAAACTTAAATAATAAAAAACTAAACTTTTAAAATAATAAAAACTCTTAAATGAATGAAAACATGTGAATTGTTTTTTTATATACAGGCATACATCCATATATATATTTTTCTTTTTCTATCAAACAGTGCTTTTATTTTCGAACAGTTTTTACAATTCTTAAAAAATTAAACTTAAATAAACTTAACTTAAATAAATTTAACTTAACTTAAATGATAAATAACTCAACATTGATTAAAATCGTCACTTAATTTTATAACTTCTTCAATGCTACTGTTTACATAACCTGGTTGTCAACAAATTTGACATAATAATTAATATTATTAATTACAAACTCAACGAAGATAAAGTGTGATCGTGTTAAAAATAATTTAAGTAGTAGAGTAGACGACAGTAACGATGGAGGCAAAAAAAATCCAAAAGCAAATCTATAATTTCAGTTTAATTTTTCAATTTTGGATTTTAATTCATACATAAATAAATTTTTTCAACAGTTATTCATGTTGATCTTTATATACGTGCACTCGTGTGTGTTTCTAAATAAGAACAACCATAGCAGAAAAAGTGAAAGATTGATAAGAATAGCCAGATTGTTGCCAGATTGTTTTAATTTAAATCAACGTTGCCAGATTGTTTTAATTTAAAACTCTAATTAATTAATTAAAAATTTTAAGATAAATAATAAAAATAGTAACAACAACAAATAAAATTAAAATTAATAATTTAAAATTGAAAATCTAATATTACAAATTTTAATAATTTTAATAATTATAATTTAATAATAGATTAAGATTATGGGTTATTAAAAAATATTCAGTTTTTGATGCATCCCTAAAACTAATTGCTAAATTACTACCTCTTATACATTAACATATAACTGATCTACTTGATATTAAAATATATTAAACTATAATCTTCAATTCACTAAATAAAATGGATAAACAAATGAAGCTTCGCTCCATATCATCCGCAGTTAAATCAAGCTCTCCATCATTTGCTAAAAATGCAAGCACTGACCATCTCACTGAATTAATAACTAGTTTGACTAAACGCTTCGATTCCTTTGAAGCTTCCATCAAGGAAATGTTGAATGACAAAATTCTTGATATGGAGCATCGCCTGGAATTAAAAATTCAAGACTCAATCACAAACTTTAATAAAAACTCTGAAGCTTTAGGAAATAAAATGGATAAATTAGAAATTGAAGTACATAATAAAATCGTCACTGAGTCCAAAGCCAATTATGAGAAAATTTTGGGTGAAGCGGATGCATTCATATGATACAAGCGCTATTATAGAAGAAGTAAATTTGCGCATCTTTGAGCTGGAGAGAGCATTGCACTCCAATGACTTGATCGTTAATGGTATTGCTGAAACTCAGCATGAAAATTTTGGTGAAATCTTTAACAGGATAGCTAAAGTTATTGGTTTCACTGGAAACTTTGATTGTGTTGGGTCTATGTTTCGCATCAGGAGTAATACATTGATTATAAAATTCTTATCTAATTCATCAAAAGTGTCATTTTTTATTAAGTATCTGCGTTTTAAACACCTGAGAGCCTCTCATATTGGTTTTGGTGGAGCTACTCGTATCTACATAAATGAAAGCGTTCCATCACATACTCTATTTCTTCTTCGCATTGCGAACAAAATGAGAAGTGATGGTTGGATAGTGAAAACTTTTACGAAAAAAGGCCTCTTATATATTGTCAAGACCGAAGGTGGAGAAGCGGCTAAAATCACGTCAAAAGACCAATTGCTCAAAAGCAGTGATCATAATTTATCTAAATTTTTTTGATGTTTAACTTTTTCTCATTAGGGAATCGTCAAATACTCTTTTCTGAATTTTACAAATTTTAACTTTAATTTATACATACTTTAAATATTTATTTTCTCCTTCTTGCTGTCTTTTGGTTGTTTTGGATGTTTAGTTTTAAGTAACAAACATGGTTCTATATATGTTAAATCGCTGTTTAATGGCACTTTTATTCCTGTATACCCGTTTTCTTTTGGCTCAATTGTTAACTTTTATAAAAATTTCATTCAAATTTATTTTAATATTTAATGATTGTGGCTAATAATGGAAATAACTCACTTTCTGATACTACTTCTGCATTTATTCCCAATATTATACTAAAAGCTGCCCTGAATAACCTTCAGCTCCTTATTATCATTCACATCAATATTATGAGTCTAGCACCTAAAATTGATATATTAAGATCCTGTATTTCCAATACCAATGTTCAAATTCTTATGGTTACTGAAACTTGGTTAAATCACAACATAACCTCTGATATGGTTAGAATTCCAGGTTTTAAGTTTTTAGATGTGATCGGAATAAACTGGATAGTTCTGGTAATAGAACTCGGGGAGGTGGTTTAGCAATCTATGTTAAATGTGGTCTATCTGTTAAAGTTTTAACTCACTCTGTGGAAAATGATGATATTGAACTCATTTTCGCTGAATTAAAATGTAAAAACAATGCTATTCTGTTAGGAACCGTATATTTTCCTCATCCCTCAGCATATAAATTTGAACTTTTTAAAAAAGCTTTAGATAAATTAGCTAGCAACTATGATTCTATCATCATTGGGGGGGATTTTAATGTTAATATACTTGACAATAATCATGTGTTAAGAAATGTTTTCTTTCGAACTATTGAGAACTATTCATTGAACATAATTAATAATTCGGTACCAACTCGATTCGGTGAATCTTGTTCCTCTCTATTGGATTTATTTTTGACATCTACTGAAAACCATGAGCTAGTAGAAAAGTTTGGACAGGTTTCTCTCCCGGGTGTGTCTGATCATGATATGATATACCTGTCATATAAAATTCCTATTGAGATACCGAAAGTGAAAATTACCTATCGTGATTACAAGAATTGCAATATATCCTTACTATTCCATTCTGCAACTAGATTACCGTGGCGTTCCATCTACACAATTAATAACATAAACGATAAAATTGCGTTCTTTAATAATCTAGTTCTGAAGCTTTTCGACCAGCATGTTCCCCTACGTTCTTTTACTCCACGTGCTGATTTTGTTCCGTATTTCTGTCCAGATATTGTAAAAATGGCGAATGATAGAGACATGGCTTATGAAATTTGGAAAAGAAATTCGAATGACAGAAATTCATTTAAGAGGCTTAGGAACGTGGTAAACTTGAAGATTAGACAAGCTAAAAAACATTACTATTCTAAGATACTCGATCCTCGGCTGCCTTCAAAATCTTTCTGGTCTAATACCGCTAAGCTTGGAATCAGTAAAGAAAACAAAATGGATAATATGGATAGCTTTGATGTAAACGAATTAAACAATAGATTTATAACTTCATCTTTTAACTTTACTTCATTACTATCCAATATTGAAAACGTTGATTCGTCTAGTACTTTCTCTTTTAGAAATGTCTCAAATGATGAAGTCTATGATGCTATTTTTAAGGTTAAATCCAATGCTATAGGACCAGATTTAATTCCTTTGAAATTTATTAAACTGATTATCCCTTCTGTGCTACCTTATATTACTCACATATTTAATTTCATCTTGACTACTGGTCAATACCCTCTAATTTAGAAATGTACCAAAGTTGTTCCCGTTCCTAAAAAAAATAATCCAACGATTGATGACCTTAGACCCATTAGCGTACTGTCCGGTATTTCGAAATCTTTTGAACGGTTATTGCATGCACAAATGAGTCAGTACGTAAGTGATAATAATCTCTTATACGAATTCCATTCAGGTTTCAGAAAGCAGCACAGCACTACCTTAGCACTCCTAGAATTAACAAATAACATTTACTGTGAAATCGATAAGAAACATGCTGTATTATTGCTTCTTCTTGATTTCACTAAAGCTTTTGATTGTGTTAATCATAACTTATTATGTTTAAAACTTAGCGCAGCTTTTAGTTTTGAATCTTCTGCTACTACTCTCATTCAAAGTTACTTAGATAATAGAAGTCAATTTGTGTTTCTAAATGGTATTAAGTCTAATAATCTACCTGTTGAATGTGGGGTACCCCAAGGATCCATATTGGGTCCCTTACTCTTTAGTCTATTTATTAATGACTTACCCCGTTGTTTGTCTGAATCTCATTGCCGGTTGTATGCAGACGATGCTCAACTCTACATCAATGGTCCTATAACTGATATTAACCGCTCTATTGCTAAATTGAATGATGATCTTGATGCTGTTGCTTTCTGGTCTCTAAACAATGGTCTTCGATTAAATCCGTCAAAATCCCAGGTTATGTTAATTTATGTTCGTAATATTGATACAACTAATCTCCCTAATATCAAATTAAATAATTCTGTGGTAAAATTTGTAAGTAAAGCTAAAAACTTGGGTGTTGTATTCAATATAACTCTAACCTGGAATGATCACATTAACTTTATTTCTAGAAATGTTTTTTGTAAGATACGAAAACTCTGGAAGTTCTCTTACAATATTAACGAGTGGGTAAAAAAGAAATTAGTTATATCTTTAATCTTTCCACATTTCACTTATTGTGAAGTAGTTTATGCTGGGATGAGTATGGGCGAGTTTTCCAGGCTCAAGGTTATTTTCAATGCTTGCACTCGATTTGTAACTAACCGTCGTAGATTCGATAGCATCAGTGATGTTTCTAAAGTTTTGCTTGACTGTACTGTCGAAAACTATCTAAATTATAAGTACATCTGTTTTATGAAAAAAATCCTATCTAAAAATACGCCGGTATATCTTCTTAAGAAAATAACCCCTGGACGATCATTAAGAAGTGCAAATTTAACTATTCCTAGACACTCTGGTAGATTAAGACATCTATCCTTTTTTGTAAGGACTGTCGGGTTGTGGAATTCTTTGCCGAACGTAATCAGGTGTGAGTTCTCTATTTCTAAATTCCTTGAGCTTTGTTGGGTATATTTTAAGGAAAAAGAGTAGTCATTAATTAAGAAGAATAAAAATTTTGTAGAATAATGCTTGTTAGGTGTGATACGTCTGAAAGATAGTTTTGTTTGGAGGAGAGATTTTTTTTTTTTTTTTTTAAATGTTCTTTTTAAATTTTCTTTTATTAATTTCTTTTCTTTATAAATTATTTTCATTATTGTTAATTTCTTTAGGTTAAGGTTTAATTTAATTTAATTTAAGTTAATTTAAGAATTATGAATTTGCTACACATTATACTTTATATACTCCTATAGAGACTTACCGTCTCATGTATATGTACGAAATAAAATGAATGAATAAATAAAAATAAAAAATAAATAAGTATATTTTTCATCTAAAGTTCTGCTTAAGATCCTTAAAGTCTACATACGAGATGATCCAAGATGGAGTATGAAATTTAGTTATGGGTGGGCGTATCGAAGACTAATCTAAGTTTTCTTCACACCCATTAAAGTTCTTAAGATCTTAAAATAAACCTAATAAAACGTTTCCTAGTGAAACAGTTTACCAGTTTGAAGATGTACATGGATATTTATGGTTATAGATAATATCAATATATTACCGTGTATTTTTTTTTAAAACTTCCGTTTTTTTTGGTCATGGCGTTTTCGCTCCGGTTGAAGATCCGAAATCGAGTTCTTACGAGTACTTACAAGTTCCGGGTCTGTTTTCAATTATGTAAGGTAATGGAGGTAATGGAGGTAACGTGGAGGTAATGTAAGTACTTGCTCACGGGCTTAACAGCTGCCCATCTGGGTTAGCGACCAGTCAGATGTTACCCTGTCAATCCTAAGTTGGGACTATTCAAACTATACCATTAATATCGTTGAATATTAAAACAAATAATTTTGATCGTAAAATATACTGTTATAAGTATTAAATATTTCGAAGTAGAATAAATAAATTATTTTTCACTTTTTGGTCACCCTGTATCTGAATAGAATACTTTGTTACCAAAATATGCAAATTGATTTGGTGTAATAAGTTTTGAACTTAAAATTTTTGAAAGAGTATTTTAACCCATTAATATCTTGGGACACAGGATGAATTAATGTTTTTGTGCCAATTTTGTAAAAGAAGGAAGCATTATTCAGTTGTACTAAATTTGAAAAAAACTGTGTGTGGACTTTCTGGAACTATTGCATTCTTTTTTATTGTATTATATAATAAACACTTAACTAAAACATATAATTCAATTAGTTTCGTCTATAATTGGGATATAATCAGGTAAAACACCATATTAATAACTAGAAAGTACAAAAATTTGAATATAAAATGTATTTAGGCCATTAATTTTAATGATGTATTGTATGTATGTGTTTATTAATATGAATTTGTATTATGTAATTAAGCATAATTGATATGATCAATAAAATTAACAACTTATATAATTTATAGAACAAAATATATCGAAAAAATAATAATATTAATAACCAACCATCCAGCTGGGAAAAATTTTGTTCAAAATTATTTTTTTAATTGTACACATCGTAGCATGACGTCATTATGACGTCAATTATTAAAAAATTAGAGGATTCAGGAATAAATGTTGTACCCGCGTAGGACCAAATGACTGCGTAGAACTATAATAGACGTATTCATACTGGTTGCGTTTGCGCAATAAAAAATATGTTTTGTTCATAGTTGCATGTTGTCCAAAAATCTACACAGTTAAAAAGCAGGCTCTAGTGTTCATAGTTGTCGGTGTTGCATCAGCGTCGTGCAGATTAAGCATGTATTTTACTGCGTCTGCCTTAACAGTTATTATAGTAGGTACACTTGTTTCGAAACAAAAAATGGCTTTAGAAAACAAGTAAGAAAATTAAAGTATTACATAGTTTAAATTAAATTGAAATAAAAAATAAATATAATTATGTATTTTAAAAAATACATCTAGCTATTTTAAAATATGTACAAACATTTTTAAGAAATCATTTCATGTATGAAGTAAATAAAATTTATATTTCCGAGAAATGAATATAGATAGCTGGTGGATGCTGTAATAAAATTCGAAAACCAGAATTCATTTTTGTCTTTTATAATCAAAATTAATTAACAAATTTTTTTTTCAGTTAAAGCCGCCGCGTGGCTCTTAATTTCATCAAACTTTCAAACTGAATAAAAACTTTTTTGCAAAACAAAATTTCCTACTATCCAGCGCAAATTTTTTGTTCATAGTTGTCAGTATGAACACACGATAATATAATCTCTACTAGAGACCCCTATTTATTAATTATAATTCAAATTAAAGCCAAGTGTAATATTTTTAACAGAACAGGGATTTAAATATACTGGATATTTTTCCCCTATCAATGAATAGGTATAAAAAACAAAACAATAATAATTTTGTTTACAATTTACTGCGATACACATCACTGTTTATACCTAAGTACCTACATACATTTAACCCTTAAATGCATGATTTTTTATTTCTAGCCCGAAAAATAATTTTTGATTTGTATTTGATACACAAAACACCAAAATAAATTTAAAATTTTTATTTTAAGTTTCTGGGGGCTCCGGGGGACATTTTTTACTATGTTGCATGTATGCAACAACATGTAAATAGGCAATAAAATAATATATTTAATTAAATCAAAAGATATAATATTATTTGTATTTAAGCGAATTTAAAAACGTCTTTAGAATGAGAGATGTATAGTAATTATCAAAATACAATTTGTAGTCTTGATTTATAGGCACATGTCTTATAAATCTTATCACAACATTTGAACTTGCCCCCAAGTCGCTAATTTTTTAATCTAAATTCTGAATCGTTTTCCATGCCAGTATAGATTTCGAAATTATAGCAAAATCCCGATACGCCACAAAGATTATAAAATTTATTTACCCATTCATGAGGCTTGTTTGGATTGTAAAGTCTGAGACTATGACGAATTTTCATTGGACAAACTTGTTCATCTATATATATTAATAATTTTAACTACTCACGCAATGTTGCAGATATGCAACGAACTTTAAAATTATATTTTACCGTATTTACTCAATGTTGCAACTTTAAATATGTATTTTACAGAAACTAGTTAAACTCAGTTTTATTTGTCAATAGAAATTTGATGTTGAATACTTATATTATAAAATTCTTTTTTTTCATGTACATTTGATTAGGGGACTTCCCCTACAATTTTAAATAAAAATCTTCAAAATAACGACTATTTTATTTTCATTCCACATTACATAAATTTAAGTATTTTACCATAAAATACTACATATATTAGGAAATTTTGTAAACACGTTTTAACATAATCTAATACTTTCTAAAATTCTTTTTTAACTAAACCTAAATAATAATGACGTCGAAGTAAAAGTTACACGACTTTTAAATTGATGTTGCATATATGCAACGGTATACACTTAAGGGTTAATGATGAAAACAAAACTCATATGCTACCTATGCTATGCACTCTCTTGAAATTTGTATAAATAGGATGGTGTTGCATGTATGTGTACCGGTGTAGGTGTGGTCGTGGTGTGGTAATTTATTTTCTCTCATTTTTGGTGAATAGATTGAATAATTTTGAGGTGAAATGTTGACAACTAACTGTCTAACTCTATTATAATATATGATAACGACAGCAGTCAAATGAACGATAAAATATTTGTCAAAAGGTTATCTTAAAAGATTATCTTACCGAATACATACATATATCTAATAGATCAACAGATATAACGGTTTATATACAAAAAAACATTAAAACAACAAGCATACTTTCAAATGTACTTTTCGTCCTGGAAGGAGGAATGTGCCACTAAAGATATATATTTTTGAAAAGCTGGAAATACTCGGTATCCTTGAGATATAATTATTTGATCCAACGAGAGTACAACACGCAGCTAGAAGTGACTATTCTAGTTGCTTCTGCTTAGAACTTAATTCATATACTTGTAATAAAGGATGAATAAGTAAAATGTATATAATATGCAGTTAGATAATAAAGTGAAATTGACCTAATTTGATGAATGTTAATGCAACAAAATCATTTTAAGTTCTCATCAAACTTCAGAAAGTTATACGTTGCAAAGGCTACTAGGGCTTATAATTAAATTAGCAATCATTTGAATTGTTGTCAATGAATTATAAATCCAAAAAATCCAAAAAATTCGCTTCCGAAATAACGAAATGTTATTTAATAGTGTGATATTAGATATCTTAATTCTATTTCTTTGGTAGAATAAAAGTGTTGTTAAATGTAAATTTTCACCACTCTCTGAAGGGATTCATATTCTCAGTCGTTATTATTTTAAAAATCATTTTAAAGACAATATCCTACAACATTATATCATTATTATTTTGTTTGTTTGTTTTGTTATTTTTTTTTATTTAGATTATCAACACCAGAAAATCGTGATGCTTTTGGAATTGTTGTTTCGTATGCTGTCAAAGTAAAACTTCTTCTTGGTGCTTTGGGCGGTGAACTATGTGCTGAACTTCCATTTATTTTAATACACCCAAAGGTAAACTTATTCAACTAAGTACGCATTATATTTTTTATGCTTTTGTTTTTTGTTTTTACTTTATGACTTAAGTAAAACCATAAAAACGGAAAAGTTAAGTTAATAAAAAATATGAAAATCACATTATTTTATGCTTAGAATTCGTATATAGTTTTGATTTAATGTTTAAATACATTATTTATTATCTTATGGAAGAGTGGGCAACAGGGCGGTTTTTATTATATATATAATGCCTACTTAAGATATAAAAATCATTGAATCCCATTTGACAGATAAAAAAAGAATAAATTTGTATATTAAAAACAATGTTTTCTTTTCACATTTTCTTTTCAGCCTGTTAAAGGAATAAAAAATATCGAGCTTGCTGATGGAGTAGAAGATGAATAGAATGGTGCTATATTTTTTTGTTGGTTTTTTGATAATAAAATTCATAACAGTGACATGCCTCAAAATATTTTCTTTCTTTTTGTAATGATGGGATGCACATTACTATATCAACACTCTTGAAATAACAAAATAAAATAATATATGGAAATGGAAAATTGATTAAAACAAAAAATTGATAGAGAATAAAAAAAAATTAAATTGAATTTGTTAATGGGAAAAAATTATAAAAAAAAAAAAAATTAAAACGAAATGATACACATATATTTTCTTTTCTCTTATTATTATATACACACACATACATATATATTTTTATTATATAAAGTAATTATTAACCGTCATATTTAACTGTTATTAATACTACCATTATCAATACAAATATTATTATAATTATTTAATTAATTGATAGTATTATTTTAATTATATTAATAATTGATGTTCTTATATTTTTTTGTTTGTTTTATTCTATTTTTGATGTTTTTAATTTGAATTTTTATTTTATAAAAATAATTTCTATTGTGATCAGTCTCTATAGGTATTTTCCGAATTATGTATTTTTTTTTATAATAATTTAATTAATATCATAAAATAAAAAAATATATATTATATAATAAATAATTAAATGTAAAAGATCTATAAACAATTTTTATTGAATTTAATAACATAATTGATTGTTATACCATATATATATATATATAATATATATATAGTAGTTGATGTATATCATAAAAAAAAACATTTAAATTGAAAAGAACTTCTGGAATTTTTTAATTGAAAAAAAAAAAAAATAAATAAATTAAAACTGAATATATTGATTTTATTTCATCGTCTTGTATATTCCACTTTTATGGTTCCCTAATGCTTCTAACGCTTGAAACCTTTTCTCCACAAAACTTAGCAGATCTTCCACTGTCTGCAATTCTCTTGGTTTATGTAATGATTGCTCAAATAAGGAAATAGGTGTTTTATCCAATTGTTTCATTAAAATATGGGCTATGATGGGATCCGAATGTTCCTTTCTTGTTAATGCAAATGCAGATTCATATTGAATATTTTGTTGAGCCATAAGTTTGTCTATTAATATGTTCACTAATAGTCTCTTGTTATTGTACCTATTCGTTAGAATTGACCATGCTACTATGTAGTTATCTTCTGTGCTCGGAAGATGCTTGATTATTTTTCCCCTCATTTTTAAATACCAAATTTTTTGGGAATTTGATAATGCTTGATTATGAACCATTTGGGTAAATAGATTTTTAGAATTGCTGCCATTGTAAATATGTTCCATCAAATTTTGGAATTGTTATGTTTGGTAATTTCATATTTATTGAGGTTTGCTGTTGAAACTCTGCTCTTTCTGTGATTTTGTTTGCTACTAATTGATTGATACCAATTTGAGTAATTTGAACCTTATTTTCCCATCTGTAGTACTCCTCAGTATTGGAAATTTGATCTGTTTCATCGACATTTTCCCATATTTCAGTACTGACTTCTTCAACTTGACGCCAGTGACTTGTTGATTGATTCTAATTTTACGTTAAGGTATTCTTTGAACTGTTACTCGTTTAGAATTATTGGATTCAAACAATTCTCCAAGGCTGCCATTGTCATTTTTCGTTTTTAATTAATTTTACGTATATATTGATTATTTTGTACTTTTTCTTCACTTTGATGTGTAAAACTTGCTACTGATGTGGTACTTGTTCGTTCCATTGCTTTGTAGTCGCTTTTTTGGTGGAGCTTTAGCTACTTCTTGTAAATGCTGATTTAAACTTGATAATTCCTTCTTTAGCATGTTTTATTCGTTGTGCGTTTGACCATAATAGTCCTTCGTCACATACGGATGTAATTCGATGTCCTTCATCTTTCGAAGTTCATCGTCATTCTTTTAAAACTTATTTATACATAAGTAAGAAAATTCAAACAAGTGATCAGACTTTAATGTGGAAAAATATAAAAAAAAGTGTCCTAAAAAAAATCCAAATGTCATTAATGAAGTAATTTTTAATAATGATAAAATATACATATGAGCCTAAAATAATTGCTAATAAATTTAATAAATTTTTTGTTGACAGTATAAATGACATAAATAATAATATAAAAACAAATTAAATTTAATTGAAAATAATAATAATAGTATATTTAAATTTCAAGATATTGACATAAATAAGCTCAAAGATATTTTAAAAGCAATGAACAATAAAAATGACTGTTATTTCGCAAATAAAAATATGATAATGGATAATATAGATATTATTGGTAACAACTTTTTGTCAGTTCCAATAATTTCTCAGTTTCAATCGGGGCTTAGAAAAGATCATAGCTGCGAATCTTTGTTAAACTTAATAGTTACAAGTTGGAAAATATCTACACATGACAACAAGGTCATTGCTGCGGTATTTTTGGATTTGACAAGAGCCTTTGAAATGGTAGATAAAAATATACTACTGCAAAAAATGGAAAGTTATGGTATAAAAGATATTGAGTTAGAATGGTTTCGCTCGTACTTGTCTAACAGAAAACAGAGGACAAAATTTAAAGATTACTTATCTGATTATGTTGACGTAAAGCTTAGTGTACCACAAGGCTCTGTACTTGGTGTTCTGCTGTTCTTAATTTATGTTAATGACATAGAGTTAGTTATACTGTCGAAAATGGTTTTGTTTGCAGATGATGTGTTACTTTATGCTGTTGCTGATACTGTCGAAGAATGTATTCAAAAAATTAACAGTGATTTACGTACTTTAAGTATGTGGTTTCAAATGAACAAACTTAGCTTAAATATCGCAAAAACAAAATGTATGATATTTAATGGAGAAACAAATGACCATATTAAAATAGATAACGGATAATAGAAAAAGTAGAAGAAATAACGTATTTAGGTGTTATTGTAGATAATAAGCTAGATTTTAAGAAACACGTTGACTACATTTGCAAAAAAATATCTAAAAAACAATAAGGAAACGGTTATCAATGTCAAGTGCAATAACGATATACAACACAATCATAAAACCTCATTTCGAATATTGTTCGACCATTTTGTTTATGGCAAATAATACCAGCAGGATTAGGTTTCAAAGGTTACAGAATAAAGCAATTTGGATAACATTGAAAGTGAATTCATATACTTCAAGTAAATTTATGTTAGATGCCTTGAGATGGTTAAGTGTGAACCAATGAATTATAATAAATGTATTGGTAATTGTTCATAAAATGAAAGTTGGTAAATATCCTAATTATTTATGTGGTCAGTTGGTGTATGTGTCAGATAATCACAACTATAATTTAAGAAATGTTAATTGTTTTAGATTAAACTTATTTAGGAATGAAAAAACTAAAAATATGCTTCTTTATAAAGGTTTGAAGCTTTTCAATGAATTGCCTTTTGAAATTAGTTGGGAAACAAATACAAATAGATCAAAAAGAAATTTTTTTTTTTTTTTTGCGTGGATTGGTGGGAATCTTCATAGACACAATAAGCCCCGTAGCTTCCATTGTGTGCCAGATTTTTACTGACTAAACCACACCTCTCCAATTAATACTAGTCCGACGGACTAACCATTAATATATTTCAATTTTGATTTTCTTAAAGAAAAAGTTTACGAAATTCTATCGTATTAAATCTAGTGGCTTAGTTCTTTTAAGCCTTCTGACATCATTTTGATTATCTAGCAATTGAGTGGCCTCAACGTTAACATGACCCTCCAGACGAGCTATATGCTTTGTAGCATATCTTTTTATTTCATTTTCTATGCAAGGAATTTTTAGATCTCTGTGCAAATCACTGTTGCCATAATAAATAAAACCATTAATAAATAAAAAACTAAAACTAATGTCAAAAAGAAAATAGTTGAATATGTAAGATGTAGTTTTATGTAATATTATGAATTTAAAAAAAAAAGAATAATAATAATAAAAATAATTATATAATAATTAAAAATAGTTAGATTAGCTAAATGAAAATAAATAAATAAATAAAATAAATACGCTACAATCAAAATTTGCCCAATAATCCTTAAGTAGGCTTTTTAATTTTGCTTATGGATCCACCCGAAAGGTGCTAACCAGTTTTTCGATCTCCTTGCCAATCGAAATTTGTTTTTTTGCTATCTCTTCCATTACTGTCTCTGCGTATTTTCTTTCATGAGGTCACCAAAAATGTTAAGCACTGAAGTTTCGTTACTTTAAATGCTTACAAACCTGATAATTGGAAATAGGTTACCTACTCTCCTTTGCAATGAAGTTAAGGTTGTTTTAACTTCGTATAAATTAGGATACCTAATTTATTCAATGGAACAAAATAAAATGAAACTATTAAAATATATATGTATATCAATATATATATATATCTATATTAGATGTAGTCTACTATATGTATATGATATCTATATTAGATATCATATATTTTATTATGTCAAATTAGTAATGTAATTTTTATAATCAATTCGATTATTTATATACTAATTTTAATGTAAAATCATCAATTTGAATTTATGACAAGTTAAAATTATTGAAATGATTAAGAATTTACACATAATAAAAAAAAAAGAAACTAATGATTATTGAAATGAAAACTAACTTTAACGTATTATATAAACAAAAAAAACTTAAAGGTAAATAACTTTTGTTTTTAAAATAAATTAGTGTCATATTACATAATAAACAAAATAATAACAAAATAAATTGTGGTGTATTCAAAAATTGATTTAACTATTAGAATAATTAGATAAAAGAAATTAAAATTTTAATTTATGAGTAAACAGATTTAACTATCGAGCTTGTAAGTTTCTCACAGAAATAATTACATATAGTTCTTTCGAACACATATTATTAATTCCCAAAAGATTGTTCAATAATATTGTTCTTCTCTTATTGACTTTCACTATAGTAGAATTATTTTTCGAAAATAAGTCATTAACACTCTTCTTGTAAATAATCAGTTTAACTTTTTATATTTTTTTATTTTATTTTTTTCTATGTCATTTCTTAATATTTTTGTATATATTTTGTTTCAATTTTGTATATTATTAGAATTAAGCTATAAATGTGGATCTTTTCCCAGTAGATTAAATGAATAAATAAATAAATAACTGTTAGACAGATCTTTTGACACTTCGGGGAATTCAATTCAGTCGGCAAGTGCCCCTAAGTTCCAAAAACTGAATAAAATGGATTTATCTGTTCAATTGTGACCCGTATCTGACAGTGGAAACCAGGGCTGGCGAGCAGGAGTAATATTGACTTAGCTGCAGCTTTGGCTCCATTGCTAAATTTTGAAATAAAAGTTGCCGCTCCGAATCCGGCTCCTATGATACGAAGTAAATTTTTGGCTTTGTTATTTATTTCCAGAAAAAATCTTAATCAAAGTAAATAGCCCAACTTAGAATTTAACATTATAAAAATTAAGTATTTCACATTTATTGAAATTAAGTAATTCACATTTAGTATTTTCAATATAGCTTCAGTAAAAGAATATACACTGAAAAAAGTTTTACTGTTTTTTCAATAAATCGGTTGTTGAATCGGTTGTAAAAAATACCAATAACAATATTTGTTAAATTAATAGTATTTTTTATTAAAATAATAACAAAAATGATTTTTTAACACAAAAAAACAATAAAAATTGTACCTACAATAATATTAATAACAAAAATTGTTCAAATAACAGTTTTGGTTATTAAAATTATAACATAATTGTGATTTTAACAATTTTTTTTGTTACATATTCGTTGTTAATATAATAACAGAAATTGTTAAAATTTGTAATTAAAAAGAAAACTTTTGTTATTAATTCAATAATCAAAATCATTAAAATACATAATAACAAATTGTATTTTGACAGTCGAAATTATTAAAAAAACAAGACTTGTTCTTAAATTAATAGTAAGTTGTGTTTTTAGTAACTTTTACCTTTAATTTAACAAACATTTCTTAAAATGAGAAAAAGATGTTTTCAAATTTATAAATTATTATTCAGTTCAAAAGTAATCGCAGGATAAAAAGAACGTTTTGCTAAAGTTAATTTAAAAGTGAATAAAAATGTGTAAAAAAGAATAAATAAATATTAAATAAAAAATACTAATTTAATATATAAATTTCATAATAAGTAATTATTGAATTAACACATAATTGGAATAAATTTATAGAAATAGCGCAATGATTAATATTTATAGAATCAAATGTATATTGTGTAGAAGAAAAAATATAGTTTGTATTTCAATGGCAAACCGAGTTAAACTTAATAAGTTCAAAGTATTTTTTTTATTACATTAATTATACGCTAAGAAATTAACTTAATGATTTTTTTTTGTTTTAGATTAATTGATTTATAATCATCATTCATCAATATAAAGACAAAGTTAAAGAATCTTCCGTTAAATCCATGATTGATTTTGTTGCAGCTGATAAAGTAACATATAGTAAGTTTTATTTTATGAATATAAATGAAAAATTTGCAAAGTGTTTAACAAAGTAAGATTGATTTCAATATCGTAAACACATAAAAAATATAATTTAATTAAATATAATAATAGGTCTAATCTATTAAAATTAATTTTATTGTTTTGTATAATATAAAGTAAATTTACTCTATTTCTTTTTATTTAATTACAGATGGGAAATTATTAACAACCTTTTACTTATTGCACCACATACTAGTACCAACATCAAGAATTGTTCTTATTGTGCCAAATAAAAAAAAACTATACATCAAAAAATTTCGATTTGCGATTCACAAAATTCTTTTGTAATTATTGGCAACACAGTTCAACAGCTTTGTTAGAGAAACGAATTAAAGTAAATCTGCCAATTGAACCGTTACTACTTGTAACAGGAACTGTAGATGACCATAAAGAAATGATGAAGTGGTTTATGTATATAAAAATTACTAGCAAATAAAAAAAAAGTCATTTTGAATTAAATATAATGCATTATGTTTCATTTAAGTCATTCCAAAAAAAAACTGTTATAAAAAACTGTAAATTTAATAATTATTATTCAATTTTCTTTGTTGATGTAAAAGAATAGGTCCGTTTATGAATCAGAGTTGAATGGATATTGTGTTTTTTTAGGACAACTTATTTTTAAAATAACAACTTGTATTGTAAAAATAATAATGCTGTTTGTAAAGTTAATAGCAGAATATTGTCATTGCTATCACATGTTGAATATTGTCACAGCTCATGTTTCTTATTTTCAATATTACGCCTTTCTAGCGACACTCCTAATTTATTTGCAAGTTCTTCATTTAACCCAGCAAATGAAGATGAAAAAAATAATTGGAGTTCTAATCCATGGTTGACCTCCATTTGAATTAGACCCCTTTTAAACTTTTCTTTTGTAATTGATATTCTGACATTTTCGCTTGGGAAATATTGTAAAAGTGAAGATTTTTCACTTGTTCAAAATATTTAATATAATTTTTCAAAATATTTAAATTCACCAGTTTTTTTAGTTATATTGGTCATTGTGGTATTAAATTTTAATTAAAATAACCTAAAATATTAATTAAAAAGTTTTCATCATTACAATTTTATACCCGAATTATAATTGATTCTTATAGGCTTAGGAAATTAAGAATTATTAACTTTTGGTTTTTTAAACTCACTTCACTACTACTAAACAATACCTACTAAGTTCTTTTAGTAAATTGCAATTGTTTTTATTATTGTCCGCATTTAATTAAATGTTGGGGAAACACCAATTTAAGAAACAAAATTCGAAATACAAAAAAAAAGTTCTTAAAAAATAAAAATACATAAATAGTTATGTCGTCGTTTTAAAATATGTTTTTTCAGTTTGTGTTGCGAACGGGACTGAGGAACCAGAGCAATATTATTCCGGTTTCGCTCCAGCTCGCCAGCCCTGGTGAAAACAGCTGAGTTTGTATTGGTATTCTCTGCGATATTAATTTTGGTCCGAATCCAAAGTTCAAAAGCTTTGTCGACCACCAGTATCCCAATCTTTACAAAAAGAATTGTCGCCGGAACCCAAGTGATGTTTAAAATCTTAAGTCCTCAGTCCACGGCCACACTTCTCGAAAAGATCTCAATCAAACGCTGTAAAAACTTATAATAAAATAAATAATACAAGAGTTTGTAGGAGTTTGTTAAGTTTATGAGTCATCAAAGCTCGTTATATTATTCGACGTTGATGTATTTTGATTTATTTACAGCTATTTTGTAGTGCAATGAAATAAGTTTTTAGTATTTGCTACTCCTACCTATGAGCTGGATCGTAGGTTGCGCTAGCTCATATTCTGACCACCCAGTTTGTAGATTGAGTTTATAATGTTTAGGTCAACTGTGAGCTAGCTTAAAATATAAGCTGAAATTTGTGGTTTTAAAGGTGGATTTTAGCTAGACCGATTTATTTTTTAATCAGCATTTTAGAAAGAGATAACATGAAATGATATTATTTTATATGAGAATTCAATAGTTTGTTTTTTTGAACGGTAACATTGAAGAGTATTCAAATAAAAATTTGTTTTCATTTCAAGAACTAAAATGAATGAAAATAGCTTCAGCGCATTTATTTTTTTTAAAAGTCGTGAAAAAGAAAGTGAAAAGAGTGAAAAAAGAAAGAGTCAAAATAATATAAAAATAGAAGTATGAATAATATGTCTTCTTTTCTTTTTTTAAATTTCAAAACAACTAATTTTAACGTAACAAATAAATGCTGCCGTAGCATTTGAACATGAAATTTTTTGGGAAATTATTTGCAACTGTCTATTTTTCTCTTTAAGTAAACACCCAATATACTATCTCTTTTTAAAATGTTAATTAAAAATTAAATCGGGCTAGATAAAATGCACCTAGACAACCATGATTTTTGTGGTATTTTTGGTTCTGGTGCATCACACGAAATCAATATGTATGCAGTTCGACCATAGTTTTATTCATATTCAAGTCTGTAATTTGTTTGTGTAATTTGTTTAGTACGACATTTCGTCCAACTTAATTTTTTAATTCTTACGATTTATTTAAAAATATCCCGGCTTATACATAGAATTACTTACTTATTACTTAGGTTATATTTACTTATGTTTAGATAGAATTAATATATATTATTAGAATTTTACTTATATGTACTAAAATAGTAAAAAAAAATAAAATTAAAAGATATTAAACGCATCAAACACGAATACAATTTTTAGTATACAAGTTCTGAAATTTTACAAACCGTTAAATAATTTAGATAACGGTTGATTTGATTATTTTTTATCAACATAAAATTTAATTTTAGCAATAATATTTTACTCGTATATTTTGTTCTTACATAAATTAAATTAAGAACAAAATAAATAATTTCGAAAATAAAAAGTAATTAAGAAATTCCTTTTTAAGAATTGGTTGTTGGAACTTGTTTCTCAAGGTTTTATTTTTCTGTAATTAATAAATTAATTAAAACAAAAAAACATTATTTTTGATTTAATTTTAAAGAGCCACGTTTTGTTAAGTAAAGCCCTTTTAAATAAAATTAGCAAAAAAAAAACTATGTATGTAATATTATATTTATTTACTTTTATGTATGTATGTAATGTGTATATGCATGTGTGGATTCCAACTATGTTATTGACATTTATTATTTATTTGCTCAAATAATCGCTGCTATAGGATTGCTCTCTGTTATTATAACAATTATTAACTTCAAATTTGAATATTTGTTAATTTTAAATGGAATAAAAATTTTTAACCAGTTTAAAATATTAATGATACCTGGTTTTTGATATCGTCATTGGTCATCAATTTTTTCTTTTAGTGAATTTAATTAAACAAGTGTTATGTGGTGCAAAAAGTACGAGTAGTTGTGGCTAGAAAACAAAAAATTTGTAAATTTTTATAATAAACCAGTTAAAAGAACTTTTGGTAGTTGAACATTAACTGATATAAATTTTTTTATATTATTATTATTGTTGGTATTGTTATTATTATTCTCTCTAATTGTTTAAAATTTTATGGAAATAAAATACATACCGGAAATGTTTATATTGCATTTATTTCCTGTTTATAATTAAATTATTTTTTAATACATAACATTTTTAATGGTTATTAATAACGTAACAATTAATTGTTGTAAATAATTGTTCTTGTTCTTATTTTTAATTTAAACTAAAAATTAATAAAATTGTTAATAATAGAAAACAAATCATCCAAAAGTAACGTAAAACCTAAATAGGCATTTATGGTACGATATACGGTATTAGATATTTATGATTCTCGGTTTGATTCTATGTTTAATGTTTCGATACTGTATGTTGATAGTTGTGGATTTTTTTTATTTCGGCAGGTCTAGGTCGATATATGGTCTCTTGAGAGTCCATGGTGGAATTTTGTGTAAATTTTGTTTGTGACATTTTTATCGAAAAAGTTATCATAGGCTGGGGGATTTATACCCTTATCATGATTCTCGAATCGATCATGATTAGCGAAGCGAATGAAATACGTTCGACAATTTGGTGAATGAAAAATTTAAAAGACAACCGTAAAACAAAAGTAAAAAGAAAATATATTTGTTGTTTTTCGAGTGAAAATGGAGAGTAAATTCAAAAAAATTAAGAATAATATAATATGATATTATTTGCAGCTATAAGAAAATAAATAAAACAGTTTGATAAGCTAGTGCAATTGATGGAAAAGAATCCTGATACACTTGAAGAAGCCTCAAATAAATAATAGCAGTAAATGTATCCCAAATAATCGAAAACTGAATTAAAATTTCCAGTGATAATTTCATTCAACGGAATATTGTTCTGCCCAAATTAATTTTACTATATTGGTAATATTCCATTTGTTCTAATTTGAGCCTTCAGCTTATGTTTTATTGAATTGAGATTTTTTTTTTCTATTTTAAAATATATCTTTAAGTCTGTTTATAAAATTTATTAGTACAAAAAAAAAGATATTTTACAAAATTTATTAGCACGAATCATGATCACATTCGACTAGCATATTCGCTTCGACTCATATTCGATTCGAGAATCATCATAAGGGTATTAGTAGCCTTAGATCCAGCATGTGTCGGAGTCTTATGTCAAATGGTTGTTGTTTCTTTGTTAGGTTTTTGTATTTATCATATCGTAATGTGTCTTTAAAAAATTGAGCTAGCGGATGTCTTTTAATTGAAGCTACCTTAAGTCTATAATTTATCAATTATTCCTCTTTCCTCAATTTCAGAGGGAGTTGTCCTCTGTCACAGATGATACTAGTTCTGGGGCGAAATGCCACGGTTGCTATTCTTGTATTCGTAGTCAACACAGGGTCTAGGGTATTCAACATTGTTTTAGTGGCCGTGTTGTCCATCTGGGCGTCGTAGTCAAGCACGAGTAGGATTTCGTATTCTTAATAACATTTCTCTAGCCGAACCCATATTTTAAAAGATAATAAAATTAATGGTATAAAAGAAATTAAATTTGGTAATGAAAAATACACCAACAGTTCTGAAAGAGCCAATAAGTTGAAAAATTATTTTGTAGATAACTAAATGATATAAATAATAAAATAAGAATGGTGTAATCATGAATTCAAGTTCGAATTAATAAATAAGGATAAATTAAAAGATATAATTTGAATCAGTTAATAGAAAAAAAGGTATAAATCTAGCAAATACTTAAGTAATTTTGGATAGTTTTGAATATATAGATGATTTTTTAGTCCAGTTAGTTAATGAACCATTAAGAGAAGTGGCTCTTATTCAGATTCATGAAAAAATACTGCAGTAGTTCCAGTTAAAAAGGTAAGAAAATTGAATAAATTTTAAAACTCATAATTTTGATTAATTTTTGTGAAACATATCTAGAGTTTTAATAATTATTTAATTTTAATAATGTTTACCTAAGCCTATATTCAAAAAATATATTAAGAAATTATAGTTTATGTTCAGACTTTAGACCAGTAAATATGATAAAGTACAGTACTGTAGATACAGTAAAGTACTGAAGCAAAAATTCAGGAAAAGGTAAGTATTAAGTCAACTAGCAGATTAAACTCATAAATATAATATAGTTGTTGAGCACACCATCAGTCTAGCTTTCGTAAACAACACAGTTGTGCATTGTTATTCAATTTAGTTATTTCGAATTGGAGAATATAGCAGTTACTGAAAAGAAATGTATATTGTAACGGTATTTCTTGACTTACAACGTGCTTTCGAGACGGTCGACCGTAACATTTTAAAATTAAAATTTATTAGTTAAGAAATTTGCGGAGTTGAGGCAAGCTGGTTTAATTCGTAATTAGCAAATAGAGCACAACGTATAACAGTAAATAATGTAATATCTGAAAGTAAACATGTTTTACTGCCGCGAGCTCCGCAGGGATCAATATTAGAAGTGCTTCTATTTATTCGTTATATTAACGACATGGAAAAAACTTTGAAATTCGTTAGATTATTATTGTTTGCGGATAATGTTTTGCTATATATTGAGTCAGTTTCAGCTGAATATTGCATAAATAAAATTAATGAATATTTAAAAGAAACCTTAGTATGTGGTTTAAGCAAAATAAACTGATGATAAACATTCAAAAAACCAAAAATTATGATTATAAATAGAAACTCAGTAAATAATGTATAATCATTGACGGTATGTCGCTTGAAGAAGCACAGAGTTGCATTTGAATATTTGGTCCTAATTATAGATAACAAACTGAACTTTAAAAGCCATTTAAATCTTATGCGCAAAAAGATTGCTAAAAAGACATAATATTTGTTATCTAAGATACGTAATCAGTTATCTTTTAGTAGTGCTATAAAAATTCGCAACACAATGATAAAGCCACAATTTGCGTAGTGCTCTACTGTATTTTCACCAAATGATCAAAGATTTTTTCTCATTTTCGTGCTTAATTGAGTACGGTACTGCAAGTTTATATTACGATATCTACAATATTTCGAGCATTTATTTATTTAATTACTGGCTTATTGACTCATTAAATGTGGAAAACTACATCTATTTTGTCAGGAACTGAGCCTTCTTAAATATAATAGCTTCATTTTATTTATCGTCATTTATTTTATCCCAATGATAAAGGGTTGAAAGACCCATAAAATATTTTTTTGTTTCATCGGGAATCGAACTTGAGACCTTTATGAAATATGTTTTATTAGTATGGACTTATTTAGATTTTTGATTCCTATTAGGCCGCTGTATTATTACAAGCTGTTAAAGACTTTTTTTGTGTGCTAGAAGTTAATAAATTAAGTAGCACAATTTCTAATGCTGATGCTCTACGTTATAATAAGAGATTTGTTGTTATTTATCCAATATTCTGAACAATAAATTTTCGAAATTTTTTTGTTTTTGTGTCTGTTTGCTTATTTTATAAACTAAAAGTGAATCAATACAAATAATTAGAAGTGTAAATGCATTTTTCAATAATTTGAATTGTTTTATAATGAATCAAATTTGTAAAAATTTAAATTAAAAAAAAGAAGTGATTTATTGAATTGTATTTTTTTTTTAAATTTTAATTTAAGCTTATTAATATTTACATAACTAGAAAGAATAAAGTTAATACAAAAAAATATTAATACAGGTACGCATACCAGTCAATTTGATTGACTTAGATTGGTAAATCATTTTTTTTTTTATTTTATTTAAGTACTTTTGCCCTAAAGCTATAGAAATAACATTTTATGCTAGATATTTGATGTTCCATTTTTTTATACATCAATGTAATTTCGCCTGCAACTAGATTAGTAGATTAATGTGCTATGGCAATTTAAAATAGAACGAGTAATATTTTTCCTGCATACTTTTTTAATCAATTTTACTGATATGCATTTCAACTAATTTAATGATAAAAATTTCTATTATCAAGAACTATATCTTCCTGAATTGTTTAATTTCATTTTATTCAAGTTATTATCAAAACAATAGATTGAACAACATTTTGATTTTATTATTTTAAGAATAATT
Organism: Argyra leucocephala; assembly: GCA_963942445.1. Classification (NCBI taxonomy): domain Eukaryota; kingdom Metazoa; phylum Arthropoda; class Insecta; order Diptera; family Dolichopodidae; genus Argyra; species Argyra leucocephala. The sequence goes on from OZ012680.1 coordinate 66,009,824, forward strand.
ATAAAAAATCCATACCCTGAGTGAAATTCCAATTCTGGGTTTTCTGATTGGTCGGTTATAATTCAATGAAAATCTTGAATTTTTATTCGATCATATTAATTTTGTGCAGTGATCACTTAATTACAAGGAAATATTTATTTTGATGATATAATGTAATAATAATAATTACATCAGGTGTGAAAAAATGTTTGATGGTGAGTTTTAAATAGTGGTAATTTAAAAAAAAAAATATAATTCCAAGTGTAACTGCTTTTACACAGAGATTGGAATACACAATTACATACAATATTTAAGATTTTTATGGTATATTTACTAATTTTAATTGTGGAAATCTTTATCTATTGTATAGAGTAATTCGCCTTCATAATAGAATAGTTTCATATTATTTCAAGGATAACCAAAGCTCTCAACTAATGTTGGAATATATGGATATCTAGCCGATTGAAAAGGTATAGTGAGTACGTGTCATCTGACTATTAATTACAGGGTACTGGGTTGGAATCTGGCTCAGCGCATGGATATTGTTTTTGGTTTTTGAGAACCCTAATGTTATGATAGTGCAATATAGTTACATATTTGAATAAATTATTACTATAGATTTAAATTAGGAATTAGTATTTCTGCTACCCTATATTTTTATTATATCACATTAGATCGTTGGGTTTTGATCTTTTTAGACTTCTTATGTTTTTATCTGATCTATTCTGGAGCTCGATCGACTTTAAATTGCTGTGTTGTATTAATCTGTTTTCGTGCTTAATAGCATAATACTTAATAACGTCAGTAATGGTTTCTATTTTCAGATCATTGTGGATATTTTCATTTGAGTCATAGCAGAATGCCTTTGTGATGTCTCTGAGGAAATTATTGTGACGTAATTGTATAATTAGCATGTTAGAATTCTTAGCGCAGCCCTTCTATCTTATGTGTTCCCAAAAATTAAACTATTCTATAAACCTATATAATTTTTCAAGCTTTAAGAAGGAGTTCAACAAATTTATTCGAAATGATACTAAAATTTAGTAGAAACTTTACATTTATGTAAAAAGGTTACTAAACTAACCAATTTCTTGGGTATTTATGAAAAAAGAAATTGAGTAATATTAACTGCACAATAGTAAATCAATTCTTGTTAATCTATAATAATTAAATTATACATTTCAGTAATATTTAATAAATGTATATGTAATTGCAATTTCAATACATTTATATTCATACAAACTTTTATTTTTTGCCCTGCATCACTTCGCATGTTGATCAGCTCGGTTGTTAAGTTTTAATTCTGCTCTTACATATTATTATTTTGATTTAATCTAATTTTAGTTTTAATTCTGCTGTTTACAGTTGTATTAGACAATTGATTTATATTGAACTTCATTTCCTGCACCATATTTGGAAATGATTAAGAAGGTTTTGCACCATATCGAGAGTGTGTCAGGATTGTTGTGTGATAATGATCTGTTTTTGCGCATTCGAGATATAAGTGTTTGAATGTGCAGGTAGATTGATCTTTTTATCGAATATGTGTTTTGTGAGTTGCTTGTATATCTCCGTTTTCGTTACCACTGATGATGACTTCGTCAACAGGTATTTGTTTAATTTCAATCACACCCTTGACTCTGATTATGATATTTCTAATTTCTGTTATAACTTTCGTTCTATTTTTTCTCGATTTGAGCGTATTTTCAATATTTAAACTATTTGTGTAAATAATGTAAGATGTACTTGCTTCCTCTATTATGGCAATGATGGTTTCTAGTACGGCTTGTTGTTGTTATGACACACATGAATCGTAGTATTTTTTATAGCGTCGGCATCCGAAGAAGCTTCTTGTTACAGACTGTGTAAATTGCTACTCAGTTTTCGCTAAATGAAGTCCCGTGTACAGAGTTATTTAGTTGGTTTTTAGTTCGACGATGGGCTTTCTGTAAACTTCCGCACTAGTATTTAAATTTTTTGTTTATGGGTAGTTTAACATTCACTGGGCATCTTCAATTCTACCATGTGTGGTCAATACATGTTACATATCTTGGGGGCACTAGTACTGTGTCGATTAGAGCTGGTCTTTGCGTTGTTCCACTCAAACCTTCTTTTATAAGGAAACATCTATTCTCATCTAGTCAGATAAATTAAAATATTTGAACTAAATTTCAAGTATACATTTTTGTAGTTTCTACTTTCATTTTCTACGCCACAAATGAAATTTATTTTTATATTTTAGCTAGGAAATATTTTTCCTTTTTTTATGTTCCCTCTGTGTGGAAAGTTTTTCTTTTTTAAATTTAAAAAATTTTAAAAATTAGACATGTTTCGACAACGTTGAAGTTGTCATCTTCAGTAAATAGTGGATAATTTATTATAATTACTTATATTGATATAAAAAATTATATTTCTAAGCTAATTTGGGTAATTTTTATCATCTATTTTGTTGCTTTTATTGCAGTGACGTTGTTTAGGTCTAACACAAAATATATAAAATTTCTAATTGTCAAATAGTCCAATGATTTGATTTAATGATTCGGTCAAATTAAAGCTTCTTTAATTATCAATATTTTTTATTTTATTTCCTGGAGTTAAAATAAAAATAATTTTTTTGTTACTTACTCTCGAGCAAGCTACATAAAATTGACCATGAGAGAAGCATGGCTCTCTTAAGTCAATTCGTGCTACCCTCAAAGTTAGTCTTTGTGCTTCATTTATGGTAATAGAAAAATATATTTTTATGGGAAATTGAAGCCGTTTAAATTGGAAAGGGTAGTCAGATGGAATTAATGGTATTCTAGGAATAAATACATTACTGGTCATTTGCGTCGACTGCGTCAATTGCGTCAATTGTTATAAAAAAAATGTTGCGAATTTTGTTTTAAATTTGCTTGACACAAACAAATAAACATACAGTGACGTTATGAAAAAAAAGAAAATCTAAAATAACTCCCTCCTCTGATAGCTTTTTGGAACTTTTCACTACTAATTTTTCCCTAAATGACGGTCCTAAGCCCTACCATTGTGGAAAATTTTAAATCTCCAGGTCAACTGGAAATGGGAAATACTTTCTGGCCATAAACATACAGTCAATTTATATATAGTATAGATTGTTCTTGAATGTAAGTTTGTCATTTAAGATTTTGGAACAACAGTTCTTGTATATGTCATACTCTTCAAGAGTGTCCATTATTCTACCCTTTGGACATTTATGCAACGGTATGAAATTACTTTGAAAATCACCAGATTCGTGACCTTCCTGTATTATGTTTGCGTCGTAATTTGATGTGCTGTTTATTATGGGTTTTAGATGTTCCTTGTATCGTTTGAGAAATGGCCTTTCTGTTTGGTCTATATAGAATTTGTCGCATGTTTCGCATTTTATTTCATAGACGCGCCTGTTGAATCTTCTAATGCTATTTTGCTTTTTCCCCTGAGTTTATTACCTATATTGTTATTGGTTCTATAAGCCATTTGGTATTTATATTTACTTATTGTGTTTTTTATTGCATATGCGATGAATTTACAAAATTCTATTCTGATATGTATTTAGTTTTTTCATTAATTGTTTTATTGATTGTTTTGTTACTCTTATATTTGTTATTGTGGTTCCTTATTAAATTACTGATTATGTTGCTATTGTAACTATTGGCTACTGCTATGTATTTTAGTGTTTCTAACCTCCTCGCAATAGTCTGCTATATCCAATGGAACGTTTAATAATCTATGTACAAACTATTGTAATTCGCCATTTTATGTTGGTGTGGATGATGTGCATTTTCATGTATGGTACCGTCACTGCTTGTAGACTTTCTATAGATTTTGTATTCCAAATTGTAGCTATTTCGCTTTATTGTTAGGTTCAAGAAATTTAATGTTCCATTGCATTCGATTTCTGCAGTGAATTTAAAATTTTTCACTTGTTCATTTATGTGTCTATTCAGATTGTTGATTTGCCTAGATGTTCCGTTTATCCACATATCTACAATAGAATATGATTTTATCTGCCAGTGGGTTTTTTGTTTTATTACATATATAATTATTTTCGAAGTGATTCAAGCAGCAGTCAGCTAATAGCTCGGACAATGGTGAACTTATTGTTAATCCATTTGTATGCACATAGAATTCATTATTGGATGGAAGTAGTTTTTGGGATAGTATTTTCATTAGTAGTTTTTCTATGTCATTGATTCATTGTTGGTTGAGTTTCTTACTGTCTTTTAATAGCTTATTACATACTAGTTAGTTACTACCTAGTTATTACCAGTTTATTACCTACTTATATTGTTATTGGTTCTATAAGCGATTTCGTATTTGGTAAATGGAAATGGGTTTTTTTTACTACCTATTGGTATATATTTGTGTACATGTTAGTCAAATCAAAACAAGCTAGTTTGTAACTAGATTTTATTTATATGTCATTTATTTTGTGGATGAATTCACCGTATGAATTTTTTATGCTGCGGTTATTTTCTATGTTTATGTTATGTTTAATGACTCTTTCCAGATATTTTGAAATTTTATAGCTTAATGCCGTTGTTCAATTAATGACCGGTCTGATAGGCATATTTTCTTTAAGCATTTTTGGTAAGCCGATGAACTTAGGTGACATGACGTTAATTTGTTGAAGAATCTATTGTGTTTTTTTTTGTCGATAAGTGGGCCACATTCATTTATTGCACTATTTATTGCTTTTGTGTAATTGATGGTCGGATAATTGTTTGATTATGTTATTGTTGTTTAAAAAGTGTATTGTTTTGTCGTGGTAGTCACTATTATTTATGATTACCACTCTATTGCCTTTGTCAGCTTTGCATATTTTAGCGTGGTTATCTTGTATTTTCTGTTGTAAGTTTTTTTATTGTTTTGTGTTCTAAATTTCAAGTACCGATTATCATATGATGGAATATAATTGAACGAAAATTCAAGATTTTAATACAGAACATTTGTTTATAACTATATTGAAGCAAAACTAGACTTTTTTTTTTTTAAATAAAATATTACAGACTCTTAACAATTTTTTGAGCATTTTAACCCTAAAAATTTTCTCATTTTAAAAGAAAGGCAAAAAAAAAATATTATATCGATTCAGGAAAAAAATATCAAAACGCAAAATATCGGATGCAATGTAAATTTTATTTCCATAAAAGATTGAATGCCAACGTAATATTTTTAATTAATTATTGTCATTAATTGTTATTTGATTTACATGTGTTAATAATATATCAATATTAAATGTAATTATTAAGTTACAAATTTACATACATTTATTTTTGTGTTTTTATTTTTGTTATTGTTGTTGTTCACAGTAGTGTAAAATTAAATGCGGACAGCAACAAATTTCTTAATAAAAAATGATTATTCCTCAATTAAATTTTGCAAATTTCAGTAACGGCCCGTTTTCAAAGAAATGTATACTATTTCACTGTTCCCTGTTCTATATTTACTTCGTCCATTTGAACTGTTCCTGAGGCCAATGAAGCTGGTATTTTGTATCCGTTATATTAGGCTTCCTTTATTGAGTGAGGTGTCACAATATTTACTTATAATATATTTATTTGAATAAATGAATCAAATATTATGGTTTCAGTTGTTTTGATCCTGCAGGTAATTTTTTGGATCATATATTTATTTATAATTCGGAATGGTGTGCCAGAAATTTAAACTTTATTTTTCGTTTTCTTTCCAATTCTTTAGACCATTCTGAATTTTCAATATTGACAATTTTTTTTTTATGAGATTGGAAACAAATAATTTTTCACATTTTATTGTCAAATGTTTTTTATAAGATCGGCGACAAATGATTTTCCATATTCAATTTTCTCACGAATATTATGTGGTGACATGTATAAAATGATTATGAAACATTTCGAATTTTCACTTAAAATTGACATTTTTTACAATTTATGCACATGCATGCTCTTTTTCAATTATTTGTCAGTCATAACTAATGAACTATTTCTTCGTAAATAAAAATAACCTTTTTACAGCTGCAAAGCTATTTCAGTTATGCAATTCAACTAAAAATTGTCACAGAAGTAAAACTATCCTAGAATAAAATAAAAATGATTAAAAAATTCAATTTGATCAGATTTAATTGAACATTACTGTATGAGTATGTTTATCGTTTGTTTGATATTTTTTTTAAATTTGTAAAATAAATATTGATAATAAAAAAAAACAAAAATAAATATTCAAACAAAATAAGTTTTTTGTTATTTGAATTTGCATATTATAATGTCCATTACAAAAAACAAAAATTCCACAAACATATTCTAATAGCTTTGAAGTTTAAATATTTTGTTTGTTGTTTTTTATTTTAAATTTATAATTGTTATTTTTAAAAAGGTTATTTAAGGTTTAAAGTAAAAATAATTTTTTCTTTTTTAAATATTATAAATATATTTTTTTTTAATTTAAAATTTAATTTAAATTAAAATCTCTTACGGGCTTGGCTCTTTTTCGCTGGCTAAATTTATTTCCCGCTGGCTATTGAAATCTGTTAATCATATACAAAGGATTTTTTTTACACAATATCGCTCCTATAAGATGGATTGTCCTAGGTGGTTCGGTTGATCTACCAATTTATTTTAATAGTTTAAAGTTTAACATTTCCTTTCTATTTAATATCCAGTTACCTATGCAGCATCTAGATGGGAATATATTTGTTAGCTCCGGTTGTTGATCCTAACACTTTTGTTTGGAATTTGTAGAATTCTTTTTCGGTGACTTAGTCCTGCGATTGTCGTCCATAAGTGGAAATATGTTTAATTATAGCTTTATTTATTTATATACTATTCACATTATATTAATGGGTTCGTATTTCCCATTATTTGTTCTGTGTAATGATAATGTAAATAGATTAAAATGGCGAATCGAGTATTAGTGTTAATGTTAATTTTATTTAGAATTGAAGAGGATATAATACCGCCCTTATCGATTTGGAAGATAAATAAAACATCAACTACTTCTCGCCTTTTCTACAGACACTTAAAGTTTAACCTGTGTTCATACGGTGGCAGTCTAGTATGGTCATTTCAAGGCAGGCTGTGTAAAGCAAATCTCAAAATAAATAAATAAATAAAATAAATAAATAGATTATCATCAAAGTGCACTCGTAGATCTTTAATAGAATACACCTTTTCTAAAAGGTGACCTTTGAGGATGTATCTTAAGTTAATTTGTTGGGTTCAACGTGTATAACATCTAATAGCACATTTACTAATGTTTAGGTCATCTTGAAGCATATATGCATCTTGAGTCGATATTATTTTTTTAAAAATCTTCATATCATCAGCATATGTTTTCAATTCGCTATTAGAAATTACAGAAATTACGTCTTTAATGACAATAATGAACAAAAGTCGTCCTAAATAGTCTCCTTGTGGAACACCGGGTTTGCTATGATGAAGATGAGGAGCGGAATAAAAATAACTCCTATTAGTTAGATATGAGTTAACCGATTGTACGAAGTTGGCAGAAAATCCTAATTTTTTTAGTTTTAGTATAATAACGCGTAAATTATTACTAATAATGTGTATAAATAATGTATAAATTACATTCGTTTAAAATCCCGCCACCACAGGGAAGTTTAATGTCGATTCTGTAAGATTGATCACTGTAGACTTCTTTTACAGAAAAACCGTGTTGATGAGTTGTTAGAAGTTAGTGTAATGATTATAAATGGAATCAAATATCCTTAATTCAAACACTTTTGGAATAACGGAAAGTTTGCAAATTGGCCTGGCCCCCTACCGTGAATGAAATTCGGATTCGAACGATTATCCGAATTTGCGATTCGAATGTAAAATTAATTGGTGCCGCGTTTCAAATTCGAAGGGAAATAAACGTCATTTAAGTTGGTAACGTAAGTTTCCGAATTTCTAATTGTCAGTAATGTTTTTGTATACTTTGAATGTGTGTTTATTATTTTTTAGTTTTTTAATTAAAATTATATCAATTTTATTGTATTTGTATTTCGTTTTGAAACTCCATAATTATTTTAAATTGAGATGGTGTTGTTTTTTGTTTAAGCCTCTATAAAACACAAATATGAAATAATATAAATTTTTTTAAATACTAAATTAAATATAAATGTAGGTTTTTTTTCATATTATTAGTTATTGTAATATTTAATATAATTATATTTTTAAATAATTCACTTAATTTTAAAACAAACCAAGTTTTTCCTCCATTCGATAACAAAAAACCATTCGGATAAAATATGTTAAAAAATATTCGAAAGTAGTATTACATGGTACAAAAATTTACATTCGGATTCGTATATACGATTTTCGAGTTTTCAAACTTATTCAAACTCGAATTTCGTATTACATAGTACCAATCTTTCGATTACGAAATTCGTTTTACGAAAATCGGAATACGCGGTAGGGGCCCTGTAATTACATACGTAATTTTTGCATTTTTCTTTTGAGAAGGTTTAATAACGATTTTTTTTTAACGAAAATTTTTCCAAGTAGAGGGGAACGAACAGGCTACTAGTGATAGAAGTATTGAAGATGAATTAGAGTGGGGCAGCTAACGAGACTGAGTACTTCTTTAGGATTAGCTCGGAAACACCATAAGGTTCAAGACATACGTTATTCTCCAAGTTATTCAAGTATTTTCTAACAAGACTAACATCGGTAACATATTCTCTAAACGTAGCTTTTGAGTAGGAGTCTATTTGGGAGAACATTATTTCATCAGCCATGAAAATTGTATCAGGGTGTTACCATCAAATGAGCGATAAACAGTGTTTAACATTGAATTTCATAAAGACTTGGTACTGATCACTTTTTATTTTTGAGTTTATGAATTTCAAAAAACTTTAGGATTGTGTACGAGCTCAGAAGAAGTATTACGAGCGTAGTTAATGTAGATCTGTTTTGAGGATTGTTGGAATTGATAGAAAAAGGTACTGAATGAGTTGTAGTTTATTAAACTTTTGGTTTTCATGTATAACTGTACCAAGTCCAATTTTTTGTATTTCTAAGCTTTCTGATTTCCTTAGTAAACAAAGGCGGACTTGAATTGGGATCTTTAGCTGTGATGATTGGAATTTATACAATAATATTTTATTTTATAGTGACAGCTTCAATTTAGATCAATTAACCAGTTCATGTAGTTTAAGCTCCAGTTGCTTACCCTTAATGTACATGTCTTCAGTTCAGTTTCTTATCCAGATGCATTTTAAAGAATTATGTTTATTTTACCTTATACTAGTATTTTTTTTCACTTTTGGACATGTCTTCTTATTTAATGTATATGGGATATGTACCCGTTCCGTGGCCTAATCGGTTGGAGCACAGAAATTTGTTTTAATTACGATGTGGTAGTCACGGGTTAGATTTCCGTGGGAAGCATAATGTAACTAAAAAATATAGCAAAATATTATATATATTTAAAAATGAAATTAGATATTGCCTCGGAAATTTAGTATCTAGAAATCGAGTACGATGGAAATGTCAAGTGGAAGCCCTATAGGAGTAAGGAAAAAAAACCCATTTCGTTACATTTATTTTGATTTGCCACTTTTTGAACCATTGGTCCATTTCATAAAAATTATCTCTTTGAAAATCAAAAACCCAGGGATTTCTTTCATAGTGTTTCGCATTATTTTCCTTTGAAAATTTTGGATAGTTTGAGTATAAAGTTGTTTTGAATAATCCTATATTTGAGTAACGTTTTTCCAGACAAGCTTTAATACTTTTTCTTTTTTTATGCTCTTGACACTAACTTAGGTAGAATCACATTTTCGTGCTTAATTAAGTACGGTACTGCAAGTTTATTCTATAAAATCTCTAAGGCAGACGCTCTACCTACTGCTCCACCAAGGCAGCCGCTCTACCTACTGCTCCACCGAACATGTAGTTGTAATTTATTTTGGATAATGAAGATGTTTGTTAATACTAATTAGCTACACAATTACTTGTTTTCTAGTTTTAACTTTAGTTCACTCATTTCATTTCAATATCGGTTCATTTTGATTTTATTTAATTTTTTAATTTTGTCAATATTTTCTAAGCTCATAAATTATAATTTTCAACATAAATTTAAATTTTTTTTGCTTACATGTTTTGTTATAACTTGTGGGTGGGAACTATATAATTTTAATTTGTCAAATTTGAATAATACTTGCATAATTAAAATATTAAATAATTGTCAATTTTTTTTTTAGAACAAAATTCAGTAAATCCATTCATAATGTTGAAAAAAAAACAACAATTTTATATCCTAGAAACAAAATAAATTAGTCAGTTATGTAATAAAGTTGTACGCGTAAACAGTAAATTAACGTCTTGTAATGACAAAATAAATAGTATAATAAATTTTATGAAGGTGTATTATAGTAATTAATGATTATACAATTATTTTTTTTTGTGTTTTTATTTATCTATTAAATCTATCTGTTTCACTAATTATTTTAATGGGCTAAGAAATTTAAAATTGTAAAAATAAATTATGTCTTTGTCATTTCAACTGTAAGCAATTTATTAAAGTATAAGTTTTAAAGTATATTTTAAGTATTAAAATTTATATAGAAATAAGTTGTTTAAAGTATTTTTGATAGTTAATTTGTTTTTTTTTTTCTTGCATTTAAAATATATTTTAAAAAATACGGAAGCTGTAATTTATATAAATTATAATCTGAGATTTATGCATTATTGTACAATATTGGTATGTAATTATAATATTACTAGGGGCCCCGGTTGGGTAATTATATTTCAAGTTGAAGTCAAATTTAAAGTTTTTAAAAAAACACATAACAAATAACCAAAATTTAGAAACAGTTACTTAAAAAGATAAAAGTGAAGAATTCAAGTTGTTTTTTTGTTGTTTTTTATTTTAGATGAATTTGTTTTTTTTTTTGGCATATGTACATAGATTCATTTGCAAGTATATAATCAAAACTATAATAACTGATTTGCTTTTGTAAATTGTTTGCTTTTGTTTATTATTTTTAAAAGATCTCACATATGCATAATGTATTTGCTGAATAATAAAATTATATGAGTAAAAAATGTTCAACTGTGTGCGCATTCTTGTTTTATATACAATCTTATATATTATATATATTAGAAGCTCATTAAGGAGTAGGAGAATCGAAATAAAATAAAAAGGTGTCTACTGCGCAGGACCTTAAATGCTTGTCAATTATAATTATAGATGTCATATTAATTTATTGTTTTTATTTTATAATTATGATTATTTGGTTTTTTTTTGTTGTTGTTATTTGATTAAATATAACATTTTTTATAATTACAAACATAATTGATTTTTAAATTAAAAGCCGGTTTCTTCCACGTTATATAAATGTTGTATTAAAAAAAATAAATACAAATAAAACAAAAATATAGCTAATAAATTAATAAGAATTAAAGAAAGATTATATAAGAATAGAATAACATATAAAAAGCAAATATAAAATGTATAAAATGGTTATAAAATTTATCTACAGAACCACAGTTGAAGGATTTTTAGTAAAAATAAACTAACTTTGTAAATATAATTATTGAAAATAAAGTCAACATGGAAAATTAAAAATTAAAAATAAATGTTTTATTTCCTTGAAGTTTTCAAGTATCATATCTTGAAATAAAAATTTTTATAACAAAACCATAATATATATTGGCCTCACATCTCATCTCAGGTAGAAAGAAATGTTTTATATTTCTTTTTCGATGGGAAGTTCTATGTAGACACGACCTTTTCAGATCTATTGTATTTCCAGGTAATTACAGATCTATATCCTTGTTTAATGCTATTATTGCTTTAATGTGGATTTCAGAATTAGGGGATGTATATTCCTGGAAAAATTTATGTCTCTGCAAGCTATGGGGTCGCAAACAAATAGAACGTGATATAGGGATTCCATTTTGTTTTTAAACAGAATCGGTATTTGTCTGTGTAGGACTTACCAATCTTAAAACAAATGTTTGTTGAGTGGACCATGACTAGTGATAAAACATGTATATGTTCTAACATTGAATCTAGTCTCTTTGATTATCTGATTTAATCGATTAATGAAAAGCTTTAAAAAGGCTTTGTCAACTATATCATATGTTCTTAGTTTCTGTATCCTCATGCCTGATTTTGCAAGGAAATTTGCTTCCTGATTACATTGTATTCGTTCATATCCAAGAGTGGAGTCCTCTTCCCATATTTTATTTGATTGCGACGCTGTAGCTCGAAAAAGATATAAACACTTCCAGGGATACAAATCGATTCTGAATTTGACATCAAGGCAATAATAGCGTACATCAAGGACATGCAATTCTGAAATGGACGGGGAAGTACAATAAATCTTAAGAGGTCACGACTACTTAGAACTCCCCAATTTAAAAAAAAAAAAATATCCAAGAGTCCACATAAGAATAACTCTGTTTTCTTCTGCCACATTTATCAAGCTTTATCAAGCAAAACAGATTAGCCTTATAAGAGACGCCCGAGCTTTTAAAACAGATTTTATGAAATTGTGTACTACTCTATTTTCTAATTATCTGCACAACATTTTAATTATCTGCACAACATTTTAATTATCTGCACAACATTAACCCAAGATTATAAGATTAAAGTTGAATAAACTTTTTTCCACTAATTTTGAACAACGCAAGTTGTATTTTATTTCTCTAATATTTTGCCAGTACTATTTTGCAATATTTCAAATTTGAAACACAAAATTTGGCCTTCCCCGATTAAAGTAAATTTTACAGTTCAAATATTTAATCAAAAAAGTATTCGTACAGTTCTATTAATATTGAACAGAATTAGTAGTCAGCCAGTGCACTGTTTTTAAAATTTTTTGAGTAAACTATTTTTTCAATGATTATAAATTAAAAATAATTTTTAAAATTTAATTTTTTTAAAAAAAGAAAAAAATTTATTTGAAAATATGGGAAAAGGTGAACTTCAGAAATAAGAAAACTGATTCTAAAATTATATTTGAAAAAAAAATCCTTTAGAGAAATTGAAGCGGTCGTACGAAAGAGCTATTCTACGGTCATTAAAAGTTATGGAAATACCGGAACTTTAGAAGTAAAGCCACGAACTGGACGGCCAAAAAATTTTTTCAGCAAGAGAAGAGCGAGATATTATTAAAATTATTAAAAATTAACCTAAAACTTCAGCTTCAAAAATTATGGAAAACATTAAAAATTCTACTGGAAAAAGTTGCAATCCCCAAACAGTGAAAAAGATCCTGCATAAGGTTGTTTATTATGAATGTTCACCAGGTACAAAACCTTTTGTTTCAAAAATAAATAAAGGAAATTGACTAAGTTTCGCAAACACCTTTGTACAGAAACCAATTGACTTTGGGGATAATGTTATCTTCTGTGAGGAAAGTGAACTTATTTTGTTCGGTTCCGATGGACACACAAGAGTCTGCAGAAAGGCAAATGCAGAATATAAAAAAGAAAATATTATACCGACTATAAAACATGGTGGCGGAAATGTGATGGTGTGGGGGGTGTATGAGAGGTGCTGGAACAGGTAACTTATGCTTTATTGAAAGCATAATGGATAAATATATGATTATTTAAATGTTTTAAAAGAAAATTTGAGGTATTGTGTGGAAATAATGGGTCTTAATAAAATCTCATTCAAATTTTGCCAGGATAATGGTTCCAAACATTCTTAGGAAATTGTTAAAGAATGGTGTATATTTAACATTCCAAAACAATTAAATCTACCCCCACAGTCTCCTGATCTAAATCCCATAGAGGATCTGTCGGATTTGTTAGACCGTTGTATATAAAAATATGAAATAACATCCGCTCAATCTTTAAAATCTGGTCTACTGAACGAATGGAAAAAAATATCACCAGAGAATACATCAAAATTGGTTTCTAACATGAGAAATCGCTTAGAAGCCGTTATAAAATCGAAAGGGTACCAAAGCAAATATTGAATTTTGATATTAATATGAAAAAATGCATATACCGCTTACGAAATTGTTTTTTTACTGTCTGAAGCCTGAGCTACAAAATATTATGCATGTACATTCGTAGAAACCAAATTCTTTATACAATATACATGTGTTTTTATATCAACTAACGATATTCATATTAGCGTATTACCAGGTTAGCAGCGGCATTATACTAGTGTATATATATTTTAAAATGTAATTATTTATAATACTAAAATTTAAATTATTTTAAATAACAAGTCAGTGAACAGAGTTATGATTATATAAGCTCATACAAGTTTAATTTAGTTTTCAATCTAGAACCTATCAAATATAAGTAATAATTTATTTTAAACAATAATATAATGCTAATAAATGCTTTAAGGCTGTTTCATAATAATAACAAAAAAATATTTATTACAGATTGCATTGTCTATCCAGATTTTTTAAAATTTTCCATAACAACATTGCTTGATTAAATTTAAATCTTTTGATAACGTAATATAGAAAAACTTTTTTTGTAGCCATAACTTATTAATATTTTAATTAATTTCATTAAATAAATTATATTAATTTAATTAATTTCTGAATAATTTCGATTTGTATATAGTTAATCAATTATTATTATTTTTTAAATTAATGAAGCGATGAAAATTGTTATTTTTGTTTGATTGTTATAATTATTTAGTTTTGAATTAATTAAATAATTGTAAACAATTGTTATAATGTATGACGTCATTAATGATTAAATTTTGACAACGTGAGAAATAGAATTTGTAATATGAAATGCAACGTTAAGATATCTACTATTTGAGAGTGTACACTTAATCAATTAAGGTGTAAGCGACTATATAGTATAAATAGTAGTTAATATGTCATCCATTACTACTAAAAGCAATATGGGTGAAAATACAGCCCTGCCTTACTCCCTGACACATCGAAGCAATTTGTCAGCTGTCCTCGACGTTGTATATGTACATAATTGATTTGTATATTATGATAAAACCGTTTTAAGAATAAAAACTTAATAGGTCTCAGTTTATTTTATCATAATATATTGCGTAAATAATAAATAACATTTCATTTAAAATAATTTGTTTGTATTGGTATTCTATGTGTGTGCAATGTACATATTATTATATGCATATATAAGCTTTCATTTAAATTTATTTCTACTTATATATTTAAATAAAAAATCTGTTAATATTTAAATCAGTCATTATAACACGTCAATTAAGAAACCAATAGTCTTTAGACTATTAATTAGATATATCTTAATTTGTTTTTAAATACAATCTAATTTGATTATCAATTCTAATTATTTTTATTTACAAAGTAATTGATGTAAAAAAAAATTACTAAAAATATTCCTATTATAATAAATTTAAATTATAAAGGTTTGTTAAAAAAAAAATTTCCATGGTTTAAAAGCGGGTATAATTTTTGTAAGAGTAGCTATTACGATTATATAAAATTGGTTCTTGAAAATATATGACGTATTCCCTTGTTAGATTTCTTTTGTGTTATAAGTTTTAAATATTTGGAACAAAAATAAATAAAGTACTAGGAACTTCAATAAACTTCCTATTGAATCAAGCCCTTAAGCAGTAATTAAAAAGCTTTCAGTTGACAGAAATTGGTCATTAATTGTAAAGCTCAATTGTTGCATATATGTTGGCCATTTAGATATTATGAATCGATCTGTATATTGAGAGCTAAAGAATATTTACCTAAAACTGAAAAATTAAGCCAAAAACATCAAATGGATAAAAAAAAATATTTAAAAGCAAAGGTACAAATCAAGATTTTGTTATAATCTAACTATGGGCAGTAGGTCTAACAATATAGATGTGGGAATAGATTCAAATGCGTGAACCGCGAGTAATGCGAAATAACAACAGTAAGCAGATAAAAAAATTTTAAGCCTTAATTTTACAAACATTTAAAATTTTAATAACAAGACTTATGCACAAGAAATTAAAATTCAACAAAATGTGAATGTGTCCGTTAGTGGTATTTTTTCTTGTATAAAATACAACCATAAACTATACAAGAAATCAGAATTAATAAAGCATTTAAGACTTCACAGAATACGTTAAGGAGCATGTCTGGGAGCGGAATTTAATATAATGTTAATGGACATAAACCACCTGAAAAATATATATTTTTAAAAGATAACAATTGATAAATTTTCATTGCTCAAGATTAGAAATTAAAGGCTTAGAGGAGACGCATAAAGTGTGAAGTTTATATTTGAACCCTAGTGCTAAGACTTTTTGGTTTTTCGAAATATGTATAGTTAGACAATTATGTAATTTATGTTTATAATACAGCACAATTATATTGTAAGCCAAGAAATACAATAACCAATTTAAAAACAATTCTTTTCTTTATACATGTCAAGGTCGAAAAACGGTGCAATTGCCTTAACAACAGACTATGTATTTTTTCTATATATTAAAAGAAAATTTCAAATCTATTCAATTTTTCAAAATCGTCTTAATATCTTAACAAAATCAATTAATTAATATAATTATTAAAAAATTTCGGCTCAAGCAAATATAAATAGTTCTAAATTACATACTCATACTCAATGCCCAGTTCAATACAAAATTATCAATTTATTTTACTGCTTTCAAAGTCCATTGTTTTGTTTCTTTAAATTTATTTTCATACATTATGTACAAATTTTGAGTGTTCAAAGGTTTTTACTTACTTACTTACTTGTTGGGCGCTACAGACCTTGAAGGTCCTGGACCTGGCGGAAAATTGTCCTCACTGATTTGGGTCTCGAGCGGAATCTCTCCAGTTGGTGATTTGAAGTGTTTTCATATCTACCGATATTTCATCTCTCCAACATGCACCGTTTTTCCATCTTGACATGTATAAAGAAAAGAATTGTTTTTAAATTGATTATTGTATTTCTTGGCTTACAATATAATTGTGTTGTATTATAAACATAAATTACATAATTGTCTAACTATACATATTTCGAAAAACCAAAAAGTCGTTTGCCTTTAAATCGAAAGCAAAGCAATGATGTTTTTATTATCATATTATACCACGAATTCAATGTCATTGAAGTTCGTACGGCTGATTAAATTTTTTATTAAAGTTATATAAACAAAAATTTTGAAATTTTCCAAGCTTTTGGTATTTGGTGTAAAATATACGATCAAATACAGTAATTCTATATTTATTGTCTTTGGGAAAACATTAAGGATGTAACATGATGTTAAAACAAAAATGTATTCGTATAATACGAATAAATTTATGATTAATGTTTATAATTAATGTTATAATTAACAAAATACTAATTTATAAAATCAAAAATATCAATTTAATTAGTACTATGATACGTGATTAAAGCTATATTACGCTTTAATTTTTGAACAATCCACCCTATACTCTTTTGTAAAGATTGGTACAACTTTTGCCAATCCCCTGGTGTTATTTCAGACCAAATTTGCCCCAATCTTTGTTTTATTTTATCTTTTGTCCAACGCCGAGAACATCTTCATTTTCTTTTCATTATGTTCCACAGATTTTTTATTGAATTTAGGTCCGGACTTAATTATGGCAATTCCATTATACTCATTCCATATACAGCATTCCATTTTTGACTACTCTGAGTAGTACGACTAATTTTACTCAGAGCAGTAAAAGCAGTATGAAATAACGAAGCAATTTAAAATGGACAAAAGTACTGTCTGTTACTATTTATTTTTTTATTTATTTATTTTATTCACTATTTTATCGTTACAATTCATAAATTCATTTTTAAAAAAAGACTAGTAACATAATCACAAATGATAAAGAAATGAAACAAACTGGGAAAGAGAAATATACTGTGAAAAAAAAACAAGTCTGTTGCAGATGATAGAGATTATAATTTTTGAACAGAAAGTATAAAAAAAGTACTTCAACATCTACTTGTCTTAGATATCATACCAATTGGAAGTAATAATGGAATCTATTTTGTTTTGCAATAAATCAAAATTTAATATTTTAGTTTAGTTTAGAAATGAAAGAAGTCGTGTTTTGTATAAAAAAAATTAGTGTTTGTGTAATGTGATGTCTTAATACTTTTTGACAGTAGGTAGGTAGTAGTGGCTGCCGACAGCACGTCGACACACTTAGATCGTTGACGTACATTTTGATACCACGGGAACTTTCCTCGCGTACGACTCTACTCGTTGAACCAATTTGAGTTTCTAACCAAGCGGTGGAAGGAAATGTTTGATATTAGTGCTTTCAAGGTCACCCAGTGAGTCTAGAAAGAAGGCTCCTAGAAGGGTTTTCCTTTTATGGTAGAGACCAGGGCAGGAACAGAGTGTGTGTTGGACAGTTTCATCCTCTTCCTCCTCTCTACATCTTCTGCAAAAGTTGTTTGAGGGGACTCCCAGTCTTCCGGCATATTTACCAATCAGACAATGACCCGTAATGACCCCTACTACAGTGCTAATGTCACACCGTTTCAGAGTTAGTAGGTTAAGGGATCGCTTCAGGTTCAGCATAGACTAGATTTGATTTGTGATGTTGCAGTCTGGTCTAGCTGACCATCTGCAGATTGAAGCTTTCTTAGCGAAGCAATAAATTACAGGTAACGAGACGTGAACCCAGATTGCTCCTTTCTGGAAGGATTTTTAATATAGTAGCCTCTCTAGCAAGTTGATCTGCAACACAGTTACCCGGAAAGTCAGTGTGTTATGGCACCCATCGTAACAATATGCTATCAGCTAGTTCATCCAAGGAACTACGACAGGCCAACACGATTTTTGAGTTGATGGTTACCGAGTATACAGATATTTCTGACAGATAATACGCTGGATCTCAGCCAGTCTGAGGCTTCTTTTATTGCCATCACCCTCGCCTTAGATACACTACAATGTTTTGGTAGACTGAAGGATAGACTTATATTTAGGTTTGCCATCTAAACTCCACCCTCCACTTGAACCATCAGTGTAAAGGTGTACGTGTTCCTAGTTTAGAACCGTGCTACTCTTCCAACTTTTCTTTGACCGAATATCGGTTTGATATGATCTCTCAAAAAAGTGTTACGTCAGATAGAGTGGCCATAGAGTAGTTTTCACTGGGAATTGGATTTTAGCCTGATTGCAGTTCTGGATGCCATTTCTTTGCCATGGATATCTAATGGTAAGAGATGAAATAGCGTATCAAGTGCCGCGGAACACAGTGACTTAGTGCTTAATTATCTTTTTTGTAATTTATCAAATTACTGGGCTATCAACTTTACAATTAATTGTGGAAAACTACTGCTATTTTCAGGAACTAAGTTTTCTTAATTAGAAGAGCTTCACTTTATTTAAGTTGTTACTGGATTATACTCTCTCTTATTTTTTTTTGCATTTTTTTTATTCCAATGACACTTTTTTGCTTCATCGGGAATTGGGAATTTGAAACCTTGTGGTTAAAAGGCAGACACTTACCTACTATACGTCACGCAGCGTGTGTATTATATCATAACACTTCTTGTTCGTAGGACTAAAAATATGTTTATAAGATTTGATTTACTGGGTGTATCTCTCTCTGTTCAATTTAGATTCCGTTAAAATTGTTTCTACAATAGCTTTTCATAAAAGTAATTTATTATTGAAGCAGAGTGTTGATTTTATTTTGCTTAATTAACAATTTCGAATTTAATTTGACATTAATATGACAGTTAATAATTCAATTAATTATAAAATCATGAGTATTTTTAAAGACTCGATAGATTTATAATAAATAATGTTGACAAAAATAAAATATAACAATGAAACAATTTTGGTAAACTAAGTTTAAACGATACATTAGTATATATATATAATAATTTATGATGTTAGCTTAAAATATATGACAAAAAATGTTTTTTTTTTTTTTTTTAATTTTATTTAATTTTTACATAAACAAATCACGTTTTATTTGTAGTTTTATTGAAGTTTTTAAAATAAAAATTTTAGAATTATTTTTTAACTTTTTAAATATTTATTTTGTATTATTACAATTTTTGTTTTGTTTTTGCATATTATGTAGGTACTTATATACTTAACAACAAATACAAAATAATTATTAATAGTTTTTGTTGTTGCTTTTTTTTAGATTTAATCAAGATCATTATAAATGCCAAACACGAGCATAGTAATTTTTAATGCGTATTCTTAATGTTTTATATACATACATACATATATACACATCATAAAATATGCGACGGAATAAAAAAAACTCGAAACAAAAACGAATCTTGCTTTTTCACATAAAAAGCAAGAGTTCTTTAGATATTCGTTTTTTTAAAATGTCATTTACGTGGTTTGAGTAAATTATTTTGTTTATTTTGTTTTTTTCCCCCCCAATCTATAAAGTGTAAGAAAATCTAAAATTATATTATAAAAGTGGTTTGCAATTTTTAATATCATTAAATTTTTAATATATTTTGACGGTGGATTGATAATATTAAAAACTAGCAGAGGTACCGTATTGGTTTTGAATTTTAAAGCTAACTATTGGTTGGGTGTTGTAGGTAGTTGTGTGGATTGAACTGGTGGAATGCGAAATTACGCCTTATGTTCAAGTTTGTTTGTATAAATATTTTTATGTGGAAAGTTTGAAAACCAGTAACAATTTTCCAACGGTAAATGATTATCCAACGGCTAATTGATTATTTTTATTTGAATTCGTATTGTAAAATATTAATATGTATATTACTTCTAACTTGGTATAAAACATATTATGCTAGATGTAATAGTTTCAGAAAGCTGTCGGATAAACTTTGACGTTCAACCCATTAGCTCTGCGAACACTTTATATTACAAAAATCGAATTGAAATTTTGCTTGCCAGATGACTCGGCTGCTAATCTACCAAGAAGACTTGACCTCGTCATTCCCTATGTGTATCTCCATGTTTTGCTTCAAAATTATCTTTCGTACACATCTCTATAATACACTTAAGTCTACACAAAAGAGTACCACAGCTACACTCATCTATCTTCTTTCTCTCAAAAAATTTCTTCGGTAAATTCTTAAATTTTTCGTGAAAATAGAAGCTGTATTAAAAAAAGCGTGATTAGATTTTTGATTTGTTTTATATATAGAATTTAAATGGAGTCCATAAGACTCAATGTAAAATTATTGTATTAATAGGGTAAAAAATAATTGAATAAATTTAGTAATTTTGGTCATGAAGGATAACCACATCATCGAAATAACAACTTATTTTATTATTGAACGAAACAAGCCTTAGTGGCCAAGTTTTGTTAAATAATTGTTTTTCTCAAAAGCGGCCTCAAGAGTGGCAACTCTTTCCATACGTGACTGTAGGCTATGGTGTACATAATAAAGGACAAAAATTATTACACCAGAGTTCAGTATCTGTATGACGAACTAATCCCAATTTTAGAAAACTGTAAAAGACATCTGTTTTTGATAAAGTACCAGAATACAAATTTTCTGGCCGTAACAACTTTGTTTTTAGAAATATGGTTGCAAGTAGTTACATAGAAGATATCTGAACCAGTTTAAATTTCGGGAAATATTAGAATATATATTTAATTATTTTGAATATAGTGCGGATTGCAAATTTTCAGGTTTGTAACGGTTTTGGTTTTTGAAATATTCAATATAGGTATTTTTAAAAGTGAAAATGAAAAATACTCAAATAACCAATAAATATTGCACTAAATAAATAGTATTACTGGTATTCAGGTTAAAAAGAAAACTGGTCTAGAATCATACATATATCATACGAAAATATTGAAAAATATTGAATAGGGTTGAGCTATATAGGCTATTTTAGTTTAGGATAACATATTGTCGCATTTTTTTATACATTGAACAGCAACAATTTTCGTCAAAAATATATGCAATCATCAATATCATTCCTAACTATATGATCCTAGATTAGTTTTCTCTTGTACTCTTATAAAGTTGTTATTTTAATTAGAAGCCAATTATTGCACGCTTAAATGTCTATCAAGAAATATTTGTAACCAATCGGGAAATTTAACATACTAATATT
The DNA here is from genome assembly GCA_963942445.1 of Argyra leucocephala. Classification (NCBI taxonomy): domain Eukaryota; kingdom Metazoa; phylum Arthropoda; class Insecta; order Diptera; family Dolichopodidae; genus Argyra; species Argyra leucocephala. The sequence goes on from OZ012680.1 coordinate 66,031,727, forward strand.
ATATGGGATAGTTGCCAAGAACTATTGCAGTCTAAGACATTATTCAAATTTTCAATATTAACTGAATAAATCAGAGACAGCAGATCCAATTTGAGAACGCTGACATGGTTAATCACAGGACACCGTCAATTTAACAAAAATCTGCTTACGGTAAGACGACTCTTCTTCTCATCTTTTTTTGCAATGCGATAGGTCACAGAAGGTAGAACTATTTCCATCTAAACACACAATGGTCTGATTTAAAGTTCGACATTAACACAATAATAGCGGTCACAAGTGATTTGGAATTTTAAATGATCAAACGGGGAAGTACAATTGATTTAAAAAGGTCCACTTATTCATATAATACTCCACAGAGATAATAAAAATAAAACTTAATTGTTCTTTTGTGTTGGATTTCAATTAATACAAAGTTATAAGTTGATGCTTCTTTTTTCAAAGTTTTGTTGCTAAAAAAAAATGTATATTAAAATCATTTCTCAAATAAAATATTTGATAATTTAAAAACTAATTTGCTCTTCATCAATATCTCATAGTTATTTAGTCGCAGTATTGTACAGATTTTGAGGGATAACAAATCAATTTTATGTAAGCTTTTTATAACACTATAACGCTAAAGCTTGAATTTACTGAAATTTAATAGAATCGAATTTTTAAATTTAATCAAAATAACTTGCATTGTGTGGCGAAAGTTGAATTCCATTGTCGCGTAAAAAAATTTAATTTACGCGACAATGGAATTCAATTTTCGATACACAATGCAAGTTATTTTGATTAATTTTAAAAATTCGATTCTATTAAATTTCAGTAAATTTATAAATTTTACACATTTTAATTGGAATAATGAAATTTATCTGAATCATTGCCAACTCATCGGTCCGTCAATTCAATCTTGAGTTCGTCCTCCTAACTCGAGTCCATTATTAACTTATATGAGCTCAATTATTGTGAGCGCGTATCATTTATCAAAATATGTGTGGACTAAAAATATTTATTTTGTTTATAGTATTTTTCCAGATAAGCGATAAATTAAATCAAAACTTCTTACCGGAAAGAGTAACAAAATTGTAATTTAAATTTGATTCAAAAGACCTAAAAGGTGTTTTTTCAAAGTGAAGTTTATTCAAATTACAGCTGTGAATATGTATTTTAGTTTTATTGTAGTATTTATTTTCCAATAAAGATTGCTAAAATTTTAATTAAAAAATTTCATACAGTTTCTATAATATTTTCTTTCAAATTTATCTGGTGTCTAAACCCAGAGATTTCAATAAAAACATTATCAAAATTAGAAATTAATTTTGGTATTTGCTGTTGATAAACTGGTCGTACTGATGCTGACTTACGTACAACCATGCTGATTTACTGGTTGTAATGGTTTTTACTGGCTGTACTGGAAAAATACTGGGTAAATACTCATGGTATCAATACCATTATTTTTACTGATTACTGGTAAGTTTTTGACACCGGTTTGATACCGGGTACTGGCTTCACTTGTACTGGTACTTTATTAAAAATAATAATCCTGGTATTGATACTGGAAGCTGAGAAACTGAAATTTGAACAACTCTAGTTGGATCAGACGAGTTTTAACTGATTTTTTTCTGGATTCTTATCAAACAGTCTTAAACATATTGCTTAAAATTGACATCCATGATAATGAACCTTCACTTCATTATAGTAAAATAATACGAGTACAATTTTTAAAAATATTCGTTTTAAATATTAATTTTAAGATAAATAATTCATTTCTAATTTGTTATAACATATTTTATTTCTTGTCCCTAATGTTATTCATAGTAACTTAAATTATTAATTGTCACTTGAAATTTGAATAGTAACAAAGATATTTGGATATATTTAGGTACATATAGAGAATTAAAAAAGTGTTCGTACACCTTTCGGTTTTTAAGTCAATATTCTTTATTTAGTCCTTTTTCCACAAATTTTGACACAGGTAAGTTGTATTTCATTTCTGTAATATATTTTTTACATAATTTGAAATTTCTAGCATAACATTTGATATTTCCCAAACAGCGCCGTAACTACATTTTCCAGTGTCCTATATTTTTTTGGGAAAAAAGTAAATTATAATACAATTATGATATAAAAATGTGTGAGATAACTTTTTTAAAAAACATTTATTATGGAAAAAGATGTCACCACACATTACAAAATTTTAATTATATTTATTTAATTGGACTTTTCTGGTCTTCATTTCAGCAAATTCATTCATTAAGTCATCAAATGATATATCTTTAACTATATTGTATTCAATAGATATTATGGCAAGTTTTTATAACCTATCTTGTCCGATAGTTGATCTTTAATAATTTTTTGTTAATTTTAATTTGCTAAAGTTTCTCTCACATGAAGCAATTGATACTGGAAGAGTAAGAAATAGTCGCAGAGCAATGTTAATATTTGGATAAGGCCCTATTAATCCAAAATCATGTAGACCTTGTGAAATTTCAAGTGGTGTTGCAGCTTTTAAATTGTCTACTAATATCGATGCTTCAAATTCAAAACTTTGAACTTCACATTCGAGTTCGTAAATGTTAAAATTTTTGCTGTACTTAATGTCAAGATCAGCAGCCGCTTTTTTTAAATCTACAACGCTGACTTTTTCTAAAGATGAACCATATAGAAAGCTAAAATCTTTATAAATATTTCTAAGTTATTCATAACGATAATCTAATTGAGACAAAAGCTTGTCAAAAACATTGTGCATTTGCATTTTAAACAAACTTTCGGACGTCATGCTACTTCCTTCATCCGTTGTCTCATCAATTTCCATTTTTTTAACTACTCCCCTCCGTTTACTGTTTTTACATTACCAATTTGTAAATCCATATCCAACTTGTAAATCCATAGTTTTAGTCAAATTATTTGCTTTTTCAAAATCTTGTTCGAAACCTGTTTCTCGTAGTCCCTGTAAAGTACAACGTAGTCCATTAATTAATTTTGTTTCATGGTCTATTGATATATCTTTTCGTTGTAATGCTTTATTTGTTTGCTCAGTGCATTGTGGAATTTTATTCCATACAGAAGGATTGCAGATAAATTTATAATCAATTAGTAAGAGCAAACTTTTTGCTTTTGATATAGTTTCTGGATTTAATGCAGTTGAACCATTTTCAATCGATTCCAATGCTGTTTTTACATCGAATAAATGTAAACTTAACCATTTGATTGCATTGGCCTGTGATGACAACCTTGTATCCGATAAATTTTTAAGTGTTAATTTTAAATATTTCATTAAAATTTCCCATCTGCACAGTACCAAAAAAATGATAATTTGTGGTGTTATAGACCCAGCATGAACATCAGCTAAATTAGGGCACAAAAATTGCCAAGTTATTGATTTTAACAATACATGCTCTTACACCTTCATATTGGCCAGACATATTAGCACAGTTGTCGCATCCTTGTCCTCTCACATCATGAATATCCAATTTATCAGCTACTATTTTATTTAAAATTTCATTTGCTAAACCTTCTCCGGACTCCGTCATGTGATTCAATAAAATCGATAAAGCTTTCTTCAATCATGACCTTACCATTATAATTACAAATAACGTATCTTATTACCATTACAAATAACGTATTTTATCATTTGACTCATTTGTTCTTTTTTTGTTATATTAGGAGTGCAATCAAATAAAATTGTGTAGTATTTTGCTTTGTTAATTCTAGATATAATTTCATTTCTAGTTTTATCAGCAATCAATTTTATTATTTAATAGCCTTATTTCGACGCCAACGAAATTGTGGTTGAGCGATTGTAGTTTCAATTCTGAGCATATATATAAGAGCGTATGTATTTTAATTTTTTCGTCGCGAATTTTTCGTCGGTAGTTTCAATTGTGTTTATCGCTTAAAGCTGAATTTTTTTTGTTACGCGTGAACTAAAATTTACACCACTATTTTTTATTTGTCTTTATATAAATATTTATTTTCATAGTTTTATGAAGTTATATTCTAAAAGAAGAAATAAGTAAAAGTTTCACATTTTAGGGCCCTTCAAATATCTGGACCTTGTGATGGTGCAACTGTTGCATCTGCCTAGTTACGGCGCTGTTTCCAAATTAATATAAATAAGGTACGAAATTTGAATCAAAAGAAATTTTCCAGTATGCAGGTATGTTACCATGGAGTAGAATTATAGATATTATAAAGTACAGATATTATATATATATATACATAAAGGATTAGTTCAGTAGAATCTTGCTTTACTTTGCTTTAATTAAATTCATGAAACTTATTTGCCAATATACCTAAAATAATTATGATATACATTTTTAATAAAAAATATTTTTTTTCATTTAATTATATTAAAATTACATAAAATTTAATAAATCACAAAATTATTTATCTATGTTTATTTATTTTATAATTGAAATATGTTTTTAAATCCACTCCACCACTCGCAACAATATTAATGTAAACAAATATAGTTTTACATCAAAATAAGAACACATAAGCGTCATTAATACAATAACCGTAATTTTTTACTGTAAAAGCTTTATCACTACATCAAATATTCATATTCAGTGGAAAATTTGCTCCACCGCTACAGTAATTTTGCGGCGCTAGATTCTACTGAACACACCCAATTATGGACGCACAAAAATTTGGAGAAAGAGCCATACCGAATAACAGAAAAAAAAATATTATAGCAAATATTAAAATGTGTGGCGAAAATACAATGGTATGGAGGCCCATGAGTGCTGCTGGATTAGGTAGCTTTTTGTATTTTATATTGATAGCATAATAGATAGGTATTGTTAAAACTAGATGTTTTGAAGCAAAATTTGATAAGCCTGATCTAAATCCAATACAAAAATCAGTGGGATTTGTTAAACCGCCGTATATGAAAACATGAAATAACATCGGTGCAAACTTTAAAATCCATTTTATTGCACGAAATGAAAAATTACTAATCAAGTTACGTCAAAATTGGTTTCCAACTTGAAAAACCGCCTAAAAGTTGTTATAAAACAAAAGGGGATCAAACCAATTAATAAATTATTATTTTAATTAAATAACAAAATACATATCTGAATTAAAAATGTATGCATGAACGTGTACGAAAACTTTTTTGACTCAGTGTACATATTTTCAAAATATCATGAAATCAAAATTATATTCAGTTGAGTTGACAACAAATCTAAATGTAAAAGATACAATGTAAATTTTGAAATGTTATGAAAACTATGTTGGGATTTTTATTATTTTCTTTTTTTCTTTTTATTCAAAATTATTTGCATGCGCGAATAATAATATGCGAAAGAAGAATAATGCAGTGTATTGTATTTTACAAAATAGGAAGACATTACTCATATTTTATGTTAATTAAAAATACATTGATTCATTATGTAGGTACGTACTTATTTTTTAACTAATTTATTTTAATACATTCCAATTATTTAATGACTAAAAATTTTTTATTTTCACCGTTACGTTTTTTAAATATTCATATTAATGTTGGTAATTTGAACGAAATCAATTTTTAATTATAATTTCGGTACTAAATAATGAACGCATGTATTATAGATATTACGCAAATGAAAAAAAAACTGGAGACACCACGTAAATAGAATGTCAGAAGATAGATTGCCGTAGGTAATGATGAATCCCCAACTTAATATGAAATGTGTACTAGAAAGAGCTTCAAAATGCTGAAATGCGCTGATTCTCTATGTGTAAGTTGCGGAATAATCACGTCTTCACTTTGTGACTGCGGTGCTCCTCAACAAACTATTAAACATATATTGAGAGACTGTTACATCAGAGCATATGAAGTCAACATAAAATACTTCATCCAATTAACCCCCTTATTGAAGTAAGAACTTAGATATTAGATTATAATATATTATTTTGTTTTGATTATTATATTGTTTTGTTTTCCGTTAGATATTTGAATTTTTGTTTCGGATTGTTTTTTTCCCCTCGTGGGAGCATAGGGCATCAAATTGCCTCTTCCATTGATGTCTGTGTTACGCAATGATCTTTACTTCCTCCCAAGTTCGTCCATATCGCGTTAGTTCAGAAATTTTATTTCGACACCAGGTTTTGTTGGGTTTTCCTCGCCTTCTGCTACATTGGGCATTCCATTCTAGGGCCATTCTGGTTATATTTTTTGGTTGTTTTTTTAGAGTGTGGCCTTACCATCTCCATTTTCTACGCTTAATTTGATAATTTATCGGTTTTTAACCTGTTAGCTACCATAAGTCCTTATTGATGATGGTGTTGGGCCAAAATTGGCATATTCTTCTTTGGCACTTGTTCGCAAATACTTGAAGTTTTCGACTGATGTTATTTGTCGTCGTCCAAGTTTTGGTGACATAAGATTTTCTAGTATTATTCGGGGCTATGATGACTGGTGCATAGAATTCATCTTTGATACTTTCCTTTGCATCTTCTGTTGGAGCATAGCGTTGAATTGCAGTGGTGTGTCGGGATTTGAAATTGGTTTCCATGTATGTTTCTAGGAAGTTTTTAATATTTTTTGAGATTACAATTGTTACACCGCCTTCTGCTGTTGATGTTTTCCTACTGTATATCATTATTTTTTCATCTAACCTCACTGAACCCTTTAATGTCTATAATGATAGTGAAACTAATCTTGATGTGGAATGAGTACGGATATTCCATTGTGCAAGCCGTGTCCTTTTTCGTGTGCCAATAATTATTTCGGTATTTCCGTTATTTCATTGAGTTTTTTTGTTTCGAGAACCGTACATTTTTTATTAAGGAAATGATTAATCTACCGTAGCCATCTCTTTGTAATGTCTATTTAATATTTTCAGTGCCATCTATCGGTGAAGTAGAGAGAACCGTGTGAAGTTTTTAGTAACAACCTGCCATTATTGAAAAGCGAGACCTCTTTTTTTTAATCAAAACGATCGGTACATTTTTTGGTTTTATTGGTTTTAGTATTATAACCCTGCCCACGTTTGCTGGACAATACAATAATATACGTTTACGTTTTTGTATTAAAAATAAAATCTTCTAGAAAGAATTGACCCTTTCCTGAAAAAGAAGTGAACTGAAAGTAATCATTGGGGTGCGTGGTATTAAAACATCTCTGGCTTTGAATTTCCCATTTACAATTATTGCCACAATTACATAATTAATTAATTTGTGCAAGACTTCTTCCGTTGCATATTTTGGCAGTTTTATATTACGAAAAATAATGATTGAAGATCCGATTTTCAATTGTAAATTATGAGGTGGCATTCTAGGCAAATGAAGAGAATTCAAAAATTGAATTGGATAATGTATTACGTTTTCTTCATGCTTCACAGTATCAACATATTTATAAGTGATCAATTCTCCAACTATATGAGATTGAATTATTAAATTCAAATCATTAACATCCTAATTTTTCCTTTCAATATAGCTCTTTCACTCAAACAAGCATGATTTTTGTATTGTTGTTGTACATTTGGGAATACTTTTTCAATTAGTTCTTCTTTTAGTTCTTCGATATGCAAAAATTCTCTCGGAATTGTAATGAAACTATCATTATAAATTGGAATTGTACCACTTCCAATTAAAAGCAACTGCTTTGAAAATGTTGCAGCTGATGGATCATTTTGCAATTGCAAGCATACATTGGTGGTTAGTCTTAAGTTATCTCCATAGATTTGATAGCTTCAAACACGCATTTATTTCATCAGCTGGTGTTGATTTTGAGATAACAGGTAGTGTTTTTCTGAAGTCATCCGCTAACAATATCAAAGCAACATCAAATAAATTTTGATTTCCACGGAAATCTCTCATTGTTCGACTCACAACAAAATATCAATTTTTGGGTTTATGATAAATTGCATGATGGTGTTTCATTTATCGTCATATTCAAAGCCAATTTCAGCTCTGAATGTGGTGTAGTACCACCATATAATAAAGTGGCTACATTTCAAGAAGATGCAAAAGCAAGAAAAAAGTGCCAAAGCAATTCTACCACGTACTCGTACAGTTGTTAAAATTAAAGTTATAAAAAATATTTTTCCAGTACCATCGGGTGCATCGAAAAGGTACATGCCACCATTACCATTTTTTCTATTGATTTAATTTACGAATATTTTTTTGAACATAATTTGTCAATACATTTGAATTGTAATTCTGTTCTCAAAGAAAGTTTTGATTAAAAGTATAATTTCTTGAACGATTTGGCATACCCAACTCAGCTAAAAGCTTTCCAACACTCATGTATTTGTTTGTAAATCGGTTGAGTGGTTCCCGAGTTATAAAATGATGAACATAGGACAACTAATTTTTATTATATAGATTAGAACCGATTCTGTTATTTTTCTCAGTAATTTTCATCATTTGAAAATTTCGATTCTAACGGGGTTTGAACCCATACTCAAGTGTCTTACCATTCGGCTACCGACGCCACATGATTGTTTAAATGAATGTAATTGTTGTGATTTGCTATAATTTCCATACGCTAAATAAATTAAAACTTCCGAAAAGATGATGGTATGAATTGGACGTGGTCATCATAAAATTGAGGATAAGAAATATTGACAAAACAAGAACAAAATGCTGACTTAATGATGAAGAAGAAGAAGAAGAGTACTAAACATTCATTTCAAGTTAAATTTTATAATTTTTAGTGAATTTTAATACGGCTATTCAAAATGCAATACATTAAGTTTTGCAAAAAAAATGGTTAAATTTGTAAAATATTTTCCAATGACATTTTTTAGTTCTTAATTCATTTATTTTTAGAATTCATGAATCATGATGACTACTGACAATTTAATTTAAATTATAATTTAAAAAATAATTTTAATAGGGGTTTTTTTCTTTAGTAGAAAAAAGTAAACTTGGGTAAAATAAAATTAATTTAGAAATTGGTAGTTTTTTTTCAAATAATTATAAATAGAAAAATCAAAATTTTGAACACGTTTTCAATTTTAAAATTTATTTATATTTTGTTTTAGAATTTTTCCAATTCCTTTAAAATATTTCCATTAATTTTATTGAGCGATTAATGATTTTTTTATGTAGCATAATGACTTGTTATTTTTAATCAGTGGTATTTAATGCCCCCAGTTTTAAGCAAATGTAACTATACATATTTAGTGATCTGGGTTAGTTATGATGACAAGAAATAAAATAACAGGAATAGTATATAGACAGTAGACTGGTGAGAATAAAAAAAAAGAAAAATTCGATGAACCCCGTAGATTAACATCGTGCGTCATATTTCTACTCACAAAAACCAACCTTTCCATGCGTTAAAATTGGTGTAATATTATTGGTTAGGCCCTAACTATTAATTTATTATTTGTTTCTGATTTTATTTATGATTACTTATACTAATTGAAAATGTTATTTTCTTTTCAGTTTTATTATTAGACCTTCTCGGCTAAGAATTTTACGCTTCTGTATCAACGTGGTGTTATAATTGTTTTCATGTTCAAATTCAATTGTTTTATTACATTGTAAACATCATGTATACAGATATCTCGATGTATATCATTCTTTCTGATGTCACTATTGTTTTTTTTTATATTCTGGTTCAGTAACTTATAGGAAGAACCTTTTTGTATTTTAAGGGTATTTCGTAAATTTTTAAAAAATATCATAATTAAAAAAATAATTTTATGTCTGCTGAAGTTGAATGAATACGGAATTTTAAAAACTGTCGATTCTAAACCAAACAGCGGATAAAAAAAACACAAAATTGATCAAGTTGCCATTGTGCCAACAAATACATTTTCCAACTAGATTAATCCTGGTTTTCTTGAGCAAAGGGTGTGTGTCTGATAAAAGTATAATTCTAATTCCATAGACAACAAATAGACAGCTTAAATTTGTAGTTTTAATCTTTGATCTACATATATGCAGGTTTTTTAAATTAGAATTGATGTTCGATCAATAAGAAAAAGTTCGAGCCAGGAAAATTTTAAATTATTCAATTCTATTTTAAATTCTAAGTTATATATGAATATCTGTCACAATCACAATTATAGTTAGTCATCTCATCTTGCCTTAGGCACATACCCTTAATATGGTAGTGGTGGTGCAATACTTACTATATAAAATGGAACATGTTATTTTTCGAATATTTATTTATTAATTAGATAGATAGATAGATAGTTCGATTATTTCCAAAATTTGTTAATACATAATTTATAATGACAGAGTCTTCTTATACTTAAGTTAGAGTTTACAGTATTAGTATCTTAACAGCTGCGAGTTTTATTTTATTCTAATTTATATTTTGCATTACATTTTTTGTTTGATTTGCAATTTATTTTAATTGATACAAGGAAAATGGTGGAAAATTACAAAAACCTTGTATTTTCAAAAATTTTACTTAGAAACTTATGACTAGACTTAACCTAATTTATAGCTAAACAAAGACATCGAAAACAAAAAAAAAAAAAAATAGATAAAAAAGAAATGATTAAAGCAAACAATCACAATTTAATTACATTTAGTAATTATCGACCAATTGCCTAATTAAAAGGTTTTCGGAGCCGGAGCAGTTGGCAATAAATTTGTTAGCTCTGATAGTATTTTTGTCTGTTACGTCGTACTTTTAAATTTTAAATGGATATCTAATGTAATGTGATACTAAGGGAGGCTTAGTAACATTTTTAGTAGTTTATTTTGCGTAATTTGCAGTCTTTTTTTTATAACAGTATGCGCAGTTTGACCAGACCGGAGCACCATACAGATACGTACCTTGGAAGAGGAATTTGAAAATTAGAATTTTGTTGAATTTAGAGAAAGACGATTTCCAAACTAGTCCGTATAACAATTAGATTAATATTTAAAAGTTAATTTGGGATCCAGGATGATCCCTAGGTATTTGACAGTAGTGCTCCAGTCGACGGAATTGCAATTTAGTTGTAAGTTCCTGTCAGCTAAGAAGCAAGGTTTCTTTTTCTAGTAAAGAAGCACGCGGAGGTTTTCAAGGTATTTATTTTTATTTTCCATTTCTGGTAATATTGGTGTGGAGAATTGAATCCGTTTTCTAGATATAAGATGATTGTGCTAGGATTGACATCCGAGGTATACAATGTATTGTCATCAGCAACATATTTCGCAAGAAACCGGAGTGGGAATATCTGCAATATATAGGTTGTATAAATGAGGGCTTAAAATCGAACCTTGAGGAGCACCAGCTGCAAATGCTATTTGGATGAACGAGTATTATTGATTTTTACGGAAAATATTCTATCTTCAAGGAAACTTTTAATAAGCTTGACCAGGTAGATTGGGAACTGCATTTGATATAATTTATGGATCAGACCGTTGTGCCATACGGAATCAAAAGCTTTTTCGATGTCACAGATAACAAGACCAACAGATTTTGTAATATTAAATTGTGTTTTATTAAAATACGTAGTCGGACAAGTTGATGATCAGCGGAATGGTTGTTCCGGAAACCGGAAACTGTTCGTCTGGCAGTAGCTGGTTGTTTTCGTAAAATTTCTGCAATCGTGTTTTAATACCTTTCTCAAACAGTTTGCGAATGGAGCTCAAGAGACTGGTCAATTGGTCTAAATTTATTAATTAATTTCTTGTGTAACAAATAATTAAATTCTAAATATAAAAACTGCTACTATTATTGGGAATTTGACATTCTTAAATATCATATTTTTTTTTATTTAAGATGATTTAAACAAATTTTATAGAATTTTACTATTTTATGACTGATGAAAGAAGATTCAATAGATTAGAACTCGGAACCCTACTGGTTAGTAGTCAGATTGTCATCTATGTTTACTTTCTAAATAATTACAGCAAATTTAATGAATGGTCAATAGAAGTTGTGTTTAAAATTAAAATGGGTAAAATCAAAAGATTAAAATGATGCAAACAGCACAAAAAACATCACAGTTGAAGGTACGCCATTGGTCAAAGTTTTAATTATCTGGGGAATTTTTTTTTTTTTATTCGTAATCTATCCTAATTACAACATCAAACAAATTGATTACAATTTACGAAACATGCAATTGTGCATCTCATTACGATTCAAACAAAAGAAAATAACAAATTCTACCTACTTAATGCCTACCTTAATGCCCCATTTATACATTAGGCAAATCTTACTTCATTGACATCCATTGACATCTTCCTTGACCGTTTTTGTATTTGAAATGTATTACAATAATATTTTCGCCAAGCATGGTTGGTTTTACAACCTCTTTGAGAAGCCGGAATCTTCTCTTTTATATTAGATACAAATCCTATATGTTTCTAGTGAATACTACTCTATCAAGGAATATGTATTAACATTCATGAAAATGTTGTTTCGAATAGCTGTGTTTGGTTGTTGTTAAACATTGCGAGGCTGAACCTACAATTGCGCCCAAATAAGTTTAATAGTTGGTTAACTTATTTGTGAGTTTAAGTTTGGATTTGGGTTACATAAGCTAATATAATACCTTCATTTTAAGATATGTTATTCTTTTGTCAAGTAAGACGCCAATCGTATTGTAAACTGAGATTATATTACTTCACAGGTTTTTGGAGGCCAAATTTATTTTCACATCAGAGTGTATAGGTTACATGCACCGGCTTGTCAAAATTATCTTTAATTATCCATTATTGAGTGTATATACTCGAAATTCAGTAAGTTTTTTTTTTAACAATGTGTGATCATAATCACTGCATTATCAACGAATGTTTTAACATGCTGCCACTGTAAATAGTGTGTATACAGAGTTGGGCTCCAATCATTTTCATGTTTTAATTTAATTTAAATTCTGCTCGAGAAAAATAAAGGGAAACATAATAATATAAACACAATTAAATAAGAAAAGCTTGACTCTATATACTTCTGATCGAGACAAATAAAAAATTCCAGTTGTAAATCGCTTTAATAAAAAAGTAGAAACGTTTAAGCCTTGTATGATGTTTGGTCATAGTTAAATGTACATATTTGAGTGAACTGCCAAAGCTTAATTTATCTCATAAATATTGGGAAGATATGTTACTTGATGTAATCGAATACACGAGCTTAACGATTTTTCTTGAGGCATGTATGACTTTAAGATCTCATAATAATATGGATATGACAACATTTTATTTATTTTAATTGAAAGTTTAGGATGCCATACTTAATCAAACACCTGCGAGACTTATACTTTCGAGACCATAATATTTAGAAATAAAAATATAAGTGAATATATTTTTGGCTTCGCAGAAGAAGATGAAAAGAAGAGGAGTGTTTTTGTGGTTAGCTATGGATTGGTTTCAAAATTAATTAAAGCTTTAAAAATAATTGAATAAATTAGTAGAAGAATTTCAATGTCAAGTTTCTAATATTTTTTATAAACATTATTATTTACTTAGTTTCATTTATTGTTAAATATATTTATTTATTTGTTCTTATTATTTGTAATAAAAAAAGAAGAAGAAAAATCTATTTATCTACATGTAATTCTGTAAATAATTTATATTTGTATAAAAATTTGTAATTATTGATGAACAGAATTGCATAACTGTGTAAATGTATGAAAGGTATAAATTAAATATTTAATAAATATATATATAGTTAACTATTATCACGGTCACTAATTTTGATTGCATTGATTGCTTTTAAGGATTAAACCAATAATTTATTGTATTTGATTTAAACTAGTGAATCCCATGTGCAATTGCACAGATGCAGTTCTTTCAGGTATGATTTTATATAAAAAGAAATATTTGTTTTGGTATAATTGTAGTTGTTTTCTGAATCGCTTGATTATTGAATATTTATATTATGAACTTAAAGTATAATACCTAGTGCTTTATGACGAAATTAATACTAATTTCAATATAACTTAACACTTTAAAATCCAATTACTCTCAACGTAGTAGATCGATGTATTTTAATTCGTTTATAGTCCAAAAGGGTTTGTAGTCACAATTCTGTTACAGCAATAGTAAACAATTTGTTTGAAAGAAAGTAATTAACTTCATAAGTTCAGTCAATCGATGTCGTTTATAAGTCACATTAAAATGTAGCAGCAATTTTTTCAAAAAAACTGTCATAAGTGAATTATTTTATTAAAAAACTGATTTATATATTGTCTTTTTCTGTTCTTTATTAGAAATATGTATGTTTTGTGATTATATAACAGAATTGCTATTTATGAATAAAATAAAATTAAAATTTGTTATACAAAAGATATTTTATTAAATTTGATTTTGTTTATAAAGATGCAATTTTTTTTTGACTACGCCTATAGTCACCAAACGGTTATAGTCAGAAATATTACTGCGAATGACTATAACCGTATGACTATAGCGAATGACTATAACCGTGTTTTACTGAATATATATTTTTTTAAATAGCAGAAGCAAATGAATTAACATTTATTATATTATTTTTGAAGAGTATGATCTGATCTAAATTTTGTTTTTATATTTTGTTTTCAATTTTTGTTTGTGTTTTAATTTTTGTAATTTTTTTTATAAGTTTAAATAAGATTGAAATTTATTTTAGAGCTTATAGATGTCGCTCAACTTTTGATGTAACTATTTTAACTGTTTTAATTATTCAGCAAAAACAACTTGCTAAAATTTTAATATTTTGGTGGTTTAATTTACTATTACACACTATTACAATATTGTAGTGTAGAAAAAATATATTAAGGAATCAAATCGAAACTAGAATAAATTATCTAATTATTTTGTTAACAGATCAATGCAATAAAAATGTCTTATTTGAACGCTAATGATTTAAGACATCATAAATTGAAGTTTATCAATCAAAAATTGTATATTAGCTAAATATTCCAATTTTATCCAATTAAAAAATTAAAATATTTTCCTGTTTATGGTCTGGATGGTTGAAATCATTTTTAACACCTATTTTTTTATATTGGGTCAAAATAAATGGATAAGCACCCTAACTGAAGGTATTGAGATGAAGAAAAAAGAAGTATAGTAAAGGGTAATAAAATTGAAAAGAATTAAAATAGAATAGAATAGTTAGTACAGCATTTACGGACAGGTTAACAGATATTTATATACCCGTCTCTTGAAAACCTCTAAGTTATACGTTTGAGGGAACACAAAAGATGGTAAGGTGTTCCATAGTTTAGAGGTGCGGTTGATGAAAGAATTTTTATGTTTCACAGTTCTGGTTCGAGGAGGCTCTACTACAAATTTATGAGCGAGGGCTGCCCTACAAAATTTACGCTGGAATGATTGTATTTTTGGGCATAATACTTTTTATTTTATCAGAGCTATTACCAACAGATATTTATAAAACAGAGTGGTTGCTTCTACATTACGGCGATGACTTAATGATGTTAGGTGTTATGTAACATCTCCATCATTGATAATTTTGATCGCTCGCTTTCTTATCTAGGTGCGCCCTAAATATGCGAGTTATATTCAAGTCGAGGTCGAATCTATGCCTTATATATTAATAGGAGGTTGGAAGATGTAAAATATTTTCTACTTCTGCTTAAGAATCCTAAACATTCCCCAGCATCCTTTGCTACAGAGAAAATATAATCGTGCCACTAGAGTTTGCTGTTTATTTCCATTCCAAGAATTCTTAGACTTTCAAAATTTTCGATATTTACATTTCCGAATACAATATATTGATATTGATATTATTTTAATACTTTGTACGCATCTGTTTGCGTTCATACTTCTATCTTCGCATATGGTTCCTCCTGCTAGTGATAGTAACCCGAAAATACATATTCGACTATTTTTAACAAATAAACAAATTTTCTTCTAATGCTTACCAATAAGCTTTTCTAAAAAAAGGATCATTTTATTTTTGAATGGTGTCGGTATTTTACTGGATATTGGACAAAACTTGCAAATGTAGCAAGTTTTCGTCTCTAATAATGTTTATGCTTTAAGCATTAAGTCTGATATTATAAACTGTCATTATTAAATGAAATTTAATAGAAATTTGTTAACTTTGTCACCATTAACGAGATTAATGGAAAACGATTACTCACTAAACGACGAACTATATTACTCACTATAGTACTAATAACAATAATTAAGCTAACAAATGTATTAATGTATATAAGTTTTTACTATTTTATTTGATTTTAACTGACAAAGTCACATTAAACCACATCCCTGTTGAGAATATTAAATATCAGCAAAAATGGAAAAACTTCAGTTCACCAATTGGAGACTACCTAGTTCATATAGTAGACAATTGTAGTACAAGACCTACCGCAATGCAAAACAAACATGTATGTAACATTGCAACATTCTATTACATTCTATTATTAAACATAATACATTTTTTTAGCATAAATTGCTAGTGTAAAAAGACTAAATTTTTTTTATTGTTTAACATTGAGTATCAAATTACTATACCCCGTGCCAGTAAGTTTTGTTGTTGCAATATTATGATTTATTTTTAAGTGAATCAATCATTTGTTTTAGGTTTGTTATATGATTGTCACTAAAACTAAGAAATAACAATAATTTTTGTGACCTAGTTTTAAGAATTTTGAATATTATGAATTAATATTTTAAGAATATTAGGAATGCAGTTTTGGAAATTGATTATACATTTTTTTTATATAGAGCTTAAATGCATTTGATAAGAAGTAATGTAAAATATTTGTATTAATAGAGTGTTATTAATTTAAGCACACTTAATTTGGGTCATTTAAGTTGATCAGATCATAAACAATAAGTCTTTTCTATATTGTAAAGATATTATAATTCACGAGGCCTTGTGGGCAAGTCTTATGATATTGAACATTGAATGAAACCAGGCCTTGAGGTCAAGGTTCGTTTTTCATATATATTACACTATTCCAGGGCTTGTGGCTAAGTCTAGTGTGATAGAATTTTCTCTAAGAGCGGCCTGAAGGTTTATTAATTTGGCAACTCTTGCCTTACGTTGAGATTAAGTTATCACACACCAGGACAGTATATGACTACAAAAGAACATATGTGTGAATATAATAATGACAATTCTACGAACAAGGATTACTAGAGTAATTATATAGGCATATAAAGTGTGCTCTACGCAATATTCCGCTCTATAAATATATAAGTATTAAACCTATGTGCAATCAACTCATTACAAAAAAATCTTTCAAGAAGTAAGCAAGATGATAACTTAATTCAAAACTTGGCCAATTCTTGTTGAGAATCTGTAATCAATAATATTTTAATTTTTTTTTTTTTGTATAGACAACTTCCTAAATTATAGATTTTTCAATAAAATAAACTTTATTTAACAAATTTCAACATTTAATTAAAATTACTTAAATAAAATAAATTTTATAAAATTTTAAATAAATAAAAAAAATGTGTACGTTAATTTAACAAAAATAACTCTTAAAAAATCATTTAACGTCATTTTGACGTCAATTAAGTTTTTAGAATTGCAATAAGGGGAAACATTCATTTTCAATCTCTAACCTTTGTTCAGTCATTCTAATTCCTACTTAAATCTATATACAAAGTATAAAATGTAAAAATAAAATAAAAATTTGTTTAAATCAACATTTAATCAATTAATTTAAGTAATCGTTAATAGTATTTAATATTAAAAATTATTATATTTTACTATTTTTTTGATGAACCGAAAATATATATAGTTGTAAATAACAAGAAATTGCTAAGTGAAAACAAATATTTATTAAAGAGTGTTTGTTCAAAAAATAATTTTTTTTTGTTTTTTTTGCATCATTGCATTTTTAAAAAATTAACATAATAAAAATTAGAAAAATTTATTTAAAATTAATGATTTTAAAGTTCTAATATAATATTACATATATTATTTTCTATATACTATGAATACGCACATACATTGTTATATTTTTGGATTTCAGTTACAAAGTAGGTGTAATTCTGAGGCAACTATCTACATAATACAGTACTGATATTTTTCTTAAAGGTCTTTAACTCTGCTATGAGATTTTGATATTATTCTAAGCTTTTAAAGATGTCGAAAATCTTGTGCAGCCTGAAAATAGGTCAACTAACCGAAATAGATTCGTATAGACCAGGGGGGGCCAGAATTTTCTTGATGAAGAAAATTAGAACGTAAGATCGACTAGAAATTAAAGTAAATTTTTCGGAATATTTATAATTTATTCAGTTCATAATCATAAATATTAAATAATAATTTTTAATATGAATCTAACATTTGTCCTTAGATGTTGACGCATGACATTGCATGTGGCTATCAAGCTGATCAAACGATGGCACATAACTGATCACTGTTAAGTGTAGACACATTTTTAAATGTTCATCTGTAAGTGTGCTGCGGTATTTCGATTTTAATATTTTCATATGAGAAAACTGCGTTTCCCATAGATAGGTGGAACCAATTGCAAAGCAATACCTCTTAAACGAGGATATTTATCTTCATGTAGCAACGACCAATAACTATTTTCAGTAGCTCTTGCTTTTATCAAAATATCAGAATTAGGGGCTATAATTTCATTTTATATTTTTGAAAAATCAATATAAAAAAAAACTAGCTATTTTTGAAGATATTTCTTCAAAATCATGGTTTCCGAAAGGGAATGACATAAACATCAGAACTGGATCTACTTTTTTAATATCTTAAAAACCATATTTAAACTTATTGATAATTTTTTCAATCTCTGCAATATAGTCATTAAATGTTGTATTGTACGTTGAGCTTTTCTGATATCACTTTTAAACTTGTAAAGTGTTTTAAATCTTTTGCTGACAAGTTTTTTAAATCTTTTGCGATTGTAATAATTTCAATTTAAAACCATTTATGGAGCTTAATAATTCAGTAATAGTTCTGTTTTTTTCCTTGAAGTTCCAAAGTTGTGGTGGTTTGTAACATCTGTTAAAAAGAGTAAATTATGAAGCTATTTTGCGTTCGATAATTGGGCCTATTTGTCTCCTCTTGAATGTAAAAATTGTGTGATTTCTGGTAGTAAATTTTGAAATCTTTCCAAAAATCTCCCACGACTCAGCCATCTGACATCAATAGCAGATCAGAACGTTTTGACTCATTATCTTCTAACTGAATTTTAAAAGGGCGTCGCTGTAAGCTTCTCTAATGTATTTAATTAACTATTTTAAAAGCAATATCCATTACCTCTTTCATATTCAGCATTTTTCCGCACAACGTGTGCTGATGTATAATACAATGCAAAGTTTGGAAATGATTTTAAATCATATAAAATTGAAAAATGACCTCTGATGATTTCAAGTTCTTATAAAATTGGTGGTAAACTGACGGTAAAAAGTCAAAAAATAAAAAAAAAACTTTTTTTTAAATTTTTACTACGTTGATCGACTAGAAAAAATTTAAAGAACGACCGTTTGGGCTACCCTGGGCTAATCAGTCTACTACAACTCATCTCAAATATTACAAGAAAATTGTGTTAAAACAATCTGATACATTTTTTTCTGATTTGACGAGAGTAAGATAATCCTGTTCCTGTGTACAACATTTAGCCTATAGTAGTAAAAAAGTTGACCCAATCCATGAAAGAAAAAAAAATATACTGTAACGTAACATATAATAGCGTTTAAAAAGTAATATGTTTTATATCGTCAACTTTTAAAACCCAAAATAAGATCGGTATGTCATACAACTTAGCAGCCAATGTTTTGACTTTCAAAGTTAAGGTTTTTTATTGTAAATTCGCACCGATGGTATTGTATTATCTTGTATAATGAAACGTAACAATCCTGCTGCCAACGTGCTGTAGCAACCGTTGCTACAACAAAAAAAAAAATTCTGTAAACCAAAATTTTTTCTTCTCAGCTGCTTCAAAATCGTAACTGTACTAAGTGTGTATCCGTAATGAAAAGACTTCTAATTTTAACATATGTAGATATGTATGTATATTCTAGAATTGATTTTGAAATTATGTCTGGGTAGCTAAATGATCGTTGACATCGTAAATGTCTTAAAATAAAACTTCAAACTGATACATTGAAAAAAAACTAAGTTGTCAATTTTAATCGTAAAATAAGTTGGCAACATTGTGTACTGAAAGCTTTCTGAGACATTGTGTTTTAATTCATTTAAATATATTATATATATAATTTTAAATATATTGGAGGGAAATGTAATAACTTATCTTAGTACCGATTCGACTGATGTGATTGTAGTGAATATGATGCAGGGAATTCATGTAGGGTTTTTAAACGGCTGTTGTCTAAATGGAATACCTCCACATAAATTTAATTTGAAAGTATAATATTACTGCTGAGAAACCAAAATACCAAACGCGACCTCTGCAATGGACCTCGATTAGGTGTAAGAGCTCTAAAATTGAATTTAGTAATAGCAGAATTTCTTGGTTTAGCTACAGGTGAAACTGTATTTAACTCAATTTGCTTTTGTAAGAAACAATTTTTCAATTTCGGTCACGGTCACGAATTATTTCGATCTTTATACCAAAAAAAAAGAAGATTTTCACGCCTGACTTAGCGTTATACACCAAATATTTGATTACATTTATTAGAATTCACGTTTTTGTGCAGTTTCACAAGAAGTTCGTTTTTTTCTAATTGGAATTACTAGACACAACTAGTAATGATTCTAAAATAGAACTAATAGAAATATTAAAATTTATTGTGGTGGAAATATTCTTATCCGAGCTTCTGCCAGCAATAGTACCATAATAAAAGATATTTAAATATGATCGATAAGAAAATTGCAAACAGCGGATGTGAAGATTTCGGTTCTGAATTCTAGAACACCCGATCTTCTGCGAGACGGCTAATCAGCAAAAAAATTAAGTACAGTAAGTTTTATTTTTGTCGGAAGCTGTTTTAAACTTTTGAGGACTGTAGTCCTAAGACAAAATTTATTTGGTTGAAAATTTGCTTTCGAAGAAAGATGGCAAAACACAAAACCCTTTAGAAAGTTACCTTTGTGTCTTAAAATCTGAGATATCAATATTTCGTGGTTTAATCTGGAAAAATCATATATACTTGTTTGTGTAGACTGAAGAGAAGCCACACGTGATTGACAAAAATGTAGCATGTTGGTGAGTCCATCCCAGGACCTACATGGTGTGTTGGCCGGCTAACTATGTAAGTAAGTATATCAGTAAATAATATGTACTCACTGTTAGACAGCGTTTCGTTGTGGTTATCCCTATATAAAAACTTTAGTGTAAGCAACGTGAATAGCCGCCACTTGTAGCTAGAATAAAAAAAATTAAAAATTTTTTAAAATGTAAGAATGTGTGGAAATAATAATCAACGTAAAAAAAACCATTTTTCATAAAGTTGAATACATACGAAGAAACAATTGCTAAACATGTAAGCTCATAGTGGGTGCAATTTTGCTTTTGCTCAACATGGATTTATATAAACAAAAAATAATTAACTTTGCTTCTACGTTTAACTTTGTGTTGATGCAATCTTTAGCACTAATTTATAAAGCAAATCAAAGCATGGATAATACAACTAATTTGTATATTTTCAATGCATTGATTAGAGAAATTTCATTTTTTTATTGCAAAGAACTCTTTAGTAAATAATTATCATAAATATTATTATGAGACATCAACATATGAAGTACAACAAAGTCATAAGCATTCAATTTTAATTACATCGTTAGTTTTGTATTATAAAGTCATGAACATCGATTTATTACATGAATTTAATTTCTTCCGGCATTATTTGAAATTCAATCTAAAAATTAAATCAATATACTTGAAAATTTTATCGTAAAAAAATGCATGGTAGTTAACAAAGTTGCAATTCTTTAATTATGAAAAATTTTGAAGAGAATATAAATAGAATTTTTATTATTGAACATCAAAATAAAAAGAAAATATCATAAAAAATGAAATTGCTTAATTATTTAAATTGCGGGTACAAAATAATAGCTTTGCTTCTGATTATCATACTGAATACAGCTTTTAGCCAAGTGGCGTAGTGATATATTATTAGTCTTGATATCAGTACAAGTTACTGCCCGATAGGAAGCTACGTTGCCAAGCTAGGCATTCCATTCAACTCCATTCTTGCAGCTACAAAAAAGAAAATGAGATGCAAATTCTTGTTTTTTACAAAACAATTTTTTTTGCAGCTACCCAGCATTAGCTAGAGTCAGATTCCGAACTTTAGGTGAGGCTTTCCCTAACAATATAGCAATTATTGCGGAAAGCAAAGTCTAAATCGCACAGCTTGGTAGTATCTTATGATTCAAATGAATCTGTCGAGTTGTCGTTCTGTTGTTGTATCCAAATAAATTTTTATTTATTATTTTTTTTGGGCTTTACTTTGAATTAATTTAATATTTTTATATTATACACATTGCCCCATAACTGTAAAGCATGCCTAAGTAACTGTGGCATGAAAATATTCTGTTCAATGAAAATATTCTGTTAATACAATTAAATATATCTTCTCCAGTTGTTTTTCTTGCAGATATTCGCACATTAGTAAATCTTCTTCAATACTATTATTATGTACATACCGCACGAATACTAATAAAACAGCGAGCGAGGATACATATTTATTACAAAGTTTAAGTCGATTAATTAGCTGTGTCTCCATATCAGTAGAAAGATATTTAATGCGGCGCGAAACAGTATTATTGGATAATTGTAGTGCATCAATTTTTTGAGCGAATTCATCATTTAACATACAGGATATAATGACTTTTACACAAGGTTTAATTAGCGTCTCTCCATTTGTATGAGCTTCACCATTACGGCAATGCGGAAACTCACGCGAAAAGATGCCTCTGTTGCATTTTCATTTTCAGTTTTCACAAGTTTTATCATTTGATGTTGAGATTTTTCCAGTAACTCAAGTTGCCATTTAAAGAAATTTATATCTTTTTCTTTATACTCAGCGTGGTTTGTTTCGAAATGTCTGCGAAGTTTAACTGGAGCCATTGAACTATTTGATAGAATTTTCCTACATAAAACACATAATGCGCACATAACTATCATCATATTTTCTTTTTGGAGCAGTCTTAGATAACACCGGCTTCTTATTATCACACTTGCTTGTTTCTTCAACCACATGTGCTTGAGAAGAACAAATCAAATACAAAAACAACGTGTTTTTTTTTGTTGATGTTAAAGAACGAATAAAATGATAAATAAAAATTATTTTTTCTAACGAGATTAATTTGTTTTTTACACGGAAAACCTGATGATCTTCAACGGAACACCTGTGTTCCTCGGAACACAGTTTGGGAACCGCGGAACTAAACAAACATTAAAAAATAGTCTGCATTTGTGTAACTGAAATTTGTGATAAATTTTTTTTGATCTATCTTCTTAATTGAAGTTATTTTCATTTTTATTGTAAATGATCAAATATAAATTTTTTAATTATATAATATAAATTTTTAGTTTTATTATTTTTGGAATGTTTAATTTTAGCTGTTAATTTAATTAAGAATAAATTATTGTTAATTACCTTGCTTCACCTAAGCTCGTAAACAAACAAATAAATAAATATCTATTCTCATTTTATCTAATTATACGTATTGGTATTGATATTGGTACCGATATATTGATATCTATACTTCTATAAGGTTCCAACAAACTTTCAAGAACATTCCATTGTTTTTCATATATTTTGTTTATTTTCTTGCACTTGCAACTGAATCTTTTTTGCTTTGCTGAACTAAATTTAATCTTAACTACTTAAAAAAACTATGTCTAAAACTACTACACTTAAATTTCGTATCAGATTTGAACATTAGTCAATTTTTACTTGAACTGACTTCTCAGATATTCTTGAAAATTCCATTAATTAATCAAAATTGAAATTCTAAGCAACAAAACAATTATATTTTTCCTTTAGTTATTTATGCCCAAAATATATTTTGATATATTATTCAATATACTAAAGTATTTGACAATTTCTAGTTGAAGACAAAATTGAGTATAGTTAAGGTAAAATTATAAGTTAATTTCTAGTTCTAAACAAATGGAATAGTTTTTAAATGGGCGTTCATTATACTCATCTTAGAATTTTGATTTTAGATATTATTTTATATATATATATATATACATTCAAGGTAGAACACTATTGAATTTTTTGATTAAAATATTATGTAAAATATAGTACAAAACTTTGAAAGAACTTCTAATATATTCTAAACAAGTGGTCTTGACAATTAAAGTTCTTCTTTTTGAATTTTAAAAAGGCAATAATAACTCTGGAGCTCTAGATATAACCTTGAAAATTATTAATTGTTTTTTTTTTTTTTTCTTTTTGATACTATATTAGAATATATGATGAGCATGAATAATGTTTTCTTTGCAATACATGCTCATAATTATTGTTACGTTTTAACCTGGTTACAAAATTTTTTTAATTCTTTAGAATTTAAAAAGTTGAAAGACATTATAAATAACGTTCTATTTTATTTTTTGTTGATAAAGTTAACTATAATAATATTAAAATTGAACAAACCATATTGATAATACTAATGATAGTTGATTATGAAAAACACTAAAAATATCCAGATTAGGAAATTTGAAGAAAATCATTAAATAATATTTAATTAATTAATATGCGGAAGTGAAACCTGGCTATAACTAATAAAGGGTTAGGTGTCGTAATAAGCAATAATAATATTGCAAAATATATTTTATGAGTAAAAAACAACATTTTCAATTCGTAAAAATTTATTTTCACAGAAAATATTTGGTTCACAAAAAATCACTTAGTGAAATTAATTAATAATTATCAATAGAGAGCAACCGTTCACCTTAATAGGAGCTGAAATTAGCTAGAATATCATTTTTTACAAAGTATAAAATTGTCCACAACAGGTTTTAATTGTTCAATTAATTTATTGTAAAATAGGGGAAAAAAATTAAGCTTAGTAACGGTGAATTTCAGAATTAAAAAAAAAAAATGTGCTAGATGTATTAAATAACATTTCATATTTGCCTGATGTATCAAATAATAGAACCAGTTATGATTTTCGTAGTCAAAATGATATAAAAATTTGTTGGGAAAGATAATAGACCCCTACCATCAATCAGATAAGAAAGGAAAGAATGGTATGAATTATTATTTCAGATCATAAAATACTCAGCATCCTGACAAATATAAACAAAGTCACAATAATACAAATTAAAAATTAAAATTACAAATTAAAAAATAAACCCAACCATTCAGGGCATTGGGTATCAGAGCATTCTGATACAGTGTGAAACGAAGTTGCAGATTATCTAGCAAGAAAGTCATCAGTGGCTACGGTATTGTAGGGGACAGATCCCCCTCCAAAATTTTCATGATCATAATCTAATCTATTGTCTCAGATCTGGTGGTTTCAGAATCAAATATAATTTAAGCATTATTTTTTTATTCGGTGCTACTAAAAATAAAAATGCAAAAATAAATTATTAATTTACGTACTGAAGAGTGGCTTTTTTGAGTTATAAAACATTCTACAGAGACAGAGTTACAAACAGACAGACGTTTATATAGTAAAAAGAGTATAAGTAATGAAAAATACGGTAGAGAGAGAGAGTTCTAGACCGACAGACAGACTTGTATAGAGTTATATACCTACATTTTTGTTTAGTAAGGGTTAATAAATTGATATTTTTTAAATATCTGAAAATTTATATTCCAAACAACTGTTCTATTCACCAAAGTTATAAGTCACTTAGTGAAATTTATGGTAACCATATCGATCAATTTATTCATTGATAAATTTCGAACGGAAGCTATTCTACTCATTGCAAGAATAAGATGAAATCAAGTACGTACAGAA
Organism: Argyra leucocephala; assembly: GCA_963942445.1. Lineage (NCBI taxonomy): Eukaryota > Metazoa > Arthropoda > Insecta > Diptera > Dolichopodidae > Argyra > Argyra leucocephala. The sequence goes on from OZ012680.1 coordinate 66,057,399, forward strand.
AAAAGTATCGTTTTTTTTTCATTACACGGAAAATTTTCCATAAAGCTCTTGATCCCATCTAGCATTCTTTTATATTCTTAAACTTTATTTAAGACAATTTTGAAACATTTCCTCGAAATGCACTTTTAAGCTGATTCTGTCGAACTGGTATATTAGAAAATATTAACTCAGATTAATGCTTAAAGCAAGCACTTTAGACGTCTATTACTAGACAAAAGCTAGCGATAACTGATTTTTTATATACTATCACCCAGTAGGTTTAGTAAAACAGTGCCATTTGTTTTTGAAAAAATTTTAGTATAATAACCTAAACCAAAAAAAATCTGTTCTCTTGTACGCTTGCGAAACATGGAAAGTTTCAGTAAACATCACCAGGAAACTCGAAGCGTACATCAATAGATGTCTCCGGCGCATCCTAAACATTCGTTGGCCACAAACCATTTCCAGCAGAACGCTGTGGCCAAAAATGGGCATACTTTGAGTAAACCTGACAACAACGTCGAAAAACAATGTTTCGAATGGAGTCCTCAGGGTACACGTCACGTCGGAAGGCCGAGAAAAACGTGGAGAACAACTGTCTTAGCCGAAGCAAGTACCCAGCAAAGAACTTGGCCACAATTGAAGAGGTTAGCCGCAAATAGAAGCCGATGGAAAAAATTTATTTCCACCCTATGTCTCACAGATGGGGTTGCAGGTTGGGGTTAAAATACTATAAAAAAATTATGCCAGACTAGTAAGTAATAAAATTAAAAACAAAAATAGTTAGTTAGTCTCAGCCACACGTAAATTATTAACCAATCTTTTTTTAAGAGTTAAAACAACATTTAGTTGATGATCAAAAGAAATATAATTAGAATTAACTTCATGGGGTGTTTTTAGTATTGACTCAAATTTGCCATATTCAGCAGGGTGGAAGTGAATGTCAAACTACTCAACGATTCTCAAATTATTCCGATTAGTTATAATTATCAGCCAATGTTTGTAAATCAGTTAGTTTAAGATAGTGGGAATTAGGTAAAATTCGAAGTGAATCATTCACGAAAAATTACTGAATGCAAAACAATTAATGTCAATCAGGTAATGAGGAGACTATAGCTAGCATATTCAAGGATTATTCTTATATATGTACAATATTAAGGCATTTCATGTGGTAGGGTCAGAAAATTCTTTAAACTATCGTGTAATTTAATCATAAAGCAGAATTGGCTTTACTCACTATTTTAACATGGTCGATGCTCAGTTTAGGATTTAATATGGTCCCTAAATCTGTAATAGAATTTCATTGGGCGTATATGTCATATCATCTGAGCATTTTAACTCATTGTATGTTTTCTATTAGATCTCTAGAGTTATAGTAAAATTTGGAATTGTACAAATTAGTTTTAAGAAAATTACATGATTGACTTAACATCCTTACCAGAACATTAGCGGAAAACGGTTCATGTCAAATCAAAGTAAATTAGATTATTTTAAATTTTACCACGATCATAAGAGATTTCCTAAAAACAAATTAATTTAATGCAAAACAATTTCAAAATAAATAATTAAGAATGAGCTAATGTAACAGATAATAATATGTTTCAGTATTAATTTTTACCATGTCGCCGACATATCAAATATTTAAATCTAAATTTATTCTGTAACTACGCATGTACCAAACATCATTGAAAATATATATTAGTACTTTGAACTGGAAACGTTCCAAATTGTTGTCCTGATAGTTTTATACAGTTCTAATGTATATTCTAAAGATAGTTTAGAGTATAGTCAAATGTTCCTCACAGCTCCAGCTCATAGCTCCAGATTGACATTACGATATACTGCCAATTTACACACGAAAGTTAATTTGCAAAATCCTATTAACCAATAAATTTGATTGAATTTTATTCTTAACTGTTTATACTTTTGGTGATAATATCAGCTGTCCATGTGGGGAACTCTACATCTCAATTTTAAGAGATTTGTATTCATTGAATTTGTTTCTTTGTATTTTTAGTCAGTTTTGTGTATTTAGTGAGTTATTGTGAAATTTTTTAAAAATTAAACGTGAGCTGGAATGAGATGCCAGGACGGTTGTCATCAGCAAAAGTAACGTCGGTGGCAATGCTCGATGATATAGAAAATTTTAATGTTAAAAGGCATAGCAAGGAGCCTATTTTATAAGGAGCAGATTCGTGATAATTTGTTAAAAATTTGAGGCTTAACAGGTTAAAAAAAAAACTATAATGTAAAGTAAAAAAGTATGTACAGCCCTAATGAAAACCCCCCTTTAAAAATTCTGAAAATATGAGATTCCCAACACAGGATTGCATACCAAATATAATCAAAAATCAAATATTATAGAATCCAGAATGAGATCATAAATCTGTTATTAACTTTGAAAAGAGCAGCTCAAAATATATATATATATATTTTTTTTTATTTGAAGTTCTATGTAAGCGCGACGTCTTAAAATCGTACTTCCACGTTCATTATCTTAGAATTGTAGGTTTATGCCTGGAAATATGTATCTAATAATTTGAAGTAAAGTATTATGTCTTCTACGAGCTATGGCGTCGCAAACAATTATAATATGAGAGAGGGATTCCTCTTCTACTAAGCAGAATTTGCATCTCTCTCGGTATTCGATCTACCAATCTATATACAATCTTTTGATTGGATAACAAGGTCGGTACTTAAAACTTTGAGGAAGGGTGCTGAATTCGGATACAACAAAAATTTAAATCAAAGTGAAGAAAACTTAAGTCATCGCAGAAAATTATAGAAAGTAGTTTCTTCAAACTTTTTGCTCCACAAGGAGAAATCATTAATAGGTGTATTAGAGAGATTTTTCCTCGTATAGTTGTAATGTACTGGTAATATTTGAAAATTTTGCAATAGCTTTTTCTCATTTATATATATAAGAAATTGTACATAGTAATAAACACCTATAAAAAAAAAAAAAAAAAAAAAAAATTTATAATTCTCGTAGGTTGTTGTTAAAACGGAAAAAAATTACAAAACAAAGAAAATATTTTTGATGATAATAGATTAATTATTTGTCAAATTATTTTTTAAATGTGTGCGATCAATATAATTTTCTTACCATAAAAAGAAAAAAAAAACATTAAAGCTATAATAATTAGCATCTTACAACGACACATTTTCAACGTAATGTATAAATTAATAATAATAATAATAAAAAAAATATAGGAAATACTCTAGAGTCTAGCATATTGATCGTTTTTGAAACCCACAATAAAATAAATTTACACACTACTGACAAAAATTTACGCAATAATAAATTAGTGATGTCATTAATTAGTGATCTAAAATATTATGTACATACGCGTATTTTGCTTATGTGGAACAAAAATATATTTATGTTTAAATTACGACTATATGTACTCTCTATATGATTGTAATAGTAATTTAAACAAAAAAGTATATTGATGAATTGATTCGATATTTTTTTTTAACTATACTAATTGTGTATTGGGTTCATGAACTAACTACCATAAATAAATTTATTACTTTTCTTGTTTTTCTATTTACGTTATTAATTCTAACATCTGTTGTTTTCGTCATCTTTTAATATTATTATCTTGCTTGTCTAATATTAAGTCAGTCTCTTCTCTGATCTTCCCATTGTATTTCAATTTTATAATTTATTCAAAAATTTGAAAATAACCGATAATGTTAATAGACTCTTTTTTTTTAATTTTAAATCTTTGCCTACCTCAAGCTCTGTACTATTCAGAATAAATGTTAAATATTAGAAAAAAATGGTTAAATTAAAAAAAGTACAAAAATAAATTCAACTTTTTTACTATAATAATCGAAACAAAAAAAAATAAATCAAATTTTGTAATTTTTCATGTTAAACTTGAAAATTAACGCCCCCAACATTTATAGAATTCTATATAAAAAAAAAAGAAAAAAATATTTTTAACCAATACTTTTTTTTTAATACATAAACAAATAACTAATATGAGATAAGTAACTTTGTTTAACATTTTTTTTTGTTTTTATTTTTAGATTACTTGCGATTAAACTAAAAATATTTAACACTAAAATTTTGTAAGTGCCATCATAATAATAATATTAATACATATAAGTATGTAATATACTTATTTAATAAATTGTACTAACTATTTGTATATTATTACATAGATTAGTTATGACGATTATGATATTGACATTCAGAAGCATAATATTTTGAATGTATACAGGTACAAATAAATAAATATTTGAGCTTTTCGTCTTAAGGCTTTTAAAATTCCATATATTTTTTTTTTGTTGTTTTGTTTTTTTTTGTTTATTTTTGTAAAAATTGAATAATAAATTTACTGCTTACGAGCCCCTGCACTATATTTTTTATGGTACTAATAATAATACGTTTGAAATTAATAAATTATTTTTGTATTGTGGAGTTACTGTTATAAAATATTTTAGTAGTAGTATTGTTTAGTGTTGGTAGCAGTAGCAGCACTTATTATGATGAGTTACTGTTACTGTTACTGTCAGAATAATAACTATATTAAAGATGGATAGTATTGTGTAAACAAATTGTATTAGTTATTAATGCAGTCAATATTGTATTATTATTATTGTTGCTGTTCTTATTAAGGTTTTAACTTAATATTTTTTTGTTTTTTAAGATTTTTTTTTTTTAGTATTTATGTATATATGCATATAAGTATTAATTACATTTCTATGCACATACATCTATATAAATTACGTTTATTTATTTTTAAATATTTGCTTTTAATATTGTTATTCTTTTTAACTAGAGATAAATTCATTTATAAAAATTATTTATCTGTGCTTTAACTTAAAAAAAAAAAAAAAAAATATAATAATAAGAAAAATGAGAAATTAAACGCGGGGATATTCAATTAGATCTATTTGGGAAATTTATTTAATTTTTAACTTTCAGTTAGTAATCAGAAAGAGTCAAGTAAAGTTTATTAAAATATTTAAAAATAAGAAAAATTGTAAAGATTAAAAAAAGAGATAAAAATATTAAAGAGTAAAAGTGTATTTTAGAAAAAATTGTGTTTAATTTTTTTTTTTTTTTTATTTTCAAAATAGAAATTTTTTATAATTAAATATTGATTACAATAAAATAGTTGTTAAATTTATGGTGTATTAAAAATTTAATTAATTAAAAGTTTATTTTTATTTAAAATTATTTCAAGAATATTATATTAAAAATTCTAGGAATTATAATACAAAAAAAAAAAAAAGAAATTATAAATATTCCATTAAAAGAAAAAATATAATTAAATAAAAAAATAAAAGTAAAAATTTTGAATACTTGTAAAATTAAAAATGGATAAAATTCAAATTAAAGAATTTTATAGAGGAAAGGATATTTTTATAACAGGAGGTTTAGGTTTGTTTAAAAATTAATTTTTTTTAGAAATAAGTATTTTATTTAATTTTTGTTTGTATATTCTTATTTGTAACAAGAGGATATAATGTGTTTGTAACTTAAAGCTTGCACCAATCTTTTATTTATTTTTGCCCAAATTTATTTATTTCAAATTTAATAATTTTTTTCTATCTAAACAAAAAAAAAATAACTTTAGTGGAAAATGAGTATTTATAATATAAAAAAGGATTGCAGTTGGTTAATCCTTGCGAAGAATTAAAGGTGCACATGTACTTATTTATTTCTTTTACTTTAACTGCTCTTAACAAAAAATATTAAACATAAAACGATGTTGCAATTGATAAGGTCTAATGGAAAAATCCGAGTCACTGGCATTTTTGGGGACTCGAAGTATTTTTTATATTTTTTATATTGATTTTTTGTATAATGTTAATTATTAATAATGTTAATATTTAATAGTTAACATGTATTTAATATGTATACTACGTATGTTTACGCGGACACATTTAAAGAAGGTAGCAAAATAATAAAATTTGTTTACGAGTGCTGTTAAATTTAATAATACTGACTAAATGAGCAATTTGAAAAATATACTAAATAGCCAAGAATAGCCAAGAAGAGCAATGTACTAAAAAGCCAAGAATTACATTTTTTAATATTAGAAATAATTAGGAGTATAGGGGTAATTAAATTATCAATTGTACCTAATTGAAGCAGTTTCAATAGAGTTTATGTATTTGGTATAAAAAACAATTTCTGTTTTGTTGTTTTTTGAACGTGGAACATTTCGGGAAGTTGTAATAATGCAATTCGTATTCATATATATATATATTGTATTGTTCGATATTGCATTCGTTACAATATTTGTTGTGATATGTTATTAATTAAAGAGAAAAGTTTAAATATTTAGCCGAAGATATATATTAATATCGAAATTTGATCTGTTTGTGTGTTTATCCAAATAATTTTTTTTTTTTTTGAATTTTATATGAACTTTGATAATTTTTTTCATTCCTACAATTTCAGCATAGTCTTAATAACTTAACCTATATTTAATTTAATAAACAATTAAGGAAAAATTACACAAAACTGAAATGTAATTGAGTTTTTTTTTTGTTAGTTGTTTGAAAATTTAATCTGAGTATATATGGTGTTGCTGTAGTACGGCATTCATTTTCGAAGATTTTCGATTGAATTTTTACAAATTCATATTGATTCAGTTAAATTACGATACCTATATTAGCTAGTGCACATACATTAGTACTATATTAAAAATTTATTACCCTTTTTGAAATATGGGACTTGTGGTACAGGTTATAAGTTCAAATAGGGATGTTAACATGCCGTTATTTTTTTCTAGTTAGATGTTACAAAGATGTTTCATTTCAGTTACCATAATTGCATAATCCCAATTTTTAGTTTTTCTTTTAATATCTAAATATTGCTAGTAAGATTATTATTAGTATCTAATTAGTTATGGTAAATTAGTAAATAGTTAACTTTTTGATCGTAACTATATTATGTTATTGTTTATTTTTTTTGAGATTTTCGAGATAAAAATTAAAACAAATTTAAATACCTTTGATTATATCATTTTTTATTTTCATTAATATTTTTTATTATTTATAATTTATTTCCATTATTCTAATTAAATATAAGAATTAAATTAGTAATAAAAAAATCATCACTATTATGGAAAACAGACTTAAACTCATCAAACCCTACATTTATTATTATTATTATCATTATTTTTTGATTCAATATAATTTACTAGCACTTGTTACTAGGACTGTTAGCTATACTTTACATTGAAATAGTAAAATATATGGGATAACTAATATTTTTACCGAAAATAGACAAAAATTATAATAATTTGAAGAGCTATTGGAGTTGGACAGAAAATAGAAATGAATTAATTCAATTATTCAATTACTAATTTAATTGGGTAAATACGTTAGACGATAAGTCCCTACAATTGTGTGAGAAGAGAATGAATAGAAATTATAATAAAAAACTTTAATCGAAAAATTGAACTCATGACCCGTTGTCTGTATTTTTGTCCAATCCTCCACACTGGTCAAAATAATCCGAAAATTCTCAAATATCTACCTATTATTATTAATCAGGTTAGCTGCAGAAGTTCAACAAAAAAAGTATATTAAACCGATTCTACATACATAATCTTAAGCTATTCCAATATTTTTTCAAATAATTTATTTGTGGATAAAGACAGTAGGTATCATTGTACAGATTGATACACTTTAAAATTAGAATGCATATTTCATATTTTTGCTTATTTATTCTATTTGCTAGTACTTTTTTTATTTTAAATATATATATGAATGTGTATATGTGAATTCTGTATAAGGTTGTATGACATATTATAATTTAAATATATTATACTATATATTTTTTTTTTTATTTTAAAGACTATACGAACATAAAATAAACTCATAGTCAGTTCCAAATTGGGCTGAAATATTCAGTTTTGGAATATTTTTGAATTCCTGATATATTTTTAAATTAGTTGTTAGATGTTGATTTTGATGATTGACATTGTTAAACAAAAGAATATTGTTTTTTTTTCATATAAATATTTGCGAATTTTACACTTTTAATGAAAATTAATATTTTAAAAATATTTAAATAATTTTTTTTTTAATTATATTATTTTTGATTTCAAAAATGTTATGTTCCCGTTTCCTTATATGTACTAATTGTTCATATTAATAATTCATTTATTTATTAATAATATTTTTATTTAAATTAATAACTAATAACATTGATTATCTACTAGGGAGGGCTATTCGGCTTTGTTTACTTTGAAATTAACAAAATTGCATAGTCTTTGTAAAAAAAGTGTTCAGTGGCAGTAGATTTGATTAGATTTAGATAGATTAGATAATTTATTTTTGATTATCGAATTAAGTTTAGTTTAGGAACTTTATTCTATCAAAAAATTAAGGTTGAATTTCTTTTCAATTTTCTTTGAATTTGATTTTATTACACTCGGAAGTAATTTACTTCCTTAACCAGTGTACATAAATTAGTCGCATTAAGCACTAATAAAGGAAGTAATTTATTACAATTTAATAAATGAGTGTAATATAATTAAATTAATTAATGAAATGCATTGTGATTTTTATTCAATAGAATGTATATAGTTTAAGAAATGAATTTAAAGCTAAAGTAGAAAATTTCGTCAATTTTTATTTGTCATAATAATCTGTTCAGTTCTATTCCTTAATAGGGGGGGTTAAAGGATCAAAATAAAAATAATAAATACCAAGGAAATATAAGGTCTGTAACCTTTTACAGAGTTATTACAATTGAGATTGGTTATCTTGTCTGTGATAGATTGGTGAGACTGGTGGTCTGACAAGACTTAGAAATAAATTGTAGAAACAACTTTACTACCCCGACCTTAATGAAAATAAGAAATTGTTGTTTTGGTAGATATTCTAAGTCTCTGTGTAAAAGCAGCTAGGGTGTTCATTCAATGAACTTGGAATTATATATAAAAAAAAATATTTCTTGTTTTCGTAAACGTTATTATCTGATATTTCCGAACACGAAATTATCTGAAGATGATCATTAGAAAATCTATGCAGATTTTTGTGTTCATAAACATCAGAAAAGTTTTTAGCGTAAAAGATAATGTTTGGAATTGTTAAGTTATTTGAATGGCACACTTTTAAGGTAAACTTTTAATAAACTTATATTCATTTACGTTAATTACAATTAAAAAATTTGTAGAAAGCCAAAAGCACTGGTAGATTAAGATTAAATTTTAAAAAAAATTATTTAATTTAACTATGTGGAAATTAGCTAAGGAAAACACTTTCCGAGAAGTTTGAGACAAATTTAAAAACACACACCGACTTTTTCGAAATGGTCCCAAGTTATGGTATTTCTTCCAGTGGAACCATTTTTAATTTATAATCGCTTGTTTTTAGGTTGTCGAACATATTTTGAATCTCATTTCAGACTCCACTTGAATTTTCACCGAAATGAATAATTTTATTTCAGTATCCGTCAAATATTTTTCGCGCTTTTCGAACTCTAGCGCATGCTTTTTAACAGAATTTATAATTTGTTAGCCGCCAAATTTTGTAAACATATCGGCTAAGTAATTTCTCCTATTAATTTTTTTTCCTATTATTAAAATTATTTTTTGATAGTTGGCTGGTTGCGGCCAAAGTATATTTGATCTATTCGCGAACTAATATGTACTTTTATACTCTGTATTAGGGTGTGCTTACTCTAGGTGTACTAACTGTGTGCTTACTCTATGTATGCTTATTCTGTAAATAAAAGTACATTTTTAATACAAATAAAATAAATAAAATATTTATTGGTAAACTAAAAGTCATAGCAACTTTCGATAATAAATTTGGTTGGAAAAGACTTATAGAAACTAAGAAACAAAACGAAAACAATAAATTGACTATATTCATGTTATTATAAGATATATAATAATTCACGCGAATAAAGGTTGAAATTCAATACATTATTAGGAGATTAGGAAGTAACGAACTGGGTTACTATCACTGGCCTATATTTGGCTGTGTTTCATTTGCGTGTATTTTCATTTGCGTGGATTATCCTTCACCTGTATTTATATGTACAATTTATTGGCAACGGAATATAGCCAAATACAAAACCCCTGAATACCAAAATTCAAAATCCCAAAACACCAAAATCACAAAATTCAAATTACCACTTTTATTTAGTGTTTTCGAATTCAATCATTTTGTTTGTATCCAACAGAGGCTATGTATAAAAATGATTTAAGTAAATATTCTGGAAAAATTAGTTATCCTCTGTTTACTATCCAACACTAGTTACGCATAAAAATAATTCATATAAATATTTTGTAAAAGGCGTCGAACTTTTATTTTGAATCCAACTTTACAATCTTTCCTAACTCAAAATCTTTCATATATTCATTACACACATATATATATGTATATAGTATATGTATAATATTCGTTATATTCAGTACCCAGTTAAACCTAACATACCCAGTCAAATGAAATATATCAGGCAAGCACAGACAAATTACATTCAGGCAAATAAAATACCGGCAAATTGCAAGAACAGAAGCAAATGAAATACTAGACGTCCACGACGGACCTATATGAAATTTTATTATATATATTATATAACATGAGATTGTAAATTTTAAAAATTAGTTTTTCTTTGCTTCGTAACTTGGTGATGACATGAGGCAGGCCTACAAAAAAACAATTTAATAGTTAGTTTTTAAATTTTATTTTTGTGCATATATCATTAGTGGGTGTAAACTTCACATTCTTTTCATATATTGTGCTTCCGTTTTTTATAGTTTATTTAATGTGAATGTGTACAAAATTAAGGTAATCAAAAAATTCTTACTTTGAAATTAAAATAACATTATAGATTTTTTTTAATACCCCTATAAATATAAAATTTTAATAATTTGCTATTTAGAATATAAGTTAAAAGAGGTTAATATAAATTAGTATTGCTTAAGATGAGTTGTAAATGGTATACATTTGCGTAAATAAAACTTTTCAAATTGCTTATTGCATGAATACAATTTAAAAGTCATACTCATTCTTATACAAATTCTGTTAAAAATTGAATGTAACATTTTTTAAAACCAAAAATCAAACAAATATAAAATTGTATTTACTTTTTATAGAATTTTTTAAATACATAAAAGCAGATTCAATTTGGACATAATTATGTATCTTTGCAAGGAATTTGTAGCAGTTGATAAACTGTTGAACAGAGATACAATTTGTTATTGCTCTGGTTTATTAACTAAGCTATAATATTGTGCAATAAATTGTATAAATTTTACATTTTCATATTTGATATTATGCCTATTAACAGTTTATTTTTGTAATGGCCCGGCGAAAAATTCGTGGTGAACTGTAAAACACTCCTCGTATATGGTACATTGGAGCACTTGTATATTATAGTATATAGGATTGTTAATTTGATAGGAAACAAAGTTATAATTAATTGTGATAATAACAACACCTGTAGTAAAATTCTAATACTCATATTATGTAATTAAAGAATACGACTAAAAGCTTTAAAAAAATGTATTTGCTTCCAAATGTTAATTAATTAGTTTTTATTAATTTTATTTTATAACCATTATTACAAAAGTGATTAGAAAGTAATATAAAAAATTATAAGAATAAATTTTGGTATAAATAAAATTAAATAATTATAAAAAAATCTGTAATTCTTAATATTAGTCACAGAACTCACCATCAGAATTAAATCAAAGTTCACTGTCAATAGTAGTACCAATATAATTATTATTAATTCAAATGGCCTAATTTTAAATGTTGTTTTTTGCAATTGACATAAAAACCTTGAAAATTTATAAATATTTTATTAAATGTATTTTTTATATGTATATACATATAATGTATAATATTAAAATATTAAAATACATTATATTTATATAATATGATTTTTTCAATTATATTTTTAAAATTTGTGTAGCATGCAAGCAATGTATACCGAATCCGGGTATCTATAAATGTTCATGTTTTTCAGTAGAACTGAAATTGCTTAGTTTTCATTGTAATAATAATTATGTTTCAATTTGAAATTACTAGTAATAAAAACAATTGTGTAGGTATGTACTGTGTATTGTAGTTGTACTGAATATAGTAAAATGTGTATAATACAGCGCCAACAGCAATGCAAAAAAAATATGATCTAGGGGTATTAAAAAAAAATTTGATCTAGCACAATATAAGTTATTTGAATACATCTTTATATACAAAAATTTTAATTTATCAAATTCCCGCTCCGCAGCCAAGTACAAAGTTTTCAAGTTCTTTTGTTTATTAAATAATTACATATGCGGTTGTTGTCTAAGATAAATCAATAACAAAATTAAAAATTAGTACCAAGGATAAATTGAAATGATGGAAAACAATATTATTCATAACTGTATATTGAGTACGATTTTTTATCAAACTTCTTCGAATTTCGAGAAGTGGGTACATTCTATTAAATTACTAATTTAGAACTCGATTTGTCATAACAAAAATATTAGGTACTCGTACTCTACAGTTAATTCAATTTGTTTGCAAAATAAAAAATAATATACTAAATATTAGGTTGCGCCTTATTTACCATGGATGGGGCTATAGGACAGTAATGCGATGATTAAATTAGTCATCAGATCTTTAATAGTTTTTGTCACCATTTCTTTTCCGGGGTACATTTTTAAATCCATTCTTATATTAGAGTTTTGACACACCAATGTTCATTGAGTCGTAGTTGTTAGAACTGCTATCTTTTTTCTTTTGCTTAATTCCATAAAAAAAGATTAGGAGTAAACAAATTTTATTTTTGAATTATAGTTGCACGAAACTTCAAGTAGAAGGGATGTTGCATTCTTTTTTTGGTCTTCTTGGTTTTACCCTATTTCGGCCGTAATGTCAATAATTTTTTATATAGTTTAGGCCTTTCACGTGTTGTTTCCAAGTGGATCTGTTTTGTGTTATATTAGTTGCAGTTATTCTTTCCGTATTAGGAGCTGTAGTTGATGTATTCAATTTGTGGAAGATTGGACCTCTGCATCTGTTGCTTTTGCAAGCATAAATTACAGTTTTTTATACACAACTTTTGAGACTGTCAAAGATTAGGATGCTGGAATTAAATGTCGAACAATTGAATGATTTGTTTATTATTTACATTTATTACAGATATTGAAATACACTTGCACTTATATTTGAAGGCACATGTTTTTCGAATTTTGTTCTTTTAATTTTTAATTTTTTTTTAAATTTTATTTCCTTTTCATGACTTTTATTTAAGTGTAAATATGTTTTTTTTTTCTTACTTCATTAAATTTATTTCTATTACATATTAATTTAACTTTTTAATTTAATTATAAATTTTATATTATTTCTGGATTTAATAGTTTTATATAATGTGATTAATACCCTTGTGAATACGTAATTAAAATTTTAAAGTAAATTTCAAGTGAAGTTGATTTTTAAACTATTTTTAATTAATTTAAAATCGTTATTCTCTCAATTTTCATTTTGTTTTACTAATCATAATTAATTTGTAATTATTAACAATATTATATTATCTACTTTATTGTAAGGACGAATTTTGAGAATTAATTAAAAATCGAATTAAGACTATTGATAGGTAATTCCAAGTTAGCCGAAAAAATATAATGGATACTACGAATAGTAATGAAATAACGGAATTTCCATTAATATTCCATATGTTAAGTAGAATTGTTTAAAATGTAGTATCTAGTATAGAATTGGATAAAATTAGTAAATTTATCTTTTAATATTCATTAAATATTTAAAATTTGAATTAATAAAACAATTAATTAGAAAAAGAAAATATTTTAATTTAATTTAAGTGTTATTATAATTTAATTTAATTATTGTATTTAATGGTGCATTCGACTTTAATTTTTCAACTGATAGTTTTATATAGGAATGCACAGTTTGGTCTAGTTTGAGGTTGGGGGAAATAAAAAGGTGGCTTTGATCAGTATCAACATTTTGAATATATTTGTTAATATTTCCGTACAAAAACGATTCAAAAAATCAAACAAATGTAACGACGGGCGAGTACGAGTTCAAACCCCGTGAGAATCGAAATTTTCAAGACAATTTCAAAACAACAACATCGGTTTTAATATAATATAATATTTTAATAAAACATATATAATAATTAAAATCCGATCTACCTCATAGTCAAATACTAACATCGACATTTGAAGTAGATACGACTATCATGGAGTCACACATAAACGCTCATGTTGCTTCCAAAAACCTCCAGGACCATATTCAACTTATTGAAAATAAAAATAAAACTGTCATGTCACCTTTACTCTAAATAAAGACACATGTCCCACAATAAAAAAAATATTGGAATCACCATCCCACAGGCAAAAGAAGTATTTCGAAGTCCATCTCGATGGAAAGCTCACTTGGAAAGAGCATATAGAAACAAAACGAAAATAAATGTAGCTAAAAGAAAATAGTGTGTACTGGGCCTGGCTAATTGGCCAAAACTCTCCTCTCGATATTGAATTCAATCTTATAACCAATCTGGTCATATGGCTGTCAGTTATCGAAAAGTACCTCTAATATAAATGTGGAATTAGCAATCATTGCCAAAGTTATTTACTACGTAAAAAATTGTAATAGAAATAATAATATGGATACACCTATGGTCCGGATGGAATCCAAAGACTATTAAGGAATTATGCTGGGAGATTGTCAAACCATCCAAACTATCTAACGCTGAATCTTTTATGTATACCTTTAGCGAGCGCATTAAAAAAGAACACCTTAGTAGTGTAGTTGTAATTAATCTGAATTGATATTTAATCACTGGATTATACGTCGTCAACTTTAGTATGTAGGATTTGAGTGAATTTGTTCCCTTTGAATCAGTCAAAATGCTAAATTATTGTCAATTTCTAATGGAAAGATTTGAAAAATACTCAAACTGTTAAATAATAATAATAATTAAAAGTCAATAAACATTAATATACAATATAAAAAATATATACAAAATAATGACTATTTAAAAAGCACATTCATTCATTCAGATTTATTTGCAAACCCGCCATTACATAAATAAATAAAGAACTCAAACATCATTGGTCAAACATGGTCATTCCATATAATTTTCTTGTTTACCTGCATGTCCAATATTATCTGATTACGTACACTTCCAAATAATAGAGTTGGGTCAAATGAAGTAAATTTTCGCGAAAACAAATATTTTAGAGGTTTAAATTCAATTTTATTACTTTTTTCTCAGCTGAATATATTGGGGAAGTTGTGATTGAGCGTGCTGACCATCATGTTACATTTAGTATCAGTAAGTGGTAGTGTACTATGTATGTGATTTCCGAAGAGAATCGGAGGATGCTATATTAGAGTGGTGTCGCCTGCAAAACTATGTTATAAAATAATTGAAAATTGATTGGAGAAGATCATTGATAAATATCAGAAAGAGATTAGGGATTTTCAATCTATTTTGAACAGTATAATTTATAAGCATCAGAGCCTAGACCTATACCTTGTCACTTAGAGTAGGTAGGACTACATCATTAGCTTCTCCAGATTTGTGTATACATACTAATGTTGATCTTCTCAATTAACCTGTGTGATCTAAGTTTTTTATTAAGTAGCATTTAAACGAAATGAATTTATTCGGAAAATTGCCCTAATATCAAAATATGTTCGACCATTTTCCATTTAATGTGTAAATTAGAAAATATAGTAATTTATAAGAAATAATAAAAAAATAAAATATAATTCTGCGAAATTGTAAATCACAATAAGTGATAACTGAATAAATTGAATTCAATAAAAAAAAACCAACATTATTCAAGAAACATGAAGTATTTTTAAATAGCAATTTTTATTTTCTGTTACAAAATGACGCCATTTATTTTTAAGAAATATTTAATGGATAAATAAAAAATTGCAAATTTTCAGATATACAGTTTTTTTTTTTAAATACAGTAAAGAATTAATAAAACAAAGCTAACCATTATAAAACATTTTTTTTTTTTTTTAAATCTAAAGATACTTAGCTATACTATATTAATTGTATCTATCAGAATAATTTAGAATTTACGTAAAAATAATCTAAACTATATAATATACAATGTACATATATACTCGTATAAAAAAAGTTTTACTGACATTGCACTTTACTTGACACTATTACTGTAGAATATTATTCTAGATGTGCAATACGTGTATATTATGGTATTTTGAAGTATCAAGGTGGAAAAGAAAAGTAAAAGATATTTTTATTAAATTAATTTGCATTCTTGATTTGCATTTAAAAAAGAAAAAAGAAAAACTACAAAATAAAAAATGTGAATTTCCAATGTGCACAGTTGGTTATGTTATATAGTTATGTTGTAATCTATATGTTGAGTGTATTTTACTTATAGGTAGTGTAAATTAATAGGCGGATAGAATGACAGTTTTTGTTATTTCAAATATGCAATTTGAAGTAGCATAATTTTGTTTTTAATTTTGACATAATTTATTTTGGTTTTTTTTTTTTTATTATTGAATAATAATAATTGTAAAAATTGTGAATATATTAAAACTTGTATATAAGATAATGTGTTTTTTGTTTTGAGGGAAAGTCTTTAATAATTAACATATATTAACACCTATACAATTTACTGTTTTTTTTTTCTGTTTTTTTTCTGTTTAATGAATTTTTATTTTTAATTCCGTATTTCCTCTCTTAAACTATGCTACTCTACTATACAACTGTAGTTTTCTTTAACAATTATCAAGTTTTTGTTAATATACATCTTAAGTTGTCATAAAGTTACAGCATTAATATTTATTTGGAATATAGGTACATATATGTTTGGAGTATAATGTTAAATATATAAGTTGGTAATGTTTATGTTTTGATATGTGATCAGTGCCAATAATTAAAGTTTAGTTTTTAAGAAATATTGAAATATTTTGCAATATTAGTTGGGTAAAATTCTTCAGTTTATACCGAAAGAAGCCCTGACAAAAAAATTTCAGCACTTGTTTCACTTTTACAAACACTATCAAAGGAAAAAGTTGTTTTACACAGTAAAATTTTGCGATTATATTAGTAAATGTGGAATTTGTGAAATCATTGCATTTGCAGTAATGAAAACAGCGCTGAAAAGACTGCTGAATTTTCAGCGCCTTAATGATAATATGAGCATTTTTTCTGTAGAATATCATCATTCATCAGTTGTTTTGAAAAGTTTGTTTCGAAAAAACCAAAACCAAATTCATTGGTGAACCAGTTCCGAGAAGAGGTTTGACATAAAACAAATGACGTAAAAAAGCTATGCATATTCGTACGACTGACAAAAAAATCTAGAATAAAGAATTCGATCACATCCCGAAAATTCGTTGAAAAAACTTTTTTCATCAAGTCCAACATGCTAAGTTTAAGTTTGTAAAAATTTTGTAAAAAACTGCCCAAATGCTCAAGGCAAGCGGGTCTCAATATTGGTATTAAATTAAATTTAAATAGCAAGTTTATTTGTTTTTAAATCCATCGAAATCCATAAAAATTTGTTATTTCAAATATGGGGTTTTTAAATTTGAAATTCACATGACAAATTTTAAACTAAAATTCGATATTCTTAGTTGATATTTATAATTATTCGATAAATGTTAACTAGACAAATTTTAGTTTACAATTTATTGTATATGAATTTCAAATTAAAGAATACCATATCTGAAATAACAAATTTTTATATTTTTACATTAGGTGAAAAATCTGCTTCCAAAGAGGCAGAAATATGTGCTGAAAATATTTTTGAATGAGCACAGAAATACTTGTGTGCTGAAAAATGCGCTTAAAGATGCACCTTCTGCTGAAAATTTATGTAAGAACGTATTAGTATTTGTATTATAATGGAGGAGAATTGGGCTGAATTGGGCGATTTTCACCATATTTTTTAGTGCAGAATCGACAGCGAAAATGCGCATCTTTTTTATCAGGGAGGCTTAATGATATTCACCTACTTATTGTATATAATGTGTTTGTATATATATGTGTTACTTTTCTGTTATTCTGTTATAGTGGAAGCATCACCATGTCTCCAAAGTTCGTACATATCTAGTTAATTCAATAGTTCGAAAGCAGGTGTTGTTGGGTCTTCATCGCCTTCCGTTATCTTGGGGGTTCTATTCTAGGGTTATTCTGGTTATATTGTTTGGTTGTTTTCTTAGAGTGTGTGTAATTTGATTCATTATCGGTTCTTCACCTGTTAGGTGCGATGGTGTTGTACCCCAGATCATTCTGCATATTCTTTTTTGGAACTTGTTCGCAAATACTTAAAGCTTTTAACATGCATGTATGTATATGTTGGTATTATGATTTAGAAGTTCTTCGAGTGTTGCTCTTTAGAAAAAAACTAATTTAGTTTTCAAAGTAATTTGTTCCGATTAAATTAAGAGATGCTTCTAAAACTTTGTGTTAATTAGCCATTTTTTTTTTTAATTCATTTCTTTTATTTTTCTTATATATGTACAAAAACACACTGAAACTAAATTATTGTATTCGTTACAAATATCGATATATTTCGGCAATGATATGTTGTCTTCTTCAGTGTATTGGTGTAATTATATATAATTAAGAGCTATATTTTTTTTGTTTATGGGCAATAAAAATTAAATTAAATTTTAAATTTACTTATTTCTACCTGATAAAGAAAGGATATATTTTTATTTTCTTATGAATTTAAATAGCCACCGTGACAACTATTTAGAAGGGTACCTGACGGTTGTTTTATGATTTCCAGACTTTCGCAAACATCTAGTTTTCTGGTTTCGTTGATTTCTTTGATTACCTCTAGGTCATCTGTGTTGATGTCATGTTCCTCGATTGCGATATGTTCTGCTGTAGTAGATTTAAAATTGGATGTTTTTCCAGTCTTCTTAGCAATTTTTGCTTCGTTTAGATGTTCTTGAAATCTTACTGTTGCTAATCTCTTTGTCTGTCCAATGTATATTTTCTCAAATTTGTTGCATGATATTTTGTAGATTCTGCTTTTCTCTGTTTTTATTTTATTACCTTTCGCAGAGCCTAGTAATGTTTTCAATTGATGCCGCCTACTAGTACTTATGACGTCTATGTTGTGTTTTTTTTTAATTGTTTCCCTAATGACTTCGTTATTTCATCATCATATGTGATGGTAATTCTTTTGGTGTCTTCTTTTATCCATTCCGGTTGGAACAATGTGGGTCATATCATCCCTTTTCATATACCTTCTTTTCTTGTTGATAACTCTTGTAATTGTTGTGCTCAAGTATCCATTTTTGCAGCTGTGTCCATAATATAAATTTTTCCGCATTATATTTATCCTTTTCCATTGGAACTGTCACTAGTCTATGGATCATTGAATGAAATGGGCCAGTTTTTGTTGGAAGCTATGATTTGATCTACTTGGGGTTCCTCTTTGGGTGTTCGTCGGCTTCCGGTAGATTGCGAACTTTATTTCAATATTTTTCTGAGATACTAAAATATCCAGAAAAGGTAGTTGATGATTCTCTTCAATGGCTCTCCTGAATATTGTTAAGGTTCTTCAGGATCTTGTCTAATTCATTCCGGTTGATGATAGAGAACACGTTGTCTACATACCTTATCCAATATTTTGGTAAATTTCATTCTTTGTGTAGTTTATCTTCTATTTTTTGCATGAAGATTTCACTTATAAATGGAAACAGCGGATTCCCCATTGCGACTCCGGTTTTGCCATTATAAAAATTTCCTCTGAAAGTGAAGTAATCCTCTGTCATGCATAATCTTGTTAGTTTCATGTATTATTTAACTTTTCAATTCCATTGTTGACTTGATTCTTGTTTAGATAGTCAAATTTCTAAGTCGATAAGTGCCTCATCAACTGGAATACTGTGGAATAAGGCTTTGACGTCGAACGAGACTAATACATCTGTTTCTTTGAAATTTTTAAAACTTTGTACTCTTATAATGAAGTCCATGGAATTTTTGACTGATCTCGTATCGTTCATTGTCTTGAATTAATTAAGAAACCATTTAGCTAATTTATAGGTAGGGGTGTTTGCAGCGACTATTTCGCGCATCTCGTTACCCGTTTTGTGTATTAAGTTGTACTGTTGTTAGTTATTTATTTAAATTTTATTAATGCATACAAGTACATTTTTTTTTGTGTAATTTAACTGGAAACATTTTTTTAATAAAAAACAATTTTTGGTTTGTATTTTGTTTTTATACCATCGAACACTACTTATTTTTAATTATAAATAACCTTAATCTATCTACAACTATATATCTCTAACTTACAACTATACTAATGTACCTTATATTTACCCTAAGTACACTTATATACTAAGCTTTATGAGTGTATTAATTATTCTGTTCTATTCACCAATATTTATCAGTGCTTAATAAGTCTTTATATACATGTTGTACATGTGTCCACATTACCATATTGTCTTTGGTATTAAAATTTGGTTGGTATTCTATTTTTTGATATGTAGCTCTTCCAAACACATGGTATATTATGAGCCATTT
Organism: Argyra leucocephala; assembly: GCA_963942445.1. Classification (NCBI taxonomy): domain Eukaryota; kingdom Metazoa; phylum Arthropoda; class Insecta; order Diptera; family Dolichopodidae; genus Argyra; species Argyra leucocephala. The sequence continues at coordinate 66,077,863 of OZ012680.1, forward strand.
TATCATAATTTTGAATATACTTACTTTTATTCAGATAAATCTATTCTTTTAGTGGTATATAACATTATTTGGATATGTCGAATGAACAATCAGTCTATTTTCAGCTACAAATTCTGCCCTAGAAAAATGCTTTCCTGTTAAACTAATTATGAATTGATCGATTTTATTTGTTTTACTAGCCAGCCTCATAGAGCGTTTTGTTCGATAGATGATGTTCTTGTAGTTGAAAAAATTGTTGAAAATAAAAGTTATTATAAGTAAATTGCAAAATAATAATTTATAAATACTATGCTCTCTATTTTAATATCTTTATTTTAATCTTTATTTATTTATTTATTTAATAGTGGACCTACAGATTAATCTGCAGGCACACTACAGGCCTTTTTCCCTTTCGGATTGTGAACCTTTTATAATATGAAGATAAACGAAATAATATTTAAAAATTTACAAAATATAACACTTCATATCTAGGAAATATAACAAATAATCTAAAACAGAAAAAATTAAACAATTCAACAATATAAAAATTTAACATCAGTTTAACAATTTAACAAATGAACAAATTAACTATTAAACAACTCAAAGTACAGATACAGACCAATATAGAGATTAATTCAAGCCAATGAAGCGCTCACCAGGAAGTGCAAAAGTAGCATTTACACCTCCTGGTTTGCACCCCCTTGGTTGACTTGTAATGCAAAAATACATTTTTAAATTAATTTACAATATAATATTATAAAAAAATGTGTATTTGTGTATTTGAGCTTTGTATTTGTGTATTTGAATAGTATAAAAATGAAGTATGTATAGATAAGCTTACCATTCGCTATAGAACAGGGGTGTCAACTAATTTTCCTATAAGATCTACTTCGCGCAGTAAAAATCCTCTGCGATTTACTTTTTCCAAAAATAAGAGTGAGAGGAGAAGGCAATATTTAGGGATCTAAATTTTACGATTTTTAAAATTTTTGATACTTATTTAAATTAAATAAAATAAAAATTATATGTCGATAATATTTATTAATAGTAATAATTAAAAACATTCACAAGCTTTACATATTTTTAAAAAAAATATAATTTTATTTTTATTGATTATGATAATGTCGTCTGTTAAGAAGGAAACTGAAAAATACAAAAATATAATTATATTTTTACAACTAAAGTAACTTACATAAGAATAGGCAAAAAATCATTTTGAACTTGCTGATGGTACAATATTTGAATTACTTATTCTACATTGCATCGTGTCTATAATTTGCACATAATTTGGTGAATAATTACTCAGACCATTTCTCAAGCAGGATTCTAAATGTTCGTCCGTTAAATTAGTTCGGTATTTCGACTTTATTATTTTCATTTGTGAAAATGCTGATTCGCACAAATATGTCGAACCAAAACAGGCGTATAAATTTTCAGCACATTTTTTTAGATTCGGATATTTATCTTCTGCTAAATATTTCCAGAATTTATTTTCTTATTAAAAAAAAATTCAAAAATATGAAATATTTTCAAATCCATTCCAAATCTACTTAGCAAATATCCAATCCTACAAAATTAATAAAATATAGTAGAGCCATCTCTTATTTAATAGTTGCTTATTGTGATTTTTTGTAAGTATTTAGTACAAATAGTTTTTGATTCTTGAAATTGAAAATGGCAATTTGAAAGGAAATAAATATCTGAAATATGAATATCTATTGCCGATCGACCTAAAATCATTACGCGATCGACCGGTAGATCGCGATCGACGTTATTGACACCTCTGCTATAGAATAATAATAATTATTATTCCAGCAATAGTATTAATGAATGTAAATGATTGGTAGGAGTTATTCCTACCAAGTATTATAAGAGTAATATGTTAGTAGATTATTAGAAAAATTGGTAATGATAAGCTATATTTCATTCCAGATGTTATGATGTAGTAGGAGGTTTTTTAATGAGAGTTATGTGTGTATTAGTATGGAATTGTAGGGCTTGTAATGGGGTGAATGTGAACAGAGATGTAATTATGTTATTTGAGATGCATTGTGTTAGGTGCATTGTGTTTGACAGTGAAAAGTTCAGGACATTTAACAACATTGTTCGCTCTTTCCCACAAAACTTTTCTTCTTCCTTTTTCTTTCCTCCCTCTAACTATCTTTTCCTTTTTCAAATAGTCAACGGTACGCAACGTACGCAACGGTATGCAAGTACTTAAAGGTTCAAAACGTAATATAAAAAATATAAAATAAATAATATTAAAAAAAAAAAAAAGTGAATACATGTCGAAGGTGTGGATCTGTCAAATAAATGCTTATGAGTGGCAAGGGTATACCCTAGGCGCACTCTTGTAAGCTTAACACCTATTGCTCTGGATTTAGTTTTTATTGGGCCAGGAACGTTTGCGTTTGGGTTGTGTAATCTAGCAAAGCGATTGGAAGAATTCCAGGCTGATTGACGGATGTGAGCCGCGTGTATTACAATGATCCTTTTAGTATGAGCGTTGGACATTAACGAATCTCTAGTAAGAAGGCTTTTGGTCGGTATACTTGCTTCAAGGTCACCTCAAGTGTTTCCATCTATGCCTGCGTGGCCTAGAATCCATGCCACCCACAACTTGTCATTATTATGGAGTTTCTGATTTAGGATGACATATACTCACTATTGTAAGAATTTTCGATTAGTTTTATTGAACTAAGGCTATCTGTAAATATAATGATGTTCTCATACAGTGTTTCAGCGATTTGGACTGGTCTGTATGCTATGGGAATCGAATATTTCCCAGCCAGATTTCCGCCATCCAGAGAGAGTCATTCTTGATTATCGTCCAGGCTACGCCGTGAGGTCCTTTTGATCCATATGTGTAGATTTCGGAGTGTGTTGGCAATGCTTATTTGAGTTGGATATACAATTGTTTGTACTTTTCAGAAGATGTTGTACTTTTGGGATATAAGGATAGGTGATCATGTATGTATGATTTCCAGTTGTTCCAAACTTGCTCTTGACTATGTAACTCTAATGAGGTCCAGCTCCAATGGTTCTACCAGAGGAGTCATTTTATCTATTGAGGAAGTTATATTTAGAGGGGATTTGTTTTGTAGAATGTATGAGTAAATTTTATAAAGAGGGTGTTTTGGATCAAAGTTAGCCCTGGTTATAAGTCTTGTCGATAGTACATTTCTTCTCTCCTTTATGGAGGGGAAGTTTGCTTCTACAAAGCTTCTAAGGCTGTATTCGGTAATGCACCCACCGCAATTCCAGCCGCCTGGTTGATGTCAACTTGTAGCTTTTTGACATTTCCTTTAATCCTTATTAATAATAATAATTTATAAAAACCTAAATCAAGTTTTATAATACCCTCTCTATATAATATATTCCATTTTCCAGACTTGCGACGTTATGTTCATATTTTATACAATTACTAAAAATTGGTTTGACGTCATTTTGACCATTGTGACGCTATCTGACACGGTCAAAAACTCAATATCTCATGTAATAACAAGTACAAGTACCAGGTACATAAATATTAATTTGAAATGAAATGTTCCAGCCAAGAGAATCTTCGAGCTCAAACTCGAAGGTACAAGAATTCGCTGCAGACCTTCCTGGAAGAAACGATTTATCGTCAGATTTAAAACAATTTTGCTTCTTCAACTGGAGAGAATCACGTGGCCGACAAAAATGGAGGACTTGGCCACCTAAATCAAAACAATATCATTAATAATTCAAGTACACTTTTCTAACTAGTCAAAAAAGACATAAATAGCTTTTTGGGAAGGATTAAAGAAATGAGCCTAATGAATTCGAAACATTTCGTTCAATTCAGTTGTTTAACAAGGGTTTTTGATTGTCAACTAAATGTAATGATAACTGAAGAAGTCTGCAAGTAGTAGACGAAATACGCATATCTGTATGATAAGCATATCAGTAAAATTAAAAGGAAAATATTCGACTATTTTTACTGTTATACCAAAATTCTACTCTAACGCTGGAAAACAAGTTTTTATGAAAACTAAATGTAATGAATTCATCGAGTTATTGATAATTAGTTGCTGAGTATTTAACGAGAGAATGAATATGAATGATAAAAACGAATGAAGTGAAACTAATTGAGTGATATAAGTGAAATAAATTAAACAACAATCAAAACACTAATCATATTCCTTAATCTTACCTTAACAAGACTCTTTTTTCTACCTATTCTATTCTATCTATGTGTGTAAATTATATTGTAAAAACGAACAAAACCCAGTATTTTTTAATTGTTTTATACCTACTCTTACAGTTTTCACAATTGTATAATAGCTCGATATATTTTGAAATAGACGTCATTGAGGTTTATTGAAATTGAATATAATTTAAATTATAAATTAACAGTGTTAAACAATAATTTTAATAAATTATTAATTAATGACAATTATCTGTAAAATCATATAGGTATATTATCTTTTTTATAAAATTGTACTGAATTTTTAAATTAATTAACTAAATAATATGTATACATACATTAATTCAATTATATATGGTGTAATTTATGTTTATAATTTAATTAGAGTTACACTTAATTAAGTGTCAGAAAAATATAACTTTATGTAATTAAATAGACAACACTTTTTAATAATGTATTAGGTGTAAAAAAAATGTATTTAAATATGTATAATTAAAAAAAAATGTTTTTTGCAGGATATTTTAATTGGAAATAAATGTTATAAAATTTTTATTAAGAATTTTTTTACTTAGAAGCAGTTTTATTATATACATAGAATTTTATATACTCTGTGCTATATATAAATATTAGTATATACTATATATAAATAATGAATTGACTGCTAATCAGAAGGTCCCGGGCTCGACTGTCGCTCATGGTATGGATGTTTAATTTTTTTGTTTTTAGGCTTAATTTGATTTTATTCCAAGAAATGTGTTACAGGAATTTTATATGAATTTCCTTTTTAATAATTCTATTTGAAATTGGGTCTTTAATAGACAGAACAATTTATTGATTTAGCTAAACTGTGTAGTTTTGTTTCCCCTACTACATAATGGTAAATTTGTCAAATTTCTTGCTAGCAGGTTGGGGTGGACTATTATTATTTTAGCGTAATCTCTTGTTTTTTGTTCCAATAACTTCTTCTACCTTCCAGGGAAGTTTAGGTCCTTATATGGAGGTTAAAATTGTTATTGTACCATGGCGCATTAATAATAATTCTCATTGTTTTTGACTGGTGTCTTTGGATTATCTCCAGATTATTTTTTTATTATACGACACATTTTTCCAGATTTGTCAACTGTAAGATCATATTGACTTTATGATAACTTTGTGGATGTGGACTTTCAATTTCAGGCTCAACGATGATTTGCTCCCAATTAGCGGAAACATCATTTTTATTTTAAAATGCATTTTTTCGTTTCTATGTGCTTCCTTCAGGTTAATCTTCTATCTAGAGGAATTCCTAAGTATTTCACTACATTAAATTAAGGTATTGTGATGTATAGAAGGATATATTCAATGTCAATGTGATGTGAAGAACATTATTTTCATTCACTTTAATTTTCTATCTTTCGAGCCAGCTTTCAATTCCTCACAGATTGGACTTTAACTGTTGGGCATTATTGTTTGTGTTCAATATTGCCGTGTCGTCTGCAAAAGTAAGATTGTTAAATGTTTAATTGAATTTTTCTTTCATTATTAATAGAAAAATCAAAATTTTATACAATTTATTAAAATTATCTTATGTATATTACGACGACGTGGGGAGTATAAAAGCAGAAAAACAGAGCAAAATAGTTTAATAGTAAATTAATTACACCACAAAAAATATTAAAATTTTAGCAAGTTCTTAAGCCATAAATAAAAATATACAAAATGGTGGTGAATACTTAAAACATTTATAATAGTTACACATTCCACAAATCAAAAATACAAAGTATACAAAACGGTGGAAAATACTGGAAATATTTAAAATTAAATACCAACAAACCAAAATTAAAACATAGAAGTAATAGTTAATATACAATTGTATATTTTACGGCATTCAATCATGGGGTTGTCAAATATTTAAATATGAATTGTTAACGTTCTGTTGTAAATAAGTAATGTTAAAGTACAAATATAAATTTGCTCAGTAAAGGTGTCAAAAAAATGGGACAAATAAAGTACAAGTAAATAATTTATATATATATAGATAATTTATATAGTCTTAATTTATGTGTATAATAATACTTGTATTACTATATTTATATATATTTATATATAAATTCTGCGTATATTAATATATATAATATATTTATATATTAAACATTTATTACATATATATATAATATATGAATTATGAATTTTATTTCTTTGTATTTATATAGATCCTTACATTATATGTTACATAATATAATTATAAATAATATAATAATATATAAATACTAATCATTAATATATATAATTTGTTATATATATTAAATATTTAATATATATATATATATATATAATATATTAATTTCTTTTATTTATTTATATTTATATAGATATTTACATTATATGTTACATAATATAATTATAAATAATATAATAATATATAAATACTATTTATTATATATATTAATATTTAGCTATTGTATATGTGATTGTGTATTCCAAATCTCTGTTTAAAAGCAGTTAGGGTGTTCATCCCATAGACTTGGAATTATATAAAAAAAAAAGTACATTAAAATGATTAGATTGTTGATCTTTATATATTCGAGACTGAACGATTAACATGTTTCAACAGCTTGGCATATACAGGATAACATAACCACTACACTATCTTAGTCCAGCTAAATTAATGGCTGTCTTTAATATTGGTGAACAGTTTTTGACTATATAAAGAACAAATCTGATGTATTAATTGTTTAAATACGCTTCAGAATATATTCTGCAATAAAATCCTAAGACCCACTTATCAATATCTTATGCGAAAACACTAATTTATCGATTTACTTCGTTGAGAGTAATGGGATTTTATTGTGTTAAGCTATATAGTGAAATTCGTATTCATTTCGTATCAAGCAATTCAGAAAACAACAACAATCGTACCAAAACAAATATTTTTTTTATATAAAATTGTGTCTGTGAAAGAACCACTTCTGTGTAATTGCACAAGGTATATACTAGTAATTTTATAATAAAGTAAAATGGAACTACCCTATTTCAGAAGACTTAGTTCCCGATAATGGTATAGTGTGTAATACATTTAATCATAGGTTTATATACCAGAAAATTGATAAATAAGTTGTTGTAATTTTATATGGAAAACTAGGAACCAAAACTAAAATCTATTACAATTATTTTAACGAAACATTTTTTTGTTCAGTTCACCATTATGTAGAATTTAATTTAATTCCAATTCTTTGCAGATTATTATATTATGACGTTATTACTAATATTAAGTAATTAAAAATATTAAATCTGTAATAAAATTGGTGTTAGTAGTAAACTTAATTAAAAATTTTGAGACTACTTAAATAATAAAGCCACCTTGAAATCCAGAAATTCCATAAAAATTCTATAATTCACTAAAGTACTGACATATTTAATCAACTATATAGATATAGAACTATAGTTTAAACTGGTTTAAAACTTTTATTTTAAATTTTGATAGTTATAAAATTTTTGTGAAACAATTTTATTTAATTTAAACTGGATTATAAAAAAGTACTATAGTAGATTTTGAATTTTTTATAAATAATTTTTATATCTTCAGAATATTCATGTATTGAATATGAAGTACTTTTATTATATTACAAAAAAAAAAAAACTTCTCATATGTTTATTAAAAATCAATTAAAAAACTAATCAAATTTTATCATTTTACGTGGTAACAGCAAGTTTAGTGTTTCAAATTTAATTACATTTAGATTTAATCTAAAATATATGAAGTTAGTTAAAATTGTTTGGGTGAAATAATTTCAAAAAATTCTACAGAAACAGCTATTGTATGTGATTGTATTATCCAAATCTCTTTGTAAAAGCAGTTAGGGTGTTCATCCCATAGACTTATAATTATATAAAAAAAAAAAATGGTTATGTGTTTCAGACAGTCATCATCATTATCTTTTAGCGTTATATCTTGGTGTGTGATATAGCCTTATTCGAATCGATCTTTATCTGATAATTTCTATCTAATCATCAAATTATCTAGTTCGTGGTCTTTAGCTTTCTCAATTTAATACTCCTAGAAAAGAGTTTTTAGGAGTATTAACTTTTCTGTAACTGTTAATTTGTATTAATCTTAGAAGTGGTTAATCCCGCAATTAATAACGAATGTTTTGACCTGTAAGTTGAATTTCTTCTTCATGTGCGAAAGTCTGGATAAAATTATTTTTACACTACTGTTTCCAACTACATAGAATTTTTTTTTATGATTTCCTCTTAAAGCGTGAAAGCCTGAGTACTAATATATAAAAAACTAATATTAAAGTTTTAAAGTTTTTTTTTAATAACATTTTTTTAAATAAATACCAATTATTTAAAAATAATTTAAAATAAAATGGATGATGATACTATTAAAAAGTTTCAGTTTCCATTTTTTTTGTTGTAATTTCAAAGTTATAATTAATTTTCTACGTAACGATTTTAAAAAACACCCAACACGATATATTATTGACATTTGACGGCAAATGCATTTCTAAATTATATAGCTTTCATATACTTCTACTCCAGCCTTCAGTCAAAAGGTAAAAAAATTTAACTCAGATTTGGGAAGAAGAAAAATTTCCGGACAATTTATTTTGTGTATGTTAGTATTAGTAAAATAAACAATTTTGATTGAATAATTTAATTGTTGCCAGATTTCCGTTCACTAATAATTTTTAATATTTTATTGTAATATTATAAAAAGTTAGTCACAAGCACTGGTGAAGGAAGTATGTTGCTTCCGAAATATCAATATTTGCAATCAAATATTAAAAATTATTAGTGAACGGAAACCTGGCCACAATTAAATTATTTAATATAAAATATCACTAAAAATAAAAAAATCCATTTAAAAAAAAAAAAATTTTATTGGTTAAAAAAGTTGTCCGGACCTTTGGACAGGAAGAGGAAATCCATTTTAAGTATCAAGGAAACTATATCCAAATTTTGCTAGCACTATTCTGTTTAATCTTCTGATCAGACCTTGGTTGACACAGTAGTTAGTACTTGTCCAAAATGTCATATCATGATCCAATAAGCGTTTAAAAAATGTAATAGGTATAAGTTTGTTAATGTAATGTGTAAATGTGACAGTTAAGGTGCGAATTTGTTTCAATTTGTGCTTCAATAACATAAATATGCAATACTTTACATATATACCGGGTGTACCAGAGCATGCGTATCAGCTTTTTAAGAGGGGAAGGAGTTCCCATTTAAAAATCTCGATTCGGAAAGTTTCGGCGATTTTTGGTCTTAGAAAACCGATTTGCGGTCCTTTCCGGAAGTTGAAAACACCACCAATCGATAGAGCACTCTCGATTTAGTTAACAAACTTTTTTTAAATTTTAAAATAACAGCTCCTTCCCCTCTTAACAACTTGATGCTCTGGCATAACCGGTATTACTTTTTTGTTGAACTGGCGATATTGCATAGCTTTCGGTGATTGAAATTTCATATAAGCATAATTAGAGTTTCTACTTTTGGTGCTGACTATTGACGAAGAAATGTCAAAACTTTACCAAATACAACAAATTTAGAAATTCCGTTGGCTAGCTATCAGTTTCGTTTTTTTGGACTGTATCGTCGCCATTTCAATTTCATCATTTAAGTTTTCAGAATTTCTTCTTTCACCAAGCTCAAATAAGTTCCAAGAAAATATAAATAAGAATTTGTTTCCCTACAAATTCTTTAGAACGAAACTGGGTTCCTAGTCACACTGACATAGATGGGAATGAGAGAGCCGATGTCCAAACTAGGCTTCAATCTTGATATTCATTCTCGGATGGAGAACGTCAAGAAGCAATTGAAGAAGAAAAATGCACAATTAAGTGCTAATTGACTTTCCAGTAGCAACTGGAATGGCCTCTTCTACCTTCAAATTCTTCTGAGCAAGTAAAAATTTTGGGAAACGTGTTTGTTTATTTTTCAAAAACTAAACAACGTAATAATTACAAATTCCACAAATGTAGCACTTTTGCTTTTTGAAATATTATTGATGGGTGCTAGGAGTTGTATGGCAGGTACAGAAACCAGTCCACATTTTAAAAACGGTAAAATACGTGTTTGCTTATTTTTGAAAGCTACATAAATACTGATTTTAAGATATGTAATTTTTTTTTTTGTTTTTTTTTTTTTATATTATAGCCAAAACTTAGGTTTTGAACCTTTAAGTACTTGCGTACCGTTGACTATTTGAAAAAGGAAAGGATAGTTAGAGGAAAGGAAAGAAAAAGGAAGAAGAAAAGTTTTGTGGGAAAGAGCGAACAATGTTGTTAATATTCGTCTTAAACCTCTGTAAGTCATAAATAAAAAATCCTTCTCTCATTGGGAATGCTTCGATTGGGACGCGGTTCCACAATCGGGATGTTCTTACTATAAAAGAATTTCCATAGCCGGACTTAAACCATCTCGGAATTTCCACTGTGAAAGGGTGGGCACTTGATGCCTCTCGTGTTGTGCGATTGAATTGCTTAAGAGGAGGAAGAAGTGATTTTAATTCCTCGGAACAAGTGCCAACACCAAGCAGATATCTATAAAATAGAGTAAGTGCTCCAACAATACGACGATGACCAAGTGGTATAAGGGATGAGGTCACATTTATGTCGCCTATAAGACGAATGGCGCGGTTTTGAACTTTGTCCAAAAAATTTAAAGCGGTTTTTGGTGCACCTGCCCATAAATGTGAGTTATACTCGAGCTTGGGTCGTATATATGCTTTATAGATTTTTAAAAGGTCTCGAGATGAAAAATAAGTTTTGCAGCGGCTCAAAAATCCTAAACATTTTGCGGCGCTTTTCGCAATATCGAAAATATGCTCATTCCAGTGCATATTTTGATTCACTCGCATTCCGAGAATGTTCAGATCTTTGAGTCGCTGGATACCTTCATTTTGAAGCCGGAGAATTGGTTCGAATGTTGTTAGCTTGTTACTAACAAAACAGCTTTGAGTTTTTGAAGTGTTAAACTCGACTCTGTTAGCTTTACCCCAGTCGACAATTTTGGCAAGGTCGTGATTGAGCGCGCCGGCCATCATTGTTCTTTTGGAGGTGACTGCGGAAGCTGTAGCATTAGTTTGTTTTAGAAAATCATATGATGCTACTAGAGTGCTGTCATCAGCAAAACTATGGATTGGATTGAAAGTTAATTTGAGAAGGTCATTAATGAAAATGAGAAATAGGGTGGGGGAAAGGACAGAGCCTTGTGGAACACCAGCATTGATTTGAAGTTGGTCGGAAAAAGAACCGTCAACTGAAACTATGATAGATCGATTTAAAAGAAAACTTTCAATCCATTTAGAAAAGGTTGAACCAAGGCCTATAGCGTTGCATTTTGCTATAAGAGCAGAATGCCAAACTCGATCAAAAGCCTTAGATATATCCAGAGCTACAACAGTAGCTTCACCAGATTGATGCAGGCTGGTGTTGAGCTTCTCGCAGAGGCATGTCATGAGATCACCGGTGGAACGTTGGGCTCGAAAGCCGTATTGGCTATCATGAATTATACCTCTACTGTCAAGATATTTCTTCAGCTTATGATTAATTAAGATTTCCATCGTTTTTGAAATAATGGAAGTAATAGCTATGGGCCTATAGTTTGAAGGATTGCTTTTGTCACCTTTTTTAGGAATAGGATAAACTTGGGCAACTTTCCAATAGGAGGGGTAAGTTCCTGACGAAAAGGACAAGTGGAATAAGTTGCGCAGAGGTTTAGAAATAGCGAAGGCTCAATTATACAGTAATACTCAATTTTCGATTTTGAAATATGATTGCTGGATACTAGAAGTTGTATGGCAGCTACCCGAAGCTGTAATTTAATAGCACTATAAAGTACTGCTTTAGTACTGGTTTTTTATTTAAAAATAAAATTTCTGTGGATGTGTATAGCAAACAAACAAACCTACCCTTTTATAAGTATAAATTTTCTTACCCCTCGATATAATGTCCTTATTCAGAATAAAATTTAATATTGGCCACTCCATTTTTATATTTATTAATTTTTGTTTTTGCAATAAATATTAAAATATTTTTTTCATTTTTAAAAACTTAACATTATAGGATTCCTTGGTAAAGTCCTTATTGAAAAATTACTACGCTCATGTGGTGACTTAAATCATATTTATGTTTTGGTACGAGCTAAAAAGGATAAAACACCAAAGGAACGTTTGGATGAGACAATGTTACAAAGTTTATTTGATATTGTACGTAATAAATATCCATCAAGATTGAAAAAAATCACAGCAGTTAATGGTGATGTGGCATTAGATGATCTGGGATTAAATGAAAGTGATACGAAATTGATGCATAATGTTTCAATAATATTTCATTCAGCTGCAACTGTGAGGTAAGTTATTTTTCAGTAGATATAAAAAAAAAATATTTTTCTAAAGATATTTATTTTTTTTAAAAATATTTTAATGTAATATTCTTATTTTCATTTTACTATTTTGATTTTCTTGTAGATTTAATGAACCGATAAAACAATCAATTTTGATCAATACAAAAGGAACATATGAAATCATGAAATTTGCTCAAAAATTGCCAAATATAAAATCAGTGGTACATGTATCAACAACATATTGCAATTTAGATAGGATGTACCTTGAAGAAAAGGTATAGTACTCAAATTTGTTCTTTGTTGTTTGGCGTGTGTTCATGCATATTTTAAATGTATTGTTGTATAAATTTAAATAGTTGTGAAAAAGACAGTGTTAACGATAATATTGCGAGGATACGGGAAAAAGTTCATATGAAAGATTTATTTAATACGGTAAGGGCGCAAAAACAAAAAAAAACTGTAATTAAAAAATGTGCTGAGTGCGGGTGAGTCTCGTGGGATATTAAATTCGTTTGCTCTACTAGATGGTAGATAATTCGTAGATGAACTGTCTACTTAATGATAATGTAAAAATTCAGGAAAGCCATATAATCCGAAGGGGTACTCGTTATGTATCTGTCCATTGAACTATGAAATATAACTATGTTTTTTGTATATCTGAATATTGTATTATGTTTCCATCCTCAAATATAGCTTGGTATATAGATTTTTTTTTCATTATTTATAAAATAATGAAATTTTTACAAAATATATTGAGAGATTAATTTAGAGTTGAGAATTTAAATGAGTTGAGTAAAATGGAACTATGAACACAAATAACGAAGAAGTTTATCAAAGCTTTAGAATAGCAATAGTTACAATGTCCCCATATGAAAATTTATACTGGTAATTCACATATAGGTTGTTGGAAATTCTAATTAGAGATTAGAAGACGGGTTGTTGGGCTGTTAAAATAAAGCATAACGGCACAAGACCAATTAATATGGTGATGAGAGCTCTGAACAGAGATATAACAACCATTGTATGAAGTTGGAAGACGTAACTATAACGTGAATTCTATTCGGAGACATTACAGCCACTATGAGGACTACTAATACGGGTATGAAAACTAAAATACTGGTATCTAACTCTAAAAATCATTATAGATAAGGTGTAAAAGCAATGACTATGGTTATATAGATTCTTTTCGTAGCCATTATAAAAAGGCGAGAGAAAAATGGATATAGGAACTGTTACTAAATTTTTATTTTATTTATTTTTTATTATTTATTATTTTTATTACCTATTTTAAATTATTCCATAAACCCGATTTTTTTTTGTATCATCAAGTACCATCAAGTATTCGTGTTTTTTTTATATTCAGTCGGCCACGGAATAGTAACAATTACCATCAAAAGTAATAATTATAAGCATGTTAAAAGAAATAACGACTGCGGCTGTGAGAATTGTAACTAATATATCCGTCAAATTGGTAATTTATCGAAAACAGTTGAGCTCAGCAACTAGTATCATAGACATAATCAAGCAACCGATATTTTAAGATTTTCAGCGAAGTAAACGATTTTTTCAATAAATTGATTCTTGGTCTTATTTATGCCGATTTTGTACTGAATTTCTAATATTCTTGTAAACTTTCCATGAATAAGTATCATTTATAAAAGACGCTCTTTGGTGTATACTACTTTATTATTTTTAAGAACTCTTAATTCATTATTCAACCAGCTCACTATGTTTAATTACAATTGTTTTCTTTTTTTAAATAAATTTTCAAGCTATGCCATTATATTATTTCCTATTAATTCAATTAGATTTTACTATTGAAATTCGTTAATGAGATATACAGTTTTAAAATAACAATTTGAATATTATTAAATCAATAGTTGAAATGTACCATTATTTTAATAGTATTGTCCTGTAAATATTATTGTCCATCACATTATAATTTAATAGTATATCCTATTATAATAATAGTTCCAGTAATATTAATTTAATAAATTTAATAGTATGCATACTATCATTTTAATAGTATTGCCGGAGTGGTATACTTTCTTTATAATAGGATCATCACATTAATTTTAATATTAAATATTATTACTTTTATACTTCATTTTAATTTAATGAGGTCGATTCTATTTTTCTACTACCTATATTTGTTATGTAAGGTTAAAGCAGTCCAAATTAAATGAAACAATATTAAGTATTTATTAAATCATTTTATTATATAAACAATATTTACTTTTACTTGTACTTTTTAACAGAATTGTTTGTACTTTATGATAAAAGTAGAAATATAACTTAAATTTATCAAAATAACTGTAATAACTAACTAATATTAAACATATAAATATATTATAATTAGATTTAACAAAAAGAAAAAATAATCTTAAGATTAATTATTTATAACAACTACAACATAGGCTTGGAAATGTTCGTTAAAATAATTATCATGCCTTTGTTTGCATGAGATAATATAAGACCCTGTTTTGTGTAAAACTATTTCTTCGATTTGATAAAGTGAAGCTTCTTTAATATCCAACTTTGTTAAATAGCAACTTTTCCTATAAATTTTGCCTCAAAATATTATTTTTTTGATACATTTAGCTTCGGACAAGTCAACGTTTTCAATAATCTTCAAAAACTAAATCCATTTCGAAAAAACGTTTGGTAACAAGTTAATGTAAAAATTAAACACCAGCTTTGATTGGAAATGTACATGAAATATTAGTTCTTTATTAAAGTTGATTTAGCAAAAATTGTTGATCAAAATTATAATTTTTTCTTACTATATTGTAATATTTTGCTTAAGCGCTATTATTTGAATAACGTTTTTATTTTGAATGTTCACTCAAATGTAGTATTTAATTTATTAACTTTTATCTTTAATTTATTAAACATTTTTTATCGAAATTAGATTTTTTTAAAACTATATTATAACATTTAACTTAAGTACTATTAAAGCTTATTTTTGTTATTAAATTTCTATTTATTCTTTTATTTCAATTATTTCTAATTTATTCTTATCTTTATTTTTAAATTTCCTTTTAATATTTTTTTGATTTATTTATTTAATCTTTTAAATTTTTTTACTCCTTCAATGCAAGCAAATCAAGTTCGAACAGGTGATATTATCTCTTTAAACCGATTTTTACTTTTGAACAAATATTGCATTACTGGGTCCTATATAGGTTATTTTTAGCACGTTTTTTGAATGATATCCGAATGGTATCGTTGATTTTATAGTACCAGTAACAGTATTATATTTAAAACCAAAAAAACAATAGTATGCGTACAATATTTAATAGTACATGTGGTTAACCAAACCATTAAATTAATTCTGGTAATGTTATTAATAATATTAACTATTTTATAATGTTTAAGTAATAGTATAATCTAATAAATACAATGAGTATAACAGTTTTAAATGTATACTACTTCTAACTACATTAATGCGGTCGGCTATTAATAAAATAATATTATGCATCTTATTAAATCAAAACTACAAAACATATTGTTTTAAACAGAAAACTATTATTTTTATAGTAAAAACCTATTGATACCTGTCTTATTGAATCAATAATTGTACTATTAAGCATTGATAGTATGTTTTTCCCTAAGTGTAATTTTAATAAATTTGAATAAATATTCACATCTTCTATTAAAGCTAAACATATTTTTGAAAATTTTTAGATCTTAAAAACATTTCTTTAGTTATTTTAACAAAGTTTATTTCAATTAACTTAAATTTATTCATATTAGTATTTTTTATATATTTATAACTATTGCTTGGTGATCTGAAATCATATAATCAAATCTACTTCTTACTGATATATTATTGCTTTCTGTCAGCACAGTAAAAATGTAATAAATTAATGCTGATGGCTTTTGAATTTTTCTTGTTGGAAAATGTACTTTTCGTTGGAGACTAAATGTTTCAGATATTCTTTTTAGCGTTACCATATCACTAGGTACTTTTATTTAATCAATTTATATTAAAATCTCCACAAATACTATTTTTACTAGTAGTATTAATATTATACAGTAACCATACTTGCAGTATGGCTTTAAAAACCGAGTTATATCTAATTTATTTAAAATAGATATGCTACAACCCTACAACTCAAAAACCAATATAACAACAGATTAATTTAAGTTTTTAGAACAAATTATATAGCTGTTAGTACCGAGCACGAATTTGTCTTATGAAGGCTTAACAATCAACATTATTATAACGTTGAAATAACAATATATTATTAAATGTATTAAAGGATTTCAATGTTAGAGTTGCTAGCTGTACCCCATAACTCAATTCCATATGTCCAGATGGACTTTAAAATTGCCTTATACAGGCAACATTGCCTTATACAGGCAACATTGCCTCTCCAATGAAACGCATGAACGACGTGCCATAAGCCAATGCATATTCCTGAACTTAGTTCTTAACTGGTTATTTTTATGGAAAATGCGCTTTTGCCACTTTAGTCTACGGTCCAGATGCAAGCCTAAGTACTTTATCGAATCTTCCTGCGGTAAAACTTTGATGTTTAGGGTTACTGCGGACATGTTACTCTTCTGGTGGTAAATGTAATATGCACCCCGATTTGGATTCGTTAGTTGTTATTCTCTAAATTTTTAGCAGCCGTTGAACTTTATTTAATCTCCTTTGGAAATGCTGTGACTCCAGCTTTGGGTCTTTATTTGATGACAATATTGCTGTATCATCTGTAAATGTGGCCATTATCGTGTCTTCGCTCGTAGGAATATCAGCAGTGTATAATAAATACAACATTATTTAATAAATAAATAAATACTTGTAAGACATTACTTATTCCATTTTATTTAATAAATTGCATTATTGGGACTAATGTAACGGAACATCTTCGCTTAAGTTACCGGCAATTAGATAAACAAAAACAAAACTTAACTTATGTCTCTATCTCTAAAATTTAGTTAGAGAAATTAATCCTTTTTTATTTAAAAAATGTAAAATTTCGGTTTTAAGTTGTGCAACAAGTTCTTTATACTTTAATGTAAAGTAGTTAATATACTCAAGACGACACTCAAATTTCAAATGTTTCGAATATACGATGTAGCTAATTGCTATGAATACGATGTCTTACAAATAACTTCCAATGACAAATTACTCAAAATAAAAAGCGTTATCATCATAACTTGAATGACATCAAAAATAGAAGAATAGTACTTGTTTAATTTTTCATTTGTTACGCTAATCCATGTTGCCTCTAATGCAAGTTATTTAAATACGATGTGGAATGTATATAACAATTTAGCTTAATTGTGAATAAAACAAAATTTCTTTTACGCGTATATTTTCCTCCATACCTGTATAAGCAATTTTTTTGTGTGCTGCTCCATAGATATTTTCTTCTTTGTCAATTATCATTTTAAGATGAAAAATTTTGAGAAAAAAAAATAACAAAAATAAAATAGAATAAATTTTTTATTTACACTTTTCTTTTGTAGGTTTATGCGCCATATGCAAATTGGAAGGATATGATCGATGCTGCATTGAAAAATGATCAAAAAACATTGGATGAATATGTTGAAAGGTAAGTGAATTGCTTTTATAAAATCCTTAATATTGTCTCTTATATACGTATGATGAATTCATAGAATGCATTTATTCTATAGTTTAACTTGAACGTAATTGTTCAATCAGTTTAGAAGAATGGAGTTAATCTAAATATTTTATAAAGTTAAAAGGTTTTTGGAAAAAAATTGAAAGTACAGGTTGTTTCTTGCAATACGGTATTATTTGTCGAAGTTGTGTAGATCAGGTGGTATTGAATAATGCTTGTTTCAACATTTGAGGTCTATAGCTAGATTCAATAATACATGTGGGAGGGATTGATTTCTTACGAATTTATACTGAATCATATCAATCACGATAAGCCCCACAGTTTTCCGTTTAAGACTTGTATGAATCAAAATTAATTGAGTTTACAAAATATAGTATTTTTTCAAACCTGTAGTGATGGGTATGTTTACATGGTGTTTTTCTTAAGATAGATGGAAACAAATTATGTCTTTCGCTTGGGATACATTGCTAAGGTGCAATTTTTTATTCTTTGTGCAGAAATTCGTATGAAAGTTATTGAATTTTTTTAAATAGAATGAAATGTATAATTCATATGAAGAGGAGTGGAAATAGAAAACTACAAGGAATTCTGTTGTTTGTTATGTAATAACAATTATAGTATATAATAATATAAAAACATTATAGTATTTTTAACTGCATAATATTGAAGAAGTGGTTTTATTTGTTATATTACTCTTTACTACAAATTCAAATCAATGAAGAATATGTGATTTATAAGCATCACTATATAGACAGAAATCCAGAATTTCAATAATTCAAGAAAATTCATAAATTCATAATTCATAATACTGTGGCAAGTTTAAAGCTGAAAAAAGGAGATAATTATCATCTTTTTCGAATCTTACAACGCCTTCGTATAAAAAAAAGAATTAGTTAAATATTCAGGAAAATATTTTATCTAAATATTTAAATAGAATACCCAAATATTTGTATTTTACCTAAAGCATTTAAAATGGTGGGGCCTACCGCGTTTAACGTCATCACCACATGACATCAGTTTTCTCGAATCGCTTATGTTATTTATTATTTCTATGCTATTTTTGAAAATATATTATGAATCTCTCGAATCATGGCTACTTTGAATTTTGACTTATTTGTATATTTCCGATATTTCCATTTAATCAATTGGGTCCTTAGCTGATAATATTTTATAATGCTATATACTATATGTCTATGAGGGAAATATTATTAAATTGTAATGATATTCATCTTTTGGGTTGATCAGTGAGCCGCTTGGTGAGGAACTTACATTTTAAAATTTTTCTGCGTTTGCTAAGTAAATTAGTTAGAGTTTTTTCTGGATATTCGTTTATTCTCACAATCTGAAATATGTATTTGGTCTGTTTTACTAAACTTTTCTGTGGGAGATGGAAAGAATTAACATCCGATGGATCATGTGATTGAACGGTACCATTTAAGTTCATAGAAGAAGTTTGATATATTGTGGATGACTCTCTCAGTATCTGTAGGCTTTCTGTAGAACTCATAAATTTTGTTGCCTAAACTATTCAGGCAGAAAATCCTAAATTTATAAAATTTTATATAAATTTAAAGATTAAACAAAATAATTATGTTTTAATTCTTTTACTCGTTTAAATATTCTATTTTTTACATTCACTCTAAATATCAACAACACTTCGTAAATTTTTAACATTAAATGTCAACTCAAGCTCTCAAGTTCTCAAGCTGCGTATTCGATTAAAATTTTCAAGTCAACTAAGTAAATTTTTGTGATTGACTTAAGTGAAGCTGGGGTGGAATTCTGTATTGTGACAATCACGCTGCGACTGTCGCATATCTATAATTGGTATTCTATATGGTGATTGTCACAGTGATAGTCGCTTTTTTTTTGTGATTTTAGGGTAACAGCTAATTTAGTGTCACTCATGATAAAAATAAATAAAAGTTTTTTAAGATTTAAGCCTTTTAGATTTTCTATGTTTTGGTTTTTTAAGATTGATGTTAAGTTTTTTATGTTTCAGGTTTTGTTTAAGTTGTAATAATTTTAATTTGTGTATTAAAATTATTAGTTTTTAAGTTTACGAGTAAGAAATAAGTTTATTGATAGGATTTTCAGGGGTGGAATTCTGTATTGTGATAATCACGCTGCGATTGTCGCATATCTATATTTGGTATTCTATATGGTGATTGTCACAGTGATAGTCGCTTTTTTTTTGTGATTTCAGGGTGACAGCTAATTTGGTGTCACTCATGATAAATATAAATAAAAGTTTGGTTGTTTCTTAAGATTTAAGCCTTTTAAATTTTTTATGTTTTGGTTTTTTAAGATTTATTATAATGTAAATATTAAAAATTGCGAGTTTTAGAATTAGAAGTCGCTAAAATTGCAAATGATTTAAAAATAATGGAACTGAATAAAAATTGCTGTGATTATGTGTTAATTTTTTTTTTAATAAGTTTGAATTTTATTTTGTTTTTCAATTACATATATACATATTTATATTAATTAATTATAAGTTTCCAACTGAATTTTACTCAAATGTGAATATAATTTTCTTTTTCATTTTATTAAATTAGTTGAAATGATTTTCACTTTATGTTTTTTTTTAGTATCTTAGTCAGCAATAAATTTTATTTTTGGTTTAAATATACATTTTATTAAATTACATTATTAAAAACATTTTTATAAAATTTACTTTTAATTTTTTTCTCTTTTAATATATAATCTTGTTTTTTTATAATTTCACTTTATTGATTAATAGCTCTAATAAAATTTTCAACTTATTTTTGTTTTCTATTGTTTTGACACTTTGACATTTAATAAATCACTTGTGCTGCCATTTTCGAATTGTATTTTTTAAAATGCTGCCGTTTTGTTAAATTATTTAAGTGATCGCAATACAGAATACCAAAAAATTTTAGTGTCATCTTTGACTGTCACAAGGGTGACTATCGTTTATCACAATACAGAATGCCACTCCTGATTTCAAGACCCTAGCGTATACATGATGTTGAAGCGTACTTGAAGCTTACTTGAAGTTTAAATTCTTAAGTAGAAGTTTAAATTTATTAATAAAGTAATCAAAGTGTAATTTAAATTTTAATTAATAGATTGTCTATTAATTGATATGCCAAAAATATGGTCCTTCAAAAATTGTCTTAATATTGGATTTTCGTTTTTTTAAATTCTTGAAATAAGAAATTTATTTTAGTTTAATAACTCTAAATAGAAAAAATAGTCAAAAAGTTTTTTTTGATTAGAATTTTAGTATTATAATAATAAAATTTTATCTCAGCATCTTAAACTAATCGGAAAATTTTCTTATGATAATAAAAATTAGGTAACCCTGTGTAATTGCACAAAAGTAATTTTATCTAAAAATATTTCAAACAAAATTAATACAAAATCTACGTTTTTTGTTTTTCCTCTTCTGTGAATTGGATTAGATTTCCAAAAAATTTATTTTTCATGACAAATAAATCTTTTATATTATTCACGTTATTTAAAAATCGATCTGACTTTATTACAAATACCCAACAATACTCAATAGAATTTGGAATAACTAGGTAGACTTTATTAGACCACCTGAAATTGGGAAACCTGATTGGCTGAATGGTATCTAAGATTGTATGAATTTCATTAAATTTATTGGAGTTCCCAAGAATCACCCAAGTAACACCAAATAAATATAATGTTAAATAACTCAATACCACCATCATCATAACGCCATAAACTTAAGAAAAATAACTTTATAGTTAAAAATGTAAAAGTTATAATTTATCCGTCGTCACGACTACAATACGACGTTTTATTTCATCAGTTGTCACAAATTTATTTTATATCTACTTTAAAACTTTTTTTACATTTTATAACTGTGACGCAACTATTAAAACATAAAATGGTCCGAAAAAACGTTATACCGACGACTTACTTATGACGTCGTAATATATCATATCTTTTAACTAATTAATTTAACATATAAAATTTATGTTAACCTGTCATTTTTATTCAGAGATGCAAACTTAGTGTGTTTTCGATTTCACAGTCATATAAGAAAATTTGGTTGTAATCAACTTTCTATACTTTTGTATTACTGACATTTTTACAAACTAATAAAAATATTTTGATGAGCAGTTTCTTCAGAAAATGAAGAACTTCGATTTCAGTTGAGAATACAAACAAATAATTAAATTATAAATGTATAGAGAGTGGGACGCTCCGACCTGAAAATCCGTAAAGGTGTGATTCCGGTAAGTGTTGAAGAGACATTGCGGGAGATATATTGCAGACGCAAAATATTTCTACAGAAGAAGATACGTCAGCTAATATAAAGAAATTAACCAAAAGACTTACGGTATTAAATTTTATTTTTTTCCTGCTTCACTACCCTTGGGAGCATAGGCCTTCCACAAAACTCTTCTATTTGAGTCTGTTCTGCGCTAGGTGTTTAATTTCACTCCACGTTCCATTGTTATTTTCTATTTCTTTATGGACTGATTTGTGCCATGTTTTCCGCGGACTACCTTTTCTTATTTTACTATGCGGATTTTAACCCTACGCTGTCTTTGTTATATTGTTCGTACATCTTCTAAGGGTGTGGTCTATCCACCTCCACTTTCTCTGCTTTATTTGTGTGCTTATTGGTTCTTGTTTGGCCATATCCCAGAGTTCATTGTTTCTAATTATTCTGGACCAGAATATTTTGCATATTATGCGTAAGCATTTGTTAGTTTTGCACCTGCATTTTCCTTACATAATTCTGGCTAATCAGCCATATGTCGCTACGCTACCATACAATAGCGTTGATTTCACGCAGGCATAATATATTTTAAATTTTGTGGCCCTAGCGATGTGAGATTTTCTCCCCACAGTCTGCAGTTTTCCGAAACTTATTATGAATTTTAATCGATTTTCCATATCTTCCTTAGTGCATTGTAGTAATTTGACTGCCGAGATAACAGAATTCGGTAACATCTTCTATTACTTCGTGGTTGATTCTACTGACGGAGGCACTATTTCTTGCAATAATTTTTAGACATTTTGTTTTGCAGGTGTTGATTTTTAGACCAACTTCTAACGCATTTTTTTCCTGCATTGTGTATAGGCGAGGAGCATATTCTAAGTCTTCTAGTCTATTTCTGAGGGTACATTTTATTCCCCGGACTGTGGTTGTTGCTTTTTTAATAACCTCATCAAGTACTTTGTTGTAAAGGCGGGGAGAGGGGGAAAGAAGGAGCTAGTTAGCTGCTTTGCTTTTCTTCTCTTCAAAGTTTTATTGTGTAATCATTGTGTTGTATTGTTATTTCGTACATTGACCTTGTTATGCTAATTATCTTGTTTGATATTCCCTTGCATGCTAAAAACTGCCATATAGTTTTTCGATTAATTGTGTCGAATCCTTTTTCGATATCAACGAACGTGATGTATACTGTATAGCGATGTATTCCATTCAACAGATTGCTCTATAATCATTCTTAATGTATTAAATTATAGTGGTCAGTGGTGTACTTTTATTTTTATTTAAAACTATAGATTTAAGATGAATTTAGAATGAATTAATTATTACCGGTTTGGTATTTAGGTTTGTTATTAAAATTTTTTTTGTGGCAATGTGTCGATAAAACTTTTGTTATACAAAATTATTCAGAATTTGCTAAACATTTATTTAGAATTTGCAAGTTTATTTGCAAAATTATAAATTTACTGTTTTATAATAGAATTTTTTTTTTGCAATAAATAACAAAAATTTTAAATTAAAAAAAAAAATGTTGATATTAAATTCATTTTTTTTTTTATTTATTTAGGAATTTAAAAAATAAACACAACACATATACATTAAGTAAACATTTGGCTGAACAAGTATCAAATGATTATAGAGATATATTACCAGTACTAATATTTAGACCAGCAATTGTAATACCTGTATTAGAAGATCCAATTCCTGGATGGGTTGATAATTGGAATGGACCAGTTGGTTTATGGTATATACAATTAAGTTATTTCAATTAAATTATTAAAAATTAAATTTTTAGTGCTGGAATTGGTGCAGGTGTTGTTCGTACATTTTATGCAGATCCCACAGTATATTCAGAATATACACCAGTTGATAGTTCTGCTAGATGTATGATTGTATCTGCGTATGCTATGGGTACAAATCAAGCAAGGTATTTTTGTTTTTTAAATTTACTTATTTACTTTGCAAAAAAGTGTATTTAAATTTATTAGTGGTAGTTATTTGGAGTTCTTACATTAAGATATAATTTTAAGATTTTGTTAATCAAATTAAAATTAATATTTTGTACAATTTTATTTTTTAGAGAAACCGATGATATTCCTGTTTATAACTGTTCAAGAACATATAAAAATCGTCAGGTAACATTAGCGGGTCTTGAAGTACTTAAAGATAATCCAATGGCAAATACTTTATGGGCACCAGATGGTACTATGACATCATCTCCACTATATTTTCATATTAGGGTAAATTTTAAAATCAATATTTAAAAAAATCTTAAAATTAAAAAAATTATTTTTGTTTATTTTTTTATTTGATATTTTAAATTTTTTATTTGTTAACAGTTCCTTCTGTATCAAATTTTACCAGCATTATTTGTTGACACAATGTTGTTAACATTTAGACAAAAGCCATTGTAAGCATTTTATATTGTTTGTTTTTTTCGAATTCTGTAATTTTATAATTCAAATTATTATTTTCAGTTTATTTAAGCTTCAAAAGAAAGTCTATAAGTCATCAAGTTTTATGGCACCTTTTCTTCAAACACAATGGAATGTGAATACAACTAATGTCAGGAAATTGGATTTAATAGTACCGAAGGAAGAATTGTAATTATTAAAATATTTTTATTTTTGTTTTTAATTAAATTTCTAATAATTGTTTTATTTACTTTTGGATACAGAGATGAATTTTGTTTCTATGAGCATATGAGATTTGACTTGTATAGTTATATGAAAAATTGTATAACTGGTGTTAAAAAGAATTTATTAAAGGAGCCCGAACAATGTACACAAAAAACACTTTTGAAATATCAATCACTGATTATTGCTGATAAAATTATTAGAATTCTATTTTATATTAGTATTGCATATATTGTATATCGTTTTTTAGTTACAAAAGTATTTTAATTTAATTAATTATATATATATATATGTATATATATATGAATATATTATGTAAATAAATAAAGAAAAAAAATATAATATCTTTTTTATTTTTTTTGTATTTTAATTTAATTGGGTAATTGTGTAAATATATTTATACATTCATACATTTTAATGTGTATAAATTTAGGAAATTTTATTAAAAAAAAAGAAGAAATTAAAATAATTAAATAAATTTTAATTTTATTGTAAGTAAATATTGTAGTTTTATTTTTATTTTTTATTTGAAATTTAAATTGTGTTTAACCCTAACAAATTGTGAGCTGAGCATATTGATTTTTATTATTTGCTTATACATATGTTTTCAAATGCAGAATTACTAGTCTCAAACCCCCGCAATAATTTTACTGTATGAACCAGGATATTATGAATTTATGTAATACAGGGGAGTTTTATACGTCCTACACTTTTTAATTGCTACATAAACAGTTTTAATGAACTAAATCCACAGGGTCAACTGTTTCTACATGCTGATGACCTTGTAGTTATATGTAGTAATACTATAATAGTAATACGAATTTAGAAATAAACATGAATTATGACCTAATTACAATATATAAATGGATGTGCAAACACAAATTGACTATAAACATAAAAAAAACATAGTATACCGGGTGTTCCAGACCATGCGTATAAGCTTTTTAAGAGGGGAAGGAGCCGTTATTTCAAAACTTAGAATTAAAAAATACCCCTTCCAATTTAAAAATCTCGATTTCGGCCAATTTCGGCGATTTTTTATCTAAAAAAACCGATTTGCGGTCCTTTCCGAAAGTTGAAAATACCACCAATCGACAGAGCACCCTCGATTTAGCAAACAAATTTTTTTCTAACTTTTAAAATAACGGCTCCTTCCCCTCTTAAAAAGCTGATACGCATGGTCTGGAACACCCGGTATATATTTCAAGTCTAAACATTTTGAGTTTTTAAATCTGCTTTATAACAACATGAAAATTCAAAAAACTGACGAATATAAATATTTAGGAGTCGTAATAGATACTGAATTGAGCTGGAAAACACAAATAAATAATCAAATTGAAAAAGGTAGGAAAATAGCAGGTATATTCAGAAGAATTCAGAGAACTCTGTTTTTTAGCGTATTCCATAGTTCATTTGTATGCCATTGTGGGATGGGGAAATATGAATAAAACCAAATTGAAAGTAATGCAAATAATTCAAAACAAAGCAATAAAAAACATCTATGAACTAAAACAAAGAACATCAACACAAGAAATACATAAAACACACAAAATATTACCGCTGCAGCTGTATATACAGAAAATGCTCTGCACACAAATACATAAAATGCTTACTGGGACCATCAATACAAATACAATTCTAAGAACAATAAACGGGTTACACCAAAACAATACTAGAACATCGCATCTGCTTCAATTAAATAGAGTTGCCAGTGGTATCAGAAATGATTCGATTTACAATAATGCTGTCAAAGAATACAACAAGCTGCCGATGAATTTGAAAAACATGAACAACACTCAATTCAAAACGGAATTAAACAAATATTTTATTTGGCTTCCACCACGATCACAACATAATCGAGATATAATTAGCTGCTGGTGCTTGCTTAGTTTCAATATGTGAAGTGATTTTTAAGCTATTTTTAATTACTAAAGCCACTGTTCTCTCAATTTTCAATTTGTTTTATTAATTATAATTATTTTGTAAATTTTACCGAACATAATGGCCCATATTTTGATAGTCATCTCATAAAAATGAAAATGACAAATTTCAGATCATTTAAATGATTTTTGAGATTTCGATAGTCGGGAAAAATGAAATGAAATTTGAAATTTAAATGAGATGATTTTTGTTTTAAAACGGGCAACACTTTCGTTTTTACGTGTTTTGGATATAATTAATAAAGAAAGAAATTTGATTTCGAAGAAAAAAGTGAAGTAAATGAAAAAAAATATGTCCAGAAGGTTTGTTCAATATGCAAATTAATATTGAATAGAGTAGAGCCAATGTGTTTGTATTCAACGGGACCGTGTCATATGAACTACTTCTTCCAGGTGGTGACTGCTGGAAAGTGCCAAGTTCAAGAAATTGAGCAGCCTCAAGCAAAAATATATCCTGTTGAGCAGCCTCCAAGCAATAATATGGTGCGGGTTCCACCTCACAAAGCCCTCGAATTTTTTTTTTTTTAGCTTGTCTTCAGTAAAACTCAAACTCAGTAAGTTAACTCAATCAAACCAAAGAGAAAGTACACCATAAAAATCAAAATAGTTTAGCTCAGGTAATCTTTCTATAATATTGATTCGTAGTATTATCCAGAATCAGATTTTTGCTTGTCCACTTTTTTTGCACTTTTTACAATTATTATGACAAAAAACTAGAGATAAAAAAATTGCTGGAAACATAACGGAATCAACATTTAAAAATCAAAATAGACGGTTCGAAAAAACTATATTTATACATTCAACAAAAACTTTTTTTGGACCTATTAGAAACAAAAGGTCGAAAAGTTACTCTCTTGTTGTGTGCTAAAAAGAAATATTTAAGATATGGTCGAATTTCATGAACGTTTTTTCCTACACATTACAATAACAGTATTTTGCGAAAATCACATAATAAAAGTTACATCACCCATCAATGTTAAACTATTATTGTTAAATTGAAGGGTGCTATTCAGATGCCCTGCGTAAAATAAAATTACTTACATTTAATAATTTAAAACATTCTAGAAAAAAAAAAATTTTCCCAAAAAGTTATAGGTTCTGATTAGTTTTTTTTTATTGGTCATTAATACCCAAGTGATTAAAAAAATTACTGTTACAGTAGCGTTTAACACAGCAATTCTCTTCTCTGGAATACTCTGGAACTTCTCTGGAATATTCTCTAGTTTTGGAAATACTCTTTCTAGGTTTTATAGAAATTGTATATCAGTTATGCTTGAACTTGTCATAACTTGTTAAAGTGTGATGTCTTTTTTCGCTCAAGATGAATGAATATTAGTTTCTAGTATCTATCTGCTGATGTCTATCCTTCTGTTTTATAAGAGATGTTGGAGTTTTGATTCTTGAAGTTTCGATATCGTGAACATGTAAAGTTCATTGAACATTAATTTTTAGAATATTATTTTGGCCATGAATGTACACTGTTCGTTTAATCCAACTGTTTTTATATAAATTTTTCAATTCTCCATTTTGAATTATTTGGATTTCATCTATATATGATATTACTAGACGCTGTACCCCATATTTTAATACCATAGTTAGCATGACTGTGAAAAAGAGCATAAGAGACCTTTTAACTGCATGAGGTAATATATACGAAATTTTGCCAAAAATACCTACAATAGCACTCAGCTTTTTTCTTAGATACTCTGTATGCCATCTTCCATTTAAATTGTGAATCTATCCAAAACAAAGATGTTTAAATTCCCTTACTTGATCCAATTTTGTTTCTAAAATTTTTACATTTAATAACGGTGAAAATGAACCGATCATATATTTTGTATTAATTGTTAATTTATTTGTGATCCATTCGTTAATCACTTCTAAATCCTTACTCTATTTTGATTCTAGTTCGCTAAAGGTTTTTGCTTGAAAAATTAGGCAGATTTCGTCAGCGAACATGAAAATTTCAGCTTCAATTTCCAGTCTTTGCAATGTTTCAATATAGATTGTAAATAACAGTGGTTCTAAAATACTACCTTGAGGTACACCAAAATTTATTTTTTTTACATTGCTGGAAGATGTTGCTGGATTTGTTTATATTGAGTACGAGAACTAAGATATGAAGCAAACCAATTGTATGCCATTCCTTAAACGCCAAAACTTTGAAGTTTCTTTAATAATATTCCATAGTCAACTGTAAAAAAAGCTTTTGCCAAGTCCATGAACAGAACTGATACAAATTTATTTTAATTTTTTAAATTTTTAACACAATTTACCATATCTATCAATGCGTTTGCGGACTTGAGATTTGTTTGAAGCCATATTGTCTTTTGGATAAAAAATTATTTTCGCTTATAAATTTACTTAATTGATTATTAACAACCTTTTCCAAAACTGTCGAAAAAATTGGTTCTAGGCATATTGGTGTATAATTATTTAGATCTGCTTTATCACCACTTTTAAAAACTGGAACTACTCTTCTTTTGTTTACCAATATAGAAAATGGTTCGCACAAGTATTCGCTACTAGCGTACTAGCTTTTAGTAATGATACGAACATGTTAAATACATCAAGACACATAGACTTTTTTGAGTCTTTAATTATTTCAAACATTTCTTCCTTTGTAACATATTTGAGTTCTAATGACAAACGTGTGTTCGTTCTAATAGAAAATAATCTATCTTCGTACTTTTTTTTTAAAAAATAAATGTTTCTCCAACCGTTACAAAATGACAGTTAAGTTCATCTATTTTAGTATCTGCTATTTTTTTGATAATCCGTTTAATATCTTTATATCTTTGCGTTTTATTTTGCCACGTAAAATTTCATTGATGCATCTCCAAGTTTTAGTACTGCTGTTCATATTGGACTTGAATTTATTCTCGTAGTACGTTTTTTTTTTATTTCTACACAGACTGGTCACTTTATTTCCAAGAAATTTGTATTGTCTTTCTAAGTTTTGCTTATCAAAAATATTTATTTCAAAACCACACAAGCGTCCCTCGTGGCAAATTTCATTACTAAATGCTTGAGACCTGTATAAAAACCAGCTAAATATTTGTAATTTATTATATTTTCAAATTAAAGGATTGGCTTAGACCTTGAACCGGATTAAAAGAGCACGGCAATTATGTAACTACAACGTTACCCTTTTTGATCATGAACAACTGCGTAATTTAAGAATTATATTTTTAAAACTGTGGACAAAAAAACAAACTTTGACTTTTATTGGTATACAAAAATAATATAATCAATATGTAAAATTATTAATATTTATTTGGCAAAATTTATTTATTTATTCGTTTGTTGTCTTCCAAACTGATGACAATGAAAATTAAAGCGATAAAAGAAATAAAATTGTTAACGAGGCTTTAGTACATAAATATGAAAAAAAACTTATAAATAAATAAATGTGAAAAATTAAAATTTTTCTGTTCAAGAAAGTCTATAGAGCATTTTTAAGTTAGGAAGTATTTTGTTAAGTTCAACAAACTTTTATAATACCACTTTAATAAACTTTAATACTATCTATAAAGTTGTCCTTTATTTTAAAATACTACAAACATCTACACTCAAAGAATATAATAAAATTTTTTTGTGAAATCATAAAATGCAATCATAAATTTACACCTATCCTAAAATGCATACCCGTATATACAAAAACGTTAAATTAAATATCATAAAAACAACAAGGGGAATGCAGTAAATGTACATATGAGAAAAATTTTCATTTAAAAAAACAACCAAAAGAAAAATACATGGCAATTTAGGATAAAAAAAAACAAAAATAGAACAAAAACAGAAAAAACTGCAAATTTTTTGTTGAAAAAAAAATAATAATAATGGTGTTGACAGTATTACTACATTGTGTTGTGACAGTATTATTTTTATAGCACACTTTTAAAAGAATTATGACTTAAGTACTGTGACAGTAAAGTTATTTTTATAAGAATTATTTACTCGACTCAGATTAAAAATGATGAAATGATGCATATGTATCTTAGAATCAACAAAAGCAGCTTATATTTTTTTTTTTATTTATTAAAGGATTCATTTTTTATGCTACAATATATTTATTATGTAATTAGTGTAAAGAGTTGGAATTAAAAATACATTTTGTAAAAATAAATGCTTTTGTATTCATTCAAAAGTTTATGAAGCTTGTATCAAGTTAAAATAAAACTATGCAATTATTTTTTTTATTTATTAATTGTTCGTGGTTAAATATTTCCATTGACAACAGATTGAACAATGATTTAGAAAATGGATATTCACTACTATATAAATTAAAATTAACCAATTTGCAATAGTATAAGTAAAATATGTAACTATTATGTATTAGGATATAAAAAACAATTAAGACAATTAGTTAGTCACAAGATGTTGCTTCGAAAATATCGATTGGCAATCAAATATTAAAAATGATAAGTGAACGCAAACCAATTAAATTATTTAATTTAGTTAGGTATTTTAAAAGAAGAATGATAGTAATCCGTCGTCACCACAATACTGGCTGAATGAGGCTCGGTAGCTATCCCCATCACGACATTGCAAAAACGAACTGGGCCATTACTTATTCGGTTAGCAAACTACTTTTCAAACATTTCTTTATTTTTTTTGCTGCCCTCAATCAACGGAACCCAATTTTTGGATCAAACCTTAACAATCAGAGAATATTTCTGATGACATTTTGAATAGATGATAAAACGTCGTAGATTTGAAAATTTTCATTATTGACAATTGTATCTTGTAGATTTGAAAATTTTCATTATTGATAAGTACGATTGGGACGTACTTATTAAGTCTGAGTTTTTTTTAAGACAACTAACGAGAATATTACCAGGTATTTAAGTAAAATGTATCTTATCAAAAGAGACAAAATACTATTCTCTATGAAAGAACTTAATCCTAAAAGAGAAAAAAGTTTTTAGTTCGCCTTCAGATTTATGTTAAGGTTCACTGGTATATAATTGAATAAGTAAAATAATAAATAATTCAATCGTCCTATTCAACTATTTGTCTACAAAATTATGACTGTTTGTTTGAAGAAATGTTTTCACTCCGAACAAGCAAATTGATTCAAGGTGAATGAATTCATTAACTTGCCTCCAAGTAATATACCAATTAATACACAGCACATCATTGGCTATGACATGTGACAACTAATCACAAAGTCTTGTGTTCGAATATCGTTCAAGAATAGCTGTTGTAAACTTTATCAATTATTCTTTGAAATTAATTTGGACTAATATTTTACAATAGATGTATGATTCCAACATTCGAAATTAGTTGATTTAAAAAAAGATTGTAGGTGGTAGTGTAAGCTGAGTATGTACGTAAAAAAGGTGGGCAAATAAAACTACAGCATTCAGCTTGCTTGTTGATAATTGGAACCATGAGGATAATATCCACCGCATCATTAGAGACTCTGTTTCATCTAGAGCCGCTTCATTTCTTTATACAAAAAGAAGCAATGACTCATACCTACAAATGTATTACTGGTGATAATCCACAAATTAAAATGTGCTACACCAAGAACTAGTTCATGTACTCCAGAAGGATGATACACTTTCGATAGCATTATCCGACTACTGCTTGCCAAGAAATAATATTCAGAAACTTTTCAATATAATCATGCCAAACCGAAGTTTTCCCAAATTATCATGATCTAAAAATTAGAGAAAGATCAATGTTATCACCATTGTAAGTTCATTCTTGCCATCTTTCAGCCTATTAACAGCTCTTTTTAAGTTTCTATGAATTGGTTTATAAGTTCGTCTATATCATCTTAGATATTTTCGTTCGACCAATGAAGTTTTTCCATGCCCCCCACACTAATATTAAACCAAATTGGGCACCCATAATTACACAACTTTTGGACGTATACAACTTTTATAGCACAATAATTTTACTTTTAGGTACACTTAAATATTTTGAATAAAAGAGTTTTTGTAAAGCTATGAAAATCTTGTTAGCTTTTTTTCTATGTGATCTTTGAATTTAAATAAATAATTAAACTTAACCCCAAGGTAGCCCAAGGAAACTGTTTACGTTATTAAGTTTTTCCCAATCTGGATCTTTTAGATACAAATTTTTACAATTTCTTCGTATTGCACGTTGTGTGATACTTTATCCGTTGTATTCCTGAATAGAACAGTTTGACATTTATCCGAATTAATTTTCAATCTTCAGCAATCCCAATTTTTTGAAACTTTATTTCATAATTTTTGTAAATCCTGTTGCGTTGTGTTTTAAATTTTTGTTGGCGGTATATTTGGTTCTGTCGTCCGCAAAAGCAATACTATGATTTAATCTTAAGCTTCTGTTTAGGCAATCCAGGTAATTGCTTCTTATTTATAATTATATTAAATAGAATTGGTGAATTGATATAATATTAATTAGATAAATGCGGTGAGGTGTATTGGAAGTTTGTAGTTCAATAACTTGTGTATAATTCTATCCAAACAGTGTCAAATAAAAATGTGGAACACTTCAAGATTTTGCGTGTCATCTTTGCGCAGTTGCTAATGCTAATCTTCTCTGTATCGTTCCAATTTTAGTATATGTTCTGCCGAACCAGAAACACATAAGTATAGTTAATCTCCTTTTTTAAGTACATAAATAGTACAAGGAGACCAACATTATTACTATTATTTCACGACTGTAGACGAATGAGAATAAACTTGAGATTAAATTGCACCACGAGTTTCATTTTCTTCTACAAATAACTAAACTATATCAAAGTGCTCTGTGAAATAATAAAAACAAAAAAAAAAAATTTGAAATTTTAATTAAAAGAATGACCGATAGATGAAAATAAAAAAAAAATAAAAGTTTTTTTGAGATGCCAAAAAGTGAATTCAAAACCTTATCTTGTTATTACTTTTTTGTTTTTTGATTTTTACAAAGTAATTTCTTTGTAGACGTTATTTTACGAATCCTTGGGGCTATAAAATGCAAATTTTTTATAAAACAGTTAAGATTTTCACACCAACAAAAACTACAGAAATTAATGTCCATGCCCCTGAAAAACAAAGCAATGAAGTCATTACAAAGAATATAAGAAACTAAAATAACCAAAAGTGTATAGAATTTTCTTTAAAAGTTATTCAATTTTATTTTTTATGGTTCTAAATGTAAATTTTCATATTTCTGAGTATATTTGAACATACATACTTATATATTACATACATACATTTGTCTAGTTACATATGTACGTATAATAATGTGACCTTTTTGAATTTTTTTAGCTCTTTTGTTTTGATTCAGTTGTTTTTTTTTGTTTGGATTGGCATAAAATTATTTTGAAAATCTGGTGTTCTAATATATTTTTTTTTTCATTGGTAATGTGGTTAAAATGGTATCGTTTGCAAATAGTTAATGTTGTGTCATCAAAAATTGTCTCGAGAATCAAAAACTTTCAACCGTCTAACAAAGAGTATCAATAATATACCCCCCATTGTCTTCTATTAGTTCATAAGCATAATTTTCAAGTTGATTTTAAGTAAATTGGTTTATTTGTATTGTGATACCAAATGGGCACCAAAACATATACCTAATATATTTGAAATCGAGTTTTTGTAAATTCATCATGTTCCGAAGTTGTTCTATTCAATTTTGATAAAAACAACTTGCTTAATTTTTTTTTTATCAGAAAGTACAGAACTTCTCTTAATGATGCTGAATTAACTTAACATTAAAGATGGGCTCGAATGTTTTTGACTATCGATTTTTCGAATATCGTTTCAACTAACGAGTAAACGATAATAAATATATTGAAATATCGTATTTATCGAATAATTTGTATTGCAAATAAAACTGATTTTATATAGCTTTGTTGAATGACAATTGCCGTTTTTGGTATAGCAAACGGAAGCGATAACATAAAAAAAGTAGAATAGTGTAGTTATTTATCTCAAAACTACCACACATATTCTCTTGGACCCATCGTTGACGAGAAGAAAAAATTGATCTTGTCTCCTCTAGCTCAATATGCATTTCTGTTAGACAATGTAAGCGTAGATGTAAGATAGAACACTTTATATGTTGGTAGTACTGGCCACTTCTTACTGTCAAAAAAATTATTGGTATATAAGCAAAATGTCGTTTATAAAATTTTTGGAAAATATTAGTGGGGCTTAGTTTTAAAATATTTTTTAAATAAAAAATAAATATAAATATATTTACGTTTTACATATTTTTTAGTTTAGCATAACAGTACATAAACAATAGTAAAACAGTAATAGTAAAGATGATTTTTTTTTTCAAAACAAAAACACAATTTTAATAATAATTTATTTAGTTAAATTTTTTGATAAAAAAATACAAAATACTTTGGCGAGATACTCTATCGTTTACAATTTTTGACGAGATAAAAAATGGCTATCTCAGAAATTACTCACGAGACTGTTTTGACATTTGCCGTCTTGGTAATTTGCTATCTCGTCTGTGGTGTGTAATAGAATACAAAACTGTCTCTTCAGAGATATTTTCACGCGATCTCGCGAGATGGATTTCGCGAGATGGAACAGAATATTGGTGAATATAATTTTGTAAAATAAATTATGGATAAACTTCTAGTCATGAATCAAAAGATGCAATACAATAACACATAATGGTCGAACAATACCTATAATTTTTATTAATTTTCACATATCAACTTTTAAGTTACACTAAGAAAAGATTTGTTGCTTAGGGATGTCCATATGTAAGGGATAATAGAAATAAGTCCTATTGTAAAGCTGTTATAAAAAACTATTAGTGCGGCTTCCGTTCTGGTAAATCAACCACCGACCAGGTGTTCGCTTTAAGGTAGATTCTTGAGAAGGCCCTCGATTTTCAAATCGATAAGCACCATGTTTTTATCGATTTTAAATCTGACTATAACAACATACATCGACCTGTCCTTTACGAAACAATGTTGGAATTTGGTTCATTGTCGGAATTTGAGCTGTGGAGAGTTGCAGGCACATTTCTAATACATTTCGAACGTGCTCCAAAGGGTTTTTTTTTGTTTTTGTTATTTCGAGTTCAAATGCCTTATGAGATTAAAGTCTCGCTTGTAGGATTTTGACCAGTGTTGGAGTATATAGTGCGACATTGATACGCATCGATTTATAAAATACGATTTGTAAAATATAGTGCGGTGTGAACACACAGCGCACTATATTTTACAAATCGGCGCAGCTCCTGGGTTTTGCTGATTACGTCAATATTATCGGGAAATAACGACGAAAATTCGTCGAAGCATTTACACAGATTGAAGAGTAAGCAGGTAAAGCGGGTCTTTTCATAAATTAGACTAAAACGAAATATATGCTGTCGACAAAAAAATTTCCTCATATTATCATTTATTCTTCGTCGCACTTATGATCCTGTGCCTGGCGAAGGGGTTTGGAGAAGAAAATATAATGCCGAACGATACCAGCTGTTCAACGACATGGATCCAGCCAAAAAAGGCAAAACAAAACGTCTCCATTGGCTGGTCCATGTAGACGGGAACGCGTCTACACCTTCGTTGGAGAAATGAAGTACTGGCAGATATGAAAAAACATGGAGAGATTCTTGCTCGTGACCGAAATCAGTAGAGGATGAGTTTGCGTCGAGCCCAAGGTCTGATTATTAGCAGTATCACAACCACAATCATTCATAAGCAGCAAAAAAGTAAAGGACCCAAATGTACTCCTTGAAAAGCCCAATGTTGCTAGAATAAAATAAGGTTTAACATTTTAAATTTAGTTCAAGTGTGACGACGTAGGTCAGTGATCTATTTCTCTACCTAAGATGCATGACTCAAATTCAATATTATCAACATAAGTGTTTTTGAATAAGTTCTTACAGTACTTCCTTTTTATTAAGTATATTATTTGCATCTGTTACTAATTTAAATTTTTCTTTTATAATTGTTTTTGCTTGAGTTTTGAGAGTTGAGCTCTAAAGTTGATTAAACTGAAATGTTAGAAGCATGCAAATCGCAAGTCTTTGAATGGAAGTTCTTCGTGAACTAGTTTGAACAATTCCAAAATTTAGAAAATGTTTTACAGTTGATATTAAATTGCGATTAAAAGAAGTCCCAAATTTATAACAGTAGCATTTTTGTTACACTTGCATTGAATAATAAATAATTAATAATTCAAAATCTAATTTTTATTATCCTTTAAAAACGGCAAAATAAGTTTAAATAATTTCAACCAGGAAATTATTCTGAAACCAATATATACATATTTGTGTTGTATCAAATTAGGGTCACTGAAATTCAACTTGAAAAAAATTAATTTGAAAATCAAAAGTGCCCTTTTTAATTCAATTCTACCTTATTTACATGAATAATATTTGAATTTCTTTCATTTTGTTTAATTTATTTCAATTCAGGTGCCCATGTAAAAGTATCTTTTTTAATAGTGTTGTTTATTCAATGCATAACTAGTTGTACAACTTATTCAACCTGATAAATAAGTGTGTCATTTGCTTTAATAAAGGCACCAATGAATAATTTGAGGTAAGAAAACTGTCACCCTAGAAATATTACAATTTTTTTTTTCCTTCTTTACGGTTTTTTTAAAAACCCCTTAAATATATTTTTCTGATAGATAACCCTAGTTTAATTTCTTTCATCTCGGATTATTTATTAATTACTTTAATTTTAACTTTTTTTTCTATTTTTCATTTTGTTGAATATTTAATCTTTTTTAAATAATTATAGATTCTTTCCTCTTTGTATGGTACTTTTATAATTTTTCTAACAACAATTTTAAACACCCTCAGTGAATCTAAGTGACAACTAAGCTATTTGAAATCATGTTTCCCAGCCTATCGTCGTATTTAATTAATTAATAATGCGGTTTAACTGGTACTACAACTGGTGCTATGTACAGGTGACCGATGTTATACGCTGACGAATCGTCCTGTATGTTATAGGACTGTCCTGTTTTTTAACAAGTTGTCCTTTAAGATTACTTTGCTTAATTCATTGTCAAAAAAATGGTATGAGTTACTTGTTCAGCACATTTTTGAACAACTGTATACAAACTGCATTGGAATGTCTACCTATTCATTGTTTCAATGCCTCTGCCTCAGAGATATCAAATTAAAATTTGTTGGGCGGAAAAAGAATTGTTTTTGTCTCTCACCACCAAAAATTTTCGCGAAATTTTCTGTATTATTCGCGAATTACAGGCTGGCTGAATAGTGGTTTTTATGAAATAAAAATTAAGGAACATTTAACAAATTTTTACCAGACCTGAAGTGATTACTTAAATCAGTGGGATAAAGCTGTTGGTAAAAGTCTGTAAAGATGTAGAAATTTTTGATTTAATGGTACTCTTACAAACCCTACCATCTTAGGATATCTTTTTCTTATCCAAATAAATTGAAGAATGAGTTAAAATAAATAATTTAGGTTTACTAAGATTTTAAATGAGTGAGCTTCTTCAAAAATTCTACAAAAATTGATAAAATAGAAGATTATATATATGGAAAATAAAAAAATATATCAGTAGAAAAAAATATAACTGAAATGTTTAGTAATTTTAAGGAAAAAATATGGCGAAACCTGTTGAATTTTGTTTCC
Organism: Argyra leucocephala; assembly: GCA_963942445.1. NCBI lineage: Eukaryota > Metazoa > Arthropoda > Insecta > Diptera > Dolichopodidae > Argyra > Argyra leucocephala. Next base: position 66,116,305 of record OZ012680.1, read on the forward strand.
ATTAGCTGCTTCAAATGGTCCAACCGTAGGTTGAATAATGATTAATACTTGAACAGGGGTAAAATCACAATTAAAATTAAATTCAGATGCAGATAATTACGAAATGTTAAACTTTAGAATTTTAAGATATTTTGAGCAATAATAAAAAAATTTCGTCTTGTATTTTACTTTCTAAAAAATGGTCACCGTACCGATGTAGCAAGCTTGAAAGACAAATTTGGGTTGTTACGGTTTTGATAGTAGTACTCGGTAATTTATCAAACTCCGGCTATGAAGTATTAATTTTTGTTTTTGGCTTCCATGTTGAATTGAAATGTTTATTATAGTCGTAAGCACTGATGAAGGAAGTATTTTGCTTCCGAAATATCGGTATTTGCAGTCAAATATTAAAAATTATTATAGTGAGCGGAAACCTGGCAGCAATTAAATTATTTAGTTTTATTTAGTTTAGGAAAATAGATCAATACATTATTAATTTTTCGGATCTTATTACATTCTAAATGACTATAAGGTTCGAAAAAACGTTTAGATTAGTGTGAGAAGGGTAAGTCAAAAAAGTAAAATTTAAGAACAAAAATATTTATTAATTCGTAATTTTCTTGCAACGATCGAGTCTACATCATGTCTTAATAAAAGCTAATCAAACATTTAGATGAATAATTGGTTTTGTATTAATGCAAGAAATAAAAATTCAGACGATTAGTAATTGGGAAGGCTAAAATAAACAATAAATTATATAAGATCTATTCTGTAGAGTTACTTCCTTACTTGCTGGACGCTACAGACCTCGAAGGTCCTGGGCCTGACGCAAAATTGTCCTCCACTGATTTCGGTCATGATCGGAATCTCTCCAGTTGGTGATTTAAAGCTTTTTCATATCTGCCGATACTTCATCTCTCCAACGAAGGTGTGGCCTCCCTCGGGTACGCGTTTCCGAGGTTTGGATTCGAAGAGTTTCCTAGCCGGAGCCTTTTCATCAATATGCTCTACATGGTCTAGCCAAAGAAGACGTCTTATTCTGACTTTTTTCTTAGCTAGGTCCATGTAGTTGAACAGCTGGTATAGTTCGGCATTGTATCTTCTTCTCCGAACCCTTTCGGCAGACACAGGACCATAAATTCGACGAAGAATTTTTCACTCAAAGATACCAAGTGCATGCTCGCTTGCTTTTGGTAATGTTCACGATTAAGAACCATATAGCAGCACCGGAAGGATAAGCGTTTTGTATAATTGTGCCTTGGTATTTTGGGACAGGAGCTTTGAATCCAGCTGTTTGGATAAAACGAAGTTGCAACGGCTTGCAAGGGTAATTCTTCGCCTTATTTCAACATCGATGTTATTGGTAGAATTGATGTTGGTTCTAGGGTTGATAAAATCCCGAACTACCTCAAACTGATATGAGCCGAGAGTGATGTTGTGAGGACATTTTATTTGTCGACAGCATATATTTTGTTTTATTCTCATTTAAGAGAAAACCCGCTTTACCTGCCTCGTCTTCAATCTGTGTAAAGGCTTTGATGACTGCTCGTCGTGATGTTCCGATAATATCGACGTATTCAGCGAAACCCATGAGCCTGGGAACTGTTTTACATAGCATCCGCTGGTAAGCAGGCCAAAATTGTAAGTGCGCCAAAATCCTTAAAATTTTCGTTTGGCGTAAGGCTGACTCCATTACCCGTACAAATTACATTGATACGATCTCTAGAGACACAGTTTTATTTTTTGTTGATATACCTACTTCCACATGCTCAGTGAAAATTAAATCTCCCTCGTTGAACACGAAGAGCAGCATTGCTGCACCGTAGAAATTCCTAGATGGCAGAAGACAAATTATGAAAATTCGTTTCTCAAACGCAACATCTCGAATGTTGGAAACAAATTCCATCTTATGTGTACCCCAAACATGATAAATTCTTTATTTATTACCTACATAAAATTAAGACGAACATTAACACTTTCGTTTGTAATCGTTCTATTTTCCTACTTTTTTAACTTTTCTTTCCCGTCAAATGTACCAATCGGTATTAAAGGTGTTGTATAAAAATATGCTATATATAAAAAAAACAAATACTAGTCAGTACTAGGTATTTGAAAAGACATTGAATATTTAGACTTGTAGAGACACACATCAGATTTAGTGAATGCTGAAATAACTTGATACAGCAAAGAATATGTAGTTTCTATCGAATACTGGCAGAATTTCTCGAAGACAGAGTTGTGAACCTATTTTCTACTTATTATGTACTGTTGATATTCTAAAAATGATATTCTAATAAAAGTGATACTACTGGCCGATTTTATAATCTTTTTTTATAATAAATTTGTCGCTATTGCTTTGAGAATTGAGAGGTATCTTAAATTAATTTTTAACAGATTTATAATTTACATGCCATTAAATAATTATTTTTGATGATTAAACTATGGGTCAAATGTATTAAACTAACTAAAACTATCTAGACTATCTAGAGTGATATAAGATTCGATTATTCTATACTGGAACCAAATTTTTGTAGACATTTTTTTTTTTTGGTTTGATGTTTTAAAAATATATTTTCTTATTATCTTTTCCTTTTCCTTTTTTTTTTTTTTAGTTTTATTAAATATTTTCTTTTGTATTCTTTTTTTTCAACAAACAACCCTTTAGGGGACAATAACAGTAAATTGTTAAGTCAATTGGAAAATATTTTTCGATATTTTCTTTTTCCTGTGGGTTTTGATTTTTCTTTCTTCTCTTTATAAATTGTCCTTTTACATAATATATATATTTACATATATATATATATATATATATATATATATAGTATTTTTCCATATTTATCATATTGAATGTGTACATAATATATTTTTTTGGTTAAACTTTTTTTGAGTTATTTTTATTTCTATCATATTTGTTTCAATTTATATTCATATGTATATCATTATACTGAAATTGAAAGTTGATCGGTAAATGGTTTTATGTCCTTAAAATAATATTTTTTTGTCAATGTATATGCATTATTTAATAAAATAATAATAATAACAATAATAATAAAAATATAAAAACATACAATTGATATTTATACTATACCGTTACAATTTACATTCTACTTCATTATGATTTCACAATTTAAAGTTTTTTTTTGTTTATATTTCTCTTTTGTCTCTTTCTTTCTCATTACATTTTTGTAATATGCTGATATTTGTATGCTGAGTCAAAGTTACTTTATTATTGTAAATGGATAACCTTTGTTATTATTATTATTTATTAAATAAATATTTGTTATTATTTACATGAATTTGGTATTTTGTTTTAAATTAATGATTTATAAAAGAATGGGGGAGTTGGAGAATTTTAAGTTAGAATTGAATAAATTATATTTTGAGAATTTCTTTAAAAATATTGATTTTAAATTTGTTGAGTTGATAAAATTTTATACAATTTAATGTAGAATTAAAAAACAAAATTACGATTTAATTAGAAAGTTATTAAACTACAGCATTAATTTTACTTTATTTACCAAGCAACTTACAATACATATTATTTATTTATTACATTTTAGGTTAAGTTAAATTAATAAAAGATTACAAGTTAAGAAAGAAGAATAATAGCTTTAATAAAGAAAAAAATAAATAAACATAACTTTAGAAAAAAAAGAATAAAAATGAGAAAAAAATAAAACAAAAAAAGGAATAGAAAAGGACTAAAAACTTATTCAAATTAAAAAAAAAAAAAAATCATTTAACATAATTGTCTTATTTTTGTCGCAGAATTTGAATTTGAATTAAAAAGTACCCCTTCTCATTTAAAAATCTCGATTTCGGCCAATTTCGGCGATTTTTGGTCTTCAAAAACCACTTTGCGGTTCTTGAAAATACCACCAATCGATAGAGCACCCTCGATTTAGTTAACAAACTTTTTGTTAAATTTTAAAATAACGGCTCATTCCCCTCTTAAAAAGCTGATACGCATGCTCTGGAACACCCGGGTATATTATAGCTCAAATATAATTTGAGCTACGACGATAACATAATAATGTAATCTATAAAAATATACTAAAGACAAGGGATATCATAGGATACATGTCCATGTGACACAAATATAAATTATTCTTTAAAAATTGGTTTGTTAGTAGTAGGTTAATTATGAGTTACATGAAGACATCATTCTATTTAATGGTTCATACCTTCCATAATTAGTTCTATGAAACAGTAATGTAAACATATTATTCGATCGTAATCTAGAATTAGAACAAAAGTTGAGTTGAAGCAGTAATTGGGTAGAAGAAATGTTCCCTTTGACTAATTCGGTTAAAAATACTATATCAGCGACAGTTCTACGTTTTTCAAGTATATTGAGATGTAATAAATTAAATCTGTGCTCATATGGTGGTAATTTTATTGGATTTTGGCATGGAAGATTGCGTAAAGCAAATCTAAGGAATTTTTTTTGGACTAATTCCATTCTGTGTATATATATACATTGTAAAAGCGAGGACTGCGCGAACTCCGAAGACATCGTAAATCTAAAAGACACTCTATATCTACGATTTGAGAGGTAAGAAAATATATAATATATATTATATATTATATAAATTAGCTGCAAAATATCAGATATTTTCAAAATTTTATACAAAAACTTTAGAATACTTCGCATAATGTATATGTTAGTGTGTCGTAACTATACTTACGCCCAAATAGAATAATGTCACCGATTGAAAATAAAATTATAATATACTGTAAATATTTCATATATAGCTATAAAACTTGTACTCCATATATTTTAACGGGAAAAAGATCTACGATATTCATATTTTTCTTTTTTTTTTTTAATATTCATTTATTTAGTATTAAATACTATTGAATTATAATTTAAAAATTTTAAATTAAAGCTTATGTTTAAATTCGGTAAAAAAAATTAAAATGAATTTGAAAATTTAATTAAGAAAAAATTAGCAAAATAAAGTTTGTGATTACATCGGAAATTTTACGTTTGAGCTGACAAAATATATTGTGTAACTTTAAATTTGAATTTATTGTAGTTTCTTTCCAGTTTCAAATCTGTGAGTAATTCATTAAACATCTTTAGACCACCATACATTAATTGATTTTTCGCAATTTCATTTCTAAAAAAATCTAGTCTAAAGTTGAATATATTTCTTAATCTATAATGTTGAACATCTTGAGCATATATGAGTTTGGAACTAAGATAATTCGGTAACAATCTATTTTTCATCTTAAATACAAAAAGTAGTACTACATGTACTATACATGTACATTACTACTCTATTGCAAAAAAGTTATCTCTTGTTTGGTTTTTTAAAGCGTTTTAGTACTGGATAATGATTGAATATTTTTTGTGAAAAACGCAATAATTTAACCATCCTTAATGTACTAAGGAAGAGTATAAGGCTCGACTTAATACCACATAAATGCGTAAACTTGCTAGTTAATCTGCTTCATCTCATTTTTCATAAATCGGTTTCGTTTGGCATATTCCATTTGTTGATAAAGGATCTGTGGAAAATTACCGTGGTACAGTTATTCTATCGAATATTCGAAAACTTTTCGAGCAAATTTAGTAAGTTTAGTAAAATTACACCAAATTTAGACACAAAATTAAATGAAAAACAAAATGGATTCAGAAAAGGATGATTTACAAACCTTTTAGTTTACGCATCTGATATTTTGAATAAAATTGAAACTACTGTTAGGCACTATACACGACAACACTATTCCACTGTCAAACTACATTTATCTTCTTCTGTCAACCACATGCTTTCCACATGTTTTAAAAGTAGATTTCTGTTTGGGGTTTCGTGCGAGCCGGTGACTTATAATATATTTTGTATTTATCTAAATAAAATAAAGGTTTTATACAAGTAGTGTTTATAAATTTCTACACTACTAGTTATCAAATTGATATTATTTTTCGAAAGCCTTTAATTGAGTTAATCACAGCATTTTGTCCAAAAAAACTCATAGCAATTTATATCTATGGGACTTTTCTTGTTTGGCTCTACTTTTATCTTATTAAAATGTAAAATACAAAGGCTTATTGTCGAAAACAATTAAGGTCACGTCGAGATAATACCTATATGCGATATTAACCACATTACATTCGTTGATGATCAAACCATTGAGAATGATTCTGGATACCATGTTACTTCAGTCAAAGTAACATTTCCTTTTAATTAGAACTGAACATTCAGAAATGTAAAGTCATATTCTTAACGCTAAAGAGATCCACTATGTTTAACAATTACACAATTGATAATACCATCCTAGAACGACAATTAACAATTACACAATTGATAATACCATCCTAGTATAGTGGATCGTATAAAGTGGATCTTGGGATTCTGTTGGATGATAAGCTTAATTTTAAAGGAAACTTAAATTTTAGCTTTTATTAAAAGAAGAGCAAAGAAATTCAATAACATTGCTTGAATTAAATCACTTTTTCTGTTACTTAGTTCGATCTATTCTAGAATATGGATCCATTTTGTCAATGTCATTCCAATAGAATCGAATCCATTCAAAAACAATTTATTTTATTTGCCTTAAGAATTAATCGGATTTTTATTTGTTTTTGAGTGATAGGTAATTAAAATAAAATAATTTAATTGTTACCAGGTTAAATATTTGATTGCAAATATCGATATTTCGGAAGCAACATATTCCCTTCATCAATGCTTGTGACTAACTAATTGTCTTAATTTTTTTTATATTCTAATCCCTTAACTAATTTTACCTGTATTTTTGCTAATTAGTTTGTCGTTAATTATAATTGACAAACATTTAGGGACCTGCGCAGTAGACACCTTTTCATTTTATTTCGATTCTCCTACTCATTAATGAACTTCTAATATAATAATTGTATATAAAACAAAAATGCGCACACAGTTGAAAATTTTTTACTCATATGATTTTATTATTCAGCAAATACATTATTCGTGAGTTCTTATTAAAATAAAAAAGAAAAACAAACAAAAATATAAAAAAAAACAAAAAAAAATACAAAAACAAAAAAAAATCAGTTGAATTCTTCATATGACGGGCAATTTCATCTTTACATAATAGAGTCAAAGTAGCTATCTATAATTATAATTGACAAGTATTTTAACTTTATATTATTTTTTCAATTTACCAAAAATATTCTTAATTTTTAAATAAACACCGTTTTGATTAATGAAAATATAGACTCAAATTTTATTAATTCTCTTGCAGAATTGTGAGCTTAATCTGTTTCAGAATTACATACATATTTATATACCTACAATTTTCACCAAAATTAATTTTTTTTACTTTTATGAAATTACGTATCTACATAAATTTACTTCACTCATATGTAAATACGTAGTATATAGTATATATACATTTGCAGTAGAAGATACAGCATTGATTAGATGTACAATAATAAATGTAAATTGAAAATTTTTGATTTAAACTTTCAAATCAAAATTTTTTTATTTGTATACGTACATAATATGTATACAGGTACCATGCAATATTTTATTATTTTTGTTTGAATACATAACATTCATAACTAACCGCCAATTTTTATTGTACTATAATATGTTCATCATCTATATCACGTTTTCATTTTATTTGGATTCTTCTTAATGAACTCTTAATATGTAAATAAGCTATATATATGGCCGAAATGCGCATACGGATTAAACAAATTTCTATTTGGTTTTATAATATTCAAACTTTTAAGTAAAATAGAACCCTTTTGTGTCATTCAACATTTAATTATTTTTATACTATTCTGTTTAATGTTATTATTATGTTCTGTTAAAAATTTTAAATTTGGCTTCAACTTAAATTATAATTACAAAACAGGGGCCCCTAGTATTAATTTAAATAGCGTTGAGTATTCATTCCCTAAATAATTATTCAATCTGTTATCTATCGGTTTCCTCAAAATTGTTTGCTTATTTTATGTGCCTCCTTCTTTATTGACGATAAATTGGTTTTTTCAATTTAATGATGTATGTTCTTCACTTTTAAACGTAAAATTGATGTTCTTCACTTTTAAACCTAAAATTGGTAGTACCTTATTCTTGCTAATTCAGCTCCCCTTAAATGTTCTTAGAATCACACCGTAATTAGCCTTCTTGATTGCCCTATATATACTTGTGAACAGTTGTGGCATGATATTTTGTATATGCCGATAATGATATTTTATTCATGCCTAAATCGTGCTCATGTGTTACTTGCATTTCTTAAAATGTTATCATTATAACGTAAATCAATGTGTTTATTCAGTTATAAAAACAATACCTAACACATTTCTTCTACCTTCTAAAGTATACATATTAAGCAGTTTAAGACGTTCAATGTAGGGCGGCAATATTAAGAAATTATTTTAATTTAAAGCTCTTAATGCAAACCTAAGAACATTTTTTTAAATACTTTCTATTCTATCAATGTGTTGGCGATAAAAAGGAGACCAAACTTGGTTAGCATATTCAAGAATTGGTCTGACTAATGTCGTAAATAACGACTTAGTAACATAAAGATCAACAATTTGCTTAGACTACCTTTTTATAAAAGCATTGAGTTTGCTTTGTTAATGATCTTATATCATTATGTATGTATGTTAAGTGTAGGTTTAGAATCCAAAGTCACCCTAAGATCATTAAATTCGATGACTCGTCTAATTATATAGAACCATCAAAGGTATAATCATTACACTTAGGGTTTGTAGAGCGAGTCAACGATATGATGGCGCATTTATCAACGTTTAAAAATAAACCATTATAATTACACAGTGTCTTTTATGTAGCGCCTTTCTATTTCAAAGTGAGCCTTTGAAAAGGGTATAGTTATTAATCTGTTGATCATCGTATAGTATGCTGCCATTTTTTGTCCATATGAGTGATTTGACTGACCCAGTCGGGATGGTTCGTTAAGTAGTAGTATCTCTCCTGTAAATATCAAATTTTATGTTTCCATGTTTATGTATTATTTTTATGTCAGCAAATCCTATTTCGTTGTTTTTTTTCCGCTCCACTGAGTCAAATCATCCACATGGACAAAAATTGGCAGCATACCATATAATGATCAACAGATTGGAATTATACCATTATCAAAAACAATCAAATATTAAAAATTATTAGTGAACGGAAACCTGACAACAACTTCAGACTTTTCTGGTTTTACTTTTAAGATCCTAAACCATAATATTGATGTTAAATTTTTAGCAAACAATTTTAGAATTAATTATGGAGTTTAAAATACAAGAAATACTAAATATCTAGTTGAAAGTACATATAGAACAGCTTATGGAAAAAACTAACCAATTAACAGAAATGCAGTATCATTTTCAATAAATATAGTCAAATCTTTTTCGCCTTTTATTTCGTGTCACTTTACAAATTACAGCAATTATTTTCAAATGACGAAAGTTATTTAACAATTTTAACCTACCACAATCCTATTTGACATACATTTTTTTATTTAATTACAAATCGATCGTTTTTAAAATTATTCATTTTTAAATTTTTTTTTTTTAAATGTATGAACTGACTTTACTGAATTGTAGCTATGTATCAACTTACATTTTACTTACCTTCTAAGTTATAAAATTATGACAAAGATGCATTTTTCGCATATACTGAATATAATCCAAAAAATAAAATATTTTTTTTTATATCTATATTTATACAAATTAATTTTCGAAATTTTCAATTTTAATTGTATTATTTTTTTTTTTTTTTGTAATTTTAAATGTATTTTGCTTTATATGCACATGCCTTATATTTGCAAAAATTGAAAATTATAAAATAAAATAATTTAGAATTTTGAAGGTTTAGGTTATAAAATATTCAAACAGTTTGTTTTAATGAACGTTTTCATGATCATGAACGTGAACTCGTGGGGAACTTCAAATGGTTTATTATGTTCGGACTTTATTTTTATTAGGAGTTATTAAATATTTTTTCAATGGGTAAGCAGAATCTCCAATGAGCTGACTGTTATGACAAGATTTTAAATTATTGTTTATGATTGTTTATGAAATTATTGGTTATGAGATTTCGGTAAAGGGTTGCCATTCTACATCGCTGCGTCGTGACATCGGCCTGAATAGGGAATAGCCTACAAAAACTTATATGAATTTCAAATCACTACTCGAACAATTAGCAACTCCCTTAAAAAGTAGTAAAAAATGTTAAAAATTAAATACAAATCAAATCAAGTATCTGAACTAATACTGAGTAGAAGCCATTACGTTTGCAATAGAAATATACTCTCAATTAAGAGTCAATTCAATTTTTTCTATTGTTTCTCGATTTAGGAAATCGTATTATTGTACTTTTTAATCTATTATAATTATTTAAATTGTTATAACAACCGGTACAGTGCCCCCATTGAATTTGTCACTCTGATTTCTCGCAAAGTTTTTCTTCTCCTTTCCTTTTTTTTAATTAAGCATTTAGTGCCTGTTTTTTTCATATACATATTTTATCCGGTGTCGGCACAAAATTACAAAATTAAGACAATATTACAATGGCGCATATGCAAATTTCTTCAGACAACTGTATTGATAGTGATCGGAATTGTGAACAAACGAATGGTATTTTCAATACAATATGATTAAGTTCAAAAATTTTAATTTTTCCTTGTTTTCACATTGTATGCTGTTGAAATATTTTTACAACAATTCCAATGTCACGGAGGATAAACTAAAGTGTATAATTTAAATTGTGTATAAATACCATATAATATTTATACACAATTTAATGCACTGAAATTTATGTCACTGAAATTTTTTTTTTGAATTATTTTCATTTAAAGCTTTTATTATATTGATTGTTATGCAACTGATTTGAAAAATTAATTGAACTCATTATATTTTGTAACAATTCCTTATAAATTAAAGCAAAATCAAACAAAATGAAACCAACTAAAAAATGAATGATTTGTATTTAATTTGTACTAATAGTGCTATAAAATATCTATATACTAGTGGATAACTTGTGCAAATGCACAAATGTAATTCTTTCAGACACGATTTTATACGAAATAGATAAAGGATTATCAAATATTGTACTATAAATTTTTTAAACAGCATGGCGGCCATTTTTTAAAATTCCTTCCAAAATAGACATTTGTGTTCAGCTTTGTTTGGCAAAATCACCATAAAAAAATACACAGTGCCCATGAATTCATTTGGGCTACTCTTAAAATTTCGACATTATTTGAAATTTATGATCAAGATAATCCACCAACAGAATTTACTATTCGTAATACAATTGAAAAATTCGGGACAAATGTGTGTATGTGTGTTGGGTATGAATAGTATTTGTGACGTTAAGAAGCCAAATCGTTAAAAAGGTAAATGTAATTACAATAATTTTTGCTTAAAACGAAATGAAAAGAAAATTGTTATGAAACCAAAAAAACATGTTAAGGAAGAGGAAGAAAGATTAGCTCGCATTCTTTTGAGAAAGACCCAAATGATGAAGTCTACTATAAGAGAGGCCATCACATTCGTAGATTAACATTTAATAGATTCTTCCACTATTTCACATATTTTGCTTAACTTGTTATGTGTACTGAATGGTGTTCTGTTATTAATTATCTCTATTATGATGCGCATGATAGAGATAATTAGGAACAAATCCTATTTAGAAACTTAGAACTTTAGTTTTCTCGAACGCTGAGCCAGGAATTCTCAGCTTTTTGTTCAAGAAATATATATTATAAAAGTTTTCGCTGTGCTAATCTCCAGAGCATCCACCTTGCTCAGGCTTAAAAAGGCTCAGGCGAAACTATTCTCAGTTTTGTAATGTGCACCTTTGCTACCTACGATGCCAGCATGGCCTGTTTTTCACATTATTGTGGCTTTATTTATTTTCCACAGACACTTCTGTACTGCTACACAACCCTATACCCAGCTCGATGTGCTTCGGTATGAATCAAGAGCTAAAATGATTGATCTGACATGTAACTCTGTTGTTTCAGAGATTGTGAGTCTTACAATTTTTGTAATTTGTTTTTAAATTCTCTCGCACACAAAGTTCGATTAGGTTCAATGAGCGAATTTGGACATGAGGACTTTTAACTTATATTAATATATTTTAGTAAGACATAAAGCTCTTTAAAAGAGATTCATAATCCCCTTCGACAGTTATGACTCACATAAAGTTAATCTTAAGTTCCTCTATATGCCACATAAGCATTTAAAAAAAAATAACGAGATGCGTTTCATTACTAAGTTCATTACGTTCATACTCTAGGGAACAACAAAAAATGTGTATAGATTTTTCTCAAAAATTAATATAGACTAAAATAGCGCATGGCATCAGAAATGTTTTTATGAAATTTTAAAATTTTTTAGATTATTTTCTTCTACACTACTTATATATTAAAAGGCAACGTCCTGCTGCTGCGTTAGCGTGGCATTATATTAATATTACATTAACATATTACTTAGGTGTCTTGTTAGTAACAAGCTAGCAGCATTTAAACCTACTCTCCGGTTTCAAAATGAAGTTATTCAGCGACTCAAAGACTTGAACATTCTCGGAATGCGAGTGAATCAAAATATATAGCTATTTTAAAAAAAAGATACCTTTCTAATAGTATATAAATATTATTATATATATAAAATCTTGAGGTATTTGATTTTTCAAGAAAGAAAATAAAAGTTGTTTTTTTTCTTCCAAAATTTCCTACTTTTAACTACAATATCTCCATAACTGCAGCACCACTCATCATCAAATAAATGTTAAGATATGCTCCAGACATTTATCTTTCTAGAATATGTAACTGAATTTATATATATATTTAATAGATCAACAGATTTAACGACTTTTATCCAAAAACATCAAAACAACAAGGATAATTTCAAATGTCCTTTTTTTCCTTAAAGGATAAGATGCGCCACTAAAGATATATATTTTTAGAAAGCTAACAACTCCAGCTATCCTTGTAATATGGTCATTACGTCGTATGCTGATACAACATCCCCCTCAGAATCCCCTTTGATTACGATGGTTACATTATTGTAGCTGTGTTTATTGCTTTAAAGAGAGCGTTTGAAACTATAGATAAAGAAATATTGATAGAAAAATTGAGAACAATTGGAGTAGATGGAGTAGAACTGAGGTGGTATTAAACAGGTGGATTTAAAAGGAAGACAGCAAAGAACAAAAGTCGGTAATAGTTTATCAGATAGATGTAAACATTGGAGTACCCCAAGGATCAGTGTTGGGAGTTTTTTTATTCCTTATGCATACATGAATTCTGTTAAATCGAGAATTAGGTTTGCTAAGATTGTATTTTTTGCAGATGATGCTTTGTTGTACATAAAGAGTAAAAGTATGGAAGAATGCAGAGAAAAAGTGTGGATCTAGAAAATCTATTTGAATGGTTATGTGGTAATAAACTAAAAGTGAATGTGGATAAAACAAAAAGTATGGTTATTAATGGAGGAAGACAAACTGTAATATTGAGCTTAAATAATCAATAATTGAATGTGTAACAGAAATTAAATACTTAGGTGTTTGCATTGATAATAAATTGAATTTTAATTTGCATGTGAATTTTGTATGTAAAAAGATTTTGGATTTTTGGCTCGTATTAGAGACAAGGTATCGTATAATTGTGCAGTTAGCATGTACAACACATTAATATTGCCACATTATGATTCCTGCTCATTTGTGCTTTTTCTGGGTGATGCTGCTAGGATACAAATACTGCAAATTATCCAAAATAAAGTAATGAGAATGAGATTAAAATGTGATAGGAGAACACATATACAAGAAATGTTAGAGCAGTTAAATTGGATGAGTGTAAAACAAAGGTTGAAGTTAATAATACTCAAAAAAGGAACACGAACACCTATTCGAGATATGATAAATGAATTAAAATGGATGGATATAATAACAAGTACACTTAAGTAAAATACGTTGATATTGTTGTTCAAATTGAAAAATGGGCTGTTACCGAGCTATATGGAAAGGCACATTGAATATGTTGGTGGTTACCATTATTTGAGAAACAATGGACATTTTAGATTACCATTATACAGAAAAGCTAATACACAAAACACCGTTCTATACAAGGGAGTGCAAAATTTCAACGAGTTGCCGGGGAATATACAAAATGAAACTAGAATTAAAATATTTAAAAAAAATTAACTGAATACATGAGTAGAATTTAATAATGATTTTATAAAAGTTTTTATTAAAAACTAATAAAGAAATACAATACAATACAATTTATTACAATGCATTAATTTTCACGTTTAAAACAAAATATGGAATATATCTGGAATATCTGAGGAGAAATTTAGCATACATATCAGATAGTCACGCGTACAATGTTAGAAATGCAGAAAATTTTAGATGGCCTTTGTATAGAAGAGCTAGGACGCAAAACAACCTACTATATAGAGGATCAGCATTTTTTAACAACTTACCATATGAAATAAAAATAGAAAGAAGTTTTGTAAGATTTAAGAAAGGATTAAAAGAATTAATTAAAAATAACTTAATTTGAAAAAGTAATTTAAAAATTTAATTTTGAAAGCTTAAATTTGTTTGTGAATTTTGAATTATGTTTTATATATAGTTTTTACTAATAAATAAATAAAATAAAAAGAAATAAATTATATTTATTAATACCAATTTTTTTTTGCAGTGTCACAAACAATATTTTTTTATTTACCACCGTCATAATATGACGTGCTTTTTTTCTAGTATTTTATAAATTAAATAATAAAAATTTTTTTGTTAATATTTTTATATTTTATGAAAAATTGACTTTGTTAACAAAATTATAATAAAACTAATATTTGTTTTTATGAATTTATTTCAGACCCCGGAAGGAAGGTCAAAGGAAGTTATAAGTCTCTAAGGAACTATCGAAACTGGAAGTTATCTAATGTCATTGATTTTTGTTCTCCGCAAGTCTATTTTCAACTTTTTTGAACTTATTTCTAAGATGTTCAGTTGCGAATTTAACCACCTTCTCTACATTATAATGATATAAATTTAAAAATGATGATATCAGAAATTGTAATATTATGTCATTTCAATTTGTATATTGTTTTATGTTAACATATTGTAAAATTATATTATTTTAATTTTTTAATTTGTATTTTGTAAGCGTGTTTTATTATGTGAATTAATTATCTTACAATTATTAATTAATTTCCATAAAGTTTTTATTTGTTTATGAAAGAAATTAATATGCAATTGCACATATTTCAACATATTTATTTATTTGAATATATTAATTTATTTGAAATTATAATGTAATAAACCATTTTGTACTAAGAATTTATTTTGTATAAATTAGATTTATTGAAGAAATTTTGTTATTCCTTCACATTTAGTTGGTGGTCAGTCATAGACAAATTGAGTCCTATAAATTGAAAATATAATTAAAGTGAAAGCAAATAAATCATATAAAAATTATTAGAATTATTTAAAATATTTTTAGGGTAAAATTTTTGTTATTATTTTGCATAATTAAAATATTTTTTGTAAAAGTATTACGAAAAAATAGTAATTTAATTATAAAGATCATATTAAATTAACTCATCAAAAGTGAAATTTTAGATAAATAATACAAAAACAAAAAACCAATAATTTTTTTAAAATATAATTTTTATCTGAATAATAAAATTTTAATAGGCAAAGTAAAGCAAAAGCCAATTGAAAGCAAATTAAATTAAATAATTAATAAAAAAAAAAAAGTAAAAAAAAATAAAATGGATCAAATTCAAGTCAAAGAATTCTATAAAGGAAGAGATATTTTTGTAACAGGAGGTTTAGGTTTGTACCATATTCAAGTATAATATTTTTAAATTTTAACAAGTAGATTGCCGACATATTATGGTGTAAAAATTAATTATGTCTACTATCAGAAAGTAAATTTCAAATCCGGCTTAGTCCATAGATGTTTAAAATATATTTATGAATATAGTGAATTTTTTTTAACTATGTATATAAAAGGGAATTTTGTTCGATATTCACGTTCACAATTTTAAGCATAGATAAACATTCACAAATTATTTTTATGATTTGCACTGTTATTTATGATCTAATAAAATAATTTCGGTACTTCACAATACTATCAAATAATAGGTTCGGCAAGCTACCTATTCAAATCCAGCACCTATCAGAATAATTTCAGCATGTGTTCGAATATTTGTAATAGAAATTTTAGAAATTTGAAGTTTAATAAAGATCGGAAAAATAAATGAAAATTAATCAGAAAATAAGTAACTAGTGTTGTCAAATGTTTCGGTATGATTTCATTTAGCTCAAATAGTCAATTAAGAGGTTTTAATTTTAAATAAAAAATAATTTGATGAAAGGGTGAAGTTCGGAGAGTTATTTAATGTCAAGATAGGTACATATATAATATCTAAATGTTCAGTCTCATCAAACAGTGAGTAAAGTGTTCAATGGATCATCAGGAGAATACATTGTATACATCACTGATGTCCAAAATCGAAAGAAAATACGAAAGTGGGAAAGATAATAAAAGTAAGACAAATCACAAAATTTTCTGGGCAATTTGTATGCTAGGGGATAGGAGAAATAATTTTATAATTTTTTATTCGTTTTAGAAACGTTGTTTGTTTTATTTAAACATTATTCATATTCACCTCAGTTTCTATAAAGAATTAAAGTATATATAAATTAGAATCTAAATTTCAAACACTATTTGCTTCTTAACCTGATAAAAAAGTAAAATGATTAAAGTTTATAATTAATGTTGTTAAACCAAATTGGTTGGAGTCGATTAGATTTTCGAATTGGATATTTTTTCCGAAATTGTACCACGTACCAATGGTACAGAATGGTATATATTTTCGGAAAAGCTGAACCAAAATTAATTGGAATTTCAATGTTTTTTCTTAAGAAAATGGTTACATCTTTTAAAAGGTACCAATGTTGGAATTTTTATCTGAACATGTACCTTAAATGTATCTCATAAAACTTAATGACGTCATAGTTTTCTTACTATTTTTCCGTAATAAATTCCTACAAGAATTCTATCTTTTTTTCCAACAATGGTTCCACACTTTGTACCAAGTATTATTCCTATAATTTTTCTTACGTTTTTTCCAATATTATTTCACCTTCTTTTCCTTGTATTATTCTTATACTTATTCATATGATTTTTCCAATAATTTTTCACACTCTTCTTTATTCAATTCTATTTCACCCTGTTGTACCTTGTGTTATTTCTATAGTTTTTCTTAAGTTTTTTCCAATACCATGTCACTTTCTTGTATCTTAAAATAAAATAATTACAAAAAAATGAAATTGTAGAACTTAAACAATAATGTTGTTTTATTCAAATAATTAAAATAAAGAGAATATACCTATATATAAGCTCGTAATTAGTATTTGTTGGAATTATCCTCTTTTTTTGACTACATATTACTAATTTCAGGAGCTGGAAGAAAAATAGTTTTAATATTAGTAAGTAAAAATATTAACAATTTAGTAAACTTTTAATAATCTAAATTTGTTCTCATAGGTTTATATGTTGTGTTGATACGTTGTCCTATTCCACTGCTGTTTTTATACCTAAACAGCAGTGTTCAAAACAGCAGCAGTTCTTTACGAAAGTTGTTTTTGGATTATTATCCAAAAACAACTTTCGTAAATTGCCGTATTAGTGAAAGTCTTGTAAAAAAATATTTAACAAATCTTAATAATAATACAGGCTCAGGTCCGGATGGGGTTCCTGAATCTATCTTAAAAATGTGTTCCAGTTCACTCGCTTCTTCACTATGCATTTTATTCAACATTTCCTTTCAATCTGGTACCTTTCCGTAATTTGGAAAAAGTCTTTTATAAAACCTACACACAAGAAAGATGGTAAGGATGACGTTATTAATTATCGTCCTATTGCCAAATTATCCTCAATTCCTAAAGTGATTGAATTAATTGTGTTTGACTCTGTTTATTCTCACTGCACTCCTTTCCTAATACATAATCAGCACGGATTTATAAAAAGTAAATCCGTAGTAACTAGCTTTGTAGAAGCAACGTCAGCCTTTATTAATAATATGGAGGAAGGCCTGCAAACAGATGTGATTTACACCGATTTTAGCAAAGCTTTTGACATTTTGCCTCATAGTATTATATTACTGAAATTAAGGAAGCTAGATTTCCCGGTACTTTTCCTAAACTGGATCAATTCATATTTAGTAGACAGATCCTACAATGTCTTATTCAAATCGATTACGTCGACATCAAGGGAGTCACTTCAGGCCTCTTCTATCCATTAATTTTTTCAGAAAATTTTCAAAAACATAAAGTCCATTGATGACCTAATCATACTCCAAACTGATCTAAACAATTTCTATCTTTGGTCTAACAATAATAATTTACTACTTAATATTAAAAAGTGTGCTATAATGTGCTATACACGTCGTTCCCAATCAATCTTTTACAATTACTCACTTAATGCTGAATTATTGTTAAGAGTTAATTCCGTTAAAGATTTACGGAGACTTAGGAGTGTCCTTCAACGATAAGCTTACGTTTAAATTAAACTTCAACTGCATTGTAAATAAATCAAATTTCTTGCTAGGGTTTATAAAACGTTGGTCTAAAGAATTCTGGGATCCCTATATTTTAAAAGCTCTGTACACAACATTGATTCGGCCTAACTTGGAGTATAGTAACCTAGGTATGGTCTCCATTCTATGATGTTCATATACGAAGAATTGAAATCATTCAAAAGAAGTTTTTAAAATTTGTACTACGTAATCTCTCTTTGGGAAGATCCAATTCGATTGCCACCTTACGAACATCGTCTAAATTTAATTCATCTGGCCACCCTGCAGAAAAGAAGTGAAATTGCCTTTGTTGTTGAAATTGTTAAAGGTAACATTATTTCTCCACAATAAAATTTTCATGAACAATAATTTTCGACTTAGATCCGCTAATCTTTTCACCCTGGTTCAACATAGAACTAATTATGGTAGAGTTGAACCCATTAATAGAATTTTAATAATGGGAAATAAATACAAGGCCGTAATTGGCTTCCCTCATTCAAAGGCTGTATTAAAAAAAAAAACTGCACCAATACACAATCTAAACAACTCTCACTTCTACACCTTAAACCGTCATTTAGTATTAAGAACTTATGTTAAGAATTTAATATTATTTGTAACTGCTTGATTTAGGCTTGAAATAAACAAATTTGACATTTAAATTAAGTCAAAAAATGTACTTACTAAGAAGGTTATTCCAAACGTTTTTCCGGTTGCAATCCACTATTTGGTTGATCAATGTTTTTTTTTTCATAATAAAATCCTATTAAAATTAGTTTCAAATTAATATATTATATTTAACACGCTTTTGTTCATCAAAAATATAGTTTTATACTAGTGGATCCCCTGTGCAACTGCACAGAAAAAGTTCTTTCAAACACAATTTTATGTAAAAAGAAATATTTGTTTTGGTATTTTTTTGGTTGTTTTCTGAATTGCGTGATTATTGAATGTAAATGTATAATGAAATTAAAGTATAATACCTAATACTTTATGACGAAATTAATACTGATTTCAATACAACTTAACACAATTAAATCCCCTTACTCTCAACGTTGTAAATCGATGTATTTTAATTCGTTTATAGTCAAAAATGTTTGTAGTCACAATTCTGTTATAGCAATAGTCAACAATTTGTTTTAAAGAAAGTAATAAACTTCATAAGTTTATACAATCGATGTCGTTTATCGTCACATTTTGATTTATATATTGTCTTTTTCTGTTCTTTATTACAAATATGTATATTTTGTGATTACATAACAGAATTGCTATTTATGAATAAAATAAAGTTTAAATTGTTATACGAAAAATATTTTATTGAATTTGATTTTGTTTATAAAGACGCAATTTTTTTTGACTACTCCTTTAGTCACAAAACGGGTAGTCAGAAATATTACTGAAATTTAGCGAATGACTATAACCGTGTTTTACTGCATATATTTTTTTTAATGATAGCAGAAGCAAATGAAATAAAATTATTTTATTATATAATTTTTGAATACAGAATTTTTATGAAGCCTTTTTAAAAATTTCCCGTAATTGAAATTTCTTTTAGAGTATAGATGGCGCTCAATTTGGAAATAACCGTTACTATATTTGGTGTAAATATTTGAAATGTTTTAAGTATTCAGCACCAAGAACTTGCTAAAATTTTAATTTTTTTGTGGTGTAAATAATTTACTATTCAATTATTCTTACTTTTTTACTCACCACATCGTTCAGCTTGTGTATTATAATATAAGATATTCCCCAATTGGCCTTCCTTGTGTAATATAATATATTTATAACATATAATATAACATATTTTATTGTTTATTTAAATAAAAGAAGGTACCTACCAATTTAAATTTTTTTTTTATTATTTACTTTTTAATCATAAATTAAAATATGTTTCTTTTTTATTAAAATTAAATATTATAAAATCTGTAAAATAAATTTGAACAATAAAATTTTAACATAGGTTCGATTTCGATATACATAACATTTCACCAATATACTATTAAGATTTCCTAACCAAAATACAGTACAAATTATATTATATTTATTATACCTACATTTTAGCTGTTTGAGTATACATATAGGTAGAATAAATGCAAGTTGGTATAATATATTATATGCATACATCTACATGATACATCATAGTGTCAAAACTGTCAACTGTGCATTCACATGAATACATTCCATGTGTGGATAAGTAATAAGTATAAATAATTTACATGCTTAGCCCAAAGAATATCCATAATTATGGATATTCTTTGCTTAGACACTCGCCCTCTTTATGTAAGTGCTCAACTTAAATAACTATTTATTTAGACGGTGTTGTAAACTTATGTTGACAAATGACAGCGCAACAATTCAGTGATTGATACGTTAACACTTTAAATGTTTTCTATCTATTACTGTAAGAGTTTGATTCTGAACTTGGTAACATCGAACATTATATAAATTAGCCATATTTTATTTAAATATGATTTTTAAATTTTTTATGTTTATTTTATTTTTAGTTTTTATTAAAACTGTACCACAAAAACAAAAAAAAAATGCTAATTTGCAATATGTATTTGCATAAAATTTTTGTTTTTTTTTTATTTTCAATAATTTTCCTTCATTTTTTATTTTTAATTTTTATTTTGACGATTTCGCCGAGAAAAAAATAATATGCCTTTGTAGTTATATAATAATATATAATCAATCAAAAATCAGTTTTGAAAGAAAAAAAACAAAAACAATTTGAACTCATCCAATCATCTAAGTATATATTTCATTTTTGTTTTATATTCCAGGCCAGAATATTGGTTCAATGGTTGATATATGAATAATAAATATATCATATTATATTATATACCTACATATAATTGGCTTAATTATAATTGTTTAATATAATATTTAATAGTTTCGATGTAGGTATGCATAGGTAAAAAATTTTTTTTTTAATTCATTTTTGGTGTACATGTACCTATACCTATATCATTTATTATCAATTATTATTATATTATAAATACATTCATGTACTTATATGGGTGGATATTTCTAATTCATCTACATTTTACAAAAAAAAGCAAAAACAAATCAAATTATTGTAAGACTGACCAAATTGAAATAGCTTACAAAATATGTTGCACTCTTCTAGCACGTGAAAAAAATCAAACTCAATTTTAGTTAGATGTAGATTAAAAAAAATTAAAATAAAAAGGAGGTTTCCTTTTATTATTCTTTCCTTTTATTTCTTGTGTAAAAAAAAAAAATAATAAACAAAAAAACTGAAACGAAATTTTTTAACCCATTCAACGCATCACCTTTCTCGGTCTGGTATACGGTTGCAAAAAAAAAAAAACTTAAGTAAAAAAGAGAAAGATATAAGCGGTTAATATGATATTTATATGCATTTATATATGCATATATAGATATTCCTATTTTCAAATTTTTCTGATTTTGTGAATTAGTTTGCTTGTTTTCTGCTGGTCTCCTATTACTATTCTTTTATGAACCAACGACGCAATCTCATATATCAAGAAAAAAAATCATTTAAAATAAAACAAGTTTGTAATTTTTTTTATTTTACTTTTTATTTTTTCATTATTATTTATTTATATTTTATTAGCCAAAAACAAAAATTACCTTAAAAACCTTATATGTAGGTATGTATGTATACCTATAATTGACCTATATATTATATGTAATAAATACTGACCGCCTAAATGATGTATCTGCATACATATATATGCATACAGAATCAAAGTGATAAAATAGTTGTGTATAAAAAAATTTAATTCCGATTTTAATTTTACACATTAGTCTACATGACTACAAGGCTACAAACAATTTTTTTCAATTAATTTTGGTCTATTATCTTCCTTTTATTATTTCAATTATATTATAATTTATTACAGGGTTGCCACTTAGGTTCAATAATACCGAATATACTTTTTTTATACAGCGAAGTACTTTTTTTAAATTTATATTTTTCATAAATTTAATATTAAAATCAATGTTTTTTCAATATTCTAAAAAAATTTTCAAAAAATATTCTAAAGTTAACATTTTTTTTATATTTAACTACTGAAACTGAATTTGAAAAGAGTTGAATTCAAAAAATTAGATCCGAATATATTCAAATATTTCTTTTTCTTCAGATTACATTTTTTCAGAAATTAATATGAAGTTTTTGTTAAGTGGCAACCCTAAATCGACACGCGATAAAATAATAAAAAGAGTTTAATTTTAGTTCTTTCAATACATATGTGTGTGCAGTACCCAGTCCTAGGATATAGAAACCACGCCTCAATAATAATATTTGCTGCAAGTTTGGATTGTAGAATGAGAATTTCAAATTTTGTTTGGTGTTGTTGTTGTTTTTTTTTTGCAAGATTCTTTTATTATATTATGTTGTATGTATATTGTCATAATTGTATTCAAAAAAATAAATGTTTAATTTTTCTTCTTTTCTGAGAGCCTAGTAATTCATCGTTTCACCAACGAACTACACAACCAACCACCCCTTTAAGATATGATGGATTGAAAAATTAATATTAATAATAGAAAAAATATTTTTTTAATAAAAAAAAAAAAAATTTGAATTAATAAAGAATCGAACTCACAAAAATTTGTGATATTAAAACCTATAATATTATCATAGTATGATAATACTTAAACTACTAAAAGTGCAAAAAACCAAATGCGATAAATAAAAAAAATAAATAAAAAGAATTTGACTCAAAAGAGAATCGATAAAAATTTCTGATATTAAATGATGCTTTAACCAACCCAGCTATTATCTTATAAAAATTGTTTACCCAAAATATACACATAAAATAAAAATTGATTTTGATCGCCATGGCCAGCATCATCGCCGATTGATGGAATGGAAAAAATGACGAAGCACACGAAAAACCACGAAAAGCGTGCCTTCACTAATCGTGCTCTTGCGTATTATAATATAGATATTGTGTACATAATAATACTACAAACTTTATTTATAATATTTTTAAATTATTTTATACTTACAAACTTTTGCAACTATGATATTGTACATTCCCGTTGGTAACAAGTACTTGCTTATTCATTGGAATATTCGTTGGCAATATCATTGGATGCTAGCTAATTCAGTGTTTTTTCCAGTAAAAAGAATAATTGTTGGAAATATTGCTGGTATAATTATTTTTTGCAGAAAAAGAATACGCTACTTTTAAAATAAAAATTCTTTTATGACGTCATACAGAATTTTAAATGGTACTTGTACCATTACTTTTCTGTATTCATAAAGAAAAATTATTTATTTTTTTTATTTATTCATTTATTTACTTAAATGAGCTCCATTGCTCGTACAGAGTTTTTTTAGTTTTTTACAATCTTACTTATAATTATAACTAATTAAGTTTTGATTCAGTGCAATTTTAATTTTAAAATAAGGAATGTTTTGTTTTTTATAGAAGATATTTAAATATGATTTTTTTTATATAATATTAAGTATTATTACTATTATTAAATTGATGAAAATAATCAATAATTTTACTTTTGAATTTAGATATTTGAGCAGTTTCTTTGATCTCAACTGGTAATTCATTATACGTTTTGTATGCTGTATTGTATATTGTGTCATGTTTGTTAAATCTTTTTGCTGAAGATGTTACCCTTATTTGAGCTGCATTTCTAGTTGAGTATGTATGAACTTCATTATTCAACATCGGCTTAATATTTGAGTTAATATTCTTAGTAAGTATGAGATGTATTTGTGTGGCCTGTTTGCATTTTATAACATGATTCAATTGTAATATTTTGTGCTTTCTATGAATTTCATGTGTTGAAGTTTGCCTTTTATATTCAAACAAGTTCTTTATCGCTTTATTCTGCAGTTTCTGTAATGTGTTTAAATTTTTATTCACAGTGTTTTCCCCATATTTGAATTCCGTACATAATTGCGCTATGAAATAAGCTGTAATAAATTGATCTCTTATTTTTTAGTGGTACTCTTTTATTTATTAGTTTGAATAGTCCTGCAATTTTTCTTACTTTTTTTATTAGTTCTTTTATATGCTGTTCCCACTTTAAGTTTTCATCTAATAATATTCCCAAATATTTGTAACTGTTCACGGGATCCAACTTACATTTATTATAGTAAATATTTAAGGCATCACCTGTCTTTCTTTCAAATAACATATATTTTGTTTTAGCTGTATTTATTGTCAGCTTATGTCGCTCCATCCATTGGTGAACTTCACTCATGTCCATGTTGATTAATTCTAATTGTTCCAATTCTTTGTTTGTTTTTTCTTCATAGATTATGGCCAGGTCATCAGCGAACATAAATGGCTTACCATTCAGTTTTGTGCATAATAAGCCATTTATGTAACAAGAAAATAGCGTAGGTCCGAGTGAACTTCCCTGTATTACACTATATTCAACTTTTACAGCTTCACTTTTCAACCCATCACATTCTGTGTACTGCATTCTTTCCGATAAGTAACTTTTGAACCAGTTGTATTCCGTCCCTTTTACTCCGAGTTCATATAATATTCTTAGAAGTGTATTTCTATCTACTGTATCAAAAGCCTTCCTAACGTCAAAAAACACAGCTACCACTTTCTTCTTTTTATCCAATCCCGAATGAATTTGCGTTACTACATCAAATAATGCTGCTTGAGTACTAGATTTCTTCTTGAATCCATATTGTTGATTACACATTAATTTGTTCTTATGGAGATAATCAGTAAACTTGTTATTGACTGCAGTCTCAATCAGTTTACTAAATACTGAAGAAATCGAAATAGGTCTGAAGTTATCAATATCATTCAGGTTACCTACATTCTTATATATTGGTATAACTTTATTATTTTTTAGACATATTGGCATTATACCTCTCTCAAGTGACTTATTTAATAATTTAATTACGTTAACAGCCATATCATCTTTTACCACTTTCAATATATTTGCAGACATTAAGTCCTCCCCTGAGGCATTAGTATTAGATAATCCATTTATCAGTTTTTTACATTCAAAAGTGTTTAACTTTTCAAATTTAAATTCCTTATCTGTTTTTAATTTTGGCAAATATATACTTCCACATTTTTTTGCCAAACTCTCACCGATTGTAGCATAAAACTTATTTAATTTTTCAAGTTTTTCGAGTTTATGTGTTACACTCATTTTACTATCGGCGCAAAATTCGTTTTCTTTTCTTTCATTGTTGCTTATTATATTTTTAATACAGCGCCAATTTTCCTTGGCATCATTACCTGCCATTCGAAATCGAATATCATCAAACTCTTCTCTTTTTCTTCTTTTGAGATTTGTTGCTTTGTTTAACCAGAATTTATACTTGTCTTTGATATATTTTGACTCCCGATTTTGGGCATGTATTTTATACCAGTAATTTTTCCTTTGAATAACTTCTGAATACTCATCATCTATCCAAGGTGCTGAATATTTGCCTTTACTACTTGGTTTTTTTTTCACAACGGTAGCACTTTCAATTATTTGCTTACACTTGACGTCAAGTTGACCGCCATTTTATTTACATCTGTTGTTTTCATAATGTACTCGTTTAATTGATCTTTGACATAATTATAATTAATTTTTTTATACAGCTGACTAGTTTTAGTTAGGTTATTATTTTCCTTTTTGATGCTTATGTTTTTCTGTTCTACTATAATACCTAGATGATCTGATATATCATGGTGAAAATGCATAATATGTATGTCTGCATTTGGATTTCCAGTAAGTATATGATCTAGACAAGTGTTAGATTCAGGTCTAGTAATCTCTTCACTACAGAAGTAGTATCCGTTGGATTCTACTA
Organism: Argyra leucocephala; assembly: GCA_963942445.1. Taxonomy (NCBI): domain Eukaryota; kingdom Metazoa; phylum Arthropoda; class Insecta; order Diptera; family Dolichopodidae; genus Argyra; species Argyra leucocephala. The sequence goes on from OZ012680.1 coordinate 66,142,620, forward strand.
TCGTTTTATATGTATCAACAACCTCATCTTTGTTATTCTTAATGTTAAAATTAAAATCTCCCATAATTATGCTATTTTTAATCGTTAAATTTTCCAGTTGTGAACCTAATACTTCAAAGAATTTATGGATATGGTTTGATGAGCTTTCTGGAGGCCTATAAACAGCCACAATGTTATGTTCATTTGCACCATCATCCAACTTTATGCTGACAAAGCTGTTATACTCATCCATCACAATATATATTAAAGACTGTATATTTCAACTCATTAATAATAAATGTTCCCGCTCCACCACCTCGTCTTGAGTTTCTACATGATAATACTTTGGAATATTTTTTTTATTATTTTTCATTATCTAAGATCCATGTTTCAGTGAATATTAAAATATGAATAGTTTGTTCAGTAGTATCCAATAAGTGTGTTATTTCATCAATTTTATATTTTAGGCTTCTAGTATTTAAATATAATATTTTAAGTGAGTTATAATTACTAAATTTGATGTCTTTAATACTAAATATATCTGTTTCAATGTGGGCATTGATCGGCAATTCATATTCTATATCATTGAAGTGCATCAAGATTTGAATGTTCTATGACACGTATGATTTGAATTTTTTCTGATAAATAATTTGCCTTCAAGTACCCACGTAAATTCTATGATTTTATTTTTTTTCATATCTCTTGCTTTTTTATGGAGATATTTGAAATATGGCGTGAGCCGCTCATTTATGAAAATTGTATTTTTTTCTTTGCACTGCTCTCCATGTTCAAATATTTCTGTTGTTAATTCTTTTTTTCTAACTAACTTTAACAAGTTGTTCTTGACATCCAATGTGCTAAAATTAAATATTAATATTTGCGGCTCACCTGATTTGGAGTTTTTTTTGTTGTATATGCTTCCTTGATATCCTTATCATCAATATCCATCCCAACTTCAGTTGAAATTTTCTTGACAATTTGAATTGGATGCTCCTTCCTCATTACATCAGGTACACCACACACCTCAATCTGTTTTATTATTTCTTTTGTTTGATTTTGTCTATTTGTATTAAGTTTTTATGGACTTTTTCTTCTAGTAGTTTATTTTCCTGTCGCAGTATCATGTTTTCATCAATTAGGGAATCAATAAAGGTTTTCATTTGCCTGACCTCTTTGGTGAGTTCATGAAGTTCTGATCCCTGAAGATTTTGATTTTTGATAATTGTCTCCAATTTCTGATTAATGGAATCAGCTTCATTTGGAGCTCCCATTGACGTTTTGCGCTTCCTATTGATGCAGATATTGCATGACCAATGTTTCTCCGGATCAGTGGTATATATCTTGAATCCTTCATTATCCAATCCTGTACATGTACTTCACATCCACTTTTTGTAAAATCTATTACAATATAATAATTTATTATTCCTTAAATTTATTTTTTTAAAGCACTGATTACAAGTATTGTTTATTTTGTTTTTTGACATTTTGACAATTCTCTCCGTTATTATTGCCCGGGTTATAAATAAAAGCTTTACATGTAGCCCGTCTAATATAATGGTATAATAGAGGGACATGATTACGGTTTTAAATATAACCGTTTTTATCTAAATAGATAAAATGCTCTGGAGCTATAAAGCCCGTGAGCAAGGTCTTTTTGATTTCCTCTTCATTGTGGTAGAAAATATGAGATATTAAACCATTTTCCGGAGTGTTTTGTGCTTTATCGTCAACTAGGCACCTAAACGAATAATTAAGAATTTCGTTATTCATCTTAATTTAGTTGTTTTAAATAAGTAAAGCTTGTTGCTAATTTTAAACCTGATTTACAAAAATTTAACGAAAAATATATTTTATTAGTATTAGTCACAAAGTAGCATTAAATCAAAGTTCACTGCCAATGTTTATTAATACCTTGATATCAATCTTAATACCAATATTTATTAATTTAAATGGCCTAGTTTTAAAAATTATATTTTCTGCAATGGAAAAACCTTGAAATGGCATTTACAAAATTTATGAATATTTTGTGAAAAATTTCAATTTGACACTGAAATGTTATGTACATAATTATTATAAATATAAATTTGTATTAGTATTTTTTTAATGAAATTATTCAATTCTTTTTTATATACCATAAATTTAGCATCATTAGAAATAAATATTTAATATTCGTGAACCCAACTGACCGTTTTTTAACAGTTCTGATTTTTTTTTTATAAATAACACAATCTAAAGATTCAGTTAATTTAATTGTAGTTATCAGAATACAACAATTCTATAAACTAGTCCATAATAATAATAAAATCAAAAAAAAAATTTACTGACATTGCATCTTGACATTAATGCAGTAGGTACATACATTATATCAAGTTGTACAACATGTGGTATCTTGATGTATCAAGGTGGAAAAGAATAATGTAAAGAACAGAACAGAGAGTATGTAGTAGAATTTTTTTTATTATATAATTAATTTTCATTCGTGATTTTCATTTAAAAAACAACAACAAATATGTCATGTTATAATTATTTATATAATTAATATTTTAAGTTAAGTCTTTATGATATTATATTAAATAAGTAAAATGTTATAAGTATTAAGATTAAATAAGTGATGGCAAAACAATACTTTTATAGAATGATGGTTTTCGCATCCAATTAAATTTACAATTTAACTTGTGTAATTGAAAGCTTAATTTATTGTGATTTGTAAATCGTCACCTGATTCAAAACTGTCTAGACGTATGTTCAAAAACGCCATTCGTGGCATATTGAATTTGAAAGTTCAAACATCAATAACTTTCAGATCTTTCTAACATCAGATTTTGTTCAAACTTGCATGAAATGAAAATGAATTTTTACCCATTTTTCACACCGTACCTATATAAAATTTTTTAAAATCAATGTATTTTAAAATTGTTATATTCAAATATGCTTGTATGTCGAGTTTTATAACCAATCAGTTACAACTTCTATGACGTAAGACAAAATAAGAATGCATACAACAAAGTGTTATTTGCCAATTGAGTAAATTTGTTGTATATGAATAAAATTGTGACTAATTGAAATAGAACTAGATCATAATATTGATATTTTTGTTTCAAAAAGGTTAGAAGTTACTACAAAAATACAGAAATATTAATGCAGAGAGGAACAGAAATATTTTTAAATAAAACAATCTTGTTTTTGGAAATAAAAACCTTTTATACACGAGTACTAGTGGACCCGGTGCGCTTTGCTACGCCCAGTTAAAAAAATTTTTCGTATTACATGCAGCACAGTGATAACTGTTGAAAATAAAATTTATTTGTGAATTCAAAAATCGTGTAAATTAGTTCTAATGTTCTTTATTAAAACAAATAATAATAATAACTTTTTATTTTGAATTTTAAATGATTACAAAGTTTGTAATCATAAGATATGTTACTATTCTATTGCAATGCTCTATGGTGAACAATATTTTTGTAAGTTAAACTTACTTATAAGACGTTTGGTACAGAAATCAGAAAATATTTCAAACTCGCGTCACGCTAAATTGTGAGTCACTAATGTTATTAATATATAGGTACATTCATATTATATTCTAATATAGGTACAAAAACTTTTTTTGCTGTTTTTCTTTTGTTTTTTAGATACCTACATCTACATGCTACATACAGACAATACACGTAGTAGAGAATAATAAGAATAATAAGTAAAAAGAAAAATGATCAGAATAAAATAAAACAAAAAACAATTTTTTTTTTCTCATTTAAATACAAACAACAAAACAAAAAAACAACATTTGTTGAAGTTGTTCTCTTCTCATGGTTCTCATCAAAGAATATCAATCAGACCATTTCAATTAGTAGAATATGCAGTAATCAGTATGCCTATGCACTTATGTATGCATTTATTTGTTTGCAAACAAATTAATATAAAAATTTGCTAAAATATGTAAGAAATAGATGATAAAAATAATTTAACATGCAAGAAAAAGAAAAAAAATATATTAAACAAAAGAGAGTAACAAAAAAAGTTGGCTGAAGTTAAGTAAAAAAAAAGTTTATAATTTTAAAAAAAATTTGTTGATTAATAATTAATTTGATTTGGAAAAAAAAAATTCGTTGAAATATTTAAAAATATTATTTTCTAAACTATATCATCTATGCATAAGATTTTTAGGAGACCTTACTAAAAGAGCGTTATCATATTCTTTAAATTCTGTGATTTGTAAATAGATGTTGTCCTCAATATTATTTTATAATCGTATACCAATATAATAAATATTTAGGTTTACTAATATAATTAATAATAAATGATAATGTTTGTAACTTCAAATTATTACTGACAAAAATGTTAATAATATTTTATATTATTGTAATGTAATTATAATTTAATATTTTTAATAGGTACCTATATAAGAAAATAATAATGTTTAAAATGAAAATATTGAAATAATAAAAGATCAGAATTAATCATCGTATAAGGGAACAAATTAAATTAGAATTATTTTGCCACCCTACCTCATATAAATAATGGAAGGGAACGTAAACAAATCCAAAGGAGAATAATGAGAACGCAAAATTATTTTACAGTATAAAGCAAAAGGCAAACATCTGTTTTGTACCTTTTCTCTCTCATAATAAATTTGGTATACGATAAGTAAATGTAAAATTTTCCTCTTTTAACTTATGACATTTTACTTGTTTTGGTTATTGAGCTAAATCATTTAAAAAATTATTGTTTTAATTTCAGTTAACAAAAAAAAAAAATATTGGTACCTATCAAATCTACATAAAAACACAAAAATTATTGGTACCTACATAATTATGTATGCATACCTATTTAGCAAAAGTTATATTTTTTGGAAATAAAAAAGTGATTGATTATTAAAATTTTATTTTTTAAAATACTTTTAATTTTCCTCTTAGTTAATAATTAAAGCTTTAATTAAAAAATTTAATTAAAAATTACTTATTTTAAATTTTTATATTGCATTGTTATATAACATGCATATTATATATTATATTTAAAAATTTTATATATTGCTTATAAAACAATGATCGATGCGGTTTTTACACAATATTTACATAGATTCCAATCAAAAATTTTTGTTTTCTACTTCAGTTACCATAAGCCTATTGTATTTTTTTTAGAATATAATGAAAATTGTCTAATTTAATCGAATTTCAGGCCTCAATCTCAATCTCAATTATCTGCATTTAAATGTTGTTTCACTTACTACCTCCAGTCCCATGACTGGATTTTCTTTTGTTTTTTTGTTTTTCCTTCGTGTGCAAATATAAATAATGCCGAAGGTTCACAAACACGTGAACACCCTACGTAAAATTGCTCATGTGGGAAACAGTAATTTTTAAGATTTAACCCACATACTTGTAGTGATTCCCCTTGCGACTTATTTATTGTAATTGCAAATGCTAAACGAACTGGAAATTGAGTACGTGAAATGATAGAAATGGCATATCTGATGGAATGATTGGTATTCGTGGAATTAATACAATTTCTCCTTTGTATTTGGCAGTTAATATAGATGTTGCGATGATATTGCATAACAGTGGTTGATTTAAATTGCGTAACATAATTATGGGCATACCAATTTTTAAATGCAGAATATGTGGTAGAGTTCCTGATAAGTCGTGTGAATTTAAAAATTCAATTGGGTAATTCACAACTTCATCAGGATACATAACGCACAAGCCAGCTGACTTGTATGTAATTGTTTGACCACTTATTTTGTTTTGAATTGAAATATTTATTTTATTGACTGATATCTTAATTTTTTGCTGCGAATATAGTTATAGATTATTACTACTCAAAAACCTTGGTTCAAATTGAAACTAAAATATACATCAAACAACTTAAATAATATTGATGTAATGTGATATAAACTTATCTTAAACTATACTTGAATTTAAAATTTAAAACTATCTTGATACTTACTATGTAATAGTTTTTATTATTTTAGAGTTTATAGTTACAAACTTTATTTATTTGTAGTTTATAATTAAAAAGCCAAAAAACGCGACTTCCTTTTATTTTACTATTTTTTTTTACAAACACCAAAATTTTGTTATTTTTACTGTACCAACCAGAAAGATTCCGCGATTCCGCGAAATTTTGATGTTAAGGTTAAATATTTTGGTAGGATATTTATTAACGTTTGATTAAGATAAAACCTTTTTAGCTCCATTTCTTTTTAAAGTACAATGTGTAATGTCCTTGTATTTAGGATGAATTGACTGTACTAACGAAACGTCTAACATTAGAAATCAGCACTTACTTCATTTTGAACGTAAAAGAACTGCTTGCAGTCCTACAGACTTTGGTTCATTTATAATAGCTTACAGGTATAATAAAAGTATTTAAAAAATTTAAATCATTTATTTATTCATTTAACAAATTGTTTCTTACAATTATCTAACATTATATATAATGAACTATTTTTTTACTCTAGAGCTCAGTTTTAGGGAACTATACAACTATAATAGGCAGATGATTTATATTTTATTAACAATTGGGAAATAATTTAAATTGATAGAATTTTTGAGGAAAAAATTTCTAAAAACCTTCTGATTATTTTTGTTTTTTTTTAAATATAAAAACTTACAAGCTAAACACAAATTAAAGCAAAAAAAAAAACACAGAATTAAGCCAATTAAACTATAAAACAATCGAAGATCGAAGGAAAGAAAAACAAAAAGAAGAAAGCAAAAAAAAACAAAAAATAAAAGTAAAAATATTTCTTGTTTATCAATTAAAATAAAATAGATCCTCTCATTTTAAATGTTCTCTATGTTCCGTGATTTTTTTCAATTTCTTAACATTTCAGGAATTGAATTAACCAAAGAATTGTTAACGAATTCACATTTTAGTATAAATCGATCATAAGTTATTTCTGTCTTTTCCAATATGATTTTTGTTTTTGCAATTTCGTGTAATCTTTTTGTTGAAAAATGCCATGGAAGGTTTAAACACATTTTTAATATTTTGTTTTGGCAAATTTGTAATTTTTTTTTATGACATGCAGCACAACTATACCATTTGGAGATCCATACATTATGTATGGCTGGAAAATGGATTTGTAAAACAATAATTTGTTGTTAAATGTTAAACCGGCTTTTCTATTTATTAGCGGGTACAATACTTTAGTTAGAACACTAACCTTCCTGATTTTTTGGTCTGTATTATAATTTAATTTTAATTTTTGATCTAAATGAACACCAAGGTATTAAATTTTTTGCTGCCAAATAACTTCGTTTCCGTCTAACTGAGGTTCATATTTGGAAGATAATCTGGTCTTTGTCTTCTAGTGAAAAAGATAAATTGGGTTTTTGTGGTGTTTACCTTTATTTTCCACCTGTGGAAATACTCAGTGAGTGACTTAAATCCGTTTTCAAGACTGGTGATAATTTGCAGTGGAGATTCTGATGAGGTTAGAAGAGATGTATCATCGGCAAAAAGGCCAAGTGAGCAATTGTTTGTCTTAGGTATTTCACTTCTATACACATTGTAGAGTAGAGGGCTAATACATGAGCCTTGTGGTAGTCCACATAAAATTTGTTTATCCTCTGACACGGAGTCATTTATTTTAATCCGGAATTTTCTATTGTTCAAGAAACACTGTATTATTTTAATTAAATACGTGGGAAACTCAAGGTACTTTAATTTGTGAACTAATCCTTTATGCCACACGCTATCAAAGGCTTTTTCGATATCTAAGGCCACCATTCCCGTCGATTTTTTGCTATGTAATTCTACATTTATTAAATCTTTGATTCTCATCAGTTGATGGTTAGTTTGATGTTGCTCACGGAAGCCAAATTGTTCGTTAGGAAGTATATTATTTTCACTAATAAATTTATTTATTCGGCTCCTTTGACCTTTTTCAAATATTTTCCCAAGTGAGCTTAATAAACTAATTGGTCTAACTAATTGGTGGTAACTTGCTACATCAGAGCGTGTTTTATTGGGTTTTAAGATGCAAGTTATTTTCCATGCGTCAGGAAAGTAATTTAATTCTAAGCAACAGTTAAATATGGCTGTTAGAAATCTAAGACATTTATGCGTGACCTTTTTCAAAACCTTATTCATGATGCCATCAACTCTTGGGGATTTGTTCTTCTTCAATGAATCTATTATTAATTTGACCTCCGAAAATGTGAATTTTTCCACAGAGGCATGATGGTGATTGACGTTTAAAATAAAATTTATGCTTTCATTTACTAAATCTGCGGTTTGTTGATCACTGCGTGTAGCTGTGAATTGATTTGGTTTGGCAAAATATTCTGCAAATATTCTGCATTTCCTTTCTCTGCGTTTGTAACTAGTATATGGTTATCGACTTTTGAAAATGGTATTCGTTTGTTTCTGTTCCTCAGCAACTTAGAAATTTTCCATAAAAATTGAAATCAATATAAAATTAATATTAATAATTTTAAAACGATTGAAATTATTGTTATTTTAGTTGTTTTGTATCAATTGTATCAATTTTATCTTTTGATCTAATTTGAAATTTTGATATATAATTAGTATTTTATTTTCTAATTGATGCTACTTTTTTTCTTATTGTATTGTATTTCTATTTGTAATTTAAAGATTATAATATTATTCATCCGCTCCTCAAAATTCAATGAAGTTTGATAAAAAATCTTACTTAATATCTCGTTATGAACTGTTTTCCATCACTTTAATTTATCCTTGGTACTATATTTTATTTTTTTATTGATTTAACTTAGACAACAACCGCATACGTTGAACTTTATATTTAAAAATATATTCTGGCGATGGCAATTTGATAAATTAAAATTATTGTATGTCAAAATAACTTATACATGGGGTGCAATTTTAAATTAAAATTTTTAATTGAAAATTTAAAAAAAAATTTTAAAAAATATTTTTTTTTTTTTGTTTTTCTTTATTTCAATCATACTAATTTAATATAAAATTTCATTAACTTAAAACTAAATTGTAAGTTGTAGATCTTAGCCTAGGCTGTCTGATCTTAAAATTTAAAAAAAATTAAAGTGCAAATAAAAGTTAATATACAAAGAAAAGCTATGGAACTGTCAATAATATGAAATAAAATAAATTATATTATAGGAAAAATTTAAAAAATAAGATAAACTTCAATGCTTAAATTTATAAAACGAAAAAAAAAAAAAGAAAACAAAAAAGTACTACTTCTATTATAAAAATTATATATAAAGACTATTTAAAACTACTTATGAAATTGACTTTACCATTTTTACTGCAATTGTTACTATCAAACATTTTTAATTTTTTATTATTGTTGTTGTAATAATACAAAATATTCTTATATTCAATTATTTTTGTTTATTTATAATTTATTTTTACTTTTTTCCATTTATTTATTTTTGTTTTTTTTTTTTTATTGTCAACTAATATTTAATATAAATTTTTGTATTCCGGTTTTAAAAACTCTAAAAGAATCAATTTCTTTAAGTTGTACCGGCAGGTCATTAAACAATTTCAAACAATTATACAGACAGTTGTTTTTCTGTTGATTTGTTTTAAACAAGGACAGGTAGAAATTGGATTTGTTTCGTGTGTTGTGTGTATGGGGATGTCTATCATTCTACTCAAAATGAAATTATGTTTGATTTTATTATTAATTATTTTAAACGCTACCAGATATAGTTCTCGTTTACAAATATTAGTGAAACTTAAATATTTATCAGAATATAATAAATTTGTTGGATACATACGTGGGTAGAAGTGAATAATTTTTATTGATTTCTTATGAATGACATCCAGCTGACTTAAGGTTTGCTGGCTCGCACCGTTCCATACGGGATTGAGATATACAATGTGTGACACTATAAAAGACGAATATAAGGCGTGTAATGCTTTGGTTGAGATAAATTTCCGTAATCTACGCAATATGAAAAGATAGGGTGATATTTTGCTAATAATATGGTGCACGTGGTCAGTCCATTTCAACTTTTTATCGATAATTAACCCTAGATAATTAAAGCTATCTACAGTTTCTATTAATTTAGATTTATAAAAGAAATTTTCTGAGTTATAAAATTTATTTCCAAACAAAATAATTTTGGTTTTTTTTACATTTAGGCTTAATTTGTGTTTAGTAATCCATATTTCAATATTATTTAGATCGTTTTCAATATCCCTCCTCAATTCGATTTCGCTTGTTGCTGAATATCGTATTACTGCATCATCAGCATACAGTTGAATTGAGCCTTTCAGCTTTAGTCGGGATATATCATCAATGTAAAGCTTAAAAAGGTCTGGTCCTAGGATGGATCCCTGTGGTACCCCTTTTTTAATAGTAAGGTAACTACTAAGAGAATTTCCCATTTTGACTCTTTGTAGCCTATCATTGAAATATGATTTAAAAAAGCTTATATTGGATGGACTAAAACCAAGATTAATCAATTTTAATAACAGTATCTCATGGTCAACGCAGTCAAATGCTTTTTGTAGATCCAAAAATATACATGCAACAAATTTCCCATTGTCGATGTTATTGGATATAAAATTTGTTAAACTGAGACATGCTGATGTAATGTTAGAATTATTTTCAAAACCATATTGTTCTTCAAGTAAAATGCTGTTATTTGTAAAAAATAAATTAAGGCGGCGTTTGATGATTATTTCAAATATTTTTGACAAAGCGTTTAGTACAGAAATCGGTCGGTAGTTTGTTGGATTTGTAGTTGAACCTGATTTGTATATAGGGGTTACTATTGCTATTTTGAGACTTTTAGGAAAAACAGAATTTTGAATTGCATTATTTACTAATTTTACTAATAATGGTGATAATTGAGATGAGAATTTTTTAATGAATTTAGAGGAGATATTGTCATGGCCCGTTGCAGCTGACGACTTTAGTTCATCAATTATTTGTTTGATTTCTTCTTCATTTGTTAAATCTAGACAGAAATTGTTGAAGATAGTTCTTCTTGTACTATTTATATATGTAAAATCTATTTGGAAAGGAGAGATATTTATTTCGTCAGTTACATTCACAAAGAAGGAGTTCATTTTGTTAGCTATGTTGCTTTCATCACTGATAGTTTCATTATTTAAGTCTAAGGACTTAATAATTGTGTTAGAAGTACACGAATCAGTGTTATGAATTATTCTTTTATAAAATTTCCACAAGTTTTTAGAATTTGAAATTTCGGAGTGGATGTCATTTGAAAAATAGGTTTTTTTAGCTTCAAGAATCATTTGGCTAACTTCAAGTCTCATTTTTTTATATAAGTCAAGAATCCGTATATTATTTTTGTATTTACAAGAATACTTGTAATAAGAGTCTCTAATCTTTATTTTATTCAAAATTTCTTTCATCATCCATTTCTTTTTTAATTTCCCTATTCTTACCTCGATCGTTTTAGTATACTTTATGATAATCTGCTGTAAATCGGCAACAAAAGGATCAAACTCGTCATAAGAATCAAGATTAGACCAAAAGCTATCTAATTTTATTTGGTCGTAATCCAAAACTGTTTTCTTTTCGGTTTTTTCTATGGTTAACGGTTTGAGATTCATATTAATGAGAAACATTTCATGATCTGAAAGAGGGGTACCCATTATCATAAAATTATATTTGAATTTAACCAAGTCGGTAACAAGGTGATCAATAACAGTTCTAGTTGAGTTGCTAATTCTAGTAGCATATTCAGGAGTTATTTTATTGTATATTAAGAACCCATTACCAAGCAAAGTGTTTGTATATGTTAAGACTTGCTCCTTTTTGGTGTCAAGTAAGTTTAGATTCATATCACCTAAAATAACAGAATTTTTATAGGTTGTAGTAATTTCATCCAGCTTATCAATAAAATCTGGTACACGCGTTTCGTGTGATCTATATATCCCAATAATGTTTATGTTATGGTTAGTTAATTTAGTAATTAAAATATTTGTTTTATTAAATTCTTCTTCAATTATAAAATTAGAGTCAATATTTTCAATAATGTATATAGCAACCCCACCATATAGTTCTTGCCTATTTGAAAAATAAGGAACATATCCATTTATATTGAAAAAAGCATTTTCCTTTTTGATAAGCCATATTTCAGTCAGAACAATTATATGGATGTCAAAATCATAAGAATAAATTAGAGATTCTAAGTCGTATAGTTTGTTCCGAAAACTTTGAATGTTGATGTACATAATATTCAAGTTAGTTTTATTATTTGTAAATGATGTTAGGTTGCATACCCCTGACATATGCACAACATTCATATCCAAAGAAGGGTTTATGGTGTTAGTTGAGAAATTTATAACGAAGAGGAAAAATAATAAGAAAAAAGAGGGAGAGAAATAAGAAGAAAACCACTTGCTTAGAAGAAATATACAATAATTTCGTTATGATTAGAATGATAAGGAATGATAATATGATTTTAGTATTAAATCCGTTCGCGACGTGTAGATTATATTGATAATGTGTATAATAGAAAGTAAATTTAAGAAAAGAATAATAAATTAATAAATATATAAGTAGTGTTTTTAATATGATATTTTTAGTGGTAATTTTTGTTTTTAAACGAAATCTAATAATTTTTAGCAGATATATTGTATAAATGTGTAAGAAAAATAAGTGTTTTAATAAATGTTTAAAATTATTTAAAAGTGCCATAATCAAAAAAAATTTCTTTGTATAATATTAAAGTTACATAAGAATATTTAATATGTGCAGGCATATGGACATATGAATACTTTAATATATGGACACATATACACATGTACATATGGCTGCACATATGCCACTTCATCTTAACTATAATATTAGTATAGGTATACTTGTAAATGCAATAGTGAATATAAAAAAATGTTTGTATAGCCAAAGTAATTGCAACAAAAACAAAAATGGAAACAAAGTAGTAAGTGAAACAACTAAAAATAATAAGTGAAATTATGAAAAAAGTTACAAGAATTTTTGAATAAAAAAAGTAAAAAGTTTTAAATATTAAATATTTGTTTAATTTTTTTAATATCATTAAAATTAGAGATACTAAAAATTTTGCTGTTTTTATTTTGTCGTAAAAAGATTGTGTTGTTTTTGACCCAAAGTATTTAATTAATTTCACTACGTTCGCTACTTCTATTTACAGACTTTAGTAATGATAACGTGATAAAAAAATTATAATATATTTATCAATAAATTTAGTTTGTATACAGCTAGCATTGAAATGGCAGAAATTTCTTTAGGCAAAGATTGTTAAAATATATTTAATGAAAAATAGTTATGTACTTGTTCTACTGTTTAGTTTTGTTCTTTTTAATTGTATATATTATATTATTATTTTTCTTTTCTCAAATTTTAATTTTTATAGTAAAATTTTTATAATAACTTCTTAATTTAAGCTTGAAATGAATAAATGATAATTTAGTTTTTAGTTTTTGCCTTAGGTCCAGTCAATCCTTTTGAATCCGGTCAATTCCAAAAACTATATTTGTAGTTAGTGACAAACTAATAGGTCTGTACTATTTTATTAACATTTTTTTTCTAGCATCGAAAATATTTTCAAGCATCAGTTTTTTTTAATACAATTAAATAAGATGATGAATTTTTTCAGCTGTACCCATAAAATACATTTTCTATAAATTATGTAATTCTAATTACACACTGTTGATTAGTGATTGATTTAACAATCACATCCAAATTTGTACAATTGCATTAAATTTTTATTAATTTTTCTAAAATAATTTGAATTTAAATATTTCTTTTAAAATATCGATTTTTATTATTAAAATCTTTCGACTAGGTTACCTTGGAAAAATTCTTATTGAAAAATTATTACGTTCATGTGGGGACTTAAATCATATTTATGTTTTGGCACGTTCTAAGAAAAATAAATCACCAAAAGAACGTTTAGATGGGATAGTGTCAACAAATTTATTTGATACGGTACGAAATAATTATCCATCAAGATTAAAAAAAGTCATAGCAGTTAATGGTGATGTGCAACTAGAAGGTATGGGATTAAATGCAAATGATATGCAATTGATGCATAATGTTTCAATAATATTTCATTCAGCTGCAACTGTGAGGTAAATTATTTGTGGGTAGATAATAATTATATATAATAAAAAAAAAAACTATTACAGGTGAATTTTATAATTTAAATCATATTAGAAGAAAATGTATGTTAATTTCCATTTTGTTTTTTTTATTGTTTTATTTCTTCATAGATTTGACGAATCAATGAAACAATCAATTTTGGTCAATACAAAAGGAACATATGAAATTATGAAATTTGCTCAAAAACTACCAAATATTAAATCAGTTGTACACGTATCAACAACATTTTGCAATTTAGATAGAATGTATCTTGAAGAGAAGGTATGTTAGTTATCAAATGTATTCTTTTTTTTATAAATTTGTTTTAGTTTCTGGATGAGATGAGTTTTGATACTAGTTTACTAAAATTAAGCAAAAAAAAAATGTCTTCATCTCTTTTAGGTTTATCCACCATATGCAAATTGGAAGGATATGATTGATGCTGCATTGAATAATGATGTAAAAACATTGGATGAATATGTTGAAAGGTAAGTTATTTGTTTTTAGGATTTTATTCAAAATTTTATATTTTGTAATTTTCTTTCAAATTTTTAGTTTATAGAATTCATTTGTGTAGTACAGTTTAGTTTGAAAGTAACTAAAAATATATAAATTAACATTTGGAATATTGTACTATTTTCTAAGTAATTTCCTTACTTACTTACTTACATTAAAAACCACATCTTTTTTTAAGTGATTTTATCTACAAAATATCCCTTATTATCAGTTATTGGATGGTAAGCACTGAATTCATTGGCGCTTTCACAAAATTAGTATTACTATACGTTTGATATTAGTTAACCAGTGATGTTATTGTCATCTCATTTGGAATCACTACACGTGAATATTTACAATTAAATCAAATGGTTCGTTGTGGTTTCCAATTCTTTGTGGGTTTTTTTTTTTGTATTCTAGGCTGCGATTAAAGTATAAAATTTACCGTTTCCATTTTAGTGCGACCGTGTTTACGAAATTTTTATATAAAGTTACAGGGGGAATAAATTAATTCAGTTCTAAAATTTAATATTTTCAATTTTATATTTCAAATAAAATTAATTTAATAATTTTATGGATCAGTATGTATTCAGTATCAGTATTTCTGAATGCAACAAAAAAAAATTAACCAAATTAATTAAAAGTCGAATTTTCTTTCACTAATGCTTAGTTCACTGATTCAAAACATTTTTGTTAAAAGAGAATTCTTATGATTGCGATTCATTGCTTCAGAACATTGTGTTCCGAACAAAAAAAATTTAAACAGAAGAGATTAATATTTGAATTTGATTTGAATTAATTTTAAAATGTTTGTTTATTTCAATCTCAATATATCAAATCATTGTTATTCAAATAAATAAAATAATATTGTTAATATACAATAACCTTTAATATAAAATAATTATTTATATCTAAAATAAATACAAAATTGTGTAAAAGTGTTATAAATATTGGTTTTTCAATATTTTTATGAATTGTTTGTTTTTTTTTTTGTTTATGCTTTGTAAATTGTAGTGTGAGAAATGTCAAAAAAATTAAAATGACAGCAAAAAAAATTGTTCCGAACACAAAGTTAAAGTTCAATCAACTTTTGTTGTTTTGGAACATACGTTTTGAATCAGTGAACCAGGCATAATAATTTATTTTTATAATGAAAACATCGATATTTCGGAAGCACCTTACTTCCTTGATCAGTGATTGCGACTAAATAAATTGTTTACAAAAATACTTTATCTATAATTATAAAAAAAACAAGCATTTAAGGACTCCTTTTTATTTTATCTCGTTTCTCCTTAATGAACTCTTAATATATAAATATGTCGTTTATACAACATAAACTATTTCTATTTCTATTTATAACGATTTCTATTTTGTTTTATAATATTCAAACTTTTAAATAAAATATATCCATTTTGTGTCACTCAACATTTTATTATTTGTAAACATAATTAAAGGAAATTTATTCTATTAATTTTTTTAAGTAACTCTCTCAAATTATTGTTTTCTATATATTGTTCATTTGTAGTAATCATATATTTTTGGATAAAAATATGTACATATAATGTTATGCATATGTCTTTAATTACAAAAATTTTTTATGTATGACATGTATTTATATGTCCTAAATAAAACTTACTAACCTCAAAACTTTTTATTAAACATGAGGGGTTTGTGCTTTATCGTGAGAAGTCTATGTCAGTACGTAAATTACTATTCTTTTCAAAACTTTAAGTTTGGCTTCAACTTGAATTATAATTACTCAACAGGAGCCCCTAGTATTTATATAGTTTGAACCTTTAATAACTTAATTTTGTGTACAATTGTAATTCCGTAATAATTATTTATTAAATTTATTAAATTTAAACTAATCTATAATTAATTATAACTCTTATGTTACATAGTATTTATTTTCTTTGAACCTAATTGTAATTTTATATTAATCTAAATAATGGTGAGAACTGACTATCTACATCATTATTAAGTCTGTTGTTAACGTTTTCTCTGGATATCGCCAAACTTTCATACATGTTTAATTTATTATTTTTCAGATCCTAAAATATTACACAACTAAGTTGTATTTCTTGAATAATATATTACTGAATATTTTAGTATATGCGGAATGTCGTCAAGCCGCAATTATAGTGCCATACATCACAAAATTAAGTAAAGTTAGTTAGAAATGAGGTCTTGGGTAGTTTTTCGAGCTCTATCGATTAGTGTATACAAAAGGATTATAACCCTTATAGATTCCGAAATAATCAGTATCATTTTTGCCGTATACGCCAAAAAACTCTTTGATTATTCTTATTTTGCTGTATACACGCCAATATTCTGGATATGCGGCAAAAAATCAATACTAAAACATAGCATAAAAAGTTAATAATTATTTTGCCGTATGTGATGTAACCGCATGTTTTTTTAGTTATATACGGCAAAATAATAAACATTAAAATAAAATATTATTTTGCCACATTTTTGAAATTATAAACTACTTTATGACAGAAAAGCTATTTTCCCAAGCAAGTACAACAAATTTGTACACAAGAAAAGATGTACAAAGATGAAGAGTTGAAAATTCCCCAAAAACAAGCAACAAATTTTTATTTTATCTGCAAAAAGAAAATGTGATTCATCAAGTATGTAAAACGTTATTCTTAAATACATTAAGTATTTCAGATAAACGAATTTCCTATCATTTTTTTTTTTATTTAATTCCAAGTCTATGGGATGAACACCCTAACTGCACAGAGATTTGGAATACACAGTCACATACAAAGCTTTTCTATAGAATTTTTATGGTTATCTATTTATTTAAATGTTGAAAACTATATCTATTGTAGAGTACTTCGCCTTCATAATAGCATAGTTCCATTTTAATTTTTACTGATAACCAAAACTCTCAACTATTTATCATTTATTTTATCCCAATGATAAAGGGTACTGGACCAGGTCGAAAATCCAGAAAGCATTATTTTGCCTTCTTTAGGAATCGAACCTGGGGCCTTTCGGTTGAAAAGCAGACGGTCTACCTACTGCGCCACCCAGCGTGTTTGACGGCGTGACGAAATTACCGGAGTTGTTAAGGTCTTAAAAAGAGTAAAACATGTCAACAAATTGCGTTTCTGAGGAATTAAATGAAAAAAAAATTAGATCATTATTGCAGACCCAGCTCTCCAAGGAAATATTTTCAAATCGTTATCAAAAATGTTCAGTCTTTTTCAAGAAAAATACCCTGACGATACGATTTTCATCTACGACTTACACAAGAATTTTCAACAAATATTTCAATTTTGGTTTTTTCAAACCAAAAATATCAGTCCATCGTTGCGTAGCGTATAAAAAACTGGAAAAAGAAAATTATTTGAAAGACAACGATAATCACTTATATGAATCTCATAAAAAGCAAAATATTTTACTTAAAATTGAACGTGATATAGATAGAAACAGTGCTAACCAAAATACTGTGATAATATGCTTTTATTTACAGAGGGTTTTTACACGACCTAAAGATTTCTCTTCCATATTTTATTATAAAAGAAAACTTACTGTTTTTAATATGACTGCACTAACATTTAACATACTGCGCAATTTGGAAGTGCACAGCGGACGTACAGGTAACGACATTACTATAGTTCCTTAATCAAATAAAAAGAATTATGATTGATTTTAAAGAGACTTAGCACATTGTACTGAGGAGTGATTCATGTGTGCTGATATGATTTTTCAAAAAATCCATTTAGTAGAATAAAAGCTATTAAGTACAGCCAAGATGATCTCTTTATAATTAATTTTAATACTTCTGATAATGAAATAAATTACATATTAAGCTTAAGAAACCTAAAAAAAAGTTGGGAAACTTACCAGCACCGAAATATTTTTTCGAATTAAATTTGAAAATCTTAAATGTAAAAAATTATGTGACGATATAAAATATTTTATCAAAAGTATATAAAAATTTCTACCAAAAGTTGACGTTCAGTATTCCAAAAGTTTATTAACCTTCACTTGGGCAGGACTAACGTATGTTAATATTTTTTTTATTCATACAAATGTATTTTATAAAATTTTTGTAATTATTTCGATAAGAGTTGAAAAATAAGATAAAAGGTTCTGAAATATTTTAAATTGAAATAGAAATATACTAAAATTAATATATTTTAAAACATAAAGTAAATAAAGCACCAAAGGTTTTTTGAAAAAAAAATTTTTTTATAATCAGTTAAATTTTTTGTTGATGGACGCGGACCTATCGATTTGAAAAATATTTTGTTGTCTGGCCCTTTGATATGTTGATGGAATTTTATTCCACTTTGTGCCATTCTTTACAATAAAATATTGATTTCAATCAACAATGTGGTTATTTGCTTCTTGTACTTTTAATTCATCACCTAATGACTCATACTTAGAATCGTGACCATCACTTACGTCTCAGATCCATTTTTTAAGCATCTGATTCTTCATTTTCATTTTGCGAAATATAATAATTTTCATTTTCATCATGACTGTCATCATTATCATCACTTTCGATTCTTGAGGGACCGGCAACTGGTTCAAATACTATTTCTTCCGGTGGCCTTACATCAGCATGTTCATCATCTAGCACATGTTTCACCAATCTAGAGAAATATGCTTGTTCTTCCTCAAACGAGAAACCTGTAAAAATAAGTTTTTTGTATCTTTTGTGTGAATTTTTTTTGTTTTTTTGTGTTTCTTATAGTAAAACTCAATAAAAAAAAAGTGTCATATACCTGTAACGACATTTTTTTTTTTAATTTTATATATTTCAATAGTTTTGCTTGATTTCGAAGAAATTTATTAATATTTACACCAAAATATAGGAAATTTAAAAAATGGGTTTTTTGAAGAAAAACACTAATTTTTTGTGTTTTTTGCACTTTTACTAAAAATTACAAAATTTACTTACCTTCTAACCTGAACGGCACATAAAATTTTAAACTCTTCCATATTGTTACAAATATTGAAAATTCAATAAATAATCTTTCTAAAATATATATATTTTATGTTTTTTTTTTTATTTCACTGAAATAGATACACTGTTGTTGTCGGAACTACTAACTCTGTTATAAGTACCTTGTAACAAACGGAAGTGCCCAGTAGTACTCTCTTGTTCTAAAATACCGATATTTCTAAAAAAATATCTTAGATTATAGATATTCGCTGGTAATAAAAGCAAACATAAAAGTAACAGTAATGCACATACAAAAATAATCATAAAAACATAAAAATCACTTATTTTTGTAAAAAAATTCGCCATACAAAATGTATGGAAAAACCAAAAATATTAACATATTAGTTTTATAACCCGCCATAAATGACAGAAGCAAAATAAATTCTAGCATTTCTTTCCTTCATTAGAGTTGTCATTTCAAGTTTAAAAAAATACGTATTTGCTTACTACCTTTATTTTAACGATTTTAATTACCATATAAACAGAATATTTGAAGGTAGGTGCAAAATTTTCTATTCCCGAAGGGCCATTTACTCGATCATTTTAGTGAAATCTTATTTGCCATCATTGAAAATTTAAACATACATTATCCTAAGACCTCAATAATTCTAGATAATCAATATTCTGCTCTATACTATATTAATTATAGTATAATTTAGTCAAAAAAATTATTTCAATTTAAATTAATATAGAAATACTAAATTCAAATAATATTTTTAATGAAAACATAATCTAACTATTAACTTACAATCATTTTATATTTTTATAATCATAGCCGCGTTCTACTGTAAAATTCAAGTTGTAAAATGAAAGAAATGGAATAAAAAGCAAAAAATTCTATGGCGCCATCTAAATTTAGTACAATCAATATGAAAGGATGGGCAAAGGAAACAGACAGGAGATGACATATGACAGATGACACATGACAGATGACAGATGACAGATGACAGATGACAGATGACAGATGACAGATGACAGATGACAGATGACAGATGACAGATGACAGATGACAGATGGCATATATAAGCAATAATAAAAAAACAAAGGCTGTGCTTATGACAATTACATGATGTTACATTTGTATATATATTGCAATTTGTATATGTGTTGGAGTCGAACATCCAAACATGCATATATGCAGAAAATTATATATATAATGTTAATCTTGCCCGTTTACGTATATTTCATTTGTCGCCCAAGCGAAGGTTAAAATAATTAATTTAAGTACAAAAAATTACAAATTTATACTTTGTGATAAATTAGACATTTTTTATATGATAAAATAATATAAAAAATAATATAATTATAGCGTTAAAGATTTTGAATATTTATTTTTTTTAAATAGCTATGATTCTATTTAAATAGTGAGTTCTGAACATTTTTTATTTAATTTTTAATAATAGAAAAAACTAAAAACTATGATAAAATAATTAATTATTATTAAAATAAATGATATTGTATTTTTTTAATGAACTTATTCTTCTAAACGTGTATTTTTTTTATTACAAACTGCATTTTCTGATCAATTGATTTACAGCTATTTGGAAAATATTTGGGTTTTTTTAAATTTTTGTATTCATTTTTGTATTTTACCGTATGTGCATATCGTTTTGCCGGATGTGTATGGATGAAAAAAAATGCTCAATACATCGCGTATACGGCAATATGTTTTCGAACAAAAGATCAGTCAACTCCGAATTTTAGTTCGAACAAGCTTTATTTTTTGTTATAATCATCGGTGGAAAAATATCAAAATAAGTTTTTCGGTCGAATTTTTTTTTACCTTATTCTAAACTTCAAAGTCGATTTCCCAAAATCGGATTTTTCGACTATGCAGCAAAATAATTCCGGGTCGACGATGTGTTTCACAAATTCGTTTTAGCCTCTCTTTCGATAATCAATTTATTTTTGCTGTGTCCTCAATTTATACTTTTTCCATTTTGAAGTTTTCTTGGGATAAAGTTGCAGTCAGTAGTCTATTAATCATTTTACGATCGTATGTGCCATGTTTTGTCCATGGGGGTGGTTTGAATTGGAAATGGCATGTCTGATGTTTTTCATTTACTGATGCCTATAATCGCAACTTTATTAACAAAGTTTGTAAGAGTTGTTCTGAATTTGCTTTACTTCTAACTTTTGGGTTACTTAGTATATCTAGATAGATGAGCTCTTAACCCCCCTCAGACTTTTAATTCACTTATTATGAATTGTTGTTCGAATTATCGATTTTATTTGCTTTTTTGATTTGTTCTACTTTATTTTATATTATTTTTAAAGATTGTCTTTCTGTATTTTATTATATAAAAGTTCAGCTTTCTCTAAACTTTTATTGTATATTTTGCATAACATAAATACAAAAAAAGATTGTAATTAGTCAATATCACATTGTTTTGAGATAATCGCATCAGTAGATTTTAGACAATTTTGTTTATCAATTTTAAATCAATTTTACGGGTTAGTAAGCAAATCCACAAACCGAAATCCACAAAAAAAAATCCATAAAATTCTTGTAAGTTAATCCTGGAAAAAGGAGATATCCTCGCTGTATCCAACAGCGGCTATGCATAAAAATAATTTATATAAATATATATATAAGTCGTAGAATTTTGATTTTGAATCCAACTCTAAAATCTATCTCTCCTAACTCAGAATTTCGCATAAGCTCTCATACATAATAAAGTGAAATGCGTAAAAGCAATAACATGATCGTTTTTTGTTGATTTTTTTTGTGCCAGTATGGATTTTGTTTTTTGTGCATTTAGGGACTAACCCCAATTTTACATACATTCTTGGTTACATAAAAAATTAAAAAAAAAAATGTAATTTCACTGCACAAGTCCCGTACTCTGAAGGAAGTTTGAGCGATATAGATCATGTATTTATTTACTTATTTATTTCTCAATGTTAGTATACATAAAACGATGAATCTTTTAAAGTGTATATACAAGTGGCAATAATTATTATAAGATATATTACTAATAAAAATACATACTTAACTTACAACTAATCCAGACACAATTGATTGAAAATTATAAAGAACAAAACAAATGAAATAAACTTAGTTAGAAGTTAATTAAATTTAAAAATAAAAAAAATAAAATTTATTCATTTTAATTTCACATACTTATTAAAAATATTATTTTGCATTACATTCTCATTCGGTTTACGGAAGAATTGAACTTTTATTTTAATTTAAATTTTTTATTTATTTTTTATTTCTAAAATATAGCAATTTAAAAAATAAACACAACACATATACATTAAGTAAACATTTGGCTGAACAAGTTGCAAATGATTATAGAGATATTCTACCAGTACTAATATTTAGACCAGCAGTTGTATTACCTGTATTAACAGATCCAGTACCAGGATGGGTTGATAATCATAATGGACCAGTTGGTATATGGTAAGAAGACAAAACTTTAATAAATTAATTATTGTGTAAAAGATAATAAAAAACAAAAATGTTTAGTACTGGAGTTGCTGTGGGTCTTGTTCGTACAATGTATGCAGATCGTAAAGTTAAAACAGAATATACACCAGTAGATAGTTGTGCTAGGTGTATGATTGTAGCTGCATATGCTATGGGTACAAGTCAAATACGGTAAATTAAAAAAAAAATATTTTAATTCAAAAACATAAAAAAAAAACAAATACTTTCAGGCAAAAAGGTACTATTAACGTTTATAATTGTTCAACTCCAATTAATAATTATGAAATGACTGAAACTACTTTGCGAGTACTTGATGAAAATCCATTTGATGTAACATTATGGGCACCGAATTTAGCTGCAACATCATGTCCACCATATTATTATATTAGGGTTGGTTTTCAAAATTATTTAAAATTTGTCAAATTTATTAAAAATCATTTTTAAATTTATTTTCAAATAGTTCTTTTTATATCAATTATTACCAGCAATAATTGCTGATGTATTTTTACTATCATTGAGGAAAAAACCATTGTAAGTATTTTAAATATTTTATTTTCTATATATTTGATAAGAAAAAATATTTGATAAAAATCGTACCTACTCAATATTTCATTATGAATTTCCATTTATCGTGTACACTATAATGGTTTTCTATTGATTTATCTTAAACAACAACCTTATACGTAATAATTTATTAAAAAAAAAAAAAATTAATTTTAAATCGGAGGTGTTGTTGCGGCAATTTTATAAATTACATTTTTTTAATGAGGCGAAATTTTAAAATGAAATTTGTAAGTGAAAATAAAAAAATGATTTGATTTCGCCAAGTCTCCTCCTTAATATCACGTATGATTTAAAAGAATAATAATGAAAAGCGGTTGTGAAATGGTTAAGACATTTGTGCTGTAATTTTTAAATTTTAAAAATTAAATATAATGAATAACCATGAATGTGACTACATTATATCGGACCAACTATTTTTGTGTTTGAAGTTACAAGTAAATTTAAATTTTAGATTTTTTTTTTTTAAAATTCCAGAATAACATTTTTTTATGAGTTTCGTTTTTTATCTCTGTTCATTTAAATTTTTTTAACGGTGGGCATTTTATAATTCTCCGTTTGATTGTTTAAAATAGTAGGTATGCCTGGGTAAGCAATTTTTGCTCAATTCCTCCAGAAACCTCTTGAATTTTCATTAAATTCAAATTTTAAATATGAGAGTGCTTGAACCCATATCAACCATAAATTTAAATGAAAGTATTTTTTGTTTCGAAACTAGTTGTATTTGGTTACTTTTTTTAATCAATAATAATGTGGGATGATTCTATTTGATGGGATGGGGTTTTAAAGGGTTTTTTACTCCAATAAATCTAGTCAAATTGGAAAAAAAATTTTGGTTTTTTATTTATATAATTTAATAGTTGTCAGGTATTTATACAAATCAAATATTTTATTATTTGATAACAAATCTCGATATTTCAAAAGCAACGTATTTCCTTCATCTAGTGCTTGTGACTAACTAATTTTATCATTTTGTTTTCCTTTTTATATCCTAATCCCTAACATTTATAAATTTTAACTGTATTCTTACTTACTTTTTTAGGTGGCCACCAGGCCATGAAGGTATTGGGCCTGACTCATCAATGTCCTTCATTTTTGTCGGTCACGGGCAGTCATTATCTCTTCAGTTGTTTAAGATACGAAGTTGTTTCATATCTGCCAATACTTCGTATCTCTAACGAATGTTTGGTAGGCCCCAACTTCTTGTATCTTCAGGTCTGGATTCGAAGATTCTCTTGTCTGAAGCATTTTAATTTTTGTGGCTATCTTCTCCTCAATGTAATCGGCATCCCTTAGTAGTTGGACAGATCTGAACCATATTATGCCGGCTGTATTTACTTCAGCTCGTCGCATTTTATGTTTCAGTACTAGATTGAAGCAATCCCATGATAGTGTATCACCTTGTTGAAATTCGGTACACGTTTGAGATAAGTCAGAATTGTTATTTCCAATCACCACAGCCCGTCTTGTGTTTTCAGGTGTCATTTTTTGAAAGCGAATGAACTTGCCTGCTAATGCATCGAATTCCGTCATAGTAGCATACAGCTCGCTGCGGTATATCGTGTGCAAACTTAAAATCGATAAATAGGTTCAAATCCTCAAGAAGCGGGTTATGTTGTTTGAGAAAGCATTTGTTTACTTTTGTGACATTTTTGTCTTTCCTTTGAGTTCATTATAAAACTCCATGCCTATCGCTGCAAAAGTTTGTACGTATTAATTTTACGTATCACTTAGCTATAACTGCATCTCTAACATTCTTGAAAGATATTAAAATCTTATGTATAATACACAATATGAACGACGTAGTGAGTAAAAAAGCAAGAATAATTGAATAGTAAATTATTTACACTACAAAAATATTAAAATTTTAGCAAGTTCTTGGTGCTGAATGCTTAAGACATTTAAAATAGTTACACCAAATAGTGACGGTTAGTGTGGGACGACATCTATACTCTAAAATAAATTTCAATTTTATTTAAACTTATAAGAAAAAGTACAAAAATAAAAACACAAACAAAAATTGAAAACAAAGCTTAAAAACAAAAATCAGAAAATGATATAATAAATGTTAACTCATTTGCTTCTTATTAAAGAAAATATATACAGTAAAACACGGGCATAGTCGTTCGCTAAATTTCTGTAATATTTCTGACTATAACCGTTTCGTGGCTATAAGCGTAGTTAAAAAAAATTGCATCTTTATAAACAAAATCAAATTCAATAAAATATCTTTCGTATAACAATTTAAACTTTATTTTATTCATAAATAGCAAGTCTGTTATGTAATCACAAAATATACATATTTGTAATAAAGGACAGAAAAAGACAATATAGAAATCAGTTTTTTAATAAAATAATTCACTTTTGACTTATTTTTTTGGTTTTATTGGAAAAATTGGCGTTATATTTTAATGTGACTTATAAACGACATCGATTGTGTGAACTTATGAAGTTTATTACTTTCTTTAAAACAAATTGTTAACTATTGCTATAACAGAATTGTGACTACAAACGGTTGTCACTATAAACGAATTACAATACATCGATCTACTACGTTAAGAGTAATGGGATTTTATTGTGTTAAGTTATATTCAAACTAGTATTAATTTCGTCATGAAGTATTAGGTATTATACTTTAGTTACGTTATATATATATATTCAAGAATCAAACGATTCAGAAAACAACTACAATTATGCCAAAACAAATATTTCTTTTTATATAAAATCGTACCTGAAAGAAATACTTCTGTGCAATTGCACAGGGGATTCACTAGCATAATTAAAATGTAGAAGAGATATAATAATTAATTATTTTTTTTCAGTTTGTTCAAACTTCAAAAGCAAATTTATAAATCACAAAAATTTTATGGTGCTTTTATTCAAAAACAATGGAATGTAGATCAGAGAATGGTTAAGAAATTAGATTCAATAATACCCAAAGAAGAAGTGTAAGTTATAAAATATTAAAAATATATCTTAAATAACAATATATTTTTTTTTTATTATACAGTGGTGAATTTTATTTCTATGATCATATGAAATTCAATTTATTTAATTATATGAAAGATTGTGTAGCAGGCTATAAAAAAAATTTATTAAAAGAGCCCGAACATTGTACACATAAAACACTTTTAAAATATAAATCAATGATAATTGCTCATAATATTATTAAAATTCTATTTTGTAGTACCGTTGCATATATTGGATATGGATTTATAGTTGCAAGATTATTTTAATTAAATTAATTTTATAAATATAGAAAAAAAGTTGAAAATATATTTTCGTAATTGCGTAAATATTTTTGTAAATTGAAATAATTTTATTAAAAGCATTAAAATTATTGAAAAACATTTATATTTAGTTATAGTTTTATTTTATGAAAATTTGTTATTCCTTTCATTTAATAGTTTAATCTGGTAGTAGACGAAAACAACAAAATATGGACAACATCTTTCATACGATAATATTATGAGCCTTTGATATTATGACAAATCACGATATTATCTTGGAAAAAATGTTTAATCCTGGTTTTAGAGATCTTATAAAAAAGTGGTTTGAATCATATTTGAAAAACAAAAGTAAGAAAGTCAAAGTGGATGGTAATCATATCTGTAACAGAAATTATCTGGATCACACTTTTGACTTATTCAAAGAATTGAAAATTTTGCCAGTACATAATTTATATTTTTATAAAGCTTCTCATTTTGATTCGGTTGACTTAGAATATTTGCGTTGTTTGATTTTTCTAGTCCAGTAAAATTTGTTAGCACTATGATCTATGACTTCACCATGAGTGCATAATGGTCGCTTGAGTTGAGTTGTTGTAGTTCTATAGTTGACATTACTTTAAATTGTTGAGTCCATGTTTATTTCCCTCGTTGACGTTGATAATGCTTTTTTACATTACTTCCTAATCATGTTGATGGTGATCCTTTTATTATAGTATTTGTGCTAAAAGGGTTATTTAAAAAGTGGATTTTCCAGGATAACTGGACTGCCACCTTTGTCCTTTGCCATTAAATATTATTTCCCCGCCAGGAGGGCTGGGTCATTTGTTACCAACCGTCTCTGCCTTACTAAATCGATTTTCGTTATCGTTCACGCCCGTCGAAATTATTGTTTGCTTCGCAAGATTCCTAAACTGTTCGATTACATTGATAATACGAGCATGCACCCACTCTCGTTAGCAAGTTACTAGGGGGTCCCTGACAGGTAACTTTGTTATTTACCTTCGAAGAAGTGAGAATCGGATTTATTGGCAGAGCTGAGATGATGACCAATAGGCATTTCCTCGATTTAGGGGATGTGTACCGTGGGGCCTGTTACAAACATTTCCTCCCGAGGAGTAGTAATATAATAAATTATTATTTATAACACATACCATTGAGCTCTTGCTATCGTTTTTATTATTTTTCACTTGTTTTAAATCAATGTTGAAAATTGCTTGTGGTAGCCAAAATTTTTGTTCCATATTATACCCATATCGGTTTTGTAATCGTTTTGTAAAGCAGTAAGAGTAGCTGTTTGTTCAGGGAGACTTAGCTCCCAAGGATTATAGTTGCTGTTTGAATTTACTCCTTATATGATTATTTTATGGATTTTGATGTTCCTATCCATTAAAATTTATTGTAAATATGATGTATACCCAGGTTTTAGTTTGTTGTTAGATTTATATTTGTTTATTGTCTTATATATTAATACGCTTAAATGTCTGTTAAACTTTTCACAAAGCTTTTACAACACAAAGCTTATTGAGCAATAGCATTGATTATATCTGATTAAATGAATCAATTTAAAAAAAAAAACAAAGTAGCAAAGACAAAAACCAAATTATCAGAATATAATTATTATATCGATAAAATAGCTTTCTTAAAGTATTACGATATTACTGCAAAAAAATTTACCGGTAAAACAAATAGTAAATTTAGAAAATATATTTTTTACCTCACCCATGTTCAGAAATTCCAATAATTGAAATTTATTTATTTTATTAACAAATAATTCAAAAATATAAATTCAAATGCGTAGTAGTATTGAGTAAATATAATATTGTACATGGAGAATCATAAACCGAAATTTATGATCTGCTACGATATCGATCTGCAAATTTAGTTCACATAAAAATTAAAAAAACTTTAAAAAGAAAAATTTCAGACTACCCTTACCTACATCAGAGACTCTAGCAGAATAACAATATAACAATAAAAACTGAAGAACAAGAGAAAAAGCATAATTATCAAAGGCTTTACCCCTAACTATAATAGTCATAAGGCGTCATATTATGTCATATGATACTTCGTTAAATGGCCTATGCCCTATATGATTCGATATGATTTAACAAAATCATAACCAATCATAACCTTCACTATAATGTTCATATCTAATCATACCAAAACGTCAAAATCAAAATTTAAAAGAAGTGAAATAAAAATATAAATTTTATAACTAAATGCTTTTGTTTTTTTATTTTGAGTTTTGAAATAGTTAGGGCTGTTATGATACTAAAAAAAAAACACAAAAAACGTGTCTATGACTATTTTAATGTGTTTTTAATGTGAGTGTGGTATGTATTTAGTTTAAATGCATTTAATTTCATATCTATACTGCCAGCGACATCTCTGTTCGCCACAATTTATTTTATTTGTTTATTTTTTTTATTTTATTAAAAAAAATCAATGTTTTACAATTATAGTTTTAAGTTTTTCAATTTAACTTATTTATTAAAAATCATTTATAAAAAAATATGTAAAACATTGATTTTTTTTAAGAAAATAAATAAAATAAATTGTTCCATTTATAATGCTAATGCTAGACCGGCGAATGTTACGCCGGGAATAGCTAGTTTAATATTATTATTAGTTTAGGATTGAATCACGTTTTAGTTATATATTATGACTTGTGTAGTTTTTTCTTCGTTAATTTTTTTATTGTAGGTATATTATTATATTAAGGTATTCTAGGTATACTATTCTACTTATACCAATTCATATTTTTTATCCATATTCATGCAAATCAAGCATAACGGTATCATCTGCGAATGTGTTTTTAGTATTTAATTTGTTTTTTTTTGGTGTAGGAATTTCGGTTACATAAACACGAGGTATAAAACTAGAACTCAAAAGTTTTTCCTGAACTAAGCCTTGTGCTAATGCTGCTTCCCTTTTGTACGTATTAGAATAATAGGGCTTGTATTTAACAAAAAAAGTGTTTCTAGTTAAATAGTGTTTTTGGTTATTAATTTTGCAATGTATACTGCAGACCTTCGTGGCAGACTTTGTTGAACACTTTTGCAACATCACAATATTTTTGTTATTATCCAGGTCCAAAGCTACTTTATTTACTACTCTATGAACTTGTTGTAATGTTGAATGATGCCGTCGGAATTCAAATTCCAAATTGTCAATTCGGTATCAGTTTTTCTGTGTTAGTATTGACTCTCGTCGATCAACGAATATTTTTTCAAATAATTTTGAAACAATAGTTAATGAACTAATTGTTCATAATATGATATTGATATTAAGCCTATATATAGCCTATATTATAATTTGGCCTACCTTGACATCTTTAGAATTACACCGATTGACTTCGATTGAAATTTTAATAACTTTCACGTGAAAAGTGAACATAAAAAAATATCATTTTTTAAAGTTAAATGACTACAAAATAGATTTTTGGTAGCATGGTGGTTAAAAGTAATTATCAATCTTTAATTTGCGTTGTTTGAAAATTAATTTTTATGAAAATGAAAATTAAGATAGCAATTAATTTAACTTTCGAAAAAACTTACGAAAAAAGGAAAAAGAGAAAAAGACTCAAATGAACTTTTTAATATCCTCATTTTCTATTTTTAAATTACAGTACCTAATTATGATTTTAAAATAGACTACAAGTTCTTATCAAACTATCGCTGTTCTGGCTGCAAATTTTATACGATCTTTATGTACATACACATACATAATGTTACGAATACTATACTTCACAATATGCATATATGTATATAATATTTTTCATATACTTTGTTACGAATAATTAAATATTCCTTGTAATGAAATATTAGTTAATTATAATGTACAAGTACAAAAAAGAATGTTTTTTTACCAACTTCTTGAACTTTTTCTTAACTTTTATAAAACAATACCGGTAATAAAAAAGCAAAAGTCTGACGTAGTCAATTTAATTATATGAAAATATTCAATATAAAGACGGGAGGTTGTTTGTATATACATATATTAAAAAATTTTTGTTGTTTTTTATTGAGTTAAAATTATTTTCTGAAAATTTAATATACTTGTGTAGGTGGGTTAATGCATGTGCGTTTTAGACAAAATATTGACATAAATCGAGAGAAAATTTAAGAAAATATTTTGTTAAAAAAAGGATAAAAAGAAATAGATTTTCAATTTTGTTGGTTAATAAGGTCAATGATCCACTAAAATTATGTCTGAGTAAAAAAATTCGTTTAATTTAAAATCATTTAAATAAAAAATTGAAATCTATTAATTAGCAAAGATTTTTTTTGTGTCACAGTCACTTAATTGTTTTATAACAGTATTTTCTTTAATTCTACTAATTTTGAAAATTACGTTGTCTTGATTAATAATAATGATTGTTCAAATATTTGAAAATATTCGATTCAGAGTTTTTATATAGACAGGTTTGTTAATTTATATAGTAACTATTTGAAAATTCGGAATTTAGCTCCAACGGCGTGAACCATTTTAGTCGACGTATCTCCCGAGAAATTATAAGACTTGGAATCGGCCAATTTTGATGATTTAGAAGTCTAGTGAAATATGATGTTGACTCAGGGTTCAATCGCCACTTGCTGTTTTGATAACAGATTTAACCTAGCTAGCTATTAAAATACTAGGCTAAGAAATCTGAATTAATTTGTTATAATATAATTTTGTAAATTTAGTGTGCGAGTTAGCTTAAGTTATTAATGAAATAAATAATTATATTATTATTATTATTTGTGACTGTTTCTTTTACATATGGAATGCTTAGATCATATTCTATCATTTCATACAAACCAGGGGCGTTTCCCAAGATCGTAACCCTTTTGATTGAAAAGGTTCAACTATTTCGATATTTGAATTGTTTGTAGTACGTCAAGAGCGTATGTCCAGACTGATTTTAATATATCACCTCAATGTTATAAAGTGACAGTTTAGAATAACGCGCTATAAGCCAGTAGAGCTGGTTGAACATTATTCTGAGTTGCTTGCTCTTTTGAATAATGTTAGTTTTCGAATTAAGTCAACAGTTTATTTCATTTCCAAGTACTTCACTAATTCCACCTATGACTTTAGTGCATCATTTAATTTTAACATCACGACACATACCTTTACGATATACGAAAGTGATGTGCAACGATTTTGATTTATATGTTTACCTTTGTTCTACATTTCGTTAGCCAATTTTAAATTTTTGAATTTGTAATTTTTAGAAGTCAATTTTCAAGTTTTTGTAATCTGTTAGACGCTATCAACGAGTTTGTTTGTAGATGACATAAAGTATAGGCTATAGAACACTGTGGTACACGTGATTTTATTTGCCTGAAATGACAGTTGTATCTAACTAAGAATTTTCGGTTACTCTATATGTTTTAAAGAATTGATCATAATGTTGAGTTAGCTCATTTTAAATAATAACCCTTCGTGCCACACCTTATCGAAGGCATGTGTGTAATGGCGAGGAATGCCGCAGAATAGTTTTTTTTAAAGTTGAATGTTTCGCTTATATGTTGCATCACTCTGTGAATTTGTTCTATGGCCGAATGTTTTTGGCGAAAGCCGAATTGTTAGTTAGGTATGGTCGGATTTTTTTATTGTATCATTCAGTCTTCTAGCGAATCTAATCATAGAAATATATCGCTTTTAAATCATATCATTTCCATACAAAAATTACTAGCTATAACTTACGTTTAAAGTTCTGTAAGAAGTCACTTCATTACCTATGTTATTTGTCTTAAGCTGGAATTCATTAAAAAATCTAAATGATATCAATGATATTTTCGGCAATATAAAAAATGGTATGATTACTTTAATTTTTTGAGTTATCACCACTCCACACGTTGTGTAAGCTTTTTTTAATATGTTACAATGTCCTGTTCCTGTCAAAATTTGGTTTGATTCTGACAACTATAAGTCATATTTTTGCTAGGGTACATAATCGCTTATGTCAATATGACCTAAAAATGTTTTTACCATAATCGCTTATTTAACTTAAAATATTTTAAATATGTTCCTGCAATTTATCATAAAAACGTATAAATTGATAAACGTTTTATTTACAAATTTGGTGTATTATTTTCAAATTTTCAAATGTGTGTTTAAATGGCTTATTTTACTTAACCCTAAAGCTCATAACATGTACATATTAAAATTACAAAAATATATATAACAGGAGCCTGAGAGAGGCTATTATATAATATTTCATACATATTATCATATAATATTTCATTATCTAAAGCTTCAGAAGCAGAAGTTGAATTAACTTATGATTCTGATAATAGCGGTGATATAATTTTTCATGTTGCAAAGGATGATAAAAAACGGTCTCAAAGGCCATTCCTGCAATCAAGAACTGCCCGTCATAATATAATAAATGGTCCGGTAAACAAAGTTTTGCCTCCATTAAATTATGATAGTTGATCCTATTGATTGTTTAAAATTATTTATAACAGATAATATTTTTAACATTTTCCTGAAATATACTAATGAAGAAGCTGCAAGAATATACGATAATAATAATCGTAAATGGAAAGCTGTAGATATGAATGAATTGCACGCCTTCTTCGGACTTACAGAATAACAGCAGGTCACGTGAAATCAAATAACTAAAGTAATAGATGAAATTAAACCCAATTCGAGACGTGCTTGAAGCAATAAATAAGAATTTTGGAAAATGTTATATACCTTCAGAAAATCTTTCCGTAGACGAACAATTAATGCTAATATATGCAATTTAAACCTGACAAGTATGGTATTAAAATTTGGTGGCTTTGTGACTCTCAGAGGCATGCCCAATCAAAGAAATTCCATATACTGGGAACAAAGGTAATAACAGAGCAACAGGACTTGGTCAAAAAGTATTTGAGAATTTGTGTACACCATATAACTATTTCACAACATTAGTAGAAGTTGCAAAAAGTTTGTTATCTAATGGATTGACGATTGTAGAAATTTTACGTCCAAATAAAACGTATATTCCAATTAATTTTCTTCCAAATGAAAACAGAGATCAACATTATTTGGATTTCAAAAAAATATTACAATAGCCTCCTTTCCAAAAAAGCAAAAGCGATAATTTGTATGTCCACGATACATCATTCCAATGAAATTATAATTGAAGCCGATTCTAAACCTATTTATGCTGTAAAAGAATTTTATAATAAAACCAAAGGAGGCGTTGATGTCTTGGATCAAATTTCTAAGAGCTCTTGGTAAAAGTTTATTAAATTCTCTTATCAAAAATCGTGAAAAGCGAAAAATACTAAAAAGCTACAATTAGAATCTCGTGTTGCAATTTAAAAAACGGTAGCGGTTATCAAGGGCCCACCATAACTGAAATATTCATTATGTACGATATTAAAATTTTTATTTTTGTTAACTTTTGTTTATTTAGTTATTTTTAAACATCTAAAAATTACTTATTTGAAATAAAAACTTTAAAAACTTAGTAAAAACTATTTTTTTTTATTACATTCTAAGGTGTAAGGGTGCCAGGCTCATGTTACGAATTTACGTGACAAAATATGTTATGAGGTTTAGAATTAAGCAAGTGATTTTTACAAAAAATTATTTATTAATATTTTTACTAAAAGTTGACGTTCAGTATTCCAAAAGCTTATTAACCTTCACTTGGGCAGGATTAATGCATGTTAATATTTACTTTTTTAATTTTGTATAAAAACTTCATTATTTGGCCGATCTTAATGAAATCAGAGATCAGTGCCTAATTTTTTTAGTAGATATTGAATATATAAAGAAAAGCTCGGAAAAACGTGTTTATGCCCAATTTTTCGGCAATTTAATTTTTTTTCTTCGTTGTTGGGCAAGATTAACATATGTTAATATTTTTTTATTCATACAAAATGTATGGTATTCTATAAAATTTTTGTAATTATTTCGATAAGAGTTACAAAATAAGATAAAAGATTAGAAATATTTTAAATTTAAATAGAAAAATACTAAAATTAATATATTTAAAAACATAAAACAAATAAAACACCATAGGTTTTTTTGAAAAAAAATTTTGTTTTGAATTTTATTTTTGGTATGTTAGAAAAAAAAACTTCTGTTACGAAGTTAAATTAAAAATTGATGTCAACCATTCATGTATTGAAAATTGCAGCGAATATTTCACAATGAGTTAAACTTTTAAACCTATCGATTTTTGTTGGAAAATATTTTGTTGTCTAGTAGCCCTTTGATATGTTGATGGAATTTTATTCCACTTTGTGCCATCCTTTCCAATAAAATATTGATTTGAATCAACAAGGTGATTATTTTCTTCTTGTACTTTTCATTTATCATCGAGTGACTCATTCTCAGAAACATGACCATCACTTACGTCTAAGATGCATTTTTTAAGCATCTGATTCTTAATTTTCATCATGACATGACATCATGACTTATTATCATCACTTTCGACTCTTGTGGGACCTCGGTGGTCCTACATCAGCATGTTCATCATCTAGCACATGTTCCACCAATCTAGAGAAATATGCTTGTTCTTCCTCAAACGATAACCTGTAAAAATAAATTTTTGGTTTCTTTTGTGTGCATTTTTTTTTTTTAATTTTTTTTTTTTTTGATTTTTTGTGTTTCTTATAGTAAAACTCAATAAATAAAAATATCATATACCAGTAACGTTATTTTTTTAAAAATTTCATATATCTTGAACAGTTTTGCTTGATTTCGAAGAAATTTATTAATATTTACCCCAAAACATATGAAATTTAAAAAATGGGTTTTTTGAAGAAAAACACTAATTTTTTGTGTTTTTTGCACTTTTACTAAAAATTACAAATTTTACTTACCTGCCTACCTGAACGGCACATAAAATTTAAAACTCTTCCATATTATTGCAAATATTGAAAATTCAATAAATAATCTTTCCAAAATATATATATATATATATATTTTTTTTTATTTCATTGAAATTGATACACTTTTGTTGTTGTAACTATCAACTCTGTTACAAATACCTTGTAACAAACGGAAGTCCCCAGTAGCACTTCTTTTTTCTAAAATACCATTATTTCCAAAAAAATATCTTAGATGATAGATATTCGCTGG
This sequence comes from Argyra leucocephala, assembly GCA_963942445.1. Lineage (NCBI taxonomy): Eukaryota > Metazoa > Arthropoda > Insecta > Diptera > Dolichopodidae > Argyra > Argyra leucocephala. Next base: position 66,178,412 of record OZ012680.1, read on the forward strand.
TAATAAAAGAAACAGTAATGCACGTACAAAAATAATAATAAAAACAGAAAAATCACTTATTTGTGTTAAAAAATTCTCCATATAAAATGTATGGAAAAACCAAAAATATTAACATATGTTAATCTTGCCCGATTACGTATATTTTATATGCCGCCCAAGCGAAGGTTAAGCGATTTTAAAAAAACGGCTCCAGTCCCGTTACTATATTTTAAAATTTCAAAATTGATTTTACTCGAAATATAAATTTCAGACATAAGTGGTTCTGACCTATTGCCACAAATATTATGATAAGCATGAAAAAATTAAATTCATATCAAAAGAAAACAACTGTGTTTTAAATTGAATAAAATATACAAATATGAATAATAAAACAAAATAGGAAGAAAAACTAAAAAAAAAATCAATAATTTCAATTTATATTTTTGCACTCTTGGTGAATAAATAGCGAAATATTTTGATTTGTTTTTTTTTTTCAAAACCTAGAACTTTAAAACAATTTAAATTTAAATCAATAGATATAACTGCTATAGATTATATGCAATAGATATAACTGCTATAAGGTATGACTGCTTTAAGATTAATAAACAAAATTTCAAACTCTACTTCATCAGGAGAAAATAAAGTTCTTTTTTTCTTTATTTTTTAATGTGATACAATTCATTTATTATGTAATTTTGTAATTTAAATTTATAATACTTTAAAAAAATGTTTACATTATAAATCTAAATATTAATTTTATTGTGACCGTAGCATAAGCTGCCTGGTCTTATAATTTTTTGACTATGAGACATGTTTCTATTTTTTATATTTTTTATTTTCTATTTTCCTAAATTAATAAATTTCATTTTCGTTATCAAAATAATAATCTTTATACGTACATATTTTGTTTTTTTTTGCTTATAAACTTATAAACTTAGTAAATTATGTTTCATTTTAATATTTTTATACTTAATATAAAATTACTTAATTCATTCCAAATAATCGTAATCCAAATTTTTTTTTTTTTTTTTTGTTAAATGGGAGAATTTAATTACCATTTAGACCAGAATCAACATTTCTCCTATTTTCCGTTTAAATACACCAATATTATTAATTTCTTTTCTTTCCGTTGGCAATTCATTATAAATCTTCAAGCAATTATACAGGCAATTATTGTTTTTGTTTTCGGTTCTGAATAAGCTTAAGTAGAAGTTGTACCTGTTTGTCGTATTGTGGCTGTGGATATCTATGTCTCTATTTCAAAATAAAATTGTGTGTTTAATCAAAATGTTGATAATTTAATATAATCAAGCTCTGTAAGGAGAAGTAGCTGAAAGTATTAAAAATCTGATAAATCTATCACTGCCGAACACATACAAATCAAAATCACACTACATCACGAAGAACAAAAATGTATAAATAATACAAAATTTGTTATTTAAAAGGTTCCGAAAATAGCTACATCTAACCAATTTCGTGTCTTTAGCTGGAGAGAAGTCGCCGGCAGAGACCGAAAAAAATTAAGTAAGTTGATGAGACACATGAGCTACATGATGGTGTGTTCATAAATAATAAATAAGCTTACCAGAGTTGAGATTTTTCTATAAGATTACAAGATTAGGGACATTAAGTCGAAAAATAAAAAAACAAAAACAAAAAAACAAATTTCTCAATGATGAGAAACAATGAGTAAAATTATGATAAACAAAAAAAATTTAATAAACTTTGGTTCTGGTAATGGAACGCATACAAATATAAAAAGAAGATCGATATTATTTATCAGGTATATTGATTAAAAAGTTTAAAAATGATTGACAACGGTAAAATTTCATTGAAAAATAAATTGATAGTCTTTTACAAATTTTGAGTGATGTTTCAATTACTCACACTCAATATTTATTGTACATTTAAGAACAGTGTTTATCAAAATAAGCAGATTTTTAAATTAAAAATGATTTTTTTAATTCATTGAATCAACATAATTTTAATTTACATAATTGCTATTAACTAAATGTTTTTTGGAAAAGAAAAAAAAAACAAAACAAACAAAAATGTCTCAAAATAATTCTCTGATCACTTTTTAGCTGTTGAAATATTAAAAATAAAAAAGAGAAAATACCAAAATTCAATATAAGTAAGTACCTACCTACATTGTAACAAGAAGGTCTCTTGAAAATTTATGATTTGCATTTTAATTTCTAATTAACACCTTGATAGAATCTAACTTTTCTTAAGATTTCAGCTTAAGGAAATCTATGCTCCTTGAAATTTATTATTATATTTTAGAAGTAGATATTCTCTAATCACAAAAAAAAAAAAATAAAAACTTTATAGAAAATTTTTGCGACATTGTAGATTACAAAACAGTAAATGAGGTTTAAGTTTTTGTAATATTTTCATTTTCTAGAAAATAGAAACGAAATTTTATAAATTTGCATAATTTTTCAATATTTTACTTAAGGTTAAAATATCTTTTATAACGTAATAATATTCTTTTATCAAAAAGTTAGGTATGCGTTGTAGGTAGGTGTGGGTGAATGCTACCTTTTTGTAAAAATTATATTATAAGTATTTTAAGGGAATCTTATTATTTAATTTTCAATGGTAATAGTAAATAATTTTTCTTTAAAATTGAATTTTTATAAGATCTTTGCATTTTTTAATCTCTTTTTAATTCCAGAATAAAATTGGTTAATATAAAATTTTTTATTTAGACTCTTTAAGATTTTTAAGTATAACAAGTTGTATAGGAGGAGAATAATAATTATTATAATTTTTTTTAATTTAATGGAATTAATTTATGTTAAAATGGAAATATGGAAAATGATAATAGGAATAGGGTTATGATGGAATTATAAAATCAACATTAATAATTTTAAGAGAAAATTGTAAAAAAAATTTTATTTTTAGTAGAGTTTTTTTAAAAGTTTTTAATTTTTTATTATCTTAGTTTTAAACAATTATTACTAAATACCTACACTGTACTCAATTTTGCAAAATTGTATGAAAACATAATCATACCGGGCACATGTGAGGTATATGATGTAATTCCCTTTTGAAATCGGGTCCAGATAATTGAAGCTCAAAATCGAAGCTTCAAATTTCAATTTGTCTTTACGAATTGACAAATTGATGCTTTGCCTGAGTTTTGCAAACTTTTTTCTATCATTTTTAAAATAATGGGATAAGTACCCAAACTGCCCTCGCAAAATTTATACCATATTGAGAAGAAAAAAGAGGGATAGTAAAGAGTAATAAAATTAGAAAAAAATTAAAATAGAATAGAATTGAATATTTGGTACAGAATTTACTAACAAATTAACAGATATTTATTTACCCGTCTCTTTAAAACTTCTAAGTTATACGTTTGAGGGAACACAAAAGATGGTAAGGTGTTTCATAGTTTGGTTGACGAAAGAATTTTTATATTTCACAGTTATGGTTCGAAGAGGCTCTGCTACAAATTTATGAGTGAGGGCTGCCCTGCAAGTATTACGCTGGAATGATTGCATTTAGGGTATAATGCTTTTTATTTCGTAAGAGCTATTACTCAACAGATATTATTATAAAACAGAGTGGCTGCTCCTACATTACGGCGATGACTTAATGATGTTAGGTGTTGTGTAACATTTCCATCATTGATAATTTTGATGGCTCGCTTTTTTATCTAGGTACTGTAGGCTGGTATTTAGTGCACCGCCCCACATATGCTAGTTATATTCAAGTGGAGGAATGTATGCATCTATATATAATTCTTCGACGGTGTCAGCATGTACCGTTATAATTTTTTGTTTGAAAGAGAAATATTGTTTCTGTTTCATGCATATATTTTGTTTTTAGCATAAATGAAGAAGAGAATTTGCAAACAAATTGGAAGAAATTTTTTTCTTTCTTTCTTACACCTCATCAAGAATGCCTTTAATATAGGAGAAAAAAAATCAAACTTTACTCAAATTGATTTAAATGAAATCGGTACACATTTTTTGTTATTTTCTTTTGTTGTTTTTTTTCTTAAAACATCATAGTAGGAAAGAATATTCATTAATAAGAAGATATGCACTGGGGTGGGGAATCAAGATATTTTTACTACTCCTTTTACAAAAAAACCTCATTAGTTAAAGAAGCAAAGAACTATTATTTTCGTTATGTAATCAGTTGTGAGAAAGAAAGAGTGCGAAAAAAATCAATTAAAAAACCACTTAATTCTTGCAATGTAATTTTAAATAGCCCACGGGAGAAGAGATTTTTCATGTGTCAGGTCGTCTGAAATTTTGTGTTCGATTTTTTAAAAATGAACGTATTAAATTTATTAGGATATGAGAGTAAGGAAATTTTGAATGATTGATTTTTTACAGATACCTACATAACATAATATTGGTTCCAAAAACATGTTATTAACATGTTCTTAAACATAATGTTATTTTCTTTTATTGTCTTATAAGGGAAGTAAAAATTTTTTATTTCAAACAGATTATAATTGATGTATTTTCAATATATAAACTTTTTCAGGTATTGGGCCAGGTAGTTAAAAAGAACCCAAGAACCAATAATTGTTTTTTTTATGAATGACTCGATGCATTTTTATTTCCTTCAAAATTACATTTTGCCATGTAATAATCAATGATAATTTATTAATTATTTATAATATTAGAATTTATAAATAGGAAGGAAATTTGAATATTAATAATGTTTTTTATTGCTATGTATTTTTAAGTGTAACACATCCTTAATTATTGATAACTAAGAATAAATACAACAATATTTCTTTGAGACAAAAAAAGTCGTTCGATAATTTTTTCCCACTTTGTCTTTTGAATTTTTATCTCTCTCTCACAAATGAAATTCTTATTACTATCTATTTCTTACAATTTTGGAAATCGACTAGAAAAATGGTAACCAAAAAGTGACAAATTATAAAATTTCATTCCAGTGCACTTTCTTATTAATGGATATCCTTTGATAGTGGATGCGTGTGCGGCTTTATATTATATAATAATTTATGTACATAATCTTTCCCCTTTTTATTTCAATCTACTGAGAATTTTTTTTCTTAAAGAGAAATTGTTTTTGTTTTATGGACGACATTCATACATTTCTTTAACACAAACGAAAGAGAAAAGAAAAAATAACAACAAAAAAAAAACAAATAAATGTCGACTGAGCAATTAATTCTTTCTGTTTCCTCCCCTTCTAAAACAAAATGGATTAAAAATATTTAGAATAATAATTTCAAAGCTATTGAATACATTCTTATATACTTGAGAAATATATTTTAAAATCATTTTTAGAATACATTGATTAGCGTAAGTTATTATGTATTTTTTTTATGAAAAATAATCAAAAAAACTTTAACCAATTTATCTAATCAACTACATAAATGTTGACGCAATAGCATTTAGGGCAACGTTTACATATCAGATTTTATTTGATAAAGGTTACTTATTTATTTAAGGTTTATTTAGCTCAAATAAAAAATATTGATTTTATATATAGAAATTTAAAATTATAAACAAATAAAATAATAAATAAAAAATACAACAAAATCAAAAAAAAAAAAATGCAAAAATACCATTAAGAAAAAGTTGAAAAAATCTTATAAATGTAGGTAGTTTAGTATCTACTAATTGTTATTATCAATACTATTATTTATAACAATCAATAACAACAAAAATAATCAAACACAACAAACATTAAACAAAAAGTTCAACAAATGACAAGAGTCGATTTTGATTTACAGAAAAAATTAGTTTCCAGCATTTTTTGTTTCAAAAATGTTTGATGATAATAGCATAAATATTCTATTTTTTCATTAAACAAAGTCGGATGTCAAAATTTGTGGAACAACGTTTACAGGACTGTCAAACTTTCAATAGTACAAACTAAATCTTGATGTCTAAACGTTACCTAATCGTTAGTACCTAATTTTAGCGGTTTTTTATTTGTAAATAAAAAACAATAGCTATATTAAGTTTACTTTATTTCTAATATTTTAGTGTTTTTTATTTAAAAAAAAAAATAAATAGTATAGATAAATAATAAATGTACCTATATGTAATATATGAATATATCCTATATCTATTTATTGATATTTGATATTGTAGTCTTTTGTATTTTAAAATAAAAAAAACAGTAGTTTTAATTTTTTGGTTTTCCTAATTTATAAAAAAAAATAAACTGTAAGACGTCAGTTTCCCGTCCGAGCTGCCTTTGCAATGACCATCAACAAAGCGCAAGGTCAAACTCTCAATAAGGTTGATATTTTACTTGATGCACCAGGTTTTTCACATGGACAACTATATGTCGGGATTTCGTGCACTACTGGGAATATAAATCATTTGAAAATTGTCACCGAAGAGAATAGAACTGTTAGAAATATAGTTTTTAATGAAATATTAGTTGATTAAATATTTCAATCTATATCAATCCGAATCCAATTATATAGTCTGTCTGCTAATCTACTAATTTAACTAAACTAAAGTATTACATATTACTAAAATATTGTTGATAGGGGAATTTTTGATTTCGATAATTTATAATGTAGTACAACCTAGAATGCTCTAATTTTGATTTTTCACTATACATAACGGTAGCAAAAAGTTACGTAGTAACGGGTATTTAACTAGTTATATATTAATAAGGGGTTGGAAGATATAAAATATTTTTCACATCTGCTTAAGAGTCCTAAACATTTCGCAGCAACCTTCGCGACAGAAAAAATATGATCGTGTCACGAGAGTTTGCTGTTTATTTCCATTCTAAGAATTCTTAGAGTTTCAAAGTTTTCGATATTCACATTTCCGAATACAATATTTTTTATTAATTTTTTGTTTTGTTAATAAGAGGAAACTCTGGGTTTTTGAATCATTAAATTTTACCCTATTTACACTTCCATAGTCATGTATTTTTTGAAGGTCGCTATTACAAGATATATTATTTCGTTCTCTATGAGCTGAAGTCTGGGTCACTTCAACAGCTTTTTCAAAGAAATACAAGTAATCAAGGGTACTATCATCAGTAAAGCTGTGAATGTGATTTGAATTCGTGGATAGGAGATCATTTTTAAATATTATAAATAATGTTGGAGAAAGAACTGAGCTTTGAGGGACACCAGTATTGATAGTGTATTTTTGAGATATAAAACTATCCAATACAACGCGTATTGAGCGGTTTGAAAGGAAATTTTCAATCCACGACCTGAAAATGTTTGCCAATCCAATTGCTACTAGTTTTTTCAGTAATGAAGCATGTCAGATGCGATCAAAAGTTTTGGATATATCTAGGGCTATAGTTTTGGCTCCAACGTATTTTTCTAAGCATCGGTGCCATTTTTCCGTAATAAAGGTCAAAAGATCACCAGTAGACCTTTTCGACCTAAAGCCATATTGGCAGTCATTTATAAGACTATTTTGCTCTCTAGATATTTTTTGAGTTGAAAGTTAATGATCGTTTCCATCACTTTTGATAATACTGAAGTCAAAGCATTTGGGCGATAATTAGAGGGATTACTTGGGCACCCTTTTTTGCGATTGGCTGGACGTGAGCTATTTTCCATGAAGATGGGTAGATACCAGATAGGTGCTTGCACAATTTTTAAGGACTATAGGGGGGATATTGTGACACCGGTTGATTTGTTTGAATTCAGATCCTTTAGAACTTATTTATATTAATAATAAGTAGAAACTTCTTCTATTGAGAAAATTTTTTCAGAACATTTAGAAAATTTAGAAAAGTGTAGTTTGAGTTCACAATCTGCTATTTGAGCACCGGTGATGCTAAAAAACATAAATTTCATCTTATTGCTGATGACAAGTTTGTGTCTAAGAAACAAACTCCGTAAAAGACCTGTATAATGAGTAATATCAGCCACTAGATCAAGTAGAGAAGAATTTTTATAGGCACAAACCAAGTCATCGACAAACGCTGTTAATGTCCCTATAAAGTTAAAGGATTGAATTAATTAATATTAAAAAAAGTAAAAAAGCCTTGAGGTATTCAAATATTTATGTTATTAGAATTACTAAAAATACGAGCTATTGAAAGTTTTTGACTTCCACAATTATTATTGAGATATGAAGAGAACCAATCATCATGAATGAAATCACACCTAATTTCATACATTCTTAGCAACAAAATATCGTGGTTAACATTGTAGAATGTCTTTGATAATATGAAAAATCTAAATTATCGCCGAATGCTGAAACTTTACTTCAGAAATTTTATCAAAAGTTAGTAGTTAACGATAGATCAGAAGCAAAATGGCAGGTAAACTGAGTCTGGCAGTACTCTAAATTTATATTATTGTGTACATTACATTATTTTATTATTTATATATAATTTATTATAGAATTCATTTTTCAATATGAATAATACACATTTTAATCCATTTGGGTAATAAATGAAGGCAATTAATATCATTGCTTAAATTAAATAACATTTTATTATTTAAAATTTTTCTAATAAATATTTACCCATATATATATATATATATAATGTTGATGTATATATATATCATACATATATTAAACATTTAATTTAGTATTATGTCATAACCGTATATTTAATAGAATGCATCATTTTATTTGTATAATTAAAATAAATATTGAAAAAAATATAATAAATAAATATTAATAAAAAAACAAAATCAAATGTGTATTTATTTTTTGGTTATTTTGTAAATTTATTTAATACTATTATTTTTATTTATGTTATTCGTCTCATTTTTTTACTAATGTAAATATTTAAAAAAAAAAAAATAAAAATGTTCAAATAGACAATTATTATAATAATTTTCCTATTTTTTTCTTTCATTTTTTAACTACTTTTTTTATCATTTTTATTTATTTAAAAAAATTTGGATAAGATTTTCCAATAAAATATTCGTATTTGTATTGATACAAATACATGGATATTTTATTTGAAATAAACCAAAAAAAAAAAAAAAAACATATGTTTTTTTTTGAGTTATTTATGTAGTTTTAATTGCATGCGATTTTTTTTAATTATTTTTGGGTTGTAAATTAAATACAGTTTAAATAAAAAACGTTGATTCTAGTTAAATAATTCCAATATATAAGTTCTAATATTGATAAATAAAAAAAGTAAATTTAATATTTACTATTTAAAATATTGATTCTGATAAATATAGGTGAAATTTTTGCTATGTTATTGTAATTGCTGTTGTCATATTTAATTTAGATTTTCAATTTAATAAAATATTGATTTTTACACCTGACCCAAATACTACGAAAGGATTCTTTTAAACAAAATTATTATAGGTTCGATTAATGAGAATAGGATTAGAAGGAGCAAATAGGATTATAGATAGAGCTCTCAGATTTCCATCAAGATGAACCGGGACATGAAGAAAAACAACAAAATTTAAAAAAAAAAATATTTTTTTTGTTTCTTACATTTATAAGTATTTATTACTAGATTTAGCCACTTTTAGTAATTCTTTTTTACATCATATATAGTCATATATTTCACTACAGCTTAGATCGAAGTTAGTTATGCATTGTAATAGAGCTTCAACTGTGCTACTAGATAGTGAATTTCTTTCATCCGTCTATTGAATTCCCATTAGCGAAAAAATACGCTCAACCTTTGCGTTGTGTGCCGGAATAGCAAAAACGTATTCACAAATTTTTAATAGATCAATATAATTTAATTTAATATTGTTCAGGAAAGTTTTTGTCCATTTTTTGTAAAACACAAACCCACTTTTCCGAAACTATTTTAAATTTCCAATCAAGATTTTCCTTTGATGCGGAGTCAACATAAAGTGTATCATTTATTTCAATTTCCTTTTCTTTAAAATAATCTAATACTAATTCAACAACTTTCCATTCAGGTTTTTCCTTCATTAATAATTATGATTCATAAATAATTAAAAAGTTTGAAAACAATCATACCAGCATCACATGATAATTGATCACATGTTGTCTCCAAAGTGTTGTATACATGTGCAGGACATCCAATTCCTTCAATTTGCCCACCTATGGCTCCCTTCAACTTTGTATAAATGTTATTCGTACCTGCTCTCATACGGCCACCGAAATTAACATTTGCGTTATCTCCACTAAATGCAAGACAATTTTTCAATTCTAAATTAAAATCTTTTAGGGACTGGATACAAAAATTATCCACGAGATCTGCAGTTTCTCCTTTTAAATTTCCGAGCTTTAGAAGCTTAACTTTAGTTCCTGATAATGTAAAGTATTGAACTACTAATGGAAAAATTTGTCTGATAGATGATTGCTTGCGTCTGTACTCAAACTATAAAAAAAGGCAGAATTAATTTCATTAACAGCTACTGAAACTGAGTGTGGTGCCAGAACTTTTGTGATCATGCATGTAGATTTTGTGGCGCCAGAGGCATATTTTTTTGAAATTTTTGAATCAGAAAATATTTTTGGAAACAACTTATTTGTACAACTTGCAGATACGAATGATTGATGATGTTTAATAATGTGATACGAAAAGGATAATTCAGCTACAATAACTTGATCTGCTTCGGTTGTCTTCGGTTTGACAAAGAAACTGGTAATTTTTCACACGATGCTGATGAATTTACTGCACAGACGTGTTTTGTAGTCATTATATGTGCTTTTATATCGGATATACCACCATGAGAAATACTCAAATAGGACAATGTAAGTATTTACTGTTCCTTGTATCCTTCAGTTTCTGTTCTACCTTTTTTCATAAAAGGATACTTTTCAGCATATTTATCTAGAAATTTACAGGATCTCTTTTGTTTTGACATTTTATGGGTATTATTTCACCTAAATAATTATTTTACAGTATTAAATGAACATCAATTTAACCAAAATTAATAAAATACCTGAATAACTTTTATAAATTCAAACACAATTTCAAAATGATAAATATCAACTTTACTTTACCAATAAATAAAAGACTTTTATTTATTCCCGTTAAAATCAATGCATATTCGAATAAAAATAATTTGACTTACAAATTTTAAAAGTTATAGACCGTTAAAATCCAATAATGAGATCGTAAAGATATTTGGTTTGATTATTACATATCTGGTGTTCAATAGAACAAGTAACATAATATTGGTTTCAAATTCATAGATGGCTCTTGTCTTCCTATTGAGCAATCATTTTTGGACGGAAATTTTGATTTAGAAAAGAAATATATTTTAGGTTTTTTATCTCGAAACCAGGACAAAACCTTGCGACCGGGGCGCCGGGACAAATTGTTCAAACCCGGGATAATCCCGGTTTTACGGAACGTCTGAGAGCCCTAATTATATAAGTTAGTTGAAGACAAATCTGAACAGGTTTTTTTTTTGAAAATTTGAAAATTTTAAAACGGAGCATTTCTATCGGATTGGGTCACATAAAATGAAAGCTGTTTCCTCATATTAACACTTTTACTTATGAGGATGTTCGATAAATTTCGGTTATTCTGCATATCGATAAATATGTTAACAAATATCAATAATTTTAATTGATTAAATGTTCTTTGATATATTTCGATAATTATCGTTATTTTTTAGAAGGCTTGCTATTTTGAAGAGAACAATAAAAATAAATATTAATAATTTCATTTATATAGGTTTTTCACTTCTAATTCAAGTTTTTTTTATTTCAAATTCAATTTTTTTTATTTCAGATTCAATTTTTTTTATTTCAAATTCAAATTTTTTTATTTCAAATTTAAATTTTTTCATTTCAAATTCAATATATGTAAATTTTGTTATTTTTATTTTTAAATTTTTTAAATTAAATTTTTTGAACAAAACACACTTTAAATAAGTCTATTAAATGTAGCAGTTAATGTAATGGTTGCCCAACTACAGCCAATGGTAATTTCATTGCCATATTCACGTAATAATAATTGTTGCAATCGGCTGGGGTAACAGTTGCCACGGATGTTTCTATTACATTTACCAAATTTATATTAGTTTGTCGATCCGCTAAAAAATCTCTCCTTGATAATTTTATTTTTTAAAATACTTTTTCAATTGGACTGAACATCGGTGTGTATGGAGAAAGAAAAACTAAAGTATGACTTGTCGAACTAACTTTTTCACACACTTCTAGAGTTTTGTGGATGGTGCAATTGTCCAAAACCAGCCATACTCCTGTTATAGTTTAATAAATAACTGATCAAGGAATGTAATACAAAAATTGTTTGAATTAACAGATAAGTTTGCCATTATTTGACTATATATTATTCCATGTAAATTCATACCTGCTATTATTGAAATGAAGTCATGTTGTTCTCTTACAGTTGGTACTATGATATGAGCAGCAATAACGATTTATTATGAGTTACAGCAGTTTTTTGTAATAGTTTTTTGATTTATTATTATAGACATGGCAGTACTTTTATTGATTGACTCAATTATGGTTTTGCCTTCTTCAAAGCAGTTCATTAGGATTTGCTTTTTGTCTAAACTAGTTTTACTGTATGGTTCCCTATATTATCCTCTACGACGTACAATCAAGTTAGATGTAGTTTCTACAATGCTATCATCAGAGTATATTATTAGTCGATAATTCCGTCCATTGGGATTGATCAAATGACTCGATTCTATGGACGCAGTGTTATTCAATTTTTAGATTATCAAGATTACTGCAAATGCTAAAACTTATTTAAAGGTTGCTTGTTTAAAAATCTATTTTTGTTTGTATATTTAGTTTGTTTTCTTTCAAAAATTCAAAAATAAAAATAACAAAATTTACAAATATTGAATTTGAAATGAAAAAAATTTGAATTTGAAATAAAAAAAATTGAATTTGAAATAAAAAAACTTGAATTAGAAGTGAAAAACCTATATGAATAAATTAAAAATTAAAAAAAAAGAAACAGTCAAAAGTTAAAACTATGGTCCGATACTATCGGTAATCGAAATTTTACCTTTCGACATTGATCAATACAAAATATCGATTTTTTCAAAGCCAGGAACATCTTTACTTCTTACATTAAATAAATTTTCTAAACTAGTTTTGGGGCTTCACCTGACCGGTTTGCCCCCGGCCCCCGGCGGGTTGGGGTACGAAATATCCGCAGTAAGGCATGCTTGTGGTAAAAGTCCACTAAAAGCCTAGAAAAATCCAGAAGCGACTGACCCAGAATGGGCGGCTTTCTGGTCTGCGACTGATCCCAGAGGGACGGCAGGAATAAAAGGTACCGCCTTGTACAAGGGAAATATTATCCTTAGGCTAGGAGATGGAACTCCGAATTAAAACAAAAAAAAAAAAAAAGTATGCAATGAATAAAACTCAAAGATTGTATACCCCAGGTGGTAATCCAGATCTTCTGGAAAATCCACCCTCTTTCGAGGCAGGTCTCACGGATTCTGGGGGAGACCACTTATTGCAAAACCACGAAAGCAGAGCTGCTTTAATTGACCCATTCAGAAGAAAATCTGGGGTCCAGAGAACACCTCCAGCAGGGTCTCAAAATATCTACGAAAACATGTCCCAAAAAGACAGATATAGAAACCCCGACGAGGGTAATAATAACGAAAAGGCACTTGAGGCAAAAAATAATCAACTTAATGCCAGAGTTACAGAATTAGAAATCTTATGCAGGGAATTGAAAAATGAACTCTGCATAATTAAAGAAGAAAATGTGAAACTAAAAAATTCACAAAACATGTCTACTAAAAAAGTAGTACTAAAAACTGCTGAAGAATTTCATACAGATGATGAAGAACTAGCTCGAGAAACCGACTGGATCTTTAAAACAAAAAGAATCTGTAAAAAAAGAAAAGCAGAAAAATCACCTACTTTAAGCCCAGAAAATGTTGCGGACAAAGTAGAGAAAAATGTGCAAATAAATGAAGTTGCGAAATGTAAAAGTAAAAGAAAAGGTAAACCTCCTCCAGTTATACTTAGTAATGTAGTGGAATACCCTCAAATAAACAAAAAATTAAAAGAAAGCAATATTAAATATAAAGTTAATATGCTTAACAATAAACAACTAAAAATTAATGTTGAAGAAGAAAAAGAATATAGAGAGTTGACTAAGGCAATAAATGAAGCCAATATTGAATGGCACACTTATGAAAATAAGAGTACCAGGCCTATTAAAGTAATGGTTAGGTATTTACATCCGTCATGCCAACCTGAAGATATAAAAAATGAATTGAAAGATAGAGGCTTCAAAATTCTAGAAGTCACAAATAAAATAATAAAGAAAAAGGAAAATAACAAAGAATCTACGGTACGTCTTCCTCTCTTTATGCTAACATTCGAAAACTCCGAAGATATAAACAAAATATTCAAAATTGAATTTATCCAGCACATGAGGGTTAAAATGGAGGCTATTCGTAAAACGACTACCATTCCTCAATGTAAGAGATGCCAAAGATTTGGCCATACACAAAAGTTTTGCCAGCGTCTAGCTCAGTGTGTTAAATGTGCTGGTCCCCACTTAACAATTTCTTGCAAAGAAAAAAAAAATATTAAGCCTAAATGTGCTAATTGCCTTGAGGCACACCCAGCGAGTTATCGTGGTTGCCAGGTGGCTAGAGAGTTGCAAAAAAGAAAGAAGCTACAAAAAAATGCCCCAAAACAAATGCAACATAGACAAGAAAAACAAAAGACAAAACCTAGGCAACCTAGTGCACAGAAACAGAATTGCATTGAAACTTCAGAGAAACCTAAAACTTTTACGTCGAAAAAAGTCGTAGAAGGCTTATCATATTCACAGGTAACACAAAATAACCTAAGTCAAAAAAGAAACCCGAAAGAACAAAATAAAGTTTCTACACAAAAGTTGACTGAAAATACCATTATGCAGATGATGCAAAATATGATAAAAACAATGAATGAAATCTCAATAAGACTATGCACATTAGAAAACAAACATAATGAAATATATATGTATACACCAAAAAATAAATCCGCAAGGCATGGTTAAGAACGCACTTCGTATAGTCACGTGGAATGCCAATGGTATTCTGAACAAGAAAAATAATTTGGAAATTCTATTGAGAACACAAAATATTGATGTATGTCTCTTGACAGAAACACATATGACAGATAAGTCATCGCTTAAAATAAATGACTATACATGCTACAGCGCAAACCATCCGAGTAATACACCCAGAGGTGGTAGCTCAATTTTAATAAAGAAAGATATTAAGCACCACGAGGAAGTTAGTCTAGAAATAGATGAATTCCAACT
The DNA here is from genome assembly GCA_963942445.1 of Argyra leucocephala. Taxonomy (NCBI): domain Eukaryota; kingdom Metazoa; phylum Arthropoda; class Insecta; order Diptera; family Dolichopodidae; genus Argyra; species Argyra leucocephala. The sequence continues at coordinate 66,193,559 of OZ012680.1, forward strand.
AATCGTGCTACGAATTATGTCTGTTAAACAAAGCCTTTGTGTCGGTGCATTATACTGTCCACCCAAATACAACATAAAGAATAACATGTTTGAAGAAATTCTTAAGCTACTTGGCGATAGATTTATCCTGGGAGGTGACTACAACGCCAAGCACATAGATTGGGGGTCTAGAGTAACCTCTACGAGAGGAAGAGAGCTAAGAAAAGCTATAAAAGAAAAAGGCTTTATTTACCAATCTACCGGTAAGCCAACCTATTGGCCAACTGATAGAAATAAAACTCCTGATCTGCTTGATTTTTATATAACAAAAAAAATTTCACCCAATTATATTAAGCTAGAAGATAACCATGATTTGGACTCAGATCACTCTGCAGTCATACTAAATCTATATGAAAAGGTTATTAAGAAACAGTCGAAACCTCTGCTAACGAACAAGACAACTGACTGGGCTAGCTTTAAACAAGAAATAGAAAACAAAATAAACATAAAAACAAAACTAAGATCCAAATGTGATATAGATTCTGAAGTAGAAAATTTTATTAAAATTATTCAAAATGCTGGATGGAATAATACAAAAAATTGTGAATATAAATCGGTAGGATTCAACTACCCTAGAGAAATATTAAATATGATAAAAATAAAAAGAAGAGCTAGACGCAGATGGCAACAATCGCGTGATCCGGCAGACAAAACTGTGCTAAATAGATTAACTCAGAATCTTAAAAGAAAAATTAAAGATCTTAAAAATGAAAATTTTGAAAAATATATAAAAAATTTATCAGCTAAAAGAGAAAATAACTACTCGTTGTGGAAAGCAACAAAGAGTACAAAAACCTCGATCTCTCAAATCCCGCCAATCAGAATGAAAAGCGGTGAATGGGCGAGAGATAATAAAAATAAAGCTGAAACATTCGCAGATCATCTTGAAGAAATTTTTTGTCCAGACGAGACAGATTCGGATGATCTCACTGAAGAAAATAAAAATTGGCAAGAAAATGTTATATCACCATTTTCAGAGAGTGAAATAGTGGAACAAATTAAAAAACTCAGAGATAAAAAAGCTCCAGGTTTTGATCTAATTACATCGGAAGTCCTGAAAGAACTTCCGAAAAAAGCTATAACAATGCTAACACGCATTATAAACGCTGCTATAAGAATAAGGTATGTGCCGAATATGTGGAAAATAGCAGAGATAATTATGATACCAAAGCCAGGTAAGCCCATAAATGAGGTCAAATCCTACATACCAATATCATTACTACCAATAGTATCAAAATTATTTGAAAAACTATTATTGATTCGAATGAGACCGATCATAGAAAATAGTAATCTGATTCCAAATTATCAATTTGGCTTTAGATCTAAGCACTCGACAATCGATCAAATTCATAGAATAACAGACATAATAGAAAAAGCTTTAGAGGAAAAGAAAGTATGCTCTACCATATTTCTAGATGTAGCCCAAGCTTTTGATAAAGTATGGCATCGAGGCTTAATAAATAAACTAAACAATATGTTACCTAAACAATACGTAGATATACTCTCATCATATCTAGAAAACAGACTATTCAGAATAAAACAAGACGAAGAGTATTCTACTATTAGAGATATTAAAACGGGTGTGCCTCAAGGTAGTATTCTGGGTCCCATACTGTATTTGCTCTACACCAATGATTTACCAGAAATGGAAAATATAACTGTAGCTACATTCGCTGACGATACTGCGTTGATGGCAGTAGGATCAAATATTGACGAGGCTACAATTAAATTGCAAAGAGCAAGCGATAAGCTATACCTCTGGACAAAGAAATGGAAAATTAAACTCAATGAGTTAAAATCAGTACATGAAAATTTTACAAATAAAAAATTAGAAAATCAACCACCATTGGTAAATCTGAATGGGGTCAATATACCCCAAGAAAACAATGCTAAATACCTAGGAATGACATTAGATGTCAAACTTAGATGGAAAGAGCACGTTAAAAAGAAAAAATTTGAGCTTGAAAATAAGTATAGAGAAATGTACTGGCTCTTAGGTCGTAATTCTAAATTACCTATACATAACAAGATTTTGTTATATAATCAGATACTCAAACCAATATGGTTGTACGGCATACAAATATGGGGATGTGCCAAACAAACACATGTACTTTGTATACAAAAATTCCAAAATAAAGTCTTGCGCAACATGGTAAATGCCCCCTGGTATGTTCGCAACAGTGATTTGCACAGAGATCTAGAAATTCCTTGCATAGAAAATGAAATAAAAAGATATGCAACAAAGCATATAGCTCGTCTGGAGGGACATGTTAACGTTGAGGCCACTCAATTGCTAGATAATCAAAATGATGTCAGAAGGCTTAAAAGAACTAAGCCACTAGATTTAATACGATAGAATTTCGTAAAATTTTTCTTTAAGAAAATCAAAATAGCAATAAATTAATGGTTAGTCCGTGGGACTAGTATTAATGGGAGGGGTGTGGTTTAGTCAGTAAAAATCTGGCACACAATGGAAGCTACGGGGCTCATTGTGTCTATGAAGATTCCCACCAATCCACCCAAAAAAAAAAAAAAAAACCTGACCGGTTTGGTTGTCAATTAGGTGTAGTGTGCGATTTTGGGCTTTTTCTGTATGTTAATCTAGTCAAGTTTGGGATGTAAATTGGTAACTCAAACCACAGAGAACTTATATTATTATATTATTTTTTCTATGCTCAAACACACTTGATGATGGTTAATGGAAATATTAATACCAATGTTCAGCATATATCAAACAATTGTGGTTAGTTTGATCTAGAACTAGATTTAGTAGGCAGGAGACAATATAAAATAGAACTTAAAAATTTCAATTAGCAAACGAAACGATTTCAAAGAAGAAAATAATTTAGTAATATAATAATTAGGTAAATTTAAAAGCTTTTTTTTATTTTATAGTTTAAATTTATATTAAAATTTAAGTTTTTCATTTATTATATAAAAAGAAAAACCTTTATTTTGTTTGCGCTCTTTAAACTAAAATTTTTACTATAGTGTTCCGAATTATTTTGTTATTGTTATGTATATTATTGTTATTGTTATTTTAGTCTTTAATAGATCAAAAACAAAATGGTAGGTAAACTGAGTTTGGCCGTACTCTAAATTTACATTTATTTATATAATAACATAATATTAATTGACCAAAACTGATGAAGAGATGAAAGTACAAAATAACAGTTAAATAATGGAAAACCAAGACTTCATATTATCTTTAAATTTTGATCTCATAATGAAGTAAACTGCAAATTGTAACGGTATAAATATCAATTTTATTTATTTTAAAAATTTTATTATACTATACATACTTTCACAAGTATTTAATTTAAGGACATAAAACCGTTTACAGATCAATTTTCAATATTAGTATAACATACAGATTTATTGTGTATGTAAATATCTCAATTCAAACAAGAATGATGAGTATAAAAAATAAAATAAAAAGCAATAGCAAAACAGCAAAAACAGAAAACATATTGAAACTTTATACATATAATTAGGTATATATACTACATAAGGAAGCAGAAAAATGTCAAAGAAAAGAAAAATAAAACCCTGAGGAAAAAAAAATATCGAAAAATATTTTCCAATTGACTTTAAAATTTATGGTTATTGCCCACCCTATCCACAAAGGGTTCAACAATAATACATAAGTAAAATTTGAAAATGTGGAAATTTTTAGAACTTAATGAAAAGCAAATATACAAAAAAATTTATTATAAGAAATTAAAGAATGCAGAACACAGCCTAGAGTTTTGTTATGTAAAAACATCTGTTACCTACCTACATAATAATAATTGTTGGTTACTATTTTAATCGCTATAAGACAATGCAAATTTTCATTTATATTTAATTTTGCTTCTGATAAGTGATTTTTATAGACATTTTGAGAAATTGTATTGGAATGAGCACTTACTCTACACTTAAAGCCATATACCGCACGCATGGACTTACTATACATTTAGTGCGACAAATTCAATTTAATTCCTTTAAAAATGTTATTATATCTAATCGTATAATATAATATTTACAATATTGATAGTCTTTTTTTTAATATAAATTTTATTGTTCCCACTACTTTTACATTCTTACACTAGTCTATAACCTACAAAAATTTATAAAAACAGCTCTTTATTTCTAATTTTATTAACATTTAAGCAATTTTTTCGTTTTTATGTTAATTTTAAGCACAGTTTTAGAAATTTTTTATACTCTGTGCAAACTGTACAAAGTTTTATTGTCTTCGAATTTATTATAGGAAAAGTAGGAAGTAAAAACTAATAGATATTTATTAAAAACTTAGCCTAACTTAACCTATCTTAATCTAACCAAAACTGCTTAAACTAATTAAAAAAATAATGTATTATACTTTGTGCTAATTATAATTATTAGAGTTTCCAACCACCAATAGTTTGCTTTGATTAATTTGTTCTGATCTGGTATGTACATTTAAAATTTAAAATTTTCTCCGTTAAAGTTTTCCGGGTTACAGGTATTTATTAGAGTAGTAATGCTTGTGTTCGGAATTGGGCTTTCTATATATATTAGTACAAAATCTTTCTTTCAAATTTTCGGAGAGTTTTCATTAAGCTCGCACTAATGTTGTACCATATTGGTGTACTATATACAAGCTTTGGTCTTATTAGTGTTTGGTAACATATAATTTTAACTCTTTTACTAATGATTTTGTTGTAAAAAAGTGTTTTTGAAGCCATGAAAGCTTTGTTGCCTTTTAATGTACTATATTTTATTTACTCAATATAGTTTAAGTTACGATGTAATTGTACTCCTAGGTATTTAACTATTTTTTTATTAGTTAAGATAACTGTAGGTACCCTGTATTCATAATTCTTATTAATTATAATAATGTATTGGAATACAGGCAAACCCTTTATAGTATGTATATTTAAAGCTTTCTCTTCACCTCTATATAAAATAGAGATGGGAGAAAGTAAACTCACCATACTTGTATGGCTTAAGAAATAAGTTTTTAATTTTCAGTTTTATACTTTAAGTTAGTTCTAATTCTAAGCTCATTAATATATGTTGAGATTTCTACCGTGAATTAAAACAATAAACATTATCGTGTTTTATTTAATATACCCAACAATAACATTTTTTATACCATAAACTTTTTGTTAATGAACCAACAAATATCTAAGGTTAACTTTGTAATGGCGTGAATCGCTCCATGCTTGTACCTAAAGCCGAATTGGTTTTCTTATTGTTATAGTAAATTTGTTTCGTTAGTGTAAATTTAGTTTATTTGTCGTTAATAAGTGTTTCAAATACTTTGCTTATGTTTGGCGTTAAGCTGATGGGTCTGTAGTTATTTTTTTATCAATATTCTTTTTTAAATTCGACAAAAATCTTTTATTGATATTAAACATTGACGTTTAAAACGTAACACCTCGTATTACAAATTTTACAAAAAAATATATTGCGAGGACGTGGTGCATTTACTATCAGAGCTTTGGAGACCTGACTTTTCCGAAGTTCTTTTTTGGACCGAAATCCGTGACGACTATTACAAACCCCATTCAATACATACTACACATTTTACATAGTAGAAAATTTCAATAAAATTGTAGAAACAATTTAATATGAACTTAATTTTTAATTGCCGTGACTAAAAATAATAAAAGGGGATTCTGAGGGAGAAGTTGTATCGGCGTAGGACATAATGACCATATGCCAAGGATAGCTGGAATTGCTAGTTTTCCAAAAATATATATCTTAAGTTTGCTTATATCTTATCTTCTATATTTATTTTATCCTTTAAGGACGAAAAGGACATTTGAAAGTATCCTTGTTGTTTTGATGTTTTTGTATTAAATGGATATGGTCATTAGGTCCTACGCTGATACAACATCTCCCTCAGAAGAGCCGGATAAAATTAATAAAAGTTTTTTTTAAAATCTGAACTAAAAAGTAAAAAATAAATTTTCATACCGAAATTTTTAAAATGTTTATTACAATAATAGAATTTTCGTTAACAATATTTATCTCAATGTAGCCAATATTTTGTATCGTAAAGTCTATCAAATAAAAAATAAAAAAGTTTGAGTCGATATTTTGAAAATCAATGTTGAGTTATGGACTTATCGCCTCATACTTTTTTATTTTACACTTCATCATTACAACCATGGCGAGTGTTATAATTCATATAAAAAACTACTTAACTGTCATAACAAGTCACAAATAATAATTCTTTTAATAATATAGTGTCAAAATGTAATAAATATGTGTAATAATGTCAAAACCATTATTATTATAATTTTTTTTTTTTTTCATTCAAAATGTTTTCCCAATGTGCGTTTAAAATTTAAACAGCACTCAATTTGATTTGTTTGTGTTTATATGTAACTTAATTTTATATTTCTATATAACTAAATTTAAATGACTTGTATATTATATAAATGTTATATTTAATACGTATATATATATTAGATATATGTGTGTTATTTATGTTAACAATTTTATTATCATTTTATTGAGTTTAGCAAAGTATTTATGGTATTTAAAAGAGGAAGACAAACTTTTATAATGAAGAATATTTTTGTTATTAAGTTATATTATAAATTTTACTGAGCTTAATTTAGTTTAGAAATAGTTTTTGCTCAATACTTTTATGTTAAAAATTAAAACTGTCAACTATTTAACGCTTGCATAAATATTTTTGTTTTTATTTTTAATGTACCATTTGTGCTGGTAATAGTAATATATTATTAAAACAGTTGTAAAGTATAAGTTAACGTGTCCGGTTTTAATATCATTGTTCAAAATTATTGAGAAATTATAATTTTAAATGAGTTTAAAAGAATAAAAATAATAATATTTTGATTAAATTAATAATGATTATATCTCATATAAAATTTACGTTATGCTGAACCGTGTAATAAAATATTTAAAAGTCAGAGAAGGGCACATATTCATAAGGTTATTTATAATAATTGCAAGTCACATCTTTGGACGAATTAAAGGAAATATTTCTGACTGTACAAACGTGCTACTAAAGGATTAAAAATTAACGAGGATAAGACCAAATATATGAAGATATCGGGCATAGAAAAAAGGCATTCCGCCCTAAATATAACAATAAATTACAACAATTTTGAATGAGAAAATAGTTTTATATATCTCAGTGCCCTAATGAACAATACAAATAACATGCATTTGATAATTAATGATAGAACTCAAGCAACACAAAATGCTTCTAAGTACACAAAGACCTTTTGATATCTAAAATTTTACGAAAATAAAATTTTAAACGAAAAATAATAAGAACATAATGCAAACGGTCTCGACCTATAGTTGCGAAGTCTGGACAATGACAATTAATTATAAAAATAAATTGAAAGTGTTCAAAAGCAGAATACAGGGCAAAATGTTTGTATCCAAACTAAATAATGATGGTGGTTACCAATTAAGATCAAATGAGGAGCTACAAGCAAAACATGATGGGCGTTAAAATTAAACGAAGAAGAATTATAAGATCTAATACATAGTTTTCCAATAAAAGAGATATGATTTCTTTTTTAAAAGAAAAACACTAATTGTTAAGGAAATTCAAATGTTTTTTATTTAATGTGAAGTGCAATCGATAAAATTAAGTTTTGAATAAAACGTCATTCAAATAGCCTCCACGACTCTTCTGCAGAAACGAATTCGATGAACCCAATTTTCGAGCACTTTTTCCACTAAATCCATTCGTATGTCATGAATAGCACGTTCAATATTGACTTCAAAAGCTTGAAGAGAGTCTGGTTTATTGCTAAAGACCAATGACTTTAAATAACTCCACAAGAAATAGTCTAATGGTGTTAAATCACAACATCTTGGAGGCCATTCAATATCACAATTTTTTGGAATAATCGAATCTTCAAACTTTTCTCGCAATAATTCAATTGTTGCACTTGCTGTGGCACGTAGCCCCTTCTTGTTGGAACCAAATGTTGTCAAGATCAACTTCTTCCAATTTCGACCATAAAAAGTTGAATATCATTGATCTATACCGCTCTCCATTGACAGTAACCGCGTTACCAGCTTCATTTCGGAAGAAGTACGGACCGATGATTCCACCAGACCAAAAACCATACCAAACTGTCAATTTGGGTGAATTTGTAATGAACTTGAAAACATTACTGAATTCAATGAAAAGAAAAATGACAGATCATCTCAAATGATCACTTCACAATCATATCATCCCTATTGGATATATCCTCCATACAACCGGTTTTAACTCGAAGTCGGGAAAATGACAATTTTTGACGAAAAAAAAATTAAAAGTATTAAAAAATGGAATATTAAGAAAAATATTTTGTCTCAAAATAAATCGCAACGGGGAAAATCAATTTAGATCAAACGAGGAACTACAAGCCTTAAATGATGGACTTAATTTTGTAAAATTTATCAAAGCAGAAAGACTAAGTGCCGCATAATACTAGTGCAAGATGTTAACCAAGGTCAAGATGCCTATACGAAGTCGAAGACAACTATCAAAAGATTGGACTTAATGGATGGTGGGCACAGGATAGAAAAGAAGAGGGAAAAGTTGTAAACGAGGTTTCATTTCACCCAGAGCTGTAAAACCGGATGATGATGTTATCTAGAAATTCAATTTTTATAATTACCTTGTTAAGCATGGAAAAAATAAAAACAGCTAAAATTAAATTTTTTAAATCCTTTTATGGGTGAATTCTAGACCAAAATATTTTCGGAAGATGTCTATGACAACTGTGTAAATTTTGTGTGTTTAAAATGTTCTCTTTAAAATTAATATTTTGGATTAGTTTTGTACTTTTTGTTAGATTTTACTATATATAGTCATGTTGCAGTTAAACTCTGTAATTTATTAAAAAAAATTTAAATAAATTTAAACAGCAAATCGCTAAATGTGTGTGTGTTAAAACATGGCAACTTGAAAATATAACAAATTTTTCATGTGGACAGTAATACATTTTGTCGATTCAAGAGAATAAAATCTTCCCAGGTGATGGGATTCCGCAAGCATAAAAAGTATTAAGTGTACACCATATACTTTTCAAGTTCGATTCCGTATCTGTGAAAATGAGAAAATTTTACAGTTAAAGTGAAAAATGTAATAACACATTATGTTACGAAAAACTCATTCTCATATCAATATTTCAATTGTTCAACGTTCAGCTTATACAACGTTCAGCTTATATTGCACTGATAAATTAAATTGGGATTTAAAACTTCGGAAAAAGTTTGTATGGAATTTGAAGACAGGTTATAAATAATATTTATTTTTTAATTCAGATTTTTATTTGTATCATATGCAACTACTATAGATCATAAGCATACAAAAATTGCTGTCTTTGCAGATTTAAATAGTTCAGAAAATGTTAGTATTTACATGGCAGATCTATTCTCAATCTATTAAACTATGAGTAATTTGACTTTAGTTTCATTATGTTTTAACACAAAAATTGTTTTTGCAAGGTAGCAGAAAAATTTCAATATTAAAATTTTAAAATTTACACCGTCAAAAATTTTTGTCATGCTCTTATTAGATTAGATTTAAAAATTTTCGGGAGGAAAAAATATATCACCGCAGCCGCAAATGGCTACCTGATTTTGGAATTACACTCAGTATGTTCTTCAATGGTATGCTGGGTAGTTCTCATTGTTCGGGGAAGGCTGTTCTCAAGTGACGAAGTCTACTGCGAGTGAGCCCTTCGCATTCACAAAGTAGATGTTCAATAGATTCTTCCTCTATTTCACATATTCTGCACAGGTTGTTGTCTATTAGACCCATTTTTAAAAAGTGTTTCTTTATTAGGCAGTGGCCTGTTATTATCCCTGCCAAAATACGTACCCGGTTCCGATTGAGGCCAAGAAGAGTTTTGGTTTTCTTGAGCGAGCGTTTAGGCATGAGCATTATTGCTTGACGATTTACAGGAACGTTGGCCTAAAAATCGTAAGCTTTTTGCTCTACCCATGATTTAAATTGTATTGGAGCACAGGGAATCTCGCAGAACGAACTTGGCCCTATGAAGGGTGTACCCGGTGTTTTTCTGCTAGATAATCTGCAGCTTCGTTTTTGCTATGCCGGAATGTTCTGGTACCCACATTTTTGTGACATTGTTTGTTTTTGTCAGGGTTTTAAGTATTTCTACACAATCCCATACTAACTTTGATGTGATGATATATGAATTAGTAGCTAGTATAATTGCTTTGCTGTTCGAAAGAATGTAGATTTTACGTTTTTTGTAATTTCTTCTTAAACTCTCGCACACAGAGTTCTATAGTTTGTACGTCGGATTGGAAAACTGTGGTTTTAAAATCTAGGCTTGAATAGATATGGACCTTGAGGTTTTTTCCTTGTATCAATTTTCTTGGAGCCATCAGTATACCATATTATTAATTCTTTGTCGAAAGAAGGTTTCCCACATCTCTCTGATCATATTGAAAGGGTCCTCAAAATTATTTCTTGGCAAGCAGTAAACGGATAACGCTGTCGAAAGCGTATCATCCTTCTGAAGTACACGAACTAGTTTTGGATGTACCACTTTTTTGATTCGTGGATCATCACCAGTAATACATTTGTATGATCTAATTAGAATTTCATGTCAGCACTCTTGTAGTGTATATGAATTTTAAAATTTACATAAATTAATTAGTTTAAATTAGTTTAAAGAAACTTAGACAAATTTTAAAAAAATGCTATGAATATAATGTTGAAACAGAATTCATCTATCGATTTTTATAAGTGAATATATGATAGGATAACTAAATCAATTTCTCTGAGTCTACTCCAATTTTGTTCAACTATTTGTTATTAAAAAATGATAAGAAAAGTGTGTAAAAGTGTAAGGCAATTTGGAACTGTACCTGCCGGATTTCGATAATTAATATGAAATAGATCCGGTAAATGTTTAAATAACCGTGATTTAAGATTTTACACTTGGAATGTGCGAACACCTTACAATCTAGGTACATCTGATGAATTAGAAAATATTCTCGTATAGTGTAAATCAGATATTACTGCGATACAAAAAATGTGATGGGAAGGATCTGGTATGTTAAAAAAAAGTAACATGGCAGCGGTAATGCAACGAAAAACATCACGACGAAAAATTAATTCCATGACGTCCTAAACAAAATATGTGCCACGCAGGAACTGTGTTTGGAAAATTTAATACTCACATCGGTAAAGAAGGTATTTTTAATAGAACAGCCGGTAATCATAGTCTGCCCTCTACTACCACAGATAATAGGTACCGATAAATTGATTTTGCAGCCAAAAATTATAAGTAGCACAAATATTTCCCATAAAAATATCCATAAAGAAACCTGACTATCTCCAGATGAATGTATATCCAACCCAATAGACCACATAATGACATGCACACAACGACACGCATTACATGCGACTGTGTCTGATGCACACCTAAATCGGATTATAGACTATAATTTATAAATCGTTAATAAATTATAATTTATGGTAGCGAAAATTCGGCAATTTGATGAAATTAAAGAATTTGGAAAAAATTCATGAAATTTTAAAGTGGAAGAAGTCAAATGGAAGATAAATAGAAAAGCTCAATAAATTAGGTATCGCAGAAAAAATTTCAACGTCACATATTTGGAAATAATTTGTTGGTGAAAAAGTGCATCCAAAACAAAGTGCTTTACTTAAATATTTATAATTTGGTACACTGTTGTATTTATGTTAATACATATTAATTACTATTACGATTTAATTAAGCCTCCAATAAAAATTATAAATCTTAAATTTTTTAATATTTTTTATTTATTCTGAATGCGAATTGAGTTATTTGAATCCTTAAATTTAAAATTCATCATTTACAAATGTAGATGCCCCAAAACATTTGTTAAAGCTAAAAATCTTCCATTACAATTGAAGCTGTCAATTATTGACATATCACTTGTATCCAAATTAAAACCAAAAACATCAAAATTGGATACTATTCCATTTTTATTAACAGATTTCAGTACAACAATGTTACCATGTTGAAAATGATAACGAATCAAAGATTCATAATCATAAGCAAACACCATTTTAGCTGGTGTGTGCTTATGCTTTAGTACAGGTTCACCTTTTTATTAAAGGACTATAAGCAGTAATTGATATATTTTCTGACTTATAAAATTCCAATACTTTTGTTTGAGTTAAATATTTATTTATTAACAGGCTTAATTCAAGCGAGTACATTTATATGAATTTAAACAAATTTTAAAATTAACAATATAGATATCAAAAAATTAAAATTAAAAAAACTAATTGCAAAAATTGGGAAATAATTAAAATGTAAATCAATTTTTACCAAAAATTATTAATAAAAAACAAAAAAAAAAAAAATTGAACAATCTGCAAAATATAATCAATAAAAATATTCTTATATATGAGAATTAGTAAGTAGTTATGGGTTAAAATTAGTACTTAAAGAAAAAAATTAGCAACTATAAGAATATTGAAGATAGAGAGATGAGATCAGAATTAACTAAGAGGAATATAAAAGCTTCTTTAGAGTGTCTTTGGAGAGAGAAAAATCAATACGGTTCTTGTATTTGTTACCCATAATCATCATTCTAAGGAAAGGTTCCTTCATTCCGTAATTGGTTCGATAAAATGTAAAGATAAATAGGTTAGCAGAGCGGAAGCGATTAGTAGTATTAACCTGGGTTTGGTTTGAAATATAAAGCATGTTAATATTTCAGTGATGAAGATGACATCGGCAATTTCGCGTCTTTTCTTCAGAGTAACAAGATGAATTAAGTTTAGTCTATGTTCATATGGTGGCAAAATTAAGGGGTAAAAAAAATTAAGACCACGGAAGGTGACGTAGTGCAAATCTGAAGAAATTTTTTTGTATTGCCTTAATCCTATGTATGTGAATTTCATAATATGGAAACCATACCGGACTGGCATATTCTAATTGGGGCCTAACAAGACATGTAAAAAGGAATTTTAGGATATATGGATCTTTGAATTCCTTAGACCAACGTTTTATAAAACTTAACATTGAATTAACTTTATTGATGATATTATTATAATATAATTTAAATGTGAGTTTATCATCAAAAATGACACCTAAATCTTTTAAAGAATTAACAACTTCTAGTGCTTGTCCGTTAAGGAAATAGTAATTTGAGAAGTTTGTGGCACGCCTATGATAAGACACCACCGTACATTTTTTTACATTCAAAATAAGATTATTATTCATGAACCAAATAAAGAAATTGTCAAAGTCAGTTTGGAGTAAGAATGAATCATTTGGTGAAGAAATTTTGTTGAAAATTTTCATGTCATCAGCATATATCTGAACTTTTCTATTTTTAATTACTGATGTAACATCATTTATGGAGATTATGAATAAAAGGGGACCTAAGTGGCTACCTTGAGGAACTTCTTCAAATTGCGATGATATAGATTATAGAAGATCTAAATTGTACACTATATGTTCTAGTAATGAGGTAGGATTCAATCCAATTTACAAATGATTTCAGAAATCCTAGTTTTAATAATTTAAATAGGATTACACTATGTGGCAAAAGATCAAAAGCTTTACTAAAATCTGTGTAAATAACATATGGGTTGGAAAACGTTTTTCCATATTATTGAGAAACATAGAAGTAGATTCCACTAGATTAGTTACGGTGGACTTATGTTTAAAAAAGCCGTGTTGGTTTTGAATTAAGAAGCAAGTGCAGTGGTGATAAAGCTGGTCAAGAACGATTAGTTCAAATAATTTTAGTAAACAGGATAACTTAGCTTAGCTTATTCTAATAGTTGTTAACATCATTTTTCTCATTTTTCTTGTGAACTGGTCTTATGAACCCTTTTTTCCATTAAGAAGGAAAAATTTCATTAGAGATCGATAGATTAAAGATTTTGGACAGGATAATGTCAGGGACACCATAAGACCAGGGGATGTGTTATCACTAAGTTTTCTGAAGTATTTCAATAACTATTTTCAGAACCTCTTGCTTTTATAAAAATATCAGATATAGGGCTATAATTTCATTTTTTATTTTTGAAGAATCAATGTCATTCGTGTAAAATTGTATGATAGTATGATACATAAGCATTAGGTACCGAACTATTCTTATTTTATATCTTGATGATAAGACCTCTTCTGGGTATCAAAGTACTGTTCGAATTTTTATTTTTTTCAGTACCTACTGACGATGATAGACGTTTCAGGTCCACAAAAATTTTATTTCATTTCTATAAAAAAAATTATCATTAGGTATCGGACTATTAAAACTATCACATCTTGAATATCCTTTGATGATTTCAAGTTTTTATAAAATTCGTGGTAAAAATATGGGGGTAAAAAGTCAAAAAATTAAAAAAAAATCTTCGGCTGGAAAAATCGAAAGGTCGACTGGTCGAAAGATTTGGGCCACTCTGCTTTAGAAACTGTATTTTTCACTCTTTGAACAAATTTAAGCTAATAGTATTCTATTCTACCGACACTGAGTCAAGAGCAAATAAAACTAAAATATGGTTGACATATACTGTTAGAGCGAATAAGGAATTACCTTTGTGTGACATTTGTCATCCCAGTGTGGCAAGCTGCATATAGGAAGACAAGGATTAAGATGACTTGATCAAATCAAATTTTATATCCAGAAGACAGGTGTGTATATAAGGATATGTGTATGTCCGGATTATTTGGAGGAGAATACGAGTCGTAACACAATTGAGTAAATCAAGAAAGAATTTCAGATTTTAACTCTAACATAAAAGTATACCTAGTATGCAATAAATATATACGTATGTATAGGTAAAACTTTCACTAAATGTAACTAATACACTGATGATTAAAAGTGTTTTAACAGAATTTTGTATAGTTTGTAAGAATGAAAATTAAATATTGTTGAAAACAATTCATGTTAAAAACTATAAATTTCCTTTAACTAAAAACTTTTTTTTTCTTTTGTTTTTTTTTTTGTGTAAAGTTTTAGAAAACCACGAATTTCGAATTGAAAACTTTTATAATACTTGAAAATTTTACTTTTGTACTATTTTTAATTTAAGTAATTTTCATTTAGTTCGTTTAATTCATATCCATTTTGAAAACGAAAAACATTTTTTTTTGTTTGTTTTTCGTTAAAATAATAATCCAGGAAAAGGAAAAACTTTATGTCTCTGTGTTATTACAAACACCCTAACCACTATTAAATCTTTTATTCTTTGAGAAAACATTTTTCCTTTTACTATTCTTAAGTTTTCCTATAAAATTTGATGGGAAAATTTTCTAACAAAAGACAATATATTTTGGATGTGGATGTGGATTTGGAGCGGTTAACCAATTTAAAATAACAAAAAAAATAAAAATAAAAATTTGATGCAATTTTTAAGAATAGATTGTTGTATAGTTAAAGAAGAATTACCTATTGTATTTTAGATTTTAACTTAAGACAAATTTTATTATAAATTTTTGAGTATTAAATTTAAAGTATTTTATAAATGTTGTGATAAAATTTTCTTGTTGGTATTTAATTCAATAAAGATTCTGTTTTCTACGAATCTACGTTTTTCCGGTACAATTTTTATTGATTTTTGCTAATTTTTTAGAAATTCATAATAATTAATCAAATTTTAATTTAAATTAATTGGAAATTTTTTGACATTGCATTGATTTGTT
The DNA here is from genome assembly GCA_963942445.1 of Argyra leucocephala. Classification (NCBI taxonomy): domain Eukaryota; kingdom Metazoa; phylum Arthropoda; class Insecta; order Diptera; family Dolichopodidae; genus Argyra; species Argyra leucocephala. The sequence continues at coordinate 66,209,236 of OZ012680.1, forward strand.
CATTTACCAAGCACACATTCTAGTTGATTAAAGCAATTGAATTTATTTATAGTCATTCATAAGTAAATAAAATATAATAATTTAAATTATAGATTGGTTAAATCCTTTGTGTCCTTTTTTTACAATTTTAATGACCTCTCTATTAGTGTTTTTGCAAGGGGATTTGGGTGAATAGTTTCGCTTCAGGTGTATCTAATAATTTCTTCGCTCATAATTGGAATTTTCAAATCTACTTGTGGATCTTAGTTTTTTTTATAAACCAAGGGCTCCAATTAGAATTTTGGATTGTTTTTGGGGTTATCCGACATTGGGTGGTGTGAATAAAAAAGTAGCAAATGCTAAAACTGGTATTTTTACAGTGAATGCTGTGTATTTAGTGAATAAAAATTAAGCAAAAGTTAAAGCTAAAAAGATTAGTTTTTTGATTTTAGTAAAAGCTAAATTTTCCAGCTAGCACCTAAAAAAAGTGAATAAAAAGTAGTGTAGACTGAAAAGATTAAGCAATAACTTGTAATATTTCAAGATACCTCTGAGTGAACGTAAAATAAACATTCGCTTGCTAACTGTCGTGAAATATGGCTGCATTTATGCATATTTGTGCTCGAAAACGTTATCGAAAAAGATTAGCTTGTGTTAGAAGAAGATTATTTTAAATTATATAGATTTAATGAAAATTATGCTATTTGGTTAGCACATTATTTCCTTAGTTGTAGGAAAGAGAAAAGAGGCGCTTCTTTGTCACCTAAAAAGAAAATGGAAATATTTCTTCATTTTATACGCAACCCTGGCTTTCAAATTGGTGTAGCCAAGAAAGAAGGAGTACATCGAACAACGGTTTGTAAGATTATACGTACAGTAATTACAAAAATTGTATCTAAAGTACATATTTGGATGAAATCCCCTAGTATTGTCGAGGAAATAAGAGAAGCTCAAAATCAATGGTTTAGTTTTCCCTGTGCTATACGAGCCATAAATTACACTCATGTTTCAATAAGAAAACCGTCCCATTATGGTGATGAATATGTTAATCCTAAGGGATTTTGTAGCTAACGAAATCAGTAAGATCAGAGATCAAGAAGAGAAACGTTATGAGATTTTTACAGGATTTGATAGATTGGATCTGTTTCTTCAAACTGTTCGTGATTTTGTTTTGCTGCTTCTTCCCGTGTGATTTGAAATTTTATTAATTTCAACTGGTCCAGAAGAACTAATCTTTGAAGCTCATGGATAGACATTTTTTTTGTTTCGTCAGTTTCTAAATCACACAAATTTTTATTTAAAGACGAATTTTCCTTATTCTTCGGTTGTTTCGTTGTATATTGCAGTTGAAACTTTTCTTCATCCGGAGTTGGAATTACATCTCCAATTTCAATTTCTAGAGAGCCTAATTAAGTAAAAAAAAATAGACCTGTATTATTATTTTCCTTTTTCTTTTAATATAAGATTAAAACTTAACAGAATCAAAATTTTAAAAACAGTAAAAAGATTTTAAAAAACAATAAAAATTTACAAATGTTAACTACCTAATGGGTAAAAGGGTTAGTTAGAAGGGTGCTGATTACAGAGGTATAGTCGATTCCTTAACACATCTTTTAAAAGTGATAAGTCAATCACGTTCTTATATTTGTTCCCTTTTATCATCATTATGTGGATAGACTCATTCATACCATAGTTGGTTCTATGAAATACAAGCTTGAAAATATTAGGTGATCGGAGTCGAGTGTTATTGGAAATTCGGGCGGAATTCAATATAAATGGGGATGTAATATTCCCTTTCACTACTTGGATGATGAAAATAATATCAGCTACTTAACACCTAGTTAATGTAGCTAAATGTAGCAAATTTAATTTGTGTTCATATGGAGGCAGAACAAGTGGATTGGACCGAGGAAGGTGGCGAAGTGCATATGTTATGAAGTTATTTTGATAGCTTCTATTCTTTTAATATGAATTTCGTAATAGGGTGACGAGACCTGACTAGCATATTCCAGCTGTGGCCCCACAAGACATGTATATAGGGATTTTAAAATATAAGGGTCATTAAATTCTTTAGACCATCGCTGTATAAACTTAAGTTCACATAAAAAATTCGGCGAGGGTTATGATGTCCTTCAAATGTTAACAAAAAGTATTGTCATCAGAATTCACAATGTATATAAAATTTGAACCAGATTAGCCTAGTAGTTCCTAAAATATGGATTTTGGTACAAATGAGAGCTCCGACAAGAAGCAGACCCTCTCAATTTTTACAGAAAGTGTCTTTATTAAAAACCGAGATGAGCACCAAGCTTAAATCAAATTATCCTAGTAAATTTTGAGATATAAATTTTGGTTCTAATTAGAGCTTTGTTGCGGACCAGTTTCACCGAAGGTGTATAAAAAGAGCGCTCAAAAATTTTAAGTAGCTAGTTGGCGACAAATGTTCCCAAAATACTGAAAGTGTTTCCAAATCAAAATATGATTTTTGTCCAAATAACCAAGGTTTCAGTACCAAAGTTGGGTTCAAAATTGCAAATCACTAAATAACAAGAAGTATGACTAAAATATTAAAATATGGATTTAGGCTCAAAAAAAGGCTTCGGTCGGGACCAAGGACTATAAAATGAAGATGTGTTGTTACAAAAGTGTTGTAACTGAGACCCAAGCTGTGCGTAAAGTTTCAATTTTCTAACCTCGAAAACTGTATCTAAAATTATTTACCAGATTCCGCACAAAAACGTTATTAACCTCAAAAAAAAAATGTTAATTATATTAAACGATTAATTTATTTTCATTTTGTATTTGGCAAATCCTGTTAGATTTATAAATTTTATTTTCAAAATTTAATAACACAAACTTAGTATCAATAAGAAATACCAAAACAAAAAAAAAATAAAAAAACAATAAAAAAAACAAAAACTTGCTAAATCCCAGTGAAATTATTGGAAAATGTTGTTAAGAAAAGCACACTATATTCATATACCATTTATTGATAATGGATCATATTAGATAGAACATATCATATCGTTTAAATTATATCCGAGATAGATTCTAGTAAATATTTGTATTCTAAAATAATAACCATAAATATAAAAATCGAAATTTTGGTATGAAAAAAAAAATTGTAAACAAAATAATTTTAGAGGAGGAACTGACTGATGGTTATACGATCCTAATACTCAATAGTTTGAGATCAATTCAATTATACAAAAAGGTTGTAAATAAATTGCGTTCAGTTCAGTTATTAAACGTTATTTTTTAGGAAATTGTTCAGTTTATCATAACACTACTACACCTCATCAGTAGGTATTTATAATGTTAGACTACCTAAACAACTTCTACTTTCATTTTGATTGATTTTATAACTTATTAGAAGATGTCAATAGTACATTTGTGAGTTATAAAAATCATATTTATAGATACAATGGTGACATAAAACGTCTATGTATCAATATTAATTAATAAATCGCTCTTGTTCTTTTTATTAAAAGTAAAATGACATGGAAATTTTAATATTTCACACTTAAAAAAATTTATAATTTCATAATGTTGTTTTAAAGTACTTGGTCTATTCTGAAAGATGTCATATTCTATTTCATACATACTCTAAAAAACACAAAATTCGCAAACATAAGCAAACATATTATCTATATTGCTGAAGATGCACTCCAAAGATTATCAAGAGACTATAGTATGTAAAAGGCCGATTGTAAAATTATCTTAACCATTTAGAGCGGAATATTCTAGAATATATCTAGCAAGAAAGGAACAACTTAGTAGTGTAGATGGGAATGACCTGAATTGATTTCTAATACCGGATTATACGTCTTTAACTTAGTTTGTAAAATTTAAATAACTTTTTCGCTTTGAATTAGTCAAAATGTCAAATTTATTGAATGAGCTTAGCAAATACGAGTACTTAAAATAAAAAAAATAAAAACAATTTTCATTGAAGATAGCAAGATAGACAAGTTAACAAAAATGAAAATATGAGCAAAAATACTTGCTTGTTTACTGTTATTCCATACACAATAATACTGAAACCAGTATGGTCATATGACATCGAGCTATGGGGATGCAGCAAAAAAAAGTAATAAAGATATTATTAAGAGGTTCCAGAATAAGGTCCTAAGAAACATTGTGAGCGCCTCTGGTTTATCAGAAACTATCATCTACATAGAGGTTTTGCAAATAGAATCTGTCGATAAAGAAATACAAAAATTTGCAAGTCACGAAAAAAGGCTCAAACACCATGTAAATGTCGAGGTAGTCCATGTCCTGCACAACAGGAATATAGTCAGACGACTCAAAAGAGTAAAGCCTTTTGAGTTAGTGCAGCAATAATCACCCACATTTTTGAGGATTCGTCACGTCGGTGATCGGAGGTCGACCCGCTCCCACGTTTAGGTAGATTTGTTTTTCCGGGTTTTGTGAAGAATTATGTTGACTACCAATGAAACGAGGTTTTTCACAAGTCTTCCAGAATTACAAATTTGTTTGGAGAGCTGGTCGGTTTTTCGTCGCTGATGCGATGGGTCTTCAAGAGTATGGGTGAATATGTCAAAGGAAAAGTAGGATGTAATCTACATTGAAAATTAAAATAAAGCCAAGAAAAAATTGCTCATCAGTCCTGTAAGACTAGAGCGTAATATAGAAAGGGTGTGGTTTAGTGGGTAAGAATCCCACACGCAATGTCAAGCTACGGGGCTCACTGTGTCTTTTGAAGATTCCCACCAGCAAAAATATAAAAAAAAAAGTTTACTGTTAAAGTAAATTCAGATTATAAATAATTAGGAATCTTTAAGAGAATATTTAGGAAGAAAATTAGCGGGCTAAAGTGGTCAATAATTAAATTTACGAAATGTCTTATACCGAATTCCTTTGCAGCTTTGTATTATTTTTAATTTTTTTTTCTAATTTTGCGGGTTCACAGACAGATTTTTGACTTTTTAATCTAGTGATATTTAATATTGCAATGGAGTTTTGGTATACCCGATATTTTATACGTTCATCGCAGACTTAGATTCAAAAATTTCCCTAATTGAAATTTGGAAGATCTTCACCAATTGTTAAATGGATCCTAGTGAAATTTTCTTTTCTTTCGAATATTTCCACATCATTTTATTTTACACATAAGCGAAATCTGACTATTTAAGGTAGCTATATGCAATCTTTGGGGATTTTTTTCGGAATTTCCTTCTCGAAAACACCAAATGTATTTCTGTGCTTTACAAAATAAATCATAATTTGTAAATCAAATTTTCTCTTAAGGTGAATTAACTCTTGTCCTAACAACTTTTTGAATAAATCAACATTTTTTATTAAGTAAATATTATTTTATAATACAGTAAATAAATTCTTCGAAAATTTTTCTTCATCCAATTTCTTAGTTCATTTTATATTTAGGGCCCTGTTACACATCAATCAATGATCAATCATTGGTCAATATATTGTCAATCATTGACCGTTGATTCACCGTTGATTGATGAGAAATGATTGATGGTGGTTCTATTCTCATCAATCATGCAGGTAAAATTCCCATCAATCATTCTCATCAATGTTCAGATATTATTTTTTGGGAATGTTCAGATAAGGTTATAATATTAATTTGTGATGTAATTCTAAAAAGAATAATTTTTATATTTATTTTAATAATTACAGCAATTATTGTAAAAAAAACAAGTGATATATTATTCAAATGTGCAAAAAAATAATTTGTTGTTTTTTATACACAACATTTACTTTAAAAATTCTATTTAAACCGAAGTCAAAAACATTCCTCCAGAAATTATGAGCATTGAAAATATTGTGTGTTTGTTTGGAGGTTGTTTTCCTTTTCTGCGATATTTTGAAGTAAACGCTAGTTATATAATTGTATTTAAAGGTAATGTTTTGTTAAGACATAGATAGGTTAGTTGCACTTAACGGTTTTGTTATAAAAATCAGATAGGATAAGCGCACTTAGCATATCTGTGGCATTTTAGGTTGGACAAAATATGTACTTATCCTGTTTGTGAACTCATTATAACAGCCAAAATTTTTATTCTACCCTTTTAATATTTCTACACTAAAAAAAGAACAACTGGGAAAACTCAAAACTGTACTTAAGTCAATTTAAAAAAAAATCACTTAGCATAAGTGTGAACTATTGTATCGAATGTTTCGAAATTATCAATATATTCAGAACTCTTATATCTTTGCAAAATGTCAAAATTTGGATAAAAAGATAGATGAGTGCATGAATGATGTGTCATCGGTCATCATTCTTTTCATCAATATATTGTCAATATATGGACGAAAAGGTTGATGAAAAGAGTGATGTGTAATAGGCATTTTAAATTTTGATTGAAGGCTGCAGAAAAAGAAAAGGATATGTATGTAATTTATTATAGAATATTTATAAATATTTGTTGTTATCTCATGTTAATTTTGTTCGCATATAGAATTTCAAATGCTAATATCTTCTATTAATGCCTTTTTTGTCATATCTTTAGAATTTTAAAGTTGAGGAAATCATAAAATTTTCCTTCAATGTAAAAAGAAAAATATGCAGACGTCATGAAGTAAAAATTATTTAGTAGCTAAATGTCAAAATCGTTATTATTGAGCACTATTTGTATAGCTTTTATAGCTTACGGCTTATAGAGAATTTTGAAATTAGTATTTTTTCGAAATCCTTCTACGTACTCATTTAATTTAACTTAATATATTAGTTTGAGAGTTATTTAAATTCATAAATATTTTCATATTTGGTCCATTTACTTTCGGAAATCGTTATTCAGTCAAATTCATGTATAAACAAAATAGGCTATCACACATGCACTTTTAATTAGAATACAATATGTTGTAAATTAGAATATTTAAAATAAAATTATAGTTTTATATACTAAAAAAAAATATTATCATACCAATTAATATTGACTAGGGCTTGTACTTCTTATACTACCCAACTCAATTTAGAATTCTGATCAAAATTTTCTACTAACCAATTTGGATCCAATTTTAATTTTTTTTTTCTGCTTTTCTCTCTCCCTTTTTCGTTCATCCCCCTCTGTTATTGTTATGGACGACTTAACTTCCCAACATGCCTTTTGTTTTTGTTCTTTTTTTTTCATTAGAATTGTTTACCAGGTTGAAAAAATATATACCTGTTGGCATCATATACTAGTAATTTTTGTTTTTTGTTTTCGAAAACGATATATTTTAGTATAGGAAATCTAAAATTGGATTATTAAAGTTCAGTAGTGTTTTTTTTCACCCTCATATTCTCGTATTCTATGTGAATCTTCTTCTATGTATATTTCGATATCATAAATCAAATTGTGGGTATTTATGGGTCGGTTATTATACATAAGTCCACCTATCTACACGTTAATTTTTTTTCTGTATAAGTATGTTCACATGTGAATACTAATAAACTGACTGTGGGATCGTTATAATGAAAATGAATACTTGCATAGACCAACAAAAATCAGTAAACTTTCCAAAAATCTTTTAAGAAAAATATTAAGCTTGTCTCAGATGTTAACTTTGTGATTAATCGAGAACTTTAAAAGAATAAAAATCGTGATGATTTTTGTTTTCTCAAAAAATACAGGGGGTTTTGTGCAGAATATGTAAAGCAAAGGAAAAATCTATTGAACATCTAACAACACTGTTATCAGCAAAAAAGGAGCTACTCAGCATCCTACTGAAGAACAGACTAGGTATGATCAATAAAGTATACATCCTTAGGGACTCATATTCTTAATAAGGGTTTAAGATTAACAATCGGTTACGCAGCTATTATAATTAAATTAAATTCAAAAAAATAATTATTAATACCTCAAGGTAGTTCAAGGTAGTTCAAGGTTGCCATTTGGGTCCACTCCTATACAATATATTAATTTCAGATATTTCCGTTTTCGATGAAATAGGTGATATAAGACACATTTCATTCCCTCGGCGATTTTAAAATTTGCAATTCTTTAATCGAAGAGAACATGCCCTTCAAAAATGGTGCTTTTCAAAAAAGTTAGGACTTTACATTCACAAATGCAGGCTCATTAATTTAACGCGCATGATTATTAGTCTTATGAAATCGACTGTTTTGAAAAATTATACAATTGATTGCATAAGCCTAGGATACGTGCATAGTATCGGAATAAAATTATAAATAAAATTATAAAAAAATATTTTAATTTAAGTTTATATTATTATGTATACATCAATATATGAATTATTTAAGTGTAAAAATTTCAAAATAAGTTATATAATTCTTATTATGAAGCAAAATAGATAATGTAATTGTTTATAAATTAAATTTAATTACGATAATTGATCTTGGACTCCTTTTGGGTACTTGTTTTTCCCAATCACCACGAATTTAAAATTTCAAGGGTTAAACAAATGTTAAAATTCATTAAAAGAAGTTTCAAAGACATTAGTAACATCGGGGTGATATCTGTTTCTTAACACGATCTATTCTGGATTATGGACGAATTGTCTAAAATCCAGTATTTCAAATTCATTCCAATTGAATGTAGTCGATTGAAAAACAGTTATATTATTCATATACAAAATTTTACATGGAGTTTAAAATTTAACGACGATAAATCCTTTTTGGCAATACACATCTACACCTACAACATACACAAACTTTTAAATGTCACTTAAAATCATCAGATGAGTCATTTTGGCTCAAATAAACTATTATTGTAGTACAATCGATAATGGAATAATTTGAGCTAAAAATTCAAAAACAAGACTCAATCTGTTAAGTCGTAAATTTTAACCTCACACCAAATTTTTATTTAGTAAGATCTGCAATTAGAATTGTGAAAGGAGTAAAAATCTGATCCCAATTCCGCATTTTCATCAAGTGGGTCTATTGTGAAGACCATTACTAATGTAAATTAAGCATCTGAATCCCTAAGGATGCCTCATTTAAAAATTATAGTAACTCGTATTGTTCGAGAATACTGTAGAAGTTTACTATAGTTCACACATTCACCGACCAGATGCTTAATAGATCCTCTATTTCATATATTCTGCATAATTGTTATTCGTAAGATATAAGTATATGTAGATGGTGCTATACTAAGTAGTCGCCAATTATAATTCCTGCCACATGATTAAAACCCTTTGAGGCCGAGGTTAATCGATTGTGTTAGTTGACTATAAAAATATGTATTTCTTTACTTATTTAATTTTGTTACTTAAAACCTAAAAACATTGATCGTCTTAGGTCTTGTGTTTATTGCATACAAAAAAAAATTATTCATACAATAATATTTTAAATGTAATTCTCAGTTTAGTGCAGTGTCTCTAAGTAAATAGAAGGATGTCTTTCGGTATGTATTTATTATTACATATTTAATTGTTTTTTTTTTTTGGAAACGTTTTTTTTTTAAGTTGTATTTTAACATGTTTGAATAAGCACGATCTTAATAAATCAAAATTCCGATAGTTTTTGATAAAGAAAAATTTAGATAACAATATTGTGTTACTTAGACATTTAGTTAATTTTTCAATTAGAACACACGTTTGTAACATCTGTTTTTTTATAGGTAAAAATTACGATTTAGAAAAAGATTCCGATCTACAAGAAATTCTAGATATTCTTCAGAATTCGGATCTTGACGCCAGTGATTGCACTGATGATAAAAATGAAGTTTGGCAGCCTAAAATTTAATTATAACAAATGAGGAATCTGATTCGTTTGATGATGAACCGGAAGAAGAATTTGTTCCTGCTCAAAACAGTACAAATGTCGCTTCAACTAATCCAAAGATTACTCCAAGAAGTGAATTATGGAAAGATACGCCTTCTATTAACAATCATCTTTCAACTACTTATGGGTGCCAAAATTTTATAACTCTTTTGACTCCAATGGAATATCTAAGTAAACATTTTACAGAGGCGCATTACGAAAAAACTGTGATCTATACTAAAATGTATGTACTGTCTATGTATGGAAATGAAATTACGTTGACGAAGGATGAAATAAAAAACTTTTATGGATGTAACATATTAATGGGTTGTCTTGGTTATCCTAATATAAGAATGTATTGGGCACGCGGCTTTAGGAATGAACTTATAGCAAATTGTTTGTCACGAGATAAGTTCACAAGAATGCGCAACATTATTCATTTCGCAGATATTAGTAAGCCTGCTGAAACAAATAAATTATGGAGAGTACAGCCCGTAATAGATATGGTACGAAATAGATGTAATCAGCTGGCCACTGATGTCACTAATTATTCTATTGACGAGCAAATGATCCCCTTTATGAGAAGGTGCCCAGGGCGACAAGTTCTTCGATCGAAGCCTCGTCCGGTAGGCCTAAAAAATCTTGTATGCTCAATTTCAAAAGGACTAATTGTGGATTTTGAAGTATTCCAAGGTGCTGGCACATTTTCTAATTGTGAACTTGGGCATGGACCATCCATAGTTTTAAAAATTCTTACCAAAAGGTAGCTACTTATATTTTGATCGCTTTTTTACAACTTAGCCACTGCTAGAAAAAAAAACTTAATGGGATTAAGAGCTACTGGCACAATTATGGATAATCGGCTTGGAAAAAGGATTAATTTTCCATTAGACAAAAATATGGAACGCGGAGACATCAGCCAATTCGTTAAAAATGATAACGTGGTGGCAGTAAAATGGCGAGATTCAAAATGTATTACCATTGTTTCAACAAAATGTGGCAAAGATCCTGTAGCCGAAGTAAACCGATGGAATAAAAATTTGAAACGTCGTGCTCTTGTACAAATACCAGCTCTAATTAAGGATTATAATGAGAATATGGGAGACGTTGACTTAGGGGATCAAATGCTCGAATATTATAGAATTAAACTTAAAACAAAAAAGTGGCCTGTTAAAGTATTTTTTCATTTTTTGGATTTGGCAATATTTAAATCTTGGATGGAGTATCGAAATGACGCATCACTACTCCGTATACCAAAGAAGGATGTTAAATCATTTTTAAAGCTTAAGTTAGAAATTAGAGAAGTTCTGGTGTCTGTTAGAACATTCCCACCTGCAGTACTACAAGAAATTCAGTTGCTAAAAGATTTTCACGGGAAGAAAATTTCGACCTCATCAAGCTCCGGATGATATAAGGCTAGATCGATATGATCATTGGCCTGAAATTTTAGAGGGTACCGCCAAAAAATGCAGAAATAAATATTGTAATAGTCGATCTAGAGCACGCTGTGTAAAATGTAAGGATCATCTTTGCATTATAAGAGGTAAAGACTGCTTTAAGGACTACCATACTAAAAAATGAAATATCTAAATGTTATTTTTAATATAACTAAGTACAAGGCCGAAATTTCGAAGAAATTCTAGTTTTTAATAGAAAATCTTATAAGATAGTTTAAGCTGTGAATTATTAATTTTTTTTTTATCAAAGTAATAATGAAGTAATATTTATTTTGTTATATTATTTGTTAGATATTATTTGTTTTTAATTTTAAGAATTATTCTTACTTCTCTCTAATATTATATTAACGAAAAATTTGATTTGATTTGTGATTGAAAACAATGAACATTTATGAATGAATATTTATGTTTAATTAACTTTAACTTTTATGTTGAGAATGTTTTCGAATTTAAGAAATAATGAAAAAATATATAAAAGAATAATTTTTTATTTGGTAAAATAATGTTATTTATTTTACACTAAAAGCCGAAAGTACACAAATGTGCGAAGTCCGCCCAGACGAATCCTGGCGGGTAAAAATTTTTTTTTTATATCTTTTTAGTAAACTTAAAAGCAAAATAAATAAGCTTATGAATTTTCAGATCAATCTGAGCACAATTTTTTCTTCGGCCTCAAAGAGTTAGATATAACTTACTGTAAAATATTATCATAGTAAGCCACCCTGTATAAAAAATAAATAAAATGATGCATGCATAGAATTAAAATAAATGAAAATTTGTTTAGGAAAAAAAGTAAAAAGAAATTTGCTGATATAAGCAACAACAAAAAAAAAATATCCTTAATTATATCCTGAAAATTTGTGAAAATATATCTTAAATATGTGAAAAAAAAATGTAGAATGAAATAAATGTTTTTTTTTTCTAAATGAATAAATTTTAAATATAAAAAATCGAAACAAAAACCAACTGCTTAGTGTAATATAGAATATTAGTAAGTAGAAAAACGTTTCTAGTTTAAAAAAATATGATCTTTATAAAATAACGTTCTTGAAGGTATCAACTTTCTGCTGTGAAAAGGTCAGTAATGTGAGTGAAAAATTTTTGATATCAAGAATGAATTTTGAAAATATAAAACAAATGGGCGGGCATATAAAAATAATATAAAAATTTGTTTATTATTAGTTTAAATTTTCACGCAATAAATTATATTACGACGGATTATCATAATTTGTTTATCGAGCGAATATCGTTTTCAAAAGTGAAAACTAATAACTATATGAACCATATCTACCTTACAAAGAATCTATGAAGCAGGAGCTTAGGACATAAGAATAAATAATATGTAAGTCATTCAGTCATAAAAATTCAAAGCATTCCTTTGCTTTAAGTCATTGACGTTAGTAACTAAGTACCTATAAGAAAATAAAAAGAAAATATATACCGGGTGAGCCAGAGCATGCGTATCAACTTTTTAAGAGCAGAAGGAGCCGTTATTTAAAAATAAAAAAATTTAAGAACTAAATTGAGTGTATTCTATCGATTGATGATATTTTCAATTTCCGGGAAGGATCAAAAAAGTGTTTTTAAGCTCAAAATTCAACGAAATTTGCTGAAATCCAGATTTTTAAAAGGGAAGAGGTTCCTTTTTTTGCAAACTCGGATTCTACGTCAAACGTTTGTTTCTATTAGACTTTTAGGAATGCATTGCGAAAACATATTTTAACTGTGACCACAAAACGCTATTTTTCAGTTTAATATGGAAGGAAATATTACATCTATGCTGTTACACTTTTCCTAACTGCAAATATTTAAAGTCAAAATGAAAATCAGAATAAATAATTAAACAAAATATACCCCAATTTCCACATACAAATTTATATATTTTTACAAATTTGTAAATATTAGTTTTATAAATACTATACATCACTATACCATACTAGTGGTAAATTTCACTAAAGTAGAGTACAATTGCCCACACAATTACATTATAACTATAACAAATATAATATGTATAATACAAATTTAAGTATTAATTTAAGTATGAAATTTATTTCAATTTCGTAAGTTTAATATTGTATTCGTATTGTAAACATTAGTATACATTGTAATAGTATTGGGAAAGGACAAAATAAATTAATAAAAAAAAATAAAGCTGTTTAGTAAATATTTAAGTAAAAATTCAAGTGATACTGATTGTAATTTACCTATATTGATAATATCGAAATTATTAACGTTTTCATGTTAAATAATAATGCTAACGAAAAATCAAATATTCAAACACCTATAGCTATATTTAATAATCTAAGAATTCTAGATGTTATTAATGATTTACCAAAATTTAGTGGTAAACCTAAGCTACTCTTTGATTTCATTAATAATGTTGAAAAATTTTGTCTTTCACAATACCACATAAAGCTAGGAAAAGATTTTGTTTTGTGAATAATTTTTTGTATGTACTCAAGAATAAAAATAATAAAAAAAATATTAAATCAAATAAATATTGCAATTAGTAAGATTACAAAGTGAATATAAATTAAAGAAATTATTAACAAAACCAAACTTCTTATTGTCTAATAATCTTAACAAAAAAAAAAAACTAAATAAATAAAAAAAAATATATACATAAACCAGAATTAGATTATAGCGTAACGATATTAACTTCTTAAATATGCTGACATTGATTTAGCGTTTGTTATTAATAATGCTTATAAATAAAAACAATTCTAATAAATGAGTTCAAATAATAATAACTTGCTAATACTCAACAAAATAATGTTAATTATAATAAATAACTATCATCCAAGTCAAGAAGCATAATATATGTAATATTCAAATACAAAATAAAAATAATGAATCCATCAACTTACACATAAAAAGTAATGTGTATGTATGTATGCATTTTGTAATATAAAAAACAACATTATTATGCACATATTTCACTAAGTTACATACATAGATAGCTCTATCAATTTTTATGATTAAAATGAATTTTATTTTATACAGAAAATATTTCAAATTATAATAAATAGCAAAATATTTATTCTCAATATAGCTATAGCAATTTTTTTAATAATATATTTAATATATATTAATAAGTACTTATAATATGTACATAGTGGTTTTAATTTTAATGGCTTCTTAACTTTTAATAAACAGGTATAATCAAATAATTTACGAATTCACTTTTAATATTTAATTTGTTTTCAATCATCATTATTTCACTAAAATTCACTAGATTTTTTATTTTATAAAATTTCTTAATATAATATTATAATAATAAAAATCATAAATATATTAATAAAATTTAAATTTAAAGTTTCTATTAAAATAAATTAAAATAGCAACATTTTAAAGTTACAATAAAATGTTAATCTGAGTACATCAAGGTTAATCTGAGCTGTAGTTAAAAAAAAAAACGGTATTAATAATATAATTAAATTTCGAGTATCGAATTATAATTTTTGTGTAGAATAACAGTATAATCAGGCATAGCTTCGTTAAATAGCTGACATCTGAGTTTTAAGACTCAATTGAAATAATATTTTTTTTCTTAGATTAACACTTGTGTTGATTTGTAGATTAATGAAAAGTCCTTAAAATTATAAAGTTGTAACTATATATATAAAAAATAATAATGTGAATCATGCATAATCTATTTTAAGTAAATCGTCCTTGATTTAAACAATTTCCCATTTTGTTTTAAAATAAAATATTTAAGATATACAAAAAAAAAGAAAAAAAACTTTTTTTTCGTTTTATTTGTATATAAAGCAATTAATATAATATTGTAACAAAATTAAACAAATTTTCAACCCTATACTCGCATCTTAACTAATATTATTTGCTTTTTTTTAATGAATGAATGTGAAATCGAAATTAACATAACTGTTTTGACCATCTACTACAAACGTTACCCTTATAACACAATGTTCGTTGTCACAATCCGACTTTAGGAGTTTTATATATAACAAATCATCTAGTAAAAAACTATTCAAAATATAGTTAAAGCTAGCCCCATTAATATTTATTAAATACTAATAGTGAAATCAACACGATCCAAGGAATCCAATATTTGTTTATAAACAATGTTGCTAAACTGGGTTGTATCTTGTATCAATTGTATCAATTACTAGATTATTACTTTTTTTTTGTCGTAGCAGCAATTCGGTCTAGTAGTAATATATAACATATAATATATTATTATATCTTCTTTTTAAGTAGTCAATGGAATTCAAATGAGTATGTGAAAGTACTATTATATTAGTTCATATATTTAGTTCTACCTTAGGTTGTATTGGTATAGGAAAACATAACGTTAGTAATATATTTTATTAATAATAAATAAATTTGAGTTCTAACTTGGATTAGATTTGAATCCTAATTGATGTTTGAGTAATTATTTTATTACTCTGTAAATGAATAAATCTTTGAAAATATCTAAGGTGTTTTAAAACGCTTACAATTATTAATATTTGTGTTCAAAGAATTACTATTATAAAAAATATAAAACAATTCCTACTAGGTCCATCTTTGGCAGATATTAGTTCCCAAATTTTTTACCAAAAGTGATACCATCAGAAATTAAGATATATCCCAAAGTTTAATACAATTAGCAAAATAGTTTCTGAGATATGAATGTTGGTTAAATAAGACATTTGGCGTATATCAAATTTGTGGCAAATTTTTATCGGAAGCCAAGATGTATATTAAAGTTGAATCAAATTGGCCAAGTAGTATCTGACATATGAATATTAACCTAAAAACAGCTTGGCCGAGAATCAGGTTTCTCAAACTTTTACTAAAAGTGCTACCACCAGAACTTAAAAACACAAACTACTTGATGTATCCAAATTTTTATCGAGATTTGAGTCCCTATAATACTGCTATTGACACCATAAAACTGAAATAAGTTGATTTATGTTGACAAACGAATGGCGACAATTTTAACACAAAAATTGCATACTTTTCGGCGCATATTATTTCATCTTGGAGAAAATGGAAAATTGTTGGAAAATTGATTTCGTATTTTAAATGAAGTTAATGAAGTTAGAAAAAAGTTTATTTCAAGGGGTTTCTTTTTAATCAAATTTGGTGCTTTTATTACCTGTTGACAACATATTGTGAATTTACCGTTAGAAAAATAGTATATTTTTTAGTTCTGATAAGAAATTCAGTTTAGAATTTAAATTATTAAACGTTATCTTTGAACATGATTTGATTTACTATTATTTAAATTTTATACAACCAAATTTTTACGTATTTTTTTCTCGTTATTTGATTTAGTTTATCTTTGGTCTGCTGTGCAAATACTGCATCAGTATAGTGATTGTGGTGTTTTTTTTTTGGAAAAAAAATTAATTATTTCTAGTTTTATAATACATTATAATAATAAATTTAAAGTTAAGATCATTCGGTTGCTCAAAGTTAAGCAAGTGATTAAGTTGAGTGATTCTACGCATAAATAAGATAGTTTTAACATTAGTTCAACAATTTTGTCATTGGCCCTCGTAATTGTGCGCCCTCACAATTTCAGCAGTCTAACTTTGATAGATATGGTACTTACGTGATCTTGTCAATGCACATCATGTTATCTTAATTATTATGGCTCACATTATTCTGTTAACAAAATATTAGAGGCATAACTGTATTATTTAATATCTATATACTAAATTATTATTATTACTTTTGAATTTAGTCCATTCTAGTACATTAATTCCTGACATATGATTAATTGGATTAAAAGGAGTTTGGAACGGAGAACCAACTACTTTTGGTGTTAATATTAAATAACAGTATTCTGGTACTTGAATAAAGAAGATGTGATTGCATTAAATAAAATTAAAAGTGACTTGTGATTTTGAGCAATATATGTTTTGATATCATTTCATATTTATTTTGTTCATGCCGTATAAAATGAGTCGTAATAATAAATAAAATTAATTTTGATTAGGCTGCTTAATAAATCCAACTCATAAGACTAATAAATTTCGAAGTAAATTTATTTTGTAGACCTAGTTTACATAGATTTTAATATTTTACATAGTGAAATATTTTGGATGATTCACTTGACTAAACACTTCTAAAATTCCGATCAACCGAATCGTTCATATCCGATGACTTTATTGAAATGTGACTTTATTGAACATATTTTATTAATTTTTTGATGTGGTCTAGTCTTAGTCCACCATGATATAATTGATGTCATTGGTATAATATAAATAAAAAAAAAGTTCAAGTGTAATTTAGTATAACAACTTCAAATAAAATGTAACTACGCTATTTAAACAAGTTTAGCTTCTGACAATAGTAGTAGTTTTCCACATTTAATTAGTTGATATACCAGATAAATTATAAATAAATATTCAAAAAGCATTACTCTTGTAAAATGTTATGTACTTGTCTATTTGTATCTGATTATAAAACTATATTCTTAAAAACTAAAGGAGAATTTCGACATGTGGCAATTTTTATCAAGGTCGATTTTAACAGCTAAATATGCAATCAGAATCAACCATCGTGCCGATTTTTCGACCCGTCGAAAAGATTAACGAACTCTATCTTTTCCGTAACGGTGGTCACACACCAATAAATTTAACATAATACCAGGTAATAAATTTAAGGACAGCTTAATAGTTTTATGTTGTATTGTAAACAAATATATAATCTAGACTATTTAGATAAGTTATGTGAATATAACTAATCTAAAATTATAAATAATTTAATATTTAAATCTGTTTTATAATTTATTGTACATTAAAATAAATCAACAAATTTATAATATTTTTTTTATATATTTTATGTGAGTATTTAAAATATTATAAAAATGGGTTTTATTTTGAATATACCTATTTTTAATGTATGCGTGATTAAAATCAGTCACATGTGGAAATCGTTCTGAAAAAACTGTCATAGAAAAAAGCGACCATGTCGGTAAATTGGCCCATGTAAAAAACCTCCTTTATCTATCCTAAATTGATAATATATAACGAGCTAAAATTATAAAATTGCTTTATCGGTATTATGTACAACTTATATTCCATTCTAACTGTATTACATTCAAACTGTACATTTAGTATCAACTCGTAACGAATGCTTATAATTTGTTTATAATATACAGTACCGTGCATGAAGTACAGCACAATCGTTCCGTTTAATGTAGATAATAAAATTGAAGTACCTGATATGCACGAAAAAGTAATTCTACGTAAAATCCTGTCAAAATGATCGTTTTAATAATTTTGTTCATAATTTGCTATCAAACATTAATTAGGCCAACACTTGTGTGTGGTATACCTGTATTGTATACTATCAACGCAAGTTTAACTAAAAACATCCGCAAGTTTGAAAGAAAGTGCATAAGAGTTTGCATTAATAAAAACCGAAAGCCCAAAACCGATTACAAACATTTTCATTCAAATAAATTTTTGTACAAGAAATCAAACATAAACAGAATCGACAGTTTTCGTAAACATTATAATAAATCTTGTTTGTAAACATTATGTGAGAACACAAAATACTCCAAAAAATGTTTTAATATCTCATATATTTTACCACAATGAGGAGTACATAAAAAAAACTTTTGTATATATTGTAATGTTATTATTATAATTAAACACAACCGTCTTCTTTTCTTACTTAACTTAGAATGCCTTTATTATATATTTTTTTATAAATTTATTAAAAACTTATTACTAATCATTTTATAATACTAAAAAATATACTTTATTAAATACTAACAAACTTAAATCTAAAACATTAAATTCTCACGGTTTTTTTGAAAGGTAAACGATTTATATTAAATTATGGAATAAAATTGCTTATGCAGCTATTACCTAGAATTTGATATTATGTTAGGTAATAATGCATAGCAGTATTTTTTATTAAGTTATTAATGTATAAAAAAATTAGAGAGTTTAATTACGAAATTAGGAATTTAAGAAATATGAAAAAGTAACAAATAAAATAATGTTTTAGGAATTTATTCAAAGTATGTATCATAAATTGATTAACTTACAATTTCTGATACTTTATACCTTTATATTACACCTCCTTTCCAACAAGAGGAAATTTTATTTTAAAGAAAAATAATTTTTATTTGAAAGAAAATTTTTGATCGTACCCCTATACATAGTTAAAATGAGCCTTTAACCTATCTAGTAGTAGTACTCCAATCTTTATTATTTTCATAAATTTTTATTGTATTATTATTATTATTATTATTATCCGATGTTTCATTGGTGTTTTTACGACTATGTTCGTTTGCAAGATTACTATTTTTATTTTTATTACTGTCCATCGATCTTGTTTGAACTTTCATAACTTTAACAACATTCGCGTTTAATTTTTCATGGGCTAATTTTAAATCTTTTATATTTACACGAGATAGGGCATCTGCCACTACATTTAATTTACCTTTTATATACTCAATTGTAAAATTATATTCTTCTAAATCTAATCTCATACGTGTTAATTTTGATGACGGATTTTTTAACGAAAATAAATAGGTTAAAGGTTTGTGATCACTTTTGACAATAAAATGTGTTCCATAAATATATGGTCTATAATGTGTTACTGCAAAGTGTATTGCTGCTAGTTCTTTTTCAATTGTTGATTTATTAAGTTCACCTTTAGTGAACGATCTAGAAGCAAATGAAATTGGGCAATCAACTCCGTTATAACTTTGAGTTAATGCAGCTCCTACGGCATCCTTAGAGGCATCTACTACTAAAGTAAATTGTTTAGAAAAATCTGGATAATGCAGGATAGGGGGTTTTAATAATGAAAATTTTAATTTTTTAAATGACTTTTCACAATTTTCGCTCCAAATGAAAGTAGCCTTTTTTCTTGTCAAAGAATTTAATGGTTTTGCTATTTCAGCAAAATTAGGAATAAATTTGCGATAATAATTAGCAAAAGCTACGAAACGTCGAGTTTCATCTTTATCCTTAGGAACAGGGTAATTAGAAATAACTTCGAATTTGGAATCATCTGGATATATTCCTTTATCAGTACATTTATGGCCTAAATATGTTACTTCAGTTTTGAAAAATTTACATTTATCAGGATTTAATTTTAAATTAAATTTTTTACAAATAGAAAATACTGCTTTTAAATTTTTAAGATGATGATTTTCTGAACAACCTACTACAATAATGTCATCTATATATAAGAAACATTGAAGAGGAGTTGCTCCAGCAAAAGCCAAAGACATCATCCTTGAAAAGGAATTAGGTGAGACGTTAAGTCCAAATGGAAGTACTTTCCAACGATATGATCCAGATTGTGTACTAAATGAAGTAATGTTTCTAGAATCTCTATGCAAAGGTACTTGATGAAAGCCTGCGGAAAGATCTAAGACTGAAAATAATTTAGTTCTACCAAGATTATCAAGTATATCCTCAATTCTAGGTAGTGGAAATTTGTCTGCAATTAATTTTTTATTCACCATTCTATAATCAACACACATTCTCCATTTCTTTTGATCTCCTTTTTTTGGTACTAATATTATTGGACTGTTGTAGTTGGATTGACTTGGTTCAATCAAATTGTTGTCTAATAGCTTATTTACCTGTTTATCTATTTCGTCTTTTTGTGTATGAGCTTGCCTGTAATTCTTAATATAGACTGGATTGTTATCAACAACTCTAAGTTTTTGTTGATAGAAATTATTAACAGTCATTGGATCTGAGTCCAATTGAAATATTTCTGAATATTCGTTGCACAATTGAATCAATTTAGGTAAATATGCTACATTTGAATTTTTCGTAATAATTTGTTCTAGTTCTTTTATACTTTTTATACTTGAGTTATTTGGTTGTGGATGTATAATATTAAAATCAGATAAAGGTTGTGTCTTCAACTTTATATCAGAAGAAATTATTTTATTTATTGAGGTGGTATTCATAACGCGAACGAGTGGCTCTCGAGATGCAACTATCGTTCTTGGTATAAATACTCCTTCTGAAATTTCCTGATCTAAAATTAAGCAATCCTGATTTGTTTGTAACGAAAATTTACGCACAACTTCACTGCGTGCTGGTAAAACAATTGAATTATCTTTTGGTCCAGAAAAAATTGGTATTTTTATAATATTTGAATTTGATTTAATTGAAACAGTCATTGCATCATAGTTTAAATTACATTTATAGAATTTGATGAAATCTTTACCTAATATACCATCAGCTGGTATATCAAAATTATCTGGAACTATATGTAATTCGCAAGACAATTCAAGATTTTGTATAAAAATTTTTGTGTATACTGTACCTAAAGATTTTATACATGCTTGAGTTATGCCTTTAATGTTAATAATGTGATCTTTATTTGGACTGAAAAGATTATTTATGGAAGAACTTTTTATTAATGAAATATCGGCTTGAGTATCTATTAAAAAGTTAAGTTTACAATTGTTTAAATTAGTATAAATTGTATTATAATCAGAAAAATTCAAATTTAGCGTGTATTAACGATTATATTATATTAACGTTATATGACGTGATATAATATTAACGATTTTTTCGTTTATTGTTCTACTTCCGTATTTGGATTTGCATCTCTCACCTGCCCATGTCCTTGAGGGGTGTTGCAGTTTTCCAGATACCTAACATTTCGATGATTGTTGTTGTTAGAATTGTTAAAGTTATTAGTTCTTTGACCATTATTATTTCTAAAAAGATTTCTATTATTGTTATTATTATTATAATTTCTACTATTATTGTTGTTATTATTATTATAATTTCTACTATTATTGTTATTATTATAATTTCTACTATTATTATTATTATTTCTATTATTATTATAATATCTATTATTATTGCCATTATTATTATAATTTCTATTATTATTATAAGCAAAGTTTGTATTGGTCCTAAAATTTCTGTTATTTATTTGGTAGGACAAGACTTACTTTTCTTTATTCTCTATGTTTATTTCAGTAACAAATTTAGCTATGACTTCTCTTGGGTCACAAAATTTAGTTGATGCCAGAATCGATTTTACTAAATCGGATCTTGCGGAAGACCTACACATTTCCACAGTTTTTTCAATTGCCATTTCTTTAGATTTGTTGTTACTTATCCCTTCCATCACCAAAGATCTTTTGAAGCATTCTGCTAGATCTTCAGCTTGTCTACTAAAATCTTGTACTGATGTTCTTTCTATTTTCAGAGCTTGCATCCTACCTTCTATAATCTTTGAGCTCTCTGCTTTTATACTTAATTTCAATGTATTTATTATTTCATCCACTGAATTAATTTGATCACCTAAACATTCTCTTGCTTTTCCTTCAAGTTTAGATAAAATAAATGATTTTAGTAAGGATTTAAGTTCATCGTTAGTTGCTATTACATATAACAAATTCACTGAGTCGATAAAGGATTGCAGTGCTAGAGGATCACCATTATAATTACGGTTAATTGTCGATGATGACAATTTTAAAAATTCCATATGGGAAGGAGCCGCCATTTTTATAATATCTTTTTCTTCGTCTGACTCTTCTTCTATATCATCTAATATCGAGTCTTCTAGTTTAGACATGCAACGGATGTTAGGGTCTACTAATTCGAATAAATTTTTGGGAATGTAATAGTCACAATTTAGGATTTTATATGCTCTTTCAATTTTTTTTCTAGCATAAAAAAAGTGATTTTTTAATAGTAGTTGGTCACTATTATTAACACTATTCCAAAGTTTGGCTATTTCTTTCAGAAAGTTGTTATATCTGTTTGTTATTCTAATTTTATTAGCTAAAAGAGTCGATTCTTTAATTGGCACTTTTTCTTTAAGGACGGTATTAACAGATTTTAAAAACTCAGAGCGTGCAAGTTTTAAGTCACTGTCCATAAATTTAATAAATTAGATCTTAATATATTTTAATATGGTAATCACCAGTAAATGCTGATTCATTTAAATTAAAATTCTAAGTACTTACATTAAGTCGAAAATCAAATTAAAAAAAAAAAATTTCAATCTTATAATATAATTTTATTTAAAGCACATGTTTTTTTGTTTTTCTTTATACTTAAAAATAGTTATTACATATTAAAAAAAATTAAAATTTGTACAAGTTTGACTTATCTTTTTATACGTCTACTCCTCCTGTACCATCGGTAAAATTGATCTCCTGTACTTCCTTTTTAGATTTCTTCTCTGCGCCAAATGAAACTTATATAGTATTTTTACTATTTTTATTGTTAAAAGCACACTTAATAATATAATTATTATTTGGTCACTATTATTGGGCTCATCAATGTTGATGGTATTATTCACTTCCCCGTTTGAATCTACGTTTTTAGATTGGGTTTTACCCATTTTTATTTGCTTATTAGTTTAAAATTTTAGTCTACACATTTGTTTTTGTTTTTATTTTCATCTTATTTTATATTAGCGTCGTGTTAATTATATTATATTATAATACATATTATTACGTATTTTGTTTTAAAAAAAAAATTTATAGTTCTTATAATTATTTTTAATAATATCACTTATATGTAATATACTTATTAAATTGTTTTGTTTTCTTTTTTTTTTTTTGTTTTTTGTAATTATGTTATTAATATTTTCATAATCATAATACAATATAAAAGAACTGTTGTTTTTTTTCAAAAATTGTTTTAATTAACCCGCGGTTTGTATCTTAAGATACAGCTGTCACGGTCGCCATGTAATGTTATTATTATTATAATTAAACACAACCGTCCTCTTTTCTTACTTAACTTAGAATACCTTTATTATATATTTTTTTATAAATTTATTAAAAACTTATTACTAATCATTTTATAATACAAAAAAATATACTTTATTAAATACTAACAAACTTAAATCTAAAACATTAAATTCTCACGGTTTTTTTGAAAGGTAAACGATCTATATTAAATTATGGAATAAAATTGCTTATGCAGCTATTACCTAGAATTTGATATTATGTTAGGTAATAATGCATAGCAGTATTTTTTATTAAGTTATTAATGTATAAAAAAATTAGAGAGTTTAATTACGAAATTAGGAATTTAAGAAATATGAAAAAGTAACAAATAAAATAATGTTTTAGGAATTTATTCAAAGTATGTATCATAAATTGATTAACTTACAATTTCTGATACTTTATACCTTTATATTACAATATCTTAACCAAAATCGTTTTATCCAAAACCAAAAACAGTAACAGTGATAATCTTCAATTTGATATATCCATAGCAGACAGAGATAGAAACATTAAAAGAGCATATTGGTGATTAGAAAGCACATTCAATTAGTAATAGGTATTAAACATGTACACTCTAGGCTTAAAAATTAGTTTAAGTTAGTTTAGATAGTTTAGTTAGTTGGATTAGCTAGGTATACGTTAGGTGTTATTTAACCCATTTTCAACGGTTGTACTATATATAGTACAGAAAAATAGGTGTCACTGTTTAAGTTATAGTGATTAAGCTATTGTTATTTTTTTGGAAAAATTTACGTTAAAATAAAGTTAAAAATATACAAAATAAAGTTATATGCAGCAATACTGGTTTAACTTTAGATAAATGTAATATTTTTGACGTAGAAAAAGTGTGATTTTTGAAGTTTGTGTAAAAGTGGAGCTTAAAAATAATAAAAAAAAATTAATTATAGAATTATTATTTTGCAAAATAAATTAAATTTGATAAATAAGAATAAACAAAATCAATGTAAGAATCAAAAAAAAAATTATTATTTTATAAGTTTTTTATGTCAATAAAGTACTATAAAAAGGACAACCGTTAAAAATGTATACAAAAAAAAAAAATGTTGTTCTTTGTTTTCAGAATATGACAAAGCACTTAAATGAAAACAAAAAAAAATAATCGAAAAAATCAGTCTAAAGGCCTTGAGAAAGCAATTGAAGCTCTTCTGCAAGAAGATAGTTATGAAAATAATGATTCTGAAGAAATTTTTATAAATATTGTTCCACCAGATTTAGATTTTTAACGGATTATGAAGAAATAGATGAACAAAATATTTTTGAAAACAATATGCCAAGATATGTTTTTGGCACTATTGAGTTAGATATTTAAGAAGAAAATAAAAACTATAAAGAAAGTTTATTTAATAGAGCTGGACCAAGTCCAATTCCGTGTACAAATGCAGCTAGAGCGTCTGCTTACGACCAATATCTGGTTGGTAATTTTTGTAACTGTTTATCAATTAAAGGTATTTACATTTGACAGATAATGTAAAAATGCATATATCATCTGACATTAATGTGACATGACCACAGCCTAGTCAACATACTGTTTTTTTGATAATTTCTTTACGACACATGCCTTAATGAAATTTTTAAAGGAAATTAAATTTAATGCCACAGCTACTGTTCGTGAAAACCGACTTCAAGTTTGTTCTTTCAAAAAAAAAAATAAAAATAAAACTTTTAAAACCAAACCTCGTGGTAAATTTGATTATAGGTAATAGTGATAATTATTCAATTTTTCAATCTTTATTCACCATTTTAATTGCAGATATGATTTAACAAATGATTTATTAGCTGTGCAATGGATGGACATAAGTGTTTGCAGAACCATGACCAATGTTCATCATATAAGACCAATCAATTATGTCAAGCGCTGCTCTAAACAAGTTCATCAAAAAATTCCAGTTGAGCAGCCAATAATAATTAATAATAAAACTATTAATAATAACAATACTTAATAACGGCTTTTGATTTGCTGGATATAGAACTAATTAGGTTCTGGTGTTCATCTGGTGTTTTTTTTTGTTGGTTTTACTAGCTTAGAACTGTAGACCTATGACCTTGATGAACGCTATTATTGTTTTGATGTCAATTTCAGAATTGGGAGTTGTCATCTGGTATTATCTAAGTTCAAATCGTCTTTCTTATATATTTAGACGAATATAAGCTCTTGAATGACATAAATTTTTAAATTTTATAAACGAACTCAATGATTTTTGAAAAGTTTTTGGTTTTAGAAAATATTAGCTATCCTGAGCGACTTTTCCAAAAACTACAATATGTTTGTCAATAGGTAAAAATAAAATTGCTTATTCATAATTTGAAATTCCATGTCAACAATCAAGATTAAATCCCACTGTACAAATTTTGTCTTGAAGTTGAACTGTGAAAATTAGAAATTTTTTGATATTTAATTTATATATATAAAAAAAAAAAATTTAATGAATTTTTAAATTTCAGAAATATTTACGAGTCAATGATAATTTTCGATAAGAATTCATGAATTTTAAATTGATTTTACATATATATATTATGTACTCATATATATATACTTTTGCAAAGTATATTTTGATGGTATAAATAATATAATTCTTTTTTATGTATAATTTTGTGTGGGTGCAAATTTTAATATTTAAACTATAATAATATTATAGTAGTATAAACCTCCCACTCATCATAATACATAGTAGGTAGGTTGGTATTTTATATCCAAAAAAAATAATATTATTTTTATTTAAAATTTAATTTTTAAAAAAATATATTTTTCCTGGTTTTGTAACATTTGTATAACATTTTATAATGTTTAGAAAAAAAAAACATTTTTGTATGGTAACTTATATAAATTTTTGAAGAGACAGAAATATGAGGATCCCATTAGAGCTATCGAACTAAATATTTTGGGGTTTACCTCACGTTTCATCATTAATATAAATTATATTTTTATTAATTTTATTCACATTTCTGTCTATGTGAATATATTTTGGTTTTATTTTTGTTCTTTTTGTTTTGTTTTTGTTAGTTTATGTATGTATTTGCAAGGAATATTAACTGGTAAAAATTAAGTTAATGGAAAGAGTTAAAAGTATTTTTTTCTATCATACTCTATGAGAAGAGAATAAATAAAATACCTATTATATAGCTAGTAACCATAGCCATTAGAAATGAAAATCCTTAAAAAATGCTTTTAGAAAAACAGCAAAAAAAAAGTATGTAATAAAAATTGCTGAGTTGTTTCATATTGGTACACAGGTAAAATGTACGTGAGGGTCAATATTTTCTACTATTTTATTCAACACAAACAAAAAAAAAAATGGACTAAAAAAAAATTATTATCAGAAAAGAGGTACATTGCACTTTACCGAAATGTATAATGTTAAAAACTCTTTCGACTAAAAATATTTGATAAAAAAATTTTTGTTGGCAAAAAATTTAAATTTCAATTAATTAGTTTTCAAAAAGAATATTTAGAAATCTTTGAAAAATGATACGAAATAAATATTTAACAATTTTTCATAAAGCTATTATAAAATAAAACTTTAATAAAAGTTTTTTTAAAAAAGCCCTTTTTGCTAGTAGTCATATACATTGCTGTGAAAAAAATGGGTGGTTGGAATTTATGCATTCAATTCAAGTAATAAAAACAATTATTTTGAAATTTGTAAACACGTTAAAATAATAATCGTAAAAATATGTAACGGGTTAAAGAGCAAAATGATTGTGCAATACTTAAAATATTTCAAATAGTTACACCAAATAAATGACGCTTATTTCCAAGTTGAGCGGCATCTATACTCTAAAATAAATGTCAATCATGGACAATTTTTAAAAAGGCTTCATAAAAATTCTGCCATTTTAAATAGACACACAAACTTACAAAACGTACAAAAACAAAAACACAAACAAAAATTGAAAACAAAACAAAAACAAAAATCAGATCAAATCAAACTCTTAAAAAATGATATAATAAATGTTAGTTCATCTGCTTTTACTATTATTAAAAGAAATATACAGTAAAACCCGATTATAGTCATTCGCTAAATTTCGGTAATATTTCTGACTATAACCGTTTTGTCACTATAGGCGTAGTAAAAAAAATTGAATCTTTATAAACAAAATCAAATTCAATCGAATACCTTTCGTATAACAATTTTAAACTTTATTTTATTCATAAATAGCAATTCTGTTATGTAATCACAAAATATTTGTAATAAAGAACAGAAAAAGATTATACAGGGTGGTTCGGTTTAGAGCACAAAGTTTTTAATGGGTTTTATTCCTTGGAGTATTTCAGGAAAAAAATTGTTCTAGTAGAGGGATCTATCTTTAAATTTACCTCTGCTACAGAGGATTAAAGAAAATAGGATTAGAAAAATTATGTCTAAAGAATGTCAACTACAGCTCAGAAGAAATTGAAACTAGAGCAACATCTTCTTCATAGTTTTTTTTTAGAATTAATACACCTAATTAACGGTATATGTTGAATGAGTATTAGACTTACCGTTTTTGAATAAGAACTGCATAAATTTAAAATTTTGCTTTTAAAAACTGGAAATTTTGTAAAAAAAAGTTGATTATCTCGAAAAAATTCGCTATTTTTTTTTTTCATACACAACTTTCATATCAGACTTGCCGTTGTTCAGGTAAAGTCATATTTAATATTTGGGTAACCCATGTTTTAGTAAGAAAAATAATAACTGAGAGTTGAATATTGTAACAATTTTATTTTTTAGTCAAAATTAGTTAAAATTACTGAAATTAGTTAGGGTTAATGAAATTTTATAAGTCATCGATAGTATGAAGTTATGCAGTTTATTACTTTCTTTCAAAAAAATTGTTGACTATTGCTTAAACAGAATTGTTACTACAAATGTTTTTGACTATAAACGAATTAAAATACCTTGATCTACTACGTTGAGAGCAATGGGATTTTATTGTGTTAAGTTATATTGAACTAATTAGTTAATAGTAATAACTTCGTCATAAAGTATTAGATATTATACTTTAATTTTATTGTAAAGTATATAATATATTCAAGAATCAAGCGATTCAGAAAACAACTACAATTATACCAATATTTGTTTTGGTTTCTGTTTATATAAAATCGTACCTGAAAGAACAGCTTATGTGGAATAGCACAGGGGATTCACTAGTATTGTATAATAATTTTAATTATATGCTGTTGCAAATACCACATTTGCCAGAAAAAATTTCAGTGCTCCATAATAAATGCAGTAATTTTAAATATTTCAAGCAATTTCTGCTACATCGTTTTTAAAACTTCCAATCATGGTTTTTATATCTGGTTGATAGATGAGCATTAAATATAGAATGCATAATAACATAATAACATAGAATGGATTCCTTAAAGCTCATGCTAAAGTATTTTTTTTTTTCAAAATGGATACTTTCTGTTATTATTAGATTTAAAAAACTTGTACCTTGGTAAGAGAGCATCATTTTATAAGCAAATTTTGTGAAAGTTAAATTGACCAAAACTAACATTTTTTTTTTGTCAATTGAATAAATAGATTTCGGCTAAATGAATGTTTATTGATCTCAATTTTGTGTTGTAATCTGTGAAAGCATTACGCTCATTCTGAAATACAATGTATTTTATTTTTTTTGTTTGAATACATGAAAAATATAAAACATTTTATTTGATATGGCAATACCACTTTCTAGTGTGATTTTTTATATTTTTGTTTTCATTTTTCTAATACAATCATTATAATATACGCTATCACAATTCAATGTCTTACTAAACCCAAATGTATGTACTTATTTCCTTTTTTGTACAGGTGTATATCGTTTTTACTTTTTTTTCTGTAAGAATGAAACAACAAGACCACAAAATAAAAACGAATAACAAAAAAACCACATATTCAAGTAACCTATTTTTATGATCTCACAGGTGTTAAAAGTCATACATTATGAGAAATTTTTAACGTGATTTTTCTACCCTAAATTTTTCTTCTTTTTTCTGTTTGTGTATTTCTATTTTAATTTTTTTTTTTTTTGGATTATTTTTGTTGTTGGTTTGTGATCACAACTTTTGAAATTAAAAGAGTTACAAAAAAAAAAGGGAAAATTCTTAACCTATCAATTGGAATGGAAGAATGAAAATGAAAATAAAACTGATAATGAACATGAAATGAAGGAATTTCGGTGTTTTTGTTTTGTTGTTGTTGTGCTTCTCAATAAAAAAGTGTAATATGGAGATAAAATGTGTAAACATGGGAAGAGAGAATGTGGATAGAGGAAGGAGTGTTTTCTTTTTAATTTGAAAAATTAATATTAAAAGTTGATTATGTTTTTATATTCACGTTTTTTATTATTATCAGAGGCTTGTTCATTGATTTTTTGAGCAATTTATATTAAGTCTCGGGTAGCTCTCTAGACCCGCCTTTAACGAATCGTCGTTGCAATTTTGGCAAAAAATTTACGTGTACAATAAGATTTGTTGTGCGGAAAAAATAAACACTTATAGTTTTTCCTGCTTGTTTTAGCTCTTTCCTTTTTGTTGGGGTTAATCTTTATCCTCAGTGTGTATGTTCCGCATTTAAGTCTCCTTTGATGATAAATTTGTCTCCAAATATCTTAAAATATTTCTGCGGGTAGCACTTGAGTGTTTTGGTGGACAAGATTTACCTTAATGTTGACGGTTCTTTCATCATTGTACTTTCTATTTTCTGCTCCTCATGGTATTGAATCAGGATTTATCAGTCTTTCATAAGTATTGCTATCCCTCCTCAGGCTTTGTCATCTGGATGCAAAGTAATTGGGAATCTAAATCTTTAGATAATTTTTTTATAAATTCTTCTTGGTATGTTAGTTTCTGGATAAGACTTAACATGTCCTTGACCGTGCAATAATCTTCTCTATCTCAGCTCATCACTATTTGGGTATCCGATTTAGAATTTACATCACATACAGCATGTGCAATTGTAGTTTTTCTATTTGTGCCTGCAAATTTTTGTTTTTTTTTTTATAAATATTCTTCTTTTACATTTATGGTTGGATTTTTATTTGCTTATTTCTTCTGGCTTGCTGTTTTTTTGCAATTGGGTGGTCTCATGTAACTTTCCGAATCGGTTCACAACAACATTTAACAAATTGGGTTTTTCCTTCATCTTCAACATGCAGTCTTTTGTAAAATGCTTCTTCATACTTGACGCAAGTACATACTTACTTACTTAGATGACCAACAGACCATGTGGGTCCTGGGCCTGACTCATCAACGATTTTTGCCGGTCACGGATTCTCTACAGTTGAAGATTCGAAATTGTTTCAAATCCGCCGATACTTCGTCTCTCCAACGAAGGTTTGGTTTGCCTAGACGTCTTGTACCTTCGTGTCTGGATTCGAAAATTATCTTGGCTGGAGCATTTTCGTTCATCCGCTCTAGGTGTCCTAGCCACTGTAGTTTCTTGACTTTAATTTTCGTGACTAGGTCCACCTCATTGTACAGCTCATAGAGTTCGGCATTATATCTTCTCCTCCAAACCCAATCATGTTTTCAGAACCATATATCCGACGAACAAATTTCTTCTTGAAGACACCAAGTGCATACTCACTTGCCTTCGGCAGTGCCCATGATTCTGATCCGGAAAGCAAAACTGGAAGTATGAGCAAGCACATGAATTGGTAAAAATTTTAGTATCTCTTACATTAGCGAGATTGCATTTTTGACTTTTGTAAATGGTAGAATTTTTACGATTATTTCTATTATTGTCTTAATAGCAAAGATACTTTTTATGTTTTCTCCATTACGAAATGTTAGCACAAACAACGATTAACCTCTTCTTTGAGTGATGTGACTGCCATTGTTCTTTTCGATTTTATCTTCGATAATTATGTTTATGGTTTCTAATATCTAAAAATCGTTATCTCTCATGATGATGATGATAGCTAATCTGTTATTAATTCAATTTCTTCAGTTGCTTGAGACCCGCTCTATTGCTTGAAAACTAGGTAATTGTTTATTATATTTTCATATGATGTATTTGTTTTGTAATACCGACTGAATTGAAATTGTACACACTTTCCTAAATTTTTCGAAGTGATTCAATTTATTAGACATTGTATGTTGTGCTTTTGTATATCCCAATTGTAAAAGCAATAAAGACATTTGCTTCAACTTTTCATTTAGTTTTAATTTTTTTATGTGTTCACTAATTTTCAGTTTGACATAATCAACTTTCTTGTTATTACATTTCTAAAAGGAATATAGATGAATTTGCTATGTTCATTAATGATTCGATTTAGGTTATAACAATGTTGATTATATGAGATACTTCAATTATTTTTAAAGTTGGAAACATATCAACTTTTGTTTACCTGAATGCATATTAAAATTTGACATATTAACTTGAGTTCTTGTAATATTAACGCATATCAAAACTTGAAATGTGATTTTACGAGATTATGTACAAAATTGTTTGGGTGGTATTTAATTTGATTTAAAGAGATTCATTAAAAAAGTCGTCATTAGAACTGATATCTGATTTTAAACGATTCGTTAATACAGAACTGAATATTATTTTAATATGCAAAACCAGGCAAGCCAAGTGAAGAAATTTTATAATACAGACCGATTAGCCTACTACCGTGCCTATCAAAACTATTCTTGGAAAGATTAAAACCGATTTTCGAAAAGAGCAAAATTGTTCGAGAGCATCAATTCGTTTTCAGAAACCAACATGCAACTATCGAGCAAATACATAGAATAGCAGATGTAATCAAGTTAAGCCTAGAGGAAAAAAGTACTGTTCAGTGATATTCCTAGATAGAAGTCACGCATTTGATAAAGTCTGGCATAAAGATTGCTGTACAAACTTACAAAAATGTTACCACAGAACTATTATTTATTGCTGCGGTTATATCTTATCGAAAGACACTTTTTGGTGAAGCATCAAGGTGCCTATACACCAACTAAAGAAATTATGTCAGGTGTGGCACAAGGCAGCGTCTTAAGTTCTGCCTTATATCTCATTTACACTGCAGACTTACCAACAACAAATGAAACAAACACCGCCACTTTCACTGATATATACGCCATACTGGAGAAGTATAAGCGGAAAGTACCAGATAAAATTAGCTGCACATCTAAACAGACTGGCAAGCAGCTTGTTTGCTGCAAGTGATGTAAGTCGCCTTCAGAGATAGATTGAAATGTTTCATTGGGAAATAAAAAAAAAATTTTTGTAATTACGGATTTTTTTCTATATGTTTTTTCTATTATTCTATTTTTCATTCAATTCAGTTATTCAGTTGACTCGGTTTTAGATATAATGGCTTGAACATCTCCCATCTGCGGCTAACCTCTTCAATTGTGGTTACGTTATTTGTTTTTGTTCCATCCTTTTTTTCTAGAGACGTGTACGCTCAGGATTCTATTTGAAACATTATTTCGCGAAATTAATGCCAGATTTCGTCAGATTTTGTCCGATAAAACGTCATATTCAATACTGGATTTTGTCATATATCAACATACGCTTGGATTTTCCTAGTGATGTTGGCTTCAATATCCAAATCGGTACCTCCATTTGATGGTACAACGCTTACCTGATCAGCTTACTTGGATTATAATTCAGGCAAAATTATTCTGTATTTAGGTATTCATTGATTTTATTGTTTCATCTACTAAAGGGAATAGGTACATAATAGTTTCAGAAATTATTTTTGCTATTGAACATTGAGCTTTGTAACTTAAACGAGAAGAGTTTGAAGAAGCCAAATTACAATTTAAGTAATATTATAATAAACTCATTGATTAAAAATTGAAAATAATACTGTATAGGATAAAATAGTTTAGACATGAATTGTGTACAATTTTTTCGTCAGAAAAGACAGTGTACATCTTATGTTTG
Organism: Argyra leucocephala; assembly: GCA_963942445.1. Taxonomy (NCBI): domain Eukaryota; kingdom Metazoa; phylum Arthropoda; class Insecta; order Diptera; family Dolichopodidae; genus Argyra; species Argyra leucocephala. Next base: position 66,242,938 of record OZ012680.1, read on the forward strand.
TAACCTCTATTTTATATGATTGTCCAGGAATGGCTGCTTGCTGAATTATAGTATAGCACCAAGGCCTTGAATTCAAAGTACACCGTGATTTGCCAAGGCAATTTTATGAAATACTAAAATCCATGACCAGCAGATGCTTTCGTGTACGTGATGCCAAAGAATATTCAGAAATAAAAGTAGCATCTGCTGGAGTTCCACAGACCACAGGGAAGTGTTCTTGGTCCAATATTTTACCTGCAATATATAATAGATATCTCCAAAATTGACAATATTTTCATATTTTCGTGACTACCTTTGCAGAGGACACAGCGATCTTAAATTTGACATATGTATCCACCCCTCCAAAGCAAAAATTCTAAATTCGGGGAATAAAATTATGGAGCTAACTTTATTATTTATTTAACCTTACAACCTATCTTATTTTTATTTAGTATGTCACTGTTAGACATTGAGTAATTTGTTTTGGCTTCTTTTATTTAACAGGTGGTGAGTAAGCCCATTGGCACATCTCCGAAGTCTTATATTTCTGGTCAAGCTAGTGGGGATTTCTGGTTTGACTATTTATAAATCTGCTGCTTAGATCTGTCAAATGAAAACTTTTCAGCCTTCGCACATGTTGGTCTGTACACTGTAGTTGTGATGCGAAATCGTTGGGATTTATTTCCAATCTCGGAATGTATTTTGAGCTTCTTGTTGCTATGGCTTCTTTAACCGATTCGACTTTTAAGTCCTTTCTAGTTTCCTCATTTCTCACGAACCATGGTGCATTTACTATTAATCGCAGCACCTTGGATTGAAACCTTTCCAGTATTTCAACGTTGGAATTACTTGTGGTTCCCCACAGTTCTATACCATATTACTATACCAAGACGGCCTTGTATAGTAGGATCTTGCACTCTATTGATAACTGTGAATAACGTCCTATTAACCAGTATAGGCTGTTAAACTTCAATCTAAGTTGCTTATTTTTGTTGACAATATGCTCTCTCCAATTTAAACGCCTATCCAGATGCATACTAAGATACTTTGCAGAGTTTGCATGTGTTGTTAATGCCACATTGTTTCGTGTTACAACCGGGCAATCTTCTCTTCTGGTGGTGAAAGTAACATGCACTGATTTGTTTATATTTACCTTGATTCCAAATATAGCGTGGAAAACTTAATGAAAATAAATTAATCTCATATAAATTTTACATAAAAGAAGATCGCAACCATTTTTATCTCAATCAACATCAAAATAGTACCATATCCCAATACAGCAAAGTATTTTGGAAAGACTATAATGCTAAGCTAAGATGGAAGGAAACATATGAGAAAAGAAGGGACGCTGGTTTTTACTGGTTCACATCAAAACATTTACTGCTTACCTTGGTGTAATTCTGAGTTATCAGTACAAAATAAAGTACTAATGTACAGGCAGATATTAAAACCTGTTTGGACGTACGCTATCCAATTATGAGGATGTGCAAAGAAAACCAACATCAAAATGCAAAAGAAAGTGCTCCGTTGTATATAGTTAATGCACCTGGTACGTACGCAACAAAGATTTTTACCGCGATTTGCACATTGAAAGAGTAGATTCAATCTAACGATCGATTGGTTATATCGGAAAAAAATAGATGGACTTTAGCTGGTTCCATTCCAGCACTATCAATAGGCAGACGCAGAAAATTGCAGTAATGCCAAATTACAGGTTTCTAAATGGACTCTCCAAAGGAGTCCTATCATTTTCTGGACGTTTTTTTTCAAACACAAAATTAAATTGTATTGGATTTCTGGAACGAGCATACACAACTAAGAAAAGCACGTTGTTTGAGACAAAAAAAAATTGAAACTTGAGAATAAAATGGCTTTATTAAAAAAACAGATAATATAATTTCAGAAAAGAGATTAACGTAACAAAAAAATCTGCTTTTTAAATCCATTTAATAGAAAATTTACATATGAAAATAAGGTTCTAGTTTAATGATGTTCCTATTTCCACATTTACATGAAAATACTTTTTCTTATTTTCTTTTAATTTTTAGATGTCAACAGATTTATAATGCCTAAAAAAATATAATTTTCAAAGAGCGTATCACCCATTGTTAAGGAAATATGGAGCACAATTATTATTAAAAAATTCATATTTTATGATCAAAACATTATGAAGAACATAAAATCAGAATAAAAAAAAAAAAACAAAAAAAAAAACAAAACAAAGTAAAATAAAACAGAAATAAGGTGAATGTCAAATTTAGTGCTATGATAATCGTATTAAAAATGCGGGGAAAAATCATGGTATATATCTACCCTCTTTTTTGTTGTTGTTGGGGTTTAGTTTTTTTTTTTTTTTTTTTTTAAATATTTTCTATTGTTTGTTTGTTTTTCTCTAAATTGAATTGAAAATTATGAATATTTTCATAAATATTTCATGGTAAAAAGAGAAAAATGGAGAAAGGTACTATAATGAAAATATCTTATAATATTTTAAAATGAAAGAAGAAATGAAAAAAAATTGAATTGGGTCCATACTGTTACTATTGAAATATAAATATTGTTACAGAAGGTAGCCATTTTGCATTTGTTGTGTTTCATTTTATTTGACTTTGTACATATTACATTATTTGAATGAGGCTAAGGGACCTTAAAAAAGTTATTTAAATTTTTTTTTTTTTTTCAAACTTAGTTTTGTGCTTTTGTTTTTATTCTGATTGAATTATTTAACATTGGATTTATGACAACATTAATAAACTAACTTTATATACATATTTGAATAATACAAGCTTATAAAAGAATGTACCTACAAGATATTATTTTTTTATTTTTTATGTTAGAGTTTAAGAGAGGATTATGCGGAAAATGTATCATGAAAAATTTTCACGATTTTCTGCACAGATAAACACAAAAATAAATCTATATAATAATATAATAAAAAACAAGTTAAATTTATGATTTTAATAAAAAGTGGTTCTTATAAGCTGACCTTATTTATTCATACATGTATGTATATATATATATATATATATTTTTGGAAAGTTGCTCGTTTTTTTTTTATTTATTTACTTATTATTATGATTTTATTTTTTGATTAAGGGTTGCACATTATATACGTATGTATATCTGTGTGTTGGTGTGTGTGTAAGTAGCATTCGCGAATTGATAACAATAAATAATTTTTTTTTTTATATTAAAAATTAAAATCAATGAAGTTTTTGGGATCAAATTAAAATTGTTTTTCTAAAAATGTCATATCTTATTAACATTAAGTATCCTTTTTATTTATGAAATCTTAAAATAAATATTTGATTTTAATTTTTTATAACTTTGTCATTTGAAAGAATTTTATAATATAAAGGATTTACATTTATTAAATTAAAATTTAAAAATAAAATTTTAACTTTTATTCATTTTTATTAATATGACATACGAGATACTAAAATATTTATACAAAGAAAATTTTTATATAAATTTTTTAAGATTCACATAATAAAAATAAAATATATTAAATTACAAATTATATATAAAAAAAGAGAGTAAGTGTTAAAGAGTGTTCGTAATATGAAAATAAGTGCACTTTGATAATCTTTTGATAAAATAAAATTTTTTTTTATTAATAAATTGATGAGTATGAATAAAAATTGAGTGAGTAGGTACTTATTTACTCGAAAATGATCACAGTACTTAAGTTATAACTAATATTCATAATACCGTACTTGTTAAGAACAGTATATATATATATATATATATATATATATATATATATTTTTTTTTTTTGTTTTTTTTTCAGATAGCAGAAAATTATCAAAAGAGTCTTCTTTTATCGTTCTATTTTCCGGGGGGAACGAAGTGAAGGACTGTGTCGACTTTAACGCACTAAAAACTACTATCCTTTTGTTTATATTAAAACTAGTCTTTTAGACTAACCATTAATACAGTTTTGGCTCTATTACTTCAGATATCTTTGATCAATTAAAATCCCATTAGGAATTATTGAGAGATAAAAGATTTTGTCCTACATAACATAATCAATGTGGGTCTCTTTTAAAAAAAAAATTATAACATATATTTTATGTCAGAGAAATTAGATTGTTTGTCACAAACTTTGAACGGATTTTTAAAGAATTAAGAAGGTTTAGTTTTATAATGATTTGATGTTTTTTTTCTATTTTTTATTTTTGTTACCATATAGTTAGGATAGTTAGGCGATTTCTTAAATCTTATCTCGTATATAAGTCTGAATTAATACTCATTTTAATTTAATTTTAATATTTTTAATTTGGTTAAGTCATTTATAAGTATTTTCTGCAGTAATATTTATCTATACTTATAAAAGGGAAAGTTTGTTTGTTTGTCTGTTTGTTTGTTTATTTGTTTGTTTGTTTGTTCGCTATACACGCCCACAGTTTTAAAGATAGAGTTCTGAAATTTTGCACAGTTATTCATGGTACCGGTATGCAAATAACGCGGTACTTTACAAAGCCATCAGATGACAGGTTCGGGTTGCTGCCGTACAACTCTTACCAAGACTCAGGAATATTTTAAAAACCATATGTGTGACAGATATGAAAATTTACATTTAGATTCTCCTTCACAAATTAAGAAATTCGACTGTTACCGATTTCGAAAATTTGAACTGGTTCGGGTTGCTGCCGTACAGCTCCTAGCACGTACGTCGCAGGACTATTTCAAAAACCAATTGTGTTATAGGCATAAAAACTTGCACTTAGATACTCTTTCACAAATAAAGAAATTCGACTGTTACCGATTTCAAAAATTTGGACTGGTTCGGGTTGCTGCCGTACAACTCCTAGCACGTACGTTTCAGGAATATTTCAAAAACCAATTGTGTTACAGGTATCAAAACTTACACTTAGATACTCTTTCACAAATAAAGAAATTCGACTGTTACCGATTTCAAAAATTTGGACTGGTTCGGGTTGCTGCCGTACAACTCCTAGCACGTACGTTTCAGGAATATTTCAAAAACCAGTTGTGTTACAGGCATGAAAACTTACATTTAGATACTCTTTCACAAATAAAGAAATTCGACTGTTACCGGATTAAAAAATTTAGACTGGTTCGGGTTGCTGCCGTACAACTCCTACAAGACTCAGGAATATTTTAAAAACCATGTGTGTGACAGATATGAAAATTTACATTTAGATTCTCTTTCACAAATAAAGAAATTCGACTGTTACCGATTTCGAAAATTTGGACTGGTTCGGGTTGCTGTCGTACAAGTCCTAGCACGTACGTTTCAGGAATATTTCAAAAACCAATTATGTTACAGGCATTAAAACTTACACTTAGATACTCTTTCACAAATAAAGAAATTCGACTGTTACCGATTTCAAAAATTTGGACTGGTTCGGGTTGCTGCCGTACAACTCCTAGCACGTACGTTTCAGGAATATTTCAAAAACCAGTTGTGTTACAGGCATGAAAACTTACACTTAGATACTCTTTCACAAATAAAGAAATTCGACTGTTACCGATTTCAAAAATTTGGACTGGTTCGGGTTGCTGTCGTACAAGTCCTAGCACGTACGTTTCAGGAATATTTCAAAAACCAATTATGTTACAGGCATTAAAACTTACACTTAGATACTCTTTCACAAATAAAGAAATTCGACTGTTACCGTATGTAAATAATTTTAATATTAGTATAACTTAAGTTGGAGTATTGCTGATATTTTTTTATCGTAGTGAAAAAAAATATTAGAATATTTTTGATAAACCAATTTTTTTCAATTCGATTCATAAATCAAACTTCATTGAAATAAATTTGATTTATTTTGTGGTCGACCCGGACAACGTCGGGTAACTTTGCTAGTTTACAATATAATTAAGTTTAAAATACGATATTGGTCATATTAAAAAAAAAATTGTAGTACGGCTTCGGCTAAAAACGGAATTGAGTTATTTTTTTTGTTAACTAATTCTGATTCGAAACTAATACAACAAAAAGTAAAAAAAAAAGAAGTTTTAAATAATTGTGTTCTGCTCAATAATTAATTACATAATATTTAATTAACGAAAATAATTCTCAAAATAAAAGCAGAACCATTACATGAAGCACTTATTTCCTTAAACTTCATGGAAACAAAATAAAATAGAAAAAAATATTCTAAAGACCCTTTCCCCAAATGAAAATGTGTGTGTTTCTTTTCCAGTTTTCTTTACAGCTACTTTAAATTCGGTAGTACTCGTATACTAGCTAAAATTATTTTTTGTAAAATCAAAAATCTAAGAAAAACAAACTTTGAGATTTATTTATAAATTTATACAAAAAAAAAAACAAAGAGAGCAATAATTACTCGAATGTTGTAACAACTCAACTTTTAAGATTGCAATAAAAAAAAAGAAAAAAAAAGAAAAATAGAACAAAACAACATTGAACCGTCTCGTATCCTTTTTGCTTTTGTGTTGTTAATTATGAAGTGGGTCCTTTCAAAGGACAATTTAATTTTTTATTTACAATTGTTTTATTCGCTTCTATTTGTGTAATTATTTTTTATTCTTCAAATATTCCGTTGTTTTTTTGTTTTTATACTTCGACGTCAGACAATGAAATATTTATTTATTTAGAAAGCTAAGTGCAACGAAAAGGTGTTACGATTAATTGTATAAATAATAAATTACTGTAAAAATTCGAATAATATATTGCTTTTAGAGAACTAATGCATAATGTAAAAAGAAAAGTAAAAAAAAAAACAATGTAAGGTAAAAAAAAAATATTTTCAAAGATGAGTCAAGATTGTTTAATTGAACACACTAAGTTTTGAACAAAAAGTCTGTATCTCCTCCATTTTGGTTACATGACAAAATTTCACAAGACAAAATAACATATGGACAAGATTTTTTATAAGCAGTTTTAGTTAAGTTTAGTTAGGTTAAGTTTTATCTTAAATAATACTAGAATATATTGGTTTTTACATCCCAGGTTTTTTCGAATAGATTTATATAAGAGCTCAAGTAAATTAAAACTAAATAATAACAATAATAAGAATAATATATAAACCATAAATTAACATAAAAAGCACACTATTACTTTCCATGTTAATAATAAAATCACAAAAGCTATTTTTTGTAAACTTTGTCTAGGCTAAGTAATTATAAGATTGTACAATGGGTAAAAAAAAGTTTACAAAAAACAAAAAAAAAAAATAAAAGTTCATATTTAAAAAAATTACTGTGCCGTGCCGGGTAGCTACCATACAAATTCTAGCGCTCATCAGGAATATATCGAAAACTAACGGTTTTAAAGGACTAAAAAATTGCTACATAAGGACTTTTTTTTAAAAATAAGCGAAAGTATCTCTTAACGTTTTTCAAAACTCGGGCTGGTTTGTTTAGCTGTCATAAAAGTCCTAACACCTGTCAAGAATATTTTAAAAACCTGAAGAAAATTTGAACTTAATTACCAAACCATTATGAATTCTTGGAAAACGATAAAAGACATGTTTGTTTATTTTTGAGAGAGTAACTAAATACCCATTTTCAGATCTGTAAAGCTTTTGGTTTGTAAAATATGTGCTAAAAGTGATATTGCAAAGCAAAGCAAAGCAAAGTCACCATATAAATAGAGAACAAAAGTAAAACGTCAAACGCTAGGTGGCGCAGTAGGTAAAGTGCCTGACTTTCAACCGAAAGGTCCCAGGTTCGATTCCCGATGAAGCGAAAAAAAAAATGTTTCATTGGTTTTCCGAGAGTTTGTTAAAATAAAATACTCAAATTATTGTAGTGTAAAATTGCAGTACCGCACTTAATTAAGCACGAAAAGGTGATTCTACCTAAGTTACTGTCAAGATCATAAAAAAAAAAAATTAAAGCATTTAAAACAATTGTTTTTGGAAAGGGAACAGTAACGCGGACAGGGTATAACTAGTTTGGTTGTTGGAGCTCTACACTTAACTATGAAAATGATGATAATAACATTGTTTTTTATCTCTGAAGTCTAAAATAGAAATTTTTAAACTTATTAACTAATAGCATGAAAAAGGGTAATTTATATTTTAAACTGTTTTGGAGATATAGCTCTTTAATTTATTTTAGCTAAGTTACAAAATTGGAGTACCATATTTGATGTACGAAAATGTATTCTCCTAAGTTCTTGACAATTATAGGATAAAAAAAATAATTCTCATGATTTTTCGACAATTTATTTCACGGTGAATGCCACCTAGTCTGAGAAATCCACCGGGAAATGTCCGCACCCTCCTTCGGCGACCAAGGGTTATGCCCTATGAATATACTGACAGCTCTACGAAACTGGATGGTGCAGGACCGAGAATAGGATATAGAAAAATTTATTTTTAATTGCATGAGAAATTACAAAAAACCTAAAATCTATATTCTCGCGGATAGTAAAAGTAGCTATACTGGCTCCTTATTGATATACCACGTTATCAGAGCGATAGTGTGGGAGTGTTTGGAAATACTCAAAACCTTGGAAAAAACAAGCAAAATCACAATAATGTGTACGTCATTCTGGCATAGCAGGAAACGAAGTTGGAGTTTATTTAGCAAAAAAAGCTTTTTGCAAGGCCAAGTCCGGAATGTCCCCTACCACAGCTGGCGTGCAGTTAAAAGTTTGGGTGGAGCAAAAAGCTGACCATTATAAAATGTGCCTAACCGAAAATAACTTATGTAGAATATGTGAAATAGAAGAAGATACTATTGGACATATGCTTTGTGAATGCGAAGGGCTAACTCGTAGCTGACTTTGACACTTCGAAACAGCGTTCCCCGAACAGTGGGAGATATCCAGCATATCATTGAAGAATACACTGACTGTGATCACAAAAACAGGTATTCTTAAGGATTCAGAGCATAAGCTAGCTCCAACAAATACAGGTAATGACAATAAGCCCATTTGCGGCTGCGGTAATGTGGGGAAATCCTTTCCCGAAATTATATAATCTATCTATCTAATGCAGATTTTCTTTAATTTTGTAACAAAAGTTTTGATTTTTCGATTACTAGAACTATTATTGCGAACCATAGTTATTTTGAAAACTAAATATTTTTGACTTTAGCGAAATCGTTTTGAATTCTTTTCATTTATTACTCTTCACTAGTATCCTATTTTTGTTATTTTATTTTGCTTATTTTTGCCTTAATTTTCAACTGAAATTCATTCCTTGCCATTTTCATATAATATATAACTATATTTTACATATTATTATATAGTTTTGTATACTTATTCATTTATTAACTTTATTGTCTTTTGTGTTTACCGTTGTACCGTTACTAACAAACGACGAATGTATTTTTTGTATTCCCAAATTAAAATACCTTAATAATAATAATAATTTGTGCAATATTGCCATGAATGTGTTTAAAAGTTATATTTGTTTACATGCACATATACAACATAACAATATAATCTATATATGTATATGTGTAGTGTTATCCATATATATAGTTGAATCATTTTGACTAATCTTTATTATACAATGGGACTTTAAAAAATTCTTTCGTATTATATCTATTTGTAATATGTATATATATTAAATTTTAACCTAGTTTATTTTGAAATAGTTTTAAAAGCCTTAACACCAGAATAGTAATATATAGGATACAAAATTGTAATTAGAAAGAGGCCGAATAATAATAATAATAATAATAACAAAAATAAAAAACAAGAACACAAACAAACAACTCATGTTACATGTACCTTGTAGTAGGTTCATACATACATGTTTATTTTGAGAGCTCAGAGAATCCTAAATAAACTTTTTTTTTTTGTATTCACCTGTGTGTGTTGGGGCTGATTATTTTGATGTTGTTGAATTCATAAAGTTAAATTTCATGTTTTCGCTCATACTCTCAAATGGTACATACACAACATATACAAATAAAATTTGTACAGAAAGGAAAAAAACATTGAACAACATTGAAACAGTTAAAAAAGAACAACAAAAATGAATAAATAATAATATAATGATATTTTGTTATTGTGTTGTACTTTTTTGTTTTTGTTGTTTTTTTTTTTTTTTGGTTGTTTTGGATACTAAGTTTACAACTATCACACCTGGATGCTTGCGTTTATTTTAATTTCTAGGTTTATTTTATTTTTGTTTTGTTTTTGTTATATTTTGGGTAGCATATTTTGTTTTTATAACAAGAGGATAAGCGAAGCGGGAATATGAAGTGTTTGTTATTTTTATAAGTGGAACAAAACTCATATTAAATAAAACATAAGTACATGACAATCCTTTACTTTTATAGTTTGTTTAGTTTTTTTCTAGTTCAATTTTTTTTTCATGTTTATTTAATTTTGAATTTTATTATTTTATTTTTAATATTTTTATTTTCTCACCTCATTTAGTTAGAATGGTGGTTAATAAGAAAAACCATCAGACTTTTTTTCATATTTTACTTCATACTTTATAGCAGAAATTTTCAGTAATCATGCTGAGTTCAAATGATTTATTTTGTATATTCTGTAGCCATTGGAAAATTGTTTTTAAGTTGCAGGATTCAAGTTAATTGTATTCGCCTAAACTAAAGTTTGAGAGGTATTTACTACATGTTATTATTATAACAGTCATAATTTATAATTTATAAGTAAATTTATTATGTAATCCAATCAATGTTAAGCACAACATTTGGCATTAATTTTTATGTCCATAATATATTATGATAATAAATTGATGTAATGTTTTATGTATTTATATAATCGTGTGTTTTCTGTAATCCACTTTATGAAAATGAGGTGATGAAAGTGAAATTTGGTATTCTGTAATCCAAATTCTTTCAAGTTCTGTCGAATTCAATTCGCTTGTATTTTGAATTGTGATTTGGTGGTGAAAAATATTTTGATAAAGTAAAGAAAAAAAATTGAGATATAGCAGAAGGATATAATAGACAATTACATAATAGAAACTTTGTGCCAGGAAGTTACTAAATACATGTTACATTAAGAATATTATTTAAAATATTAGAAACTTTGGATTGCCTCAAGCTAATATTGAAATCATGACCAATACATCTTTGAAAACTTCTTCCACCTATAAATCGAAGAGTTACAGCTAGCTGATGAACGATTAGAATGCTTGGTGGTGTAATTAAGTTCACTTTCTTTCAAAATATATAAAAACGTTTAATTATCGACGACGATTATAACGACTTAGTTATCATATCCCAAGGATAGGTAAAATTGTTAGCTTTCCAAAAATGTATATCTTTAGTGGCGCATCTTATCCTTTAAGGACATTTGAAAAGGACATTTAAAAGTATCCTTGTTTTTTTATGTTTTTCTATAAAAACCGTTATATCTGTTGATCTATTAAATATATATATATATGTTCAGTTATATACTGTAGAAAAATAATGGTCGCATATTTTAACATTTATTTGATGATAACTGGTGCTGCCGGTATGGAGATATGGTAGTACAAAGTAGAAAATTTAAAAAAAAAAAAACAATTTTTATTTTCTTTCTTGAAAAACCAAATATCTAAAAATTTTACTATAAAATTACCCCAATATTTATGTACTATCGCCAACTCACACATACATCGAATAGTTCAGAATATATAAGCATTTATTAAAAAAAATTGATTTTTTTTTACCCTTTTTCAATAAAAGCCCTCTTTAAAAAATCTTACAAAATGTAAGACAGCAGATAAATTGCTTCGAAATTTGTGAGGGCATAAGGCAGGAGGCTGTTTTATAATTCATACTGTTTTTAGTGTAAATATAGGTCATAATTATGCTACTACTGTGGATGTAAATAAGATGAATGATAGTGGCAACCTTTCGAACGTTTCCGCAATTTAAATTACGCCAACTATATGTGTTTTACATACGAATAGAGACTTCAACAATATACGACAAAATATGTATGACATTTAAAACAGTCAAAGGAGACAGGAGACTCACATGGAAAATCCATATCCATAACAAAAGAAAGCAACTGGGCTTGAAGCTAAGCAAATTGTATTGGATGATTGGCCGCAACTCCCCGTTGTCACTGGAAAACAAGCTGCTGATTTATAAAGCTGTCTTGAAACCGATATGGACTGTGGGGAGTAGCCAGTAACTCAAATATTACAATATTACAGCGTTTCGAGCCAATGCTATTAAGATTGATAGTTGGCGCGCCTTGGTTTGTCAATAATGATGTCATACATCGTGATTTGCAGGTGAAAACCATTAAGGAGGAGATTAGAATAATAAGTGGAAAGTACCAGATACAAATAGCTACACATCTAAACAGACTGGCAAGCAGCTTGTTGACTACAAGTGATGTATGGCGATACCGTATCTAGTATCTTGAAGCTACCAATTAGACAATAGGAACAATCAAATGGGGGCCAAGAAATGCAATGGAGTATAATGCTGGGATCATGGATGGTTGACCATTGGGTTATTTCATCCGCTAGTCAGTGCAATTTACCTGCATAAAAAATGTCATACAAACTACTGAATGTCTCCTTCAGAGACAAATTGAAATGTTTCATTGGGAAACAAAAAAAAAAAAAAAAAAATTGAAAAAGTATGGGCTTAAATCTCAATACAGCTAAAACCAAATTTATGAACACAACTCGCACATAAAAACATTTGATTCTGAATAAACAAAGTACAAATCGAGGAGATGATTAAGTTCAATTATGTGTGCAGTATCATATCATCAGACGGAGGTGTAGAACTTGATAATGAAGTCAGCATCAGCAAATTCGGGACTGATTTTGAGATTCTGTCAATAATATGGTTGTCAAAAAACATATCAAAGTCGGCACACTAGAACAAGGCTCTTCAATTCAAATGTTAAATCAGTTCACTTGTACTTCTGCAAAAATGAGAAGTTTCAGTCAACTCAAATCTACTAATATTAGAAATTTTTATCAATTTTAATTATAGTTAATTATCTTAATGTTATTTCAGTAGTAGTTTACAGTTAATTTTGCTTCTTCAATTAATGCCTACTACTAACTTTTCACGTACACACCACGTTATCTTATGTACGTTATCTTATGCACTATCACATGGGAATCATTTTTGTATGCTTTGACTACACTAATTAATTTATTAGCCCTGATTGAGCTACATGGTTTGTAGTATCGAATAAATAAACAAGTGTTAATGCAATTTCTAATACAATTATTTCCATCGAATTTTCATCACAATAACACTAACACTAAAAAATATAGAATTAAAGAATCGTTCTAACATAAAGTAAAATACATTTCTAATTTCACCACCATTTAATTATATTTTCGAAAAATGTAGATCTAACTTCCTATTTTTCCGTGCAAAAAAAATATATTTCCTCAAATTTTTGTTTATTTGTTCTTTTTTAATTCTTCAATTTCTATAGTAAAATTCACTTGATTTGTTATACTATGAAAATAAAAATTTTACGTTTGTTTTTGCATTCAATTTTATGACCCGAAATACCATTTTTAATACTAGTAACTAAGACAAACCTTAATTGTTTAATTGGCTTTCAGCACAATCTAAATATTTTGATTGCAACAATTATAATTATTTTCCCTCAATTAAATTTTCCACAAATTCAACTTAATTTATTCACAAAATAAAATCTACAAACAAACTTCCAATACAAACAGAATTTGTTTTTTTTTTAATAATACACACATATATATATGTCTTATTTCTTGTTAAAACAGTAAAGGATTTTAAAATGAGAGGTTTTTCGTTGTTTTTATTTTTTAATTTAAACCATTTAAAATCAAAACATAACCGTTGACAGTCAAAAAATCGTTATTATTTTCCTTCTTATCATCGCATTAAAATCATCTCCGAATATAATCTCCGACCCGACTTTCATCTATCTGTGTGAATTATTTTTCTTAAATATGCAGTACAACAACAATTCACAAGCTGTTGTGACATAATTGTGAATGAAGAAAATTAAAACTGTAAATGGTTTACACCTGTATTAATACACTTTAATTTGGCATTTTAACCGTTTTTTTTTTGTTTATTCCTGTTTATTTATTATTTTTTCCCCTCTTAATCTGTTAACTTTTTGAATAGTCATCAGGTGAGTACATTTATAATAAAATGAGTTTTGTAAATGAATTATTTAAAAAGTTGAAGAGTTTTTCATTGCTTCTAAAATTTAAGTGGTGTTGAGAAAAGGAAGGAGGAGATAAGTAGCGTACTTTAAAATAAAATGTAGGTTATTTTGAATGAAACTTCCTTTTGAGCTCAATAGAATTAAATTGTTTGCCGCAGGATATTTGAATTCATCAAAATATAAAATATGAACAAAAATTAAAATAATATTATTTTAGAGAATTTATATTTATTCCAATTCAATATTATTAAAAATTGTGTTAATCGAAGAGAAATATGAAAAATGAAATTTATGTTATAATTTAATTTCATATGATGATATTCATATCACAAAGGATATGTTGAAGGAAATAAGGAACTTTAAATTCGTCTATATATTCTTCATAGATGTAAAATGTTCATCAAATGTTTGAAAAATGTTTCAAAAATCGTGAAAAAAATAAAAATATCGATATTTGCAATCAAATATCAAAAATTTTTAGTGAACGGAAACCTGACAACAATTAAGTTATTTAATATTAATATAGATTAAAAGCAATCACACACCTAATATACCTTTAGCCTCCTGAGTTGACATAGATGGTCACAGAAGAAGTCTTGAGTTTTAAAACAAAATTTATAAACAGACCTGCAGTGTTTTCTGAAGGTAGGTATTTTAAAACCATTCCCTATATCACACGTCAAATAACAATATTTAATTTATAAATGAATTTCTCTATAAATAAGTTTTCATCTGCCAATTTTTAAACGTATTCCAGTTTTATTATATTTTTCTGATCATTTGAATCGAATTTACTATCTTACAAAAATTTTGCTCAAATCAATTAGATTTTGTTTGTAATGTCAAACAAAAAGTTTGACATTACAAACAGACTCAATAACAGCTTCATCACACTTAAATTATTTTAATATAATTTTTGTTATAGGTCAAAAAAAATAAACTGGAGAACAGGAGAATGATAGTTAACTGTTGAGTTAACTGTTGAGTTTTCACTGGGATGATTACTTTTACCAAAGTGAATAATCTTTGTTTTACTACTAATAACTAAGCTATGTACATAAATCCATTTCCTTATGAGTTCCAGGTCATAACTTATATCACAAAAAAGATCCAAATTATTATTATTACTGTACGAGAATGCATTGTCATCAGAAAAGGCTGTAGATATACCTTTAAAAGATTGATATAATAGGGAGTTCATGAAAATTAGGAACAAGATTGGAACTAAAATGGAACCCTGAAGGACACCTACTTTTAAAGTCTCAGTATCACAAAAAATGCCATTCAGTTTGACTCTTTGTCTATCACTAAAATAAGACTTAAACCATTTAAATATAAATCTTCTAAATCCGGCATTGTAAATTTTTTTCAGCAGTAAGTCATGTTTTGCCGTATCAAACGCTTCAGTAATGTCTATGAATAGACTACTACAAAAATTGGACTTATTTAAACCATTATATATCTCACAACAGAATTTCAAAAGTGGATCTTTTATCCCTGAAGCCAAATTGGACATCAGTGAAGAAATTTGTTTTATCAAAGAATTTCAGTATTCTATATTTCATAGCCTTTTCAAAAACTTTTGAAATGGACGACAATAATGATACAGGTCTGTAGTTGTTCGGATCAGTTGAAATCCCCTTTTTGAGTAGTTCTACGAAAGTATGAATGTATATGAGTAGCTCTACGAAATTGTCTGAAATTGTTTAAACTAAAGTGTTTTTCTATTTTTTGGAAAAACAATAAAAATTGTGACAAGAAAAATGTTAGGATCACTTAAAATCTTGACCATTTTTATATAAAAGAAACAGTTTAAAAAATGTTTTATTGATCTACCGTTTTTAAGATTTGTTTAAAACCGCCATGCAAATTTTTCGAATACCGAAAGCTTATTTCAGGATTTGTGTAGGCTAATATTTTTGAATGGAAATCTCAGATCATTAGTTCTGAAAAAAAAAAATATTTGCAGAATTTGCATTAAATAGAACCTTACAACTGAAGTGCATTATGACTAATGTTATTGTTAAATTTCTGTGCCCTTTGATATATGAGTTCCAAATTATTACAGTTCCAAGTATTTTAAGCTAAAGTATTCAAATAATTTATACATAATGTATATTATGTATAATAAAGTATTCAAGTAATTTGTACATATGTTTCACTAAATAATTCAGATCAAAGTAAATATCAAAAATACAAATTATTCAGAAATGTCTTATTTTTTAATGTCAGTAATGACATCACAACAATAACAATTTTTTTCATATTTTTCTTGTCTTATGAACAAATTATCAAATTTACACATAACTTTTTACCATCATAAAAAAAAAAAATTTAGTGAACCGTGTTACTTCAATTCATAAATTGCTAAGTTATAATTCAAGTTTAATAAACGCTTTTAATAAATGACAGGAATTTCAATTATTTAAGTTGTTTCTATTAAGTATGTTTACTTTAATAATTAAGTCACATTACTATCATAATGTAAATGACATTACTTATAAGGAGGGGATAATATAGAGATTTATTGGTCTCAAATATTGTAGTTCTCATTATGCTTGGATTGAAATTCATATGAACACAATTATAGTATGTAATATATTTATACTAGGGGCCCCTGTTGAGTAATTATATTTCAAGTTAAAGTCAAATTTAAAGTTTTTAAAAAAACAGTAAATTACGTACTGACTTCGCACGATATAGCAGAAACCACTCGTGTTTAATAAAAAGTTTTGTGGTTAGTAAGTTTTATTTAGGAATATTAATAATAAATTTAATAATAAATACACGTCCCTCATATTTTTTATAATAATTAATAATAAATACACGTCCCTCATATACTGCTTCGTTTCCGATATATTCCCTATAGTAAGTGGAATTTAGTGGATAAAATTACTGAAAATAAAAAATTTTGTCATTAAAGAGGTATGTATATATATACCTACATAATAAATAATTTTAATAAAAACTATATTATTACTACAAATATCCAAAATTTAGAGACAGTTACTTAAAAAGATAAAAAGGAAGAATTCAAGTGATTTATTTTTTTGTTGTTTTTATATTTTTTATTTTAAATGAATTTGTTTTTTTGTTTTTTTTTTGGCATATGTACATATATTCATTTGCAAGTAAATATGTAAATTATAATAACTGATTTGTTTGCTTTTGTTTATTATTTTAATAAGATTTCACATATGCATAATGTATTTGCTGTATAATAAAATCATATGAGTAAAAAAATTTCAACTGTGTGCGCATTTTTGTTTTATATATTATATATATTAGATAAATTATATATATTAGAAGTTCATTAAGGAGTAGGAGAATCGAAATAAAATAAAAAGGTATCTACTGCGTAGGACCTTAAATGCTTGTCAATTATAATTATAGATAGGTACTCTAACTCTACTATATAAAAATAAATTTGCTAGTAATATGAACAGTTCAACTGATTTTTTTTGTTTTTGCTTTTTTATATTTTTTATTTGAGATGAATTTGTTTCTTTGTTTTTTTTTGGCATATGTACATAGATTCATTCGCAAGTACATAATATAAAATATAATAACTGATTTGTTTACTTTTGTTTATTATTTTCATAATATCTCACTTAGCATAATGTATTTGCTGAATAATAAAATCATATGAGTACAAAATTTTCAACTGTGTGCGCATTTTTGTTTTATATACAATCTTATATATTATATATATTAGAAATTCATTAAGGAGCAGGAGAATCGAAATAAAATAAAAAGGTGTCTACTGCGCAGGACCTTAAATGCTTGTCAATTATAATTATAGATATGCTAATAATGTCCGAAAGCCAAGTTCTAAATCCATTTATTTATTAGTATATTTACTTCATGATTTTATCGATTAAATAAAGTACTAATCAGTACAGTTGGTACAAATTTTAAAATAAATTATTGGCAAAACTTATCCAAGTTCTAAATCCATATATTTATTATAAAATCAAGATTTTTTTTTTGACACTTGGTTTTTTAATACTAAAACCACATAATATTTAAGACAAGAACCACATAAAATAATAACCAGCCAGACTTCAAAAAATATCAAACTTTCACATTAAAAGTATTTCTTTAAAGTCATCAAACAATTAATTAAAATTACCGATTAAAGCACTGAATTTAAAATAAAAATAAATAAATAAACGATAATGTTGAAATTTAATTTAATTTACAAGCAAAACTAAAATAACAATGCAAATTACATTTTTATTTATAAAAAAATAAGAAGTACTGTTTTATGCGTCAACAGTGTTACAGGAAAATTTTGGAAATTTATTACGAAAAAACTTCAAAAAGTAAAATGTCAAATAATAGCTAAGTTTTTAGGCAGCGTTTATAAATCAGATTTTGTTTAATCAAAGTTTTTTTTATTGTACTAAATAACGTAAATTGTAAAATTCTAAGCTAAACTATTGTATAAAGAAAATATGTTAGTAAAATTATAAATGAGTAATAGATGAAAAATTAATAAAAAACGTTTGAATATGATGGAACACAATATTATTATTTGTCAATAAAACAGCGTATGCACAGTCCTCTATCACATTTGATACATATAGTTCTTCCAATTGTTTAACAATAATCCTCAGCACATCTTTGTTTTTTTCACACATAGTTTACAAAGTGTCCAGTATTATCATAATCCCTTCTGAGAGGGATATTTTACGTTTTATATTTCTAGCAGATAGTGGTTGGGTGCCATGATGACCACAATAATATATAGCAATAATTTTCCTACGAAATTCCAATTGACGCATTTCCAGATTGTGAACTCTATTAATTTGCCATGCATTGTATATTGATATATCAGGAGCTGTTCCACCATTTTTTACATTGAATCCCAACTGATGTTCTCATCCATTCTATCGACGCCACTTATGTTCTTACTATAATCTGAATAAATGTTTTCTATAATGGATTAGCCTAGCGTAGCCATATGGCAACAGACACATACAAATGGAAAAAAAATTATATAACATACTTTTTGAACTGAAAAGTTTTCAATAAATAACTACATTTAGTTAAAATAATTATCCAAAAATAAAATTTAATAATTACGGTTTAATATTTAGAAAAGAAATGCAACTTATTTTTTCATGTCATCATTTCTTCACAACACTAAAACTACAGAACTGCACTATTTCTATTTATGTCATTTCAATTTCAAAGCCTAATATGAGTAAGTACATATAAATAGGTAAAAAAAAGTGTAACACGACTTTTATTAAAATAACAGTTTTTATTTCAATAAAATAAGAAAAAAAAAATTTTTTTTTTAGAAATATTTGCCTTCAATTTAAGCGTACTAAAACTACAAAAATAAACTTTAGAATCGCAGCTTGATATAATGTTTTCATAGCAAGTTATGATTGTAATTCCGGAAAAAGCAAATTAACCGAACTTTTTACCAAATCTCTTAATCTCATCTCAAGACTTCCAAAAATTTCGGCTAATTTGCTTTTTCCGTAATTACAATCCTAACTTGCTTTGAAAACATTATATCAAGCTACGATTCTAAAGTTTATTTTTGTAGTTTTAGTACGCTTAAATTGAAGGCAAATATTTCTAAAAAAAAAATTTTTTTTTCCTTATTTTATTTTCGACTTTTTAGTGAAAATAATTTTTTAATGAAAAATAATATATTTTGAAAGAACCACACATATAATCAAATGGCACTAAAATTCACTCTAACGCAATTTGGTTATTATTGCTCATAAAATGTGTAATTATATTTTATATTACTGTAACAAATTTTATAAAAATATGTATATTTTTAAAGACTTTTTGAAGATTTTTCATTACATAACTTTTAATTTTTTAAATTACGTATTAAAAATTTTTCACCAATAAAAAATTACGCACTTTATAAAAAGAAACCCTGTTAAATACAAAAAATATTTGACGTAAAATCGTAGATAAAATCTGAGAAAAAGTCTGAAATGTAAACACTCATCCGACTTTATCTACGATAAAATTAGATTTTGTCCGACGTGTAAACGCTGCCTAAGCATAAATTGGCATATAAAAGTATAATATATACATGCATAAATCGAAAATAAACTTTTTTTACATTCGAGAAGAGTAATTTCTAACTGAGTGATAGATAACTGATACTTGATTGGTTCAAATTTTGTTTTCTTCCATAAATAATGTTTGCATTTTATTTTCAATTAAACTAAGCCATATGATTATGTATGTAACAAATGCAAGCCCTATATGACACATGTACGTACATTTACATATACTTAGTGAGAGAAAGAGAAATAATAAAAGAAAGAGATTAATAAAAGAAACCAAATTAAAAACACAAAAAAAATATAGTAATAATAATGATTGAAAATAATTGAAAATGATTGAAATATAATGATAATGATTTGTATTGCACACATTTTTATTATATTTTTTATATTTTTTTTGTTTTTGTTTTTTTTTCTTACCCATAGAAATGTTAATAAATACAGTGAATTTTTAGAGAAACCAAATTTTAACTTTATCAAATATCCATATTCCATTATTAGTACACACACATATGTAAATTTCACCTTAATTGAATGCAAAGATTATCTATAATCTATATTAACAAGAATATACACTCCCATTTTACGTAAACCTAATTTTTAAGAAATACCGAACCGAGCAAAATATCACTAGTTAAAAAGAGGTAAAATTTACATTTACTTATCGTATACCAAATTTATTATGAGAAAGAAAAGGTACAAAACAGATGTTTGCCTTTTGCTTTATACTGTAAAATAATTTTGCGTTCTCATTATTCTCCTTTGGATTTGTTTACGTTTCCTCCCATTATTTATATGAGGCAGGGTGGCAAAAAATGTTAGTTCTAATTTAGTTTGTTCCCTTATACGATGATTAATTCTGATCTTTTATTATTTCAATATTTGCATTTTAAACATTATTATTTTCTTATATACCTATTAAAAATATTAAATTATAATTACAATACAATAATATAAAATATTATTAATATTTTTGTCAGTAATAATTTGGAGTTACAAACATTATTATTTTTTATTAATTATATTAGTAAACCTAAATATTTATTATATTGGTATACGATTATAAAATAATACTGAGGACAACATCTATTTACAAATCACAGAATTTAAAGAATATTATAACGCTGTTTTAGTTAGGTCTCCTAAAAATCTTATGCATAGTTGATACATTTAAGAAAATAATATTGTTAAATATTTCAACGCAATTTTTGTCGAAAATTTTTTTCAAAATTATAAACTTTATTTATTTAATTTCAGCCAACTTTTTTTGTTACTCTCTTTTGTTTACTATATTTTTTCTTTTTCTTACACGTAAAATTCTTATTATCGCCTATTTCTTACAATGTTTATCAAATTTGCGTATGAATTTGTGTGCAAACAAATGAATACATACATGAGTTCTTACTCTTTTTATGGATATACATAATACATTGGTTAAATGGTTATTGAAATGGGTATTTTGTTGAATTGAAGCAAATTGAAGCAAACATATAAAGTCCAAGGCAAGTTAATTAAGGCAAATATAATAAACCAAAAGCATATGTTAGCTGTTTCCATAAAGCAACACGGTGCTAATTTGGGCTAATGACCTACTAAGAAAGGTACTCTAAGCTTTTAAAATTTCTTATATTTATTAATTTATGTAATCAGCTGTTAGCTATCTATTATTATTTTTGTTTATGTACATATATTTTGTTTTTAACTTCACATTTAATTTTATACTAAAAATATAACACCTTTCGAAAAATTTCGTAATAAAATTTATTCACACGCTTTCAATCCCACCAATATACCTATACCGAGGGTGAATAATAATCTTCGAGCAACTTTTCTGTATATTTTGGGTCATGCCTATATATTTCATTACATATAAGAACTTTTCATCTCTATATAAAACCCATAATTACATGATGCAATGATGGTTAATGTAAATGTATTTTCCAACAATATTATTTTTCAGTAATTTTATAAATAAGCCAAACATATTTTTTTTGCTCATTGCAGAATTAAGCTTTCAGTTTACAAGTCAATCGTATGTATGTATGTATCGCTGGTTTTTCTAATGTTATTTAAAAATTTCCCAAATTTAAAAACATTGAAAAAAAAAACAAACATTCTTAAAAATCAATTTCATTATTTTTATTGAAAATATTGATTTTAAATATGAAAAATAAAGGATATCAAAATAAAAATAGAAAAAATGTTTGTCTCGCATTACTCAGTTTTTTTTTAGTATTAGAATACATTAACAGCATGTGTTTTCAAAAAACAATATGAAAAAAAAAGATCAAAAAATGTAAAATATTTCTACATAAAATATGAAAATATGAATAAAAATTTTTATATAAATTTTTTTTTTTTATTTTAATAAAAATATGAGAATTCTTTTTAAAGTTTAAAAACAAATTATTTTTGAATATTTCATTCATTTATCATTCCTACATTCATACATCATATTATTATATTCTAAGTTTTTGTTTTTATTTTTTATTTGAAAAAAATAATACAGTTCTAGAATATTCACCTGAGTTTAATTTCATTTTGATTTTGTTAATTTTGTTTTTGTTTTCATTTACTTGTTTTTCTTTCAAAAGGTTCTACTTCAGTTCATATTATAATATCTTTCTTTTATATTCATATATGCATATAATATATATTATATTTATATTATATTATATTTATTTTCTTTTCTTCATCCTTCATGTTTAATTTTTTTTTTGCTTATTTTTATTCTAATTCTAAAATGGAATCAGGCTCATGACTTCTGAAAAAATTTATATGTTTTTAGTTGGTATAGGTAAGCACACACTGAGTACTAATGCAGTCTATCATAACTTGCTTCGTAAAATTCCAATTTTAAAATTTCACAGCATATCGTAGCGTGAAATAATTGTGTCATTAAACTGATTTTACTTTTCATTTTTTATCTTTTCACTTCATTTAAAAGAAAATATTCTTTTTATTGTTGTTTTTTTGTTGTTTGCTTGTAGCAGTATCTATTCTTGAGATTTGTGAAGATTTTATTTTTTTGGGGATGGTTTTTTCTTCATTTTCATTTTTTTGAAATAAATTTAGTGGTAATCTTTTGCAGGAATACTTCAATATTAGGCTTTGCTTTTTTTCCCTTTATTTATTTGTGTTATTTTGTTATGAAATTTTATTCAACGGTAGCTAGATATTCTATTTTTCCTAGAAAAATGTATTAGCAATAACGGAAAAAGAAAAAGAAAACCTATTATGTTTGTAGGTGTAAAACCTATAATTTTTCTTCAATTTTATTTTTTTTCTTTTTGATATACCATAAATATTTTTTTTATTTTAGGTTAAAAATGATTTAAGATATAATCATAATTTTTTTCCAGTTCCATTGGGAAACAGAAGTTATCCTTTTGATATTGCAAAGAAAAAGAAAAATTAAAAACAAAATAAATTTATAGAATGTGTTTGTGAACAGTTTTAAGCAGCGAAAACAAAACTGAATATATAAAATGATATTCTAATGAGAAAATATTTTTTTAAAATATTTATGAGCTAAAAAAAGGGCTGCGACGAAAGTATAAAATGGTTGACAAATCTGGAATGTCAAGTCTGGATAGTTAAACAAGATGGGCTAGTCTGGAAATGGTGAACTAGCATTTTAAAACTATTTATTTATTTATCAGTGTACCTTCAGATAAGTCCGCATGTCTACTTCAGATCCTTCTCCCTTTCGGGATGTGGGCCTTTCTTATAAAAAAGAAAACTTTACAAAAAAAAAAGAAAAATAGGAAAATTAGTTACAATTCATTGTTAACTTTAAGAGTTATCTTATGTACTGCAAAATAAAATTAAAGTCGCATTTCAATTAATATCTAAATATATAAATTATTGTTGGCTAACTTAGGTCCTAAAAACTAATTCAAAAAATGTTATCTTACATATTATATAAAAAGCAAAGAAAGAAAAAAAAATAAAAATATTGCATTGTGTTATAAACTAGGTGTGGATAGAAATTTATATGATGGTTGAATGAAGTTGAGATGATTATGTGAAGTTGATCTGAAGGTAAATATATAGGCCAGTTCACTATATTTTATCCCAGATGTGTTGTAATTTTTAGGTGAATAAATGTCGGGGGGAGAGATCTTGTGTAAATATGTTCATGGGTCGGAAGAGTGTGCCCCAGGCGTACTCTGGTGAGTTTGACACCTAGGGCTCGGGATTTGAGTTTTAGTGGCCCGGGAATGTTTGCATTATGGGATCTGGCAAATCGATTGGAAGAATCCTAGGCTATTTGACGGATGTGTGCCGCGTGTATAGCAATGGTCTTTTTAGCAAGGGCATAGCATAATTAAACCTCTTGTAAGAGGGATTTTAGCCACTATGTTTGCCTCCAGGTCTGCTTTAGTGTTACCATCTATGTCTACGTGGCCTGGTATCCAAGCCAATCGCAAATTGCCGTTGTTTTGTGATATTGCATTTCCGATGTATGTTGACACGTATTCACTGTTGTTGGAATTTTTGATAGACTTGATTGAAATGAGGCTATCAGTTATTATTAGATACTTTAGATTATGTGTTTCGATGGCTTGGATTGCTCTGCATATGGCGGTTAGCTCAGCTATGAAGATTAAACATTCCCTTTGGAGCGTTTCCGCCTTCCAAAGTGAGTTATCCTTAATTATCGCCCAGGCTACGCCTAGGGAACTCTTTAATCCATCTGTGAAGATTTCGGAATGTGGAAAAAGCTTTTGTTTTAATTGGGTGTACAGTTACTTTCTATACTTTTCAGAAGATGTTTGTTGCTTGGAATATATGGATATGTTATCAAGTATTAATGTTTTCCAGTTGGTCCATAAGTGCTCTTTCCTGTATGGCTCAGGCGAGTCGCACAGATCGAGCTCCAATGGCTCAACCAGTGGAATCATTTTGTTTATGGATTGTGTTCTGTATGTAGGAAAATTGTTCTTTAGAATGCTTGGATATATTTTATGAAGTGGATGTTGTGGATCAAAGTTAGCCCTGGCTAATATTTTATGTATATAGCTTTAGCTTATTAAATCTCTACATAAAAGGCATAACATGTTAAGTCAGAAAAGTTATTTGTTCAGGAAAAGCGCATTATAATCAAAAGATTTATATATAAGACTTATATTTGGAAAACGAATATATTTTTGAGTAAAATTGTTACTAGTATTTATATTTACCAAATGCATAAAAGTTACCATAAAAAGTGGGAAAATTACTTTAGTCAGTAATGCGTTGTTTATGACATAAGATGTTGTGTCTGGACATAAGATGATTCGACACAAATTTGTATTCTTATGTCTTGTAGAAAAACATCTTGTAAAGATATAAGCTAGTTTTCAATATGTAAAGTCCATGGAACTGAAGTTAAGAAATTAACTTTCTTAAAATTTTACTTCAAAATTATAAATAACTGTACAGTTGTATTAGTAAATTTTATTAGTGTAGGAAATTCAATTATTACAGTATAATGGGTTCTTTATTTTTAACATGTTGGCTACCAGTGTATCACCGGTGTACACCAAACATTTTTCTCCCACAGCCCAATGAGGGAAACGATTTTACACCAAATATTTTTTACCCCAATAGCACTGTTTGTATCATTTAGAGTTGTTTTACCGCAAAAATATTTACATAATATTATGTTTTTCGTATATTGAATAAAATAATATTTCAGATGTTACTGCATGTTCACCACTCAAACTTTTGCTAATAATTTTAGAATATTTTAAAAACGAGAATGCTTAAAAACATTATTTTGATTGAAATTGAAGACATGACAAAAGATAATCGAATTAAAGGAGTTCAATGCAATGAAATTTATGAAGATTTATCAAGTGAATCTAAAGCTAAAGTGTAGCTTGTGAAAGGCTTAGACTTGTCAGTACGTATTGTGCACAATGTGATCACATTTTGAAAAAATAAATTGAAATACTGTAATAAATATTGAAATAAAGTTTTCATTTTGAAAAATGTAATTATTTTTTTTTAATAATTTGCATGTTATTGGATTTTGAAATTTAAGTTCAAAATGTACCAACTGTGGGTGAAAAATAAAATGTTCACTGGTGATACATTTGTCTGTGAAGAAAAAAATTTCAAATACATCAACGTTTACTCATTGGTAATAAACGTGTTAAGCGTTACTATTTATTAAATATTGTGATACTTAAAACTATTAATTTCTTCAACAGTTCTATCGATTGGCAATATTTTCAACCTCTGGATATGAGTATTAAACTCATATAACCGGATATAGATTAGCTAAAAACACTACATCTACATCTATTCCTCTGAAAGAACCCACTTCAACTCATCATCCACCGTGGTACAATAAAAGGCTTCTCTCTTTGAAAAATGCGAGAAATAAAGCACATACAAAGTATATAATTAGTTTTTATTTGGCAGACAAAATTGTATTTCAGAGACTACGCAAGGAATTTGATTTTTTGAGCAAATATCTTTATAATAATTTCATTCTTACCTATGAGTCTAATATAAAATCAAATTCCAAAAACTTCTGGAAATTTATAAATATCCGAAGAAAATCCTGTGGATTTCCTCAAGGCATTTCCTATAAAAATGAAACAGCTACAGATTCAGTCTCAACTTGCAATTTATTCGCTAAGTATTTTGAATCAGTTTTTATAAGACCACAATCAAGAATAAATTTGCCTACAATCTTTTGTTGATTTATCATATTGTGATATTTTATCACTTTAGCAATTAATCATTATCATATTGTGATATTTTCAACAAAATTAATACCTTAGATATTAATCTGAGTTCTGGTCCAGATGCTATCCCTAATTTAGTTTTGAAGAACTGCATTTATAGTTTGACTTATCCTCTTTACTTAATTTTTAACAGATCACTAAATGAAGGAATTTTCTTAGATGACTAGAAATTCTCAAACATTATTCCTATTTTCAAATCAGGGTCTAAAACTGTCGTTGAAAATTATAGACCTATCGCAAAATTATCTTCTATTCCTAAACTTTTCGAAGCTATTGTCACAGATAAAATGTATTTCTTGGTTAAAGAACACATATCTCCAAATCAGCATGGTTTTATGGATGGAAGATCTACATCCACTAACTTTTTCTTCACACAGTTTTCAATGCAATTGAAAAAGGCTATCAAGTAGATACGATATTCACGGATATTTCTAAAGCTTTTGACAAAGTAAACCACTTTTTACTACTCTCTAAACTTCAGGCTCTTGGTATTCATGGTACCTTCCTTCTATGGGTTCAATCTTATTTGATTGGTCGTAAACTCTGCGTTAAAATACAAAATTGCACGTCATATAACTTCGAGGCTACGTTTGGTTTTCCACAAGGAACTCATATGGGGCCACTATTATTTTTATTGTTTATGAACGATATCGACTACGATATTAAGTCTTTGATCTTATCATTTGCTGACGATACCAAACTTTTTGCGGTTATTAAGTCGAACGAAGATTGCCATCTCCTGCAGCAGGATCTTGACAAATTCTACTCTTGGTGTAACATTAATGGCCTTACCATTAATATTAATAAGTGCAGTTACATGTCATTTTCCAGGAAGCAAACTCTAATTGAATCTTATTATAATATCAACGGTTCTATTATTGAACATGTCCGTGAAACAAAAGACTTGGGTATCATTCTCGATAATAAATTAACTTCTAATGCTCACATAGATCGAATTATTTCTAAAGCTTTTTCCATGTTAGGTTTCATTAAGCGTAATTCACAGCAATTTTGTGATCCTTATACATTCAAAAATTTATATACTCCACTTGTTCGTCCTCACCTCGAATATGCTTGTCCGATCTGGATGCCTTATTATGATAAACATATTAAGTGAATAGAGTCTGTTCAAAAGAATATGATTAGGTTTTGCCTTCGTAAATTCAACCGGCAACCGTATATTACTGGATATTTAGCTAAATGTCAACTTATTAAGCTTTCTACTCTTGAGGCTAGGCGAAATGCTGCATCCGTGATGTTTTCCTATGATATTTTATCTGGCAGAATAAAATGTCCATCTATTCTTCGCTTTTATAATATCTACGCTCCAGTGCGCGATTTCAGAAGCCAAAGATTTTTATATCTTCAAAATCATAGAACGAACTATGGTTTTTCCGAACCTATTGCAAACTCTCAGCGCTTATTTAATAACAGTTTTTCAGTAATTGACCTTAACTACAGTAGATTCGTTTTTAGGAGAAAAATCATCACATTTTTTGAAACATTACAATAATTATTCTAATTTTAATTAATTATAATTTTATTCTACAAATTTATTAAAATTATTCTCTATTATCATTTGAATGTACTGCATACCTTTATAATTACTATTGCTATTACTATTAATATTTATTTATTACTTAAGTCTGAATTTTTCTTTTTTTTAACTTCTTTTCTTGAATTAATGTTATTTTTAACTTGAAATTGTTAATGCATCTTATTATTAATGTTATTTTATATCTGAAATTATTTTTATATTTACAATTTTTGTTTTCTATTTCTAGTTTTATTTTATTTTAGTTTTAAATATTTTATAAGCAAAATCTGTAAGGGACTACCCAGTAGATTGAAATAAATAAATAAATAAATAGTGTGAATTATTTATTTTATGAAAAAAAAAAAACTACCTTATGTTGACACTAGATATTTTCCTACAATACTTGCTGGATGTTTTGGTACAATATGTTCAACTGTCGAAACAATATGTTTTGCTACAAGATGTTTTGCTGCAGAATATATAAGCATAAAAATATATTTCGAATAATTTTATGTCCAGATACAACATATATCCGGAATATGGTTTTTAAACCAGAAATTGTCTCATCTGAAAATCTCGGTTTCAGCAAATTTCGTCGAGTTTTGAGCTTAAAAAAACCTTTTCTGGTTCTTCCCGGAAGTTGAAAATATCACCAATCAATAGAGCACCATCGATTTAGTTAATAAATTTTTCTTAAAATTTTAAAATAACGGCTCCTTTCACTCTTAAAAAACTGATACACATGTGGTGGGACACACGGTAATTTGTAATTATATCACCAAAGTATAACTCTAAATTAATTTTATTATATGTCATAGATGAATAATGGAAAAAAGATTTATAACCCTGAGCAGAATTCGAGCCCAGGACTTTCCAAGTAGCAATCAGATTGCATAACCCTTACACTATATATCGTTTTTTTAAGTAGTGAAAATAAAAACTTGTAATTTTGAAATAAGCTAAGTCAAAAACAAAGAAGCTATGTACTCATAAAAAATACTGTAAATTTTATTTTTTATTTTTTTGAGATGAAAGATTGTGGTCTGTTGAGTGATATGGTTGAAAGACACTATCATAATTAGTGAAACCTTTAAACTTTGATATTTTTGGATCCTCTGAGAAAATTCATGCACCGCCATTTTTGATCAATCAGTTAGAATTATTATATATTTTTATTATATAATCATTAATATTATTATTTAATTTTGTTTAATTATTACACAAAATAATATTTATATACTTAAAATTAAATTAATCGAAAATTTATTAATTTAAAAATTAGGTGTAAGTTAATCAAAGAATATGTTTTTTTTTTTTATTTATTTATTTAGTTTTATTTTTATTTAATTTTTTTTTTTTTTTTTTTTTTTATGTAACTTTTTTTTTTTACTTCAAAATTTATAATATAATAATTCATTAGATAGTTTCTTCGCCTAAGTGGCATTGTAGAAACATACATACTATAAAAGAATGCAACAAGCGCTTTTAGAATAAACAACATTAGGGTTAATGAAGTTATATAAAAAAATAAAAAAATAAAAAAAAAATAAAATACAAGACATCTTGAATAATAAATTATAAAAATTTAATTAATATATAATAACTGTTCAATAGACAAGCGATTTATATGAAATATAGAGAAATTGAATCGTAAATGTATGACTTCTTGTGTGATTTTTAAAATAATTACAGACGAAAATACATATCATAGAATCTTTAATTGGTATTAAATAAATTTGAAGCATATAATCATTAATTTATTTAAGGTTTAACGTGATACACCTTAAAGTAATACATACATAATGCAATTTAAAAGTTAATTAAAATATTCTAACTTTATGTAATTTTATAAAGTTTTTGCTGTTTAATGAATTCATCATTTTCTTGTGTAGACTATTAACTTTTTTAATTTTCTTAACCAAATTTATTTAACATACAAACACAGATCCATATATGTACATAATATTTTCTTTAGTTGTTGTTTAAAATTGTTTCAAGATTTGTATGGTGGTGGAAAAATAATTTTCAAGTAACAAAAAGGTACTTTGAACAATTTTGTATGGTTTTCAGAATTAACCCATTTGAGTGTGAAGACAAAAAACGTATAACAAAATAGAGCTTTAAAAATTTCTATTAGCACTTTAAATTTAAAATTTTATCTTACAATATGAAAATATATATTATTATACCCCGTATTCAAAATTAAATTTACTATAGAGTACAGTACTACCTAATATACAAATTTGTGATGAATAGAAAATGGAATCAATAAAGAATTAATAAACGCAATTTTAATCCACTCTGGTGATATAAATTTTTAATATGGAAAAGTACTTCTAAAAATAAAGCAAAAGTAAGACAAAGATTAAAAAAAATATTTATGAATTTAAAGATTTTTGATATGCAAAAGTGTTCAGTAGACAAAAAGAAAGATGAGAATATAGATATAGAATAAACTCCAAAGACCAACGACGAACTATGTTAGATAAATGTCAAATCATCGTAAGCATCTAACCTGTAGTCTTCTACACATATCTCTAGTAAGCAAAAAGCACATTAGCAGTATAGTTCATTGCATGAATGTTAGTCTGTTCCATGCGCACATTTACTTTATTTCGAGAAAAATGCGTTTAAAGATAAAATTTAAAAAAATGACTGATATATAGTTTAATTTTGTAATTTTGTTCCATATAATCTTTTTTTGCATCACTTACGACGTATTATAAGAGGTGGAACAAATTAAAATGGTTATGAAACAATTTAACTTAAAAAAATAATTTTCAACTATGACATAATAAAAACTAATTTCTAGCTATTTAAAATTTTAATTTATTCTGTTTTACTTTCTACAAAAATTTGCAGTAAATTTAAATTTGTTAAATTTTTTATCTGACATTTTTATAACTTCATTATAATAATATATAAAACAAATATCTCTGCATGCCATTATTATGAATATTGTTTAGTTTTGTCTTAATTTTAATTATTAATATTTAACGTACAAAATATTTATAATGAACATCAATAATATTTTTTCAAAATCAACAAAATTATATTTCTCCCATTACATAAGAGGTAATTATTTTAATTTTAGTAAAGCTTTATAAAATTTTATATTTTTTGTAGATTAAAAATGGAAAAAAATTTTTAGTTAGCTCATTAATTTTTTCCTTGGATACTATAGCTGAAGATGGAGTTGCGATGAGAACAAAAATATATTTTTTGGAGTCGTTAATGATTTCTTTGTTGTTTTTTTTATTTAAGGAACCTGTTTTGTACTCCATTTCCTGAAATGAGGTTTTGTATTTTATACTAAAACTAGATTCCTCATGTTTTTCATAGATGATTAATTTAATTTTCGAAAATGGAACTTTAGAAAAATCCAATTTAGTTGAAACAGTTTAATAAATTTTGTATCTCGCATTTGCAGAATAGGTAAGTTTACATTTTTGTAGTTAATATTTTTTCATAAACGAATTAGGTGAAGGGGGCTATCAATTTCAATATTTTTTAAATACCGATCTATTGAGGAATGCACACAGTGGGATATCAATGGGATTTGTTATGTCGTTTCCCGAACGAACGCATATTGAGCAATATGCAATATTTTTTTCATTTGAAATTATACTTGCCCCTGTTAAAGTTAAAATATTTTGATTTAACTTTCGTTTATAAAAAAATAAAGAAGATATTCTTTTACGTAAACCAACCAAATACCTTTTGCAAGTCATAGTATAAAATATAGGTGTTACGATCTATATTGCTCCTGCCAATGTATCGATCACCTTTACAAGCCAATTTTTCATTTAAAAATCATTTCTATATGCATTTCGAATATTTTCTTATCTTCCTCTGAGGGATTGGTGTTTTTTTTTAAATATGAAGCAATTGCCATATAAATCTTTTTGTGGTTTATGAAATGCAATATTATATTCATTGTTGAATACCTTTCGATAAATAGGTAATATTGTTATATATAGCTGAAAAATTAATTTTGACATTGTTCCAAATCAGTGAATTATCATTGTAAACGCATATAGAACAATCTAGCATTAACGATATAAGAAAATTTAAATTGTTTCATATTCAAAATGGCGTATAAAACAAACTAGCTGAAACATCTGAACTGATGTCTAGTCATTGGATAATACTTCTTTAACTAAGCTGGTTAGATTTGAATTTTTTCAATTGGAATAAGTTCAAAATGCCAAATTATAGTCAATTTCCTATAGAAAGATTCAACATAAATGTAAATACTTGAATAATCAAAAAACTAATAATAGATCAACAAAAATTTCTGATTTAATCAAATCAATTAAAACGATAGTACAATTCAATCGAATTAAGCAAGCCATAAGTTCTTGCAACTTGATACAATTTATTGCTAATAAGAAAAAGTTCTGAAAATAAAATAAACCAGAAAATTTACTAACCATATATTTTTGAAGACAAGTTAAGATAAGGAATAGAAAAATGTGAAGAGTTGAGTAATTTCAATAACAACGAACAGTTCAGTATAATCGTTGCAGAAAGCAAAGTCAAATCTAATCAAGGAAAAGACATTGAAGAAGTGTTAGGAAAATTCTCAGGCAATAACAAAAATTGTGATGCCTGGATTAAAGAATTTGAAGAGGTTACTGAAGTATGTGGAAATGGAATGAGGTGCACAAATACCTGTATGCATGTTAATGGGGCGCAGCTAAGTTGGTTGTTGAAGTCAGCTCTGATATCTCAATCTTGGCTAAACTACAAAAGTTATTAAAATGAGAATTTTATACAAACCTCTGTGATAAAGAAATTCATAAGCTGTTGGCTGGAAGAAAAAAGACTTGTAATGAAAGTTTGTTAGAGTACTTGTATGTTATGAAAAAAATTTCATATAAAGGAACACTCGATTAAGTGTCTTCAATCCAATACATAATGTATGAAATTCCAGATACAGTTGTAAATAAAGCAACGCTGTATGTGACAAACCCATTTGTTCAACTTAAAAAATTTAGAGCTTATAAAAGCATGCAAAAGACCCGTAACGATTGCAGAAGCGGAAAACAACATTTTAGTTAAGTCAATCAAAGTTGGTTCGGTGTTAATGCAGTATGCCTTTAAATCAAAGGACTCAATATTTTCATAAATGTAAACCTACAGTCAATCTGCATATTCTGAATTTATGAACACAATTGTCAGATTTCTTGAACGCTGTTCATAAATGCAGACTCAAAGTCTACTAAGCGTCAACTTGCCAGAATAAATTTTTAGTATGCATACAAGTTTTTTGCAGTAGTTTTCTTTGTTGTTTTGAATATTTTAGTTTTTATTTTGTTATTTAAAAAAAATTCCTATTTTCAAAATGCCAGTATTAATGAACAGAAGCTTTGCAGAATTGTCAAGTAAATGTAGAATATAGGTATAGAGTTTGTCTTCATTATTGCAAAGTACGCCAATTGGTGGCAAAGTTCGGTCAGTTCGCAGCATTTATGAATACACCCACTATGACAAGTAGAAAATGCGGCAATTGCGGTTCCCTAAACCATGACACCAAAGAATACCCTGGCTCGAGCTGTACGATGCTTTTCTTGTGACAATTTAGGTCAAAAGTTACTCAAAGCAGAGAGGCGAGTGGAAGAATGAATCGAATATATTCCTCAATTTTGTACGATTCAATTAACAAAAACAAGTTACAAACTTTCTTTGACCTTTAAATTTATTAAAAATAAAAAAAAAATAAATTTTAATTTTGTTTTTTTTTTTTATGCATAGCCAAAACACTAGGTTGGAACCTTTTATACCGATTGGTACGTTTGGCTAGGGTGGGAAAGGCAAATTTGGAAAGAAGGATGGTAAAAGGGAAGAAGGACAATTACGAACGAAGGTGTTAATGTTCGTCTTGAATTTGTTTAGGTCATAAATATAAAATTTGTTATGTTTTGGGAACACATAAGATGGAATTTGGTTCCACATTCGGGATGTTGAAGTTATAAACGAATTTCCATAACTTGTCTTTTGTCATCTACTGATTTCAATGGTGTAGGGATGAGCACATGCTGTCCTTCGTGTTTCGCGGGGGAGGTAATATAGATTTAATTTCCACTGAGCATGTGCCGATGCCTACGAGATATCTATAAAAAAGTGAGAGAGCTCCGACTATACGACGATGTCCAAGAGGAGCAAGATGGGCTGTCACATTTGGGTCATTGATTAGACGAATAGCCCATTTTTGGACTTTATCCAAATGTTTTAACGCAATACTAGTGGCGCCAGCCCATATGTGAGAATTGTACTCCATTTTGGGTCGTATGAAAGCTTTATAGATTTTCAAGAGGTCACAGGGGGAGAAGTAAGCCTTGCAGCGGCTAAGAAAACCTAAACATTTGGCTGCGTTTTTTGCAACATCAAATATATGATCATTCCAGATCATTTTTCGATTAAGGTGCATACCTAATATGCTTAAGCTTTCAAACCACTGAAGTTTATCTTCCTGAAGCAAAAGAGTAGGATCAAAAATGGAAATTTTTCGGGAGATTGTACAGCTCTGAGTTTTAGAACAGTTAAACTCGACTCTGTTTTTTATGCCCCAATTAGCTATTGCGACCAAATCGTGGCTGAGGGAACTAGCTATGATGTCTCTTTTGGTTGACACAGCGGTGGATGTAGCTTCAGATTTTTTATGAAAATCGTAGGAGGCTACTAGGGTGCTGTCGTCTGCAAAGCTGTGGATTGGATTGAAAGTGGCTTGGAGCAAATCATTTATAAATATAAGGAATAAGGTAGGTGAGAGAACTGATCCTTGGGGAACACCAGCGTTTATTTGGAATTGATCGGATTTAACTTCGTCAACTAAGACTTGAATCGTACGATTCGAGAGGAAACTTTCAATCCATTTGAGAGAAGAGAGAGACTTTCGAAGGATGAGTTACTTGTAGAAACTGAAGGTGGATTTTGAGTCGTTGGGGGAAGAGTGGAATTAGCAGAAAACAATTTGGCAAATGAATTTGCTTTTCCAACCGAATCTGATATTATTTTGTCATGGTCTATTAGTGGCGGAAATGAAGATTCGCAAAAGTTATGCATGACGTTTTTAGCAAAGGACCAAAAGGTTCTGCTAGTGTTAGGGAGATATAAAATTTCTTGTCTCAACCTTTGAGTATGTAAAAACTTCTGCTGGTTAATGACCTTTTTACAATTATTTCTGACTATGTTGTAATTCTTCCTTGATTCCTCTGACTTATTGGCCATGAGATTTCTAAATGCCACCTCTTTTCCTGTAATAGCTTTCCTACAGACGTCGTTGAACCACGACGTGGATGATTTTTTTACACTTTTTAACGAGTTAGGAATAAAAATTTTCATACCTAACTTAATCGTTTTGCTAACAACGTCTGTAGCAAAGTCGACATTTTTATGTTGAAAACACAAGGACCAATCAAAGCTTGTTAAAAAATTGTTTAGACCATCCCAGTTGGCTCGATTATAATGCCAGATCAATCTTTTGGGATGTACATTTTGGTTGGTCAATGTGCTTGTAAAGAAACTGACATTTACAAGACAATAGTCAGATTTGCCAAGTCCAGAATTAACGAAGGTGGATTACTTTGAAACCTTCTTCTTCAATAATTCTAATTCGATAAATAAAAATATTAATTATTGATTTTCAACTTAAATCGCTACTACTACAATATTGACCCATTTACAAGACCGATTTACAATGAAAATTACTTAAATTTATTCGGGTATCTACAAAATGTTCACTAATAGAAAACTAAACTCAACTGTTGTTCCCCAGTTCAATAATTTTTTTTTTTTATAGACGGATATCTTAGATGAATATATTTTTTTTCATTTCCTATATTTAAATTTTGTG
Source organism: Argyra leucocephala (assembly GCA_963942445.1). Classification (NCBI taxonomy): domain Eukaryota; kingdom Metazoa; phylum Arthropoda; class Insecta; order Diptera; family Dolichopodidae; genus Argyra; species Argyra leucocephala. The sequence continues at coordinate 66,279,158 of OZ012680.1, forward strand.
AAAACTGTTGAAAATTTTCATTTTGAATTTAGAATAATATCTACTCAATCTGGAGGTACATAAAAAACGCGAATTGAAAGAATAAAATAAAAAAAAAAATTGTGAAACAAAAATAACATTAGGACACTGAAATTCCTTCATCTAGAAAACCAAGATATAACAAACCATCACATACTTAACTATTCTAACTCCCATCACATCTCATCTCATTCTCTCTCCCCCCACCTACATTAATCTAATCATATACCATTTGAAAAGTACAAAAGTAGAATATTTGATTTTAGGTAATTTACTTTTTGTTCACCTGCTGTGCCTAGAATATTTATAGCAGTGCATTATTAGGTGATACTTATCAAACTGTGTGAAAGGTAGTAGTACTCTCTCTCTCTCTCTATAGGTTGATATGAATACTGATTGCTTTTATCTAGTTAACTTGATAAAAGAAAAATGAAAAAATAAAATAAAATCAACAAAAACAGAAATAAAAACAAATAAAACATCTTACAGTATTATTGATACAGAGGTCGCTATACTTTTAAGATACAAAATGTGTATTTAGGTAGGTACATGTGTATACAAATGTGTTTTTGCATGTGTTTAAGACATTCGCGATTTGTTTCTAAAACAATGAAAAATTTAAAACAAAAGAAAATTTTTGTATAATACCATCCTATGTATTTGAGGGAAAATATAAGAAAAGAAAAACTCTATGGGGAAAATACAAAAAAAAAAAAAAATTACATGTGTTGTAAAAGTTTTGAAGAAAAATACTTTTGTAAAGTTTAATAAATAAAAAGATATAAATAGAAAAATTTTATAAAAAGTTGTTTAAAATGAGCATAAATGAAAAAAAAAAAAACAATTTGAATATTAAATTTAAAACAAGAAAAAAAAACAAAAAAAATCTTTTATTAAATTTAAAATAAAAAAAAAAACAGAAATAAGGAGTAAGGAAAAACATGAAAATTTCTGTAGTAAGGATCATTATAGATTACTCAAATGAGATACCGTTTTAAAGATTTTAACCAAAATTTTAGTACCTACTTTAGTTAATTAATGGTTACTAAAGTGATTTATTAATAAGGCAAAGGAGTTGAATTTACTCAGAAACTCAGAAGTCTCGACTCGATTGGTTGTTTTAGTTAAAGATTGTATTTTCAAAATATCAGAAAAAAAATGTATTTATAAAATTTAAAATGTATTGCATAGGGCCCAATTTCAAAATTCACAGTTTTAGCTTAAAAGAGGTTTAAACAGGAAATTCAGTTTCACATAGTTGATATTTAAGTAAATAACAATAATGATACTTCTAGGCCACTATATCCAATGTAGCTGATATCTCCTCGTTGCAAAAATTTTGTGCTCTTTTTTCCATTTAATTCAATTATTGCTATCAAATGTAATTAAAAGTTAGCATCTAATTATAGAGTAATCTTAAAATTTTTAATAAGTAATAGAGAAAACATTTTTTAAAAAAAAATTTCTAATAGTTATACAAATTAAAATATACATGTATACCAGTCATTCATAAAAAATTAAAATTTCTTGTAGTTGTTGTGAAAGAAAATCTTTACCGAAATCTGTTAGAAATTCGAAAAATGAATTTTACCATTGTCAAAAACATAATATTATTAAAATGCTAGCCACTTACGCTTACTCAAAAAGTTAACTGTGAAACTCATTTAAAAAATTTGTGAGCTTAAGCTGCAACCGATGCTTATCTTACATTTAAGCCATCACTATATGAAATTGGCGCTAAATATTACATTAGTACCTACAGCTAAATTTTAAATTTTGTTTGTAAACTGTGAAGTCAATCCAACTTTCGTAGTCTGCGAACATGATTTTCAAATTATGTTACACATTTTCATCATCATGGTCATATTATAGCTCTACAAATCTGGTAGAGCATTGGCTTTCGTTATAATATTCCACCAAATAGGTCGAGCTTACACGGCTTGTTTTCAATAAGGTTTGAAAACTATTTTTAACGTTGCTTGACCATTTTCTTCTTGGTTTTCCTTTATTGCAATTAATATCGATCTTTATATTCACTACTACTTGTTACCAATTTAAGTTCGATATACGTAACCGGCCCCTGGTTTTAGTATTTGGGCCTTTGCACAATGTCCTTATTCTGAATCAGACTATTGAGCTCACTTTTGATTCAAATTACATATCCTGTAATTTTTTTGGACCGAGTATTTTTCGGAGAATTTTTCTTTTGAAAATTCGTAGGCTGTTTTACTTAGCTACGTTGATATAGTCCACATTTCCCATTCATACGTTACTATGTGTCGTAAATAATAATAATATAATAATATTAAAAAAAAAAATTATGGTAATTTTGACTTTACCTTATTTTGACTTATATTTGATATTATCTATGATAGTAACCACTTTCTGTTTGAATAGTATCTACCATCTATTTCTGGCCTGGATTCTGTTATGAATAAAGTACTCTAGTTGTTTTGTTTTTTTTTATATTATTCCAAGTCTATGCAATGAACACCCTAACTGCTTTTACACATATTTAGAGTACACAAGTACATACACTAGCTTTTCTTTAGAATTTTCATGGTATATCTACTAATTTAAATGTGGAAAACTATATCTATTGTAGAGTAAATTCACCTTGATAATAGCATGGTTGAATTTATTTTTTAGTGATAACCAAATTTCCAATTTTTTATCATTTGTTTTATCCCACTTACGTAGTGTCCAGGTTCAAGAACCAATAAAGCATTTTTTATGCCTTCATCGGGAATCAAACCTGGGACTTTTCGGTTGAAAGGCGCGTGCTCTATCTACTGCGACATCCAGAATGTTGGTTACTATGGCTTCTTACTATATTTCTGAGATATGTAAAACTTGTAACTCCTTCAAAATTAAACCTTTCGACCGTGCCCTAAATTCAATAATACAAGCAAACAAACAAGGTAGTTGGTATATTTAATAAAGATGGGATTGATATTGGGATTAGCCTAGCTAATAATATGCTAGAAAATTTTAAACTGACAATGTGCAAAAATTTTAAACTGACAAAGGGAATTATTGCCAAAATTCAATAGAGGATTTGCTTTTGGTTTTGGTTTATCAAAACCAAAGCCTTAATTTTTTGTTGATTTTAAACATGGCAAGGAGATCTTTAACCTATAAAGTGCTTTAACCGCTGATACTTTCTATTTTTAAATATCTGAAGTGTTTTTGCCAGAGTGCTACTAAATTCTTATTTTTAAATTTAAATATTATTCTTCTAAAATTTAAATTAGTTAAAATTCTTATTTAAAAAGCTACAAATTTCGTATAGTAATTGAAGGATGACCTTAATATATAATTAAAATCATTTAAAATATTAATATTTAGGACAGCACTTTATAATTTTGTTATATTCAACATATTTTTAATGAATTGAATGAACATAATTGAAAAACCCTACTTCAGTGATTGAAACGGTCTTGATCAGGCAATGCAATCAAAAAAGTACGAATTGATCTAATTCATAATATAGTGATTCAAAATAACTACATAATTTATACTAGTACTTAGTATGATGGAGTAATAATTATCTGTTAACATATTTTTTTTTTGACTTACATTCAAGAGAAAGTTCAGTAAAATTGATTTTGTAAATTTATTAATAGTTATAAAATTTGAAATATAAGAGTGGTATTTAAGGCGGGTACTATTTTACAGTAAAACAAGACGTTGTAGTAAAATTCAGCTTATTTCCATAAAAAAAATAAAAATTTAAAATATGAAATAATAGCCAACACAGAATAATAATTTCTATAAGCATCTAGTCCGATTTAACCAGCAAATTAATCAGCGCTGATATCTATAAAGTATAAATTTTATCCTGATTAATTAAAGAAAGCTATACAAATATGACTCAAACAGCAAATAGAATGTATATATGTATAAAATTACTATATTTAAAAAATTTGATAAAAATGACGTCAATAGTTGAACTCAAATTATTCAGGTTTATTAATATTCACATGAATAATAATATTGCGAATGATTTCAGCACAGCAAACAATAATAATAATAATTTGTTTAATGATTAAAAGTTCTAAAATATGGTATGACTAATAATAGAACAATAATACTAATAGTAGTAAATTTAAAGTATACTCGTATACAAATAATAAATTCTATTCAATAAAATAATGAATTTACTATATATGGCTTTTAATAATAAAATTTCTATAGAAAATGGATTTCATTGAATTAATTTAAAAAAATTCAAATAGGGGCTAATAAACTTAAAAAGTTTCACTGTCAATCTGGCGATTTTTAATATAATAGAATTTATTTGAAATTAACTATGTACTACTTTGAGAATATACATTTAAGAATATTAGGGTTAACTTTTAGTAACTAAAAAAAACTTTTATTACAATTAATTATATTTTCAAATTAATCAAATTATGCAACATTTCAATTTCTATAGTATTTTGCAAAGTTAAAAAAGAAAGAGCATGTCAAAATTAAAATCTCAGAACTCCTGCTCAAATACAGAGTAGTGGTACGGGCTCGACTATAACACATTTTTGTTGTATAATCAAGTATTGAAGCCATTCTAGGCATACGGTATTCAAATATGAGAATGAGTTAAACAAATCTATATTCAAACTATCGAAGCATTCCTAAATAATGGTATGTTTGCAATTACGAAATTTGAGAATCTCATTTATAAAAAACAATAATGAAATGAGCTGTACGTCATAAAGATTTTCTGGTTCAACATGTCAATGATGACGATTCTAGTGTAATTCACAATAAACTTAGCAAAATGTTTACATCACCTTTTTATACATTGCGCAATAGCTTGTGGTCTCAATCGATATGATTTCAATGTTAAGAAACGTTGTACAAATTTTTGGTTGTCATATTATATAAGCATTATGGGCATGCACTTGCACAAGATATTCACATGGAAAATAAATATCCATAACAAAAGAAAACAACTGGGCTTGAAGCAAAGCAAATTGTATTGGATGGTTGGCCGCAACTCGGGGTGTCCCTGGAAAACAAACTGCTGATTTATAAAGCTGTTTTGAAATCGATATGTACCTACTCAACTGTGGGGAGTAACCAGCAACTCAAATATTACAATATTACAGCGTTTCCAGTGAAAGCTATTAAGATTGATAGTTAGCGTGCCTTGGTTTGTCAATAATGATTTGCAGGTGAGAACCATTAAAGAGGAGATTAGAAGCATAAGCGGAAAGTACCAGACAAGATTAACTGCACATCCAAACAGACTGGCAAGCAGCTTGTTGGCTGCAGGTGATGTAAGTCGCCTTAAGGGTCCTAGCATCCTGCAGCTATCCAGTAGACAATAGGAACAATCAAAGGGGGGCCAAGAAATACAATGGAGTATAATGTTGATATCATGGATGGTTCCACTAGATTATCTCATCCGTTAGTCAGTGCAATTTACTTGCTAAAAAATATCATACAAACTACTGAATGTCTCCTTCAGAGACAGATTGCAATGTTTCATTGCGAAATAAAAAAAAAAGATATTATATAAAAACTACAAATGCTTTAACACTAGTTTGATAGTGGTATTAAGATCATTCTGATCATTCCAGTAAAGGAATGATCAGAAATTCAACATCAACATTTTCATATCAACCAACAGATGGAAGGGTAAACATTTACATGTTACATAATCATTATTTATGATATTCTTTTTAATTCATTGTTTACACATCTCTTTTTAGAAGAAGGAAACAATTTGTCAAGTTTTTCAACAATTCAATTAAGTGTCTGTTAAGCTAAATTCATATTATTATTTCTTGATTTTTCATGGTAATGTTTTAAAACTTCATAACACCTCCAAACCCCTAAATTGCATGGAAAAAGGTTTTTATTAACCCTTTCGATCCGGCTGGTACACATATGTACCACCAAAAGTTTAAACCTTCCTAAAACTGAAAAATTGCATATAAATTGATTTGAATCTATTACGTTTCTACCGAATCTATATCTATCATCATTTTTAAAGTGTTTTTTTATAATTCCCGAACAAACATATGGTTTAACTTTGTTTTACCATATGTTATTGTTAAACATATTGTTTTACCGTTATTTTACGAAGTAAATGAATCAAAAAGTGGAGTGCGAAATAGTTTTTATTTAGTTTATGACTAGTTCTCATTGAAGAAATTTATAAATTTAAAATATTGTTTGTTTTTATATATTTCTACAGATAGTACAAATATGTGCCAGCCGTCTTGATAAGCGGTACATGAAGGTGCACCAAGAGTATGTTGCACACTAAATTATGTTTTGTTGTATTATAGATATTTATCATTATTTATAGAACCATGGAAGAAGAATACATATTTAATATTCTTTGTAATGAGTCTGATAGTGATAACGAGTCGGATGATTTTTCTTTTGGAACTGACAGTTTATTTGCTCCAAGTTATAGGGTAGCAGGTATCTGATAAAGCAAATTTTGTATGTTACCACCCTAATGTACCGCCTGCAGATGTTTTTATCGTTCGAAAATTTATTTGTAGTAGTTACCGTAGTTTCAAAATAGGATGTCATATACAGCGAACATCATCAGTTCTTGAAATTTTTAAAATCATTATACCGAAATATGTCTTCAATTCTATGGTGCCTGCAATGTAAACTCTACATGAAAGTTATACAGTGCACAAATGAGGGTATTCAGATATATGAGAATGAACAACCAAAAAAGAAAAATATTACAATTAGATGATAATTAGATTATTGTTCATTATATGTTACAATTCACTTCCTGCTACCGATCAATAAAAGAAGCAGTTTCACGTGATCGATTTATGCTAATAACTTCTAAAATGTACTTTGTCTTGCCAGAAAAGCCAACGGATAGTAGCAAAATTCTACCCAAGATCAGGAAAACCAGGTCCACAACCCGTACAACAAAACTCAAGAACACGGAGCTACCATTTACTAATGGAAGAGGATACAAGACGCCGTTGCGTAAATTGTAGTAAACAAAACGAACGGACACGCTCAAAGACGATTTGCAGAGAACGTGCAATTCTATTGTGCAAGACGTACTTGGCACCATATCATTCATAAATGATATTTTTTTTCATAATATATAATATATTGTTTTAGTTATTTAGTTTTATTTTATTTTTTAATTTATTTTTTGTATCTCATTTTATGTTAATAAAAATGAATAATTTAATTTTAAATGAATTATACTAAAATTCAAATATATTATTCCATATGTTTTGCAAGACTGTTGGTACATATTTATACCACCTCTAACATTTCTGGTGGTGGCCCCATCCTTTGTAAACACATTTTGCCCAAATAAAAGTATTTTAGAGTATGTACATAAGATATTCTACAAATAAATTTGATTTTCACTTTGCGATTCGAAATCCGGTTCGAAAGGGTTACATGAAGAAAATGCAAAAAGTGATATTTTAGGTTATTACAGATCGATTTCCGGACTTTTCGTTATTCCCAACGTTTTTGAGTTCATGATTCCTGATTCCATTTAGAACGATTAACTTTTTAGCAATGTAGAAACTATAGGAATTCCTGAAAAATTTGTATAATGGCCATTTGTATAAATGGTCCAAAAATTATACTTTAAAGCTTCATTCCACATTATATCTTCATCACCATTTATAGTAAATTCCGGAGTTCCACGAATAAGCCATTTAGGCCCACTTTTTATTGGCCTTTGTGATATGGTTTCAATAATTTGTAATACTGATCTGAAAATTTACCCAGATGATATTATGAAGTTTCTTAAAAAGATAATGTCGATATGTTTTAAGATAACCTAGACGAATTTTATACATGATGCATTAATACCAATCTCTTACCAAACAAGTAAGTGTGCATTTAAACAAATGCATTACATACGTCGAACCCAACCAATTAGTTTTAGATATATTTGTAACGGTGAACTTTGAGAAAAGGTTAATTCATATAAAGATCTAGAAGTTTATTTTGATGATTGTTATTTGATTGGGTTCGACGTGTGTAACATATTTTTTTAAAGTTTAATTAACTAAAGATTATTTATTGATAATCAAATGAAATTTTCAACGAATTTCAAGTGACGATGAACGGTTAAGGAAATCAATGTCATAAAAGGGATTCAAATTTACAACCTGATGGGTGTTAGTAGTTTGATGAAATAACCACTATATAATATGCCATGGTAGTCATCTAAAATAAAAATGGAGGAAAATTCTAGGTTCTTTTAGGCCAGTTAATTTTTTCTGAAAACCAATTTTAAAATATAGCTATAATTGGTTAATTGACCTTTAATTAAATTTTATACAATAATCAATTTATTTGAACACAAGAACATGGCCGTGCGACTTATTTATATTTAATTCAACACATCGAAATTACATTCTAGTGATAGAAATATAAAACAGTAAGACAGTAAGTTAGTTTGTGTAAACTTCTTCTTATTCTAATATAATACAGAAATGAAACATGGCAATAGAATACACGTGTCTATGTCGTGCGGAGAATTTCCATATCTTTTGGTTGGGAGTTCATATTCATTCAGGTAAAATAAATAAAAAAAATAAGAAATACCATGTCAAAATATTATAGAGGTGACAATTTTTTTGTCGGAAACACTATAATATAGGCACACATATTTTGCCAATGTATCTGTAAAATAGAGGTCTGTAATAGTGTATTTTGATATCAGAACTAAAAGTACAGAAAAAAGTTTAAATTTGTGTTATCAGAGAAAATTACATGGTCATTGAATCATCTAGATTATTTTGATACATACACAATGAATAAATTAGAAGAGTAAAAAAAAAAGAGTAACATAAAAGTGAACATGTTGAAGTATTTAATTATAATATTCAGTTATTATAACTGAGTTTGTTTCTTTTGTTTCTATAAATACAATTTCTTATAGAATGAGTTGAATGAATTCATTGGACATTCAATATGAAAAGTAAGATTCCATCTGAAGCCGAATTATTTTGTGCGAGCAATGAAATGTTTTCTATATGTACCTAGGTGGATTTAGAAAATTTTGTTAAATAATTATATATCAGTTTACCTGCATATTAATGTGCAGCCTAACTTGCAGACCACGAAATGTATCTATTATTCTCTATTCTAATTTTTTCCCAATGAAACAGTGTACTGGTCCAGGTCGAAAATTTATAAAGTAATCATTATCGGGAATCGATCCTGGGATATTTCAATTGTAAGACAGGCAGGCAGTCTGCCTGATGCGCCACCCATAGTGTAAAATATAATAATAATTGTAAAATTTTCATAATAAGTTATTAAAATTTTTTAATTTACTAAATGGCAATTTCGTCGACTGAAGCACAACCGTAAAATATTTAGGGATCATCTTGGACTCCAAATAAACTTTTAAATCCCTAATCGACGGAAAAATATTGATCAAATTGTTAAACGGACTAGTTAGGAAATCGTCTCTCTCTAAATTCAAATTTTCAAATACATTTTCCAAAGTACTTATCTGTTTGATGCTGCAGTCTGGTCAAACTGCGTATACTGTCATAAAAAAACACTATACAAATTACGGAAAATAAATTACTTAAAATGATACTAATTGATTATACTAATTAAAATGATGCCTGTCTTGGCATCATAATAAAACTGATATACATTTAAAATCCAAAAATACGACGGTATCAAGCAAAAGTACTATTAGGGTAAACAAATTTATTGCCAACTGCGCTGAAAACATTTTAATCACGGTCGATTATTATTAAATATAAATAAATTGTGATTGTTTGATGCTCTTAGACAATATTTTTTTTAATTTATTTTTTTTGTTAAGGTATAAAATAGCCTATAAGTCTAGTCTTAAGTTTGAAGTAAAATATAAAAATGCGAATACAAATAGTCAAACAAGTTTTTTGTAATTTTCCACCATTTTTCCTTGTATCTATTAAAATAAATTGTAAATAAAACAACAAATGTAATGCAAAATGAAAATAGAATAAAACAAAAATCGTAATCTAAACTTTTACTTAAGTATAAGAAGACTTATTATAAATTATGTATAAACTAATTTTTGGAAGTAAACCAACATATGTATATATATCAGTTGTGACCAGACTTTTGTTGTTGAAGATTGACCAAATCTAAAAATTAGAATGCAAGATCGACTAGAAATTAAAGTAAATTTTTCGGAATATTTATAATTTATTCAGTTCATAATCATAAATATTGAATAATAATTTTTAATATGAATTTAATATTTTGTCCTTAGATGTTGACGCATGATATTGCATGTTCTCAACAAGCTGGTCCATCGTCATCGATTTGTAAATGTTTATCTGTAAGTGTGCTGCGGTATTTCGATTTTATTATTTTCATATGACAAAATACCGATTCAAATAGATAGGTGGAACAAAAGTACGCGGTTAATAAACAATACCTTTTAAACATGAATATTTATGTTCATGTAACAACGACCAACAACTATTTTCAGAAGCTCTTGCTGCTATCAAAATATCAGAATTAAGGACTATAATTTAATTTTATATTTTTGAAGAATCAATATCAAAAAAACTAGCTATTTTTGAAGATATTTCTTCAAAACCCTGATTTCCGAAAGCGAATGACATAAACATCAGAATTGGCTCTACTTTTTTAATATATTGAAAATGATGCTCAAACTCATTGATAATTTTTTCAATCTCTGGAAAATATAGTCATCAAATGTTGTATTAACGTGGAGCTTTTCTGATATCACTTTTAAACTTGTAAAGTTTTTTAAATTTTTTTGCTGACAACTGCGATTTCAGAATTAATAATTTTAATTTAAAACCATTTATGGAGCTGAATAATTCAATAATAGTTCTGTTTTTTCCTTGAAATCCCAGATTAAGTTTATTCAGGTGGTTTGTAACATTTGTTAAAAAGACTAAATTATGAAGCCATTTTGCGTTCGATAATTGGTCATATTTGTCATATTTTCCACAACTCAGCCATCTGACATCTGTGTGGAAAAGCGGATCAGAACGTTCTGACTCATTTTCTGCTGAATTTTCATTTTCTAACTGAATTTTAAAAAGGCGTCGCTGTAAGCTTCTCGAACGTATTCTTTTTTTCATTAACTATTTTAAAAGATATATCCATTACCTCTTTCATATTCAGCATTTTTGCACACAACGCTTGCTAATGTATAATCTAATGAAGCGATACAAAGTCTGGAAAGTCATCATTTTTCCGATAAAGAGCTACAAAACCGTTTAGCCAGCCCATTATGGCGGGAGCACCATTTGTGGCGGGAACACCATCCTAATCGACTGAAAAAAATCGAAAGATGAAGTGGTCGATCGCGATTGAGCGTTTGGCTCGACCGCGACTCTGATATATTATTATATATTATAACTTTTTGCTTTTATTACATCCATAATTTTAATTGTCCTGCAACTGCTTCACTGGAATACAGAAAATTTAAAACTTCTTGCGTTGTCTTTGGGTTAATTGAGTTCATGCCACATTCTCTATTCGTTTAAGTTAAGACCTATCTAATAAACACATCTTTATTCACTAATTTATTTATACTGCTTAGCACAAACAGTTTACCAAACAAAATTATTACATATTTGCTAAAAATCAAATTAAAATTGAATAAAAAATTACCATATACTTTAATAAAACAACCAAACAAAATAAAAGAATAGCAATACCTATATGCCAAAAAAAGCGGTTGTATAATTTTTGATATTTTGATAGTGTAAAGTCAATGTGAAATTTATATTTCTTACCTACTATAATAAGCATTCTATTAATAGGTTCATATTTGCCATAATTCGTCCTCTGTTTGCTGATTTGAAATAAATTGAATGAGCGTAGACGGTGCAGATTTCTAATAAAGATTTTGCTGGAAATTAAACTTATTTTACATTGCCTTTTACAATCTATGTAATGAAAATAACTTTCACCAAAAGTTGGATGTGCGCAGATAAATAATTTTAGCCTTCGCTCATATGGTAGTATGGATTAAACCATCATGACAAGTAACGTAAAGCGATTCTAAGAAAGTTTTTTTCATATTGCCTCAACACAATCAATGCGTACCATATAAAACCGTGACGAAACTTGACTAGTACTGTTAGGCAATTCATAAGACGATTTGATTCTCATATTTTTAAATTTCTTTTATTTTAATTTTATTTTTTAAATATTTCAAATAAGTACTGCTCATTACATTGAATATGTCGGAGTTCCTATAATTATTTAGATTTCAGTCTCATTGAAATTCAACTCAGTTGAGTACCTTTGAATGAATTTATTTAAAAAAAAATAAAAAAATAAAAGAAAAAAAATAAAAATATTTCAATAATGAAAATACGAAAAAAAAGAAACATCCAAGAAATAAAGTAAATAAATAATATTTTGCTATCTGAATTCATAATAAAATTTATTTAAATAAATGATTGATTAATGCCTATTTTGTTCTATATTTGTACATCATAATAAGCATTGAAATATGAGCACTATAACATTATAACTAAAGAAACCAAAACAATAAAAACAAAAATACAAAACAATAAAATCATAATTTTCATATTAAATATGGAAATGATATGAATAATTATAGTTCATGCCACCTTCATTCATATAGAATTCACATTCAATAATAAATTCTCTTCTTCCTACTATGATACAAGTATTACAACAGTAAACAAAATCAAATAAAACAAAAAATCAGCATGCCACCCAATTGCATATTAGTGATAAGAACATTATTCCGTTCTATTGCACTGTCGCCTTTATGGTTTGAATTTTGAATTTTATATACATATTTTTTTTGTTTTGATTATTAATTTTTTAACTAAGAGAGAACAGATCCATATTGACTAGAACTGATAATACTATCACAATCAGAATTAAATAACAAAAAATAAAAATAGAACAACAAAAACGGTTTTTGATGTAAAAAAATAAAAGAAGAGAATAGAAAACAAAAAAATGTATTTTTAGTGATAAGAAATTACAATAAGAGTTATAGAGTATAGCACTCCAGAATGAACACTAGCTCTAGCATCAATGCAATAATTTTTTTTTATCACCCTAGTTTCAGTTTTTTATAATATACTATACAAGCTGAGGCGTGAACATTAAAATGACATTTTATTCATGTTTAGCATGAAATTTTACAATAATAAAAACAATAAACATAAAAAGAAGAAGAAAACCCCTTGTGCGTTCAATAACGTTAAAAATTTTATGTTCATAATGTTTCTTTTACATACTTGTGTAAATACTTGTACCACACAAAAACAAAATAAAAAAAACTAAAAAAAAATCTAATCAAAATGCAAATTTATTCTGTCGGAGTATCTTTTGGTCACCAACAGTGTCATATAGTTGATTAAAGTTAGTATCAATGTTTCAAACTATGTCTAAAGTAGTTTTTAATTTTTTTTTTTTTGCTTTTTGTTTCAATTTCAGCCTCTAAATAGTAAATAAATGTGAAACAGAAAATAATTATTGAAATGAGTGTGAAAGAAGAAAAAATAGAAGAAAGCGAAAACTATTTTTTAGTAATAGTCGGCTTTAATCGAAGTAAAAAAATAAACAAAAAAAAAAAAATAATAATATTTATTAAATTGTCTGGATTGTTGATGTGAATCATAGACCTGTTTTTTTATAATGTAATTTAGAAAAAAATATTAATAAACATTAGTACATAGTTAATTATAAAAAAAAACAAGTTTAAAGAAATCAAAAAACAGATTAAGATGAGATATTTTATATGAAAATTATTGAAATTTTAATCGGCAGCTACACGTTATTGAATCGTATTTTATGAACTCGATGAAATTTTTGTAGAAGTTTATTAGAAATATTTAATTTCAATTGAAAAAAATGTTCTTATTAAAATCGTTACATCTAATTATTTTTATATGGTGTGTGGCGCAGTAGGTGAATAAATCGATTTACCTACTGAGTTAAAACTATTTTATAAATTATTAACTCTGTACGAGCTACCTAGCTGTTTTTGAGATATGCTTGAATAAATAAATAAAACAAAATAAACATTTATTTATAAAATGTAGATATGAGCAAATAAATTTAACTTTTTTCATTTACATTTTTGTTAGATTTAAATAAGGTGGCTTCAATTTCAAATCTTTTTAGGGTAGTTATCCAATTCAGGCTTTCCCTAATAAAGTATTATTGCGGAAAGCAAAATTGGTGATCTGGTCAACCTTTTCAATCGCTCAGGGTGGCTTTAGTATTGAGGTCTTTGTCAGATTGATAATGAGCGAATTTAGGGGATATATTCAACAACACTAAATAGATCACTCGATTCGGCATATCAATTAGCTTACCAAAGCAACTGTAATGTTCACTGTTACCTACTTAGCTACCTTGTAGACTTACTACTTATTTAAGTAGGTACATAAATACAGCTAATATGACCATATTGTAAATTCCCTTTGATTATTTCTTTAACATATTTGTATTTCAACTTTCATAGTTGATTTTAAAATATTTGGATAATATTAATCTTGTTGGGTCTTTGCTTGCCAATTTGTATGCAACGTTGATGTTTTCAGTGGATGAAAATGTCTTACTAATGAATGATTAATCAATGAGCATTACAACATATTTGAAAAACTTCTGCTAAAAATATCAAAAGTGATAACAGAAAAATAGAAATTTAACACCACACTGTTAACTTGGTCTAGAACAAAACATTCAACAGTGTTGATCAAGTCTAAAAGAGTACTTGAATTTGATCAAATATGCTCAACCATCTCCCTCGATATTATTCCTCGAAGGTGTAGCATGAGGGTCTTATAGAAAAACTTTGACCCAAAACAACTGGTCAGGCCATTGGAATCCTATATCTCAAACAGGCTATTTTGCATGAATTGGGGAAATGAGTATTATATTCGATATTCGGAAGTGCAAGAAGTAAGCGTAAAAGTTTCACAACATTTATTTATTATACACCTGCCTCATTTAAGGAACGCAGCAATAGCTGACCAAATAACACAGACCAGAAACATTGGCTAGATAACACAGTTGCTCTGACCGTAGTTAAAGTTACAAAACAATTCTCAAAAACAATCGATAAATTTATTAAATGGAAAAAAGAATGGGAAACTGAATGAAGAAAAATCTGTTAATATAAATTTTAACTACAAACGGCTTAAACGCTATTGTTACAGTTATGATAAAGATATAAAGGTAGAGAAGTAAAGAGAAATAAGTATCTAGGTATGACACTTAATATAAAACTTAAGTAGAAACATCATATAAAAGTGAAAAAAGAGTAACTGAATCTACAAATATCAGTGATTCTAATAACTTTAGAAAGACGTTTGTCAATACAAAATAAATGACTGATTTAAAATCAAGTCCTAAAATTCTGTTTACGTATATAGGGATGTGTATCTAAAACCCATATTAAATCATCAGTATCAGTATAATCAATGCTACTAGGTACAGCAGAAATAAAATTACATCACGTCCTAAACATCCATCATGTATCTGTAGTAATAAAATAATTCGTAATAGTATACCTGAAGCAAAATTTTGTAGCATATAAACACTGAAATTTAAAGATTAACTCGAATTTATAACTTTAGCAATTGCAGATAGCACAAAACAGAATATTAAAATTAATATTAAATCTACCTTTTTATTATTGGACTAAGAAATTCCATTACCAAACAAAAGTCAAACTAATTTATGATCAAATCGAAATACTTGTATGTAAATGTAAATATTTGGGTAAATAAATGAATTGAATTGAATTATAATTTTAGCAAGAAATAAGATGTCTATTGTAGCCTGCATTTTATTGCTAAGCGGTGAAATCATCATCCAGTGTGTTAGTAGCCATCAACCGGTAGTAACTAATGCAAGTGAGGGATAAAAATAAAATATGTAACATGTTACTGTTAGTAGAATATTAAAAAAGACAAATTAAAATACAAAAAGAAAGTAGAACAATAATAAAATATGAGTTACAACAACTACTTATCAGCCATACAGTTTTACTTTTAATCTTCGTTAGTAATAAGGTTAGTATCAAAACAAGCTGATCTCATGTTAGATTTGCATAACCATTTAGATACAGTTCAAAATTTACCGTACTCAATACTATTTATTTATTTCAATCTACTGTGTAGTCCCTTACAGGTTTTGCTTATAAAATATTTAAAAAAAATATATAATTACTGTGAGGTATCAAAAAATATGATGATTTTTCTTATGCAAACGTACCTGCAATAGATGAAGTCAATTAGTGAAAAACTGTTGTTTGATAAGCGCTGAAAATTTGTTACAGGCTGAGAAAAACCATAGTTCGCTCTATAACTATGAATATGTAAAAATATTTGGCTTTTGAAGATGGACACTTTATTCCTACAGATAAGATGTCATAGGACAACATCACGGTACCAGTAGATAACTTAATACTTTGACATTCAGCTGGATAGAGATATAGATTATTACGATTAGGTGCAAGTGATGCCTCATTACTACGATTATATAGGGTACATTTTAGGTCTATGATATTATAATCATTTGTTTGTTACTATTACTTATAGTCCCCATAAAATATGTTGCATCAGTAATTAAAAATTGTTAAATTCAAATATATGCTGATCTCATGTAAATTTTTAATAATATTTCTTCCCAAAATGACTCATTCTTACCCAAATTGATCTTTATATAATTTCTATATATGGTGTATATTGTAATAATTTGCGTTTGAATTTAAAAAAATGTGCAGTGATTATCATCTATCATAGGCGTATTAAATACTTTTCAAATAAGTATTTCCTTAACGCACCAGGCATTAGAACTTGTTAACTTTATAAAAGCCTTTGGTTTCATTTTTGATGATAAATTGATTTCTAAGTCGCATTATAGTAGTATCGTTAATAAAACTAATTTAAGGTTTTTATAAAACGTTGGTATAGTGAACTTACAGATCCATATGTCCTAAAATCTCTTTTTACATGTCTTGGTCTCAATTAGAATGTGTCAGGTATGATGTCCATATAATGAAATTCATATATATTCATGATTGAGGCAATCCAAAACAATTTCTTGAAATTCGCACTACGTCACCTTCCGTGTTCTGACTCATTAATTTTGCCACCATATGAACATATATTAAACTTAATCAATCTTGGTACTCTAAAGAAAAAACGTGACATTTCCGTTATCATTTTTATCACTGAAGTAGTTAAAGGAAATATTAACTCCTCTTATAGTTCAAGATAAGCCTAGATTAATACTACTATCCTTGCATTTCATTGAACCAATCTATGAACAAACCTATTCTTTTTAGTTAATCTGTCCAGCTCTATACCTCTATCTTCACTATTTTTATAGTTGCTAATTGTTTTTAAAAATACTAACTTGCTTTAACCCATAACTACTAACTTTCAAATATGAGCGCATTTTGCTGATGTATTTTGCAGATGGTTCAATTTTTTATTAATTGTTTTAAACTGTTGACTATCGATTTACATTTTAATTATTTCTTTGCAAGTAGTTTCTAGTTTAAATTTTTTGTTATGTATATTTTAATTTTAAAAATAATATATTTGTTTGAATTCTTATAAATATTATAAATATAATATTACGCGTTTTTTTTTTTTAAAATGAAATAATTTTAAATTAAAATAAAAGATTGAAGCCAACTTTTTCTTAAATTCATTTCAATAAACATTGACAAATTATCCTGGGAAGACTAACGTCAAAACAACATTTTCAAATTGTTAAAATTTATTTTCAAAATCAGTATCAGTAGAGCTCTCCGTGAAATTTAAGGTTTAAATAATCGTCCATCAGACCAGATTATTCGTCGACCTATCGATAGATTTCGGAAATCATTTTCCCTCCTCGATGCAACAGCAACAAAATAAAGAATTGTTCGTACAGAAGAAAATATCGGTGGTGTAAGTCCAAATGTGTCTATTGGTTGATATTCATAATAAATTGGACTGTGTGAAACCAGCACATGGAAAATTTTGCGTAAAAATCTGAGTCCTAGAACAGCTTGAAGTCCAGATATCCACTTTTTTTGTTGAAAAACTGGGTTTAGTGATGAAGTTCATATTCGGTGGCTACATAAACAAGCAAAATTACCGTAATGATTTTCAAAAGGGATCACCCCATTATCTGGAAAAAAAATCTCGAAAGAACAAAAATCTGAAAAAAAAATATTTCGAAAGAAAATTCTCAAACAAAAAAAATCTGGGAAAAAAAATCTGGAAAGCAAAAATGTTGGAAAAAAAATATATTGAAAAAAAAGTCACGAATTTCAAATCTCGAATTCGAGATTTTTTAATAAAATTTATTTACATAATAAAATGGTTTTCAAATTATAATATAAGCAAATTGAAAAAAAATCCAAATAAATATATTGGAAAAAGTAATTATTTAAAAGTTAATTATAAAAATAATTAGAGGGAATTAAAGAGTAGGATTCAAAATATTACTGGGTATTTCTTTCACTAGAATATTTATGCAGGTGTATATGCTAGATCCTGAACTAGAAAAGACTTTAGGGTGGGACTCAAAATAAGGATATTCCCTATTTCCAGAACATTTATCTTAATTATTTTTATGTGTAGCCGCTGTTGGATGCAAAAAAGGGGATATATCTCTTTTTCCAGAAAGTTTGGATTTTAATATTTGGCTTTTCATACAGATCTAGAAATTTCATAATTTCTGTCAGTAATAACAGAAAGTAGCTTTGTATAATTTTTGAAGCAAAACAAAAATTATTTTAAATTAACATACGAGTATATTTTACCTTATTCGACATTTTTTTCTTCAACATTTTGTTTTTCAATATTAAAAATTGACTTTATTTACTTAAGTGAATTTAGAGATTTTTATTAGTTCGAGATTTTTTTTTTTCAAGATATCGGGGGTGACCTTAAAACTTAAATTTCATAAAATTATCGTTCAACTTAAATAACATTTGTCTTTAATGTTAATTTAAATGTCTATTATTTCAATTTAAGGTTATATCATTCTAAAAAACACCCGTTATGAACACTGGCTTAACGGTAAGTTCTGAATATAATACCCAGGTACTCTAATTGTAAGATGCCAATATTCTGAAAAAATAATAAATCCAATTGGTATATCCAGGTACTCTAATTGGATTTTTACACCCGGGTACACTATTCGGAAAGCTACATATAGATGTGATCGTTACCAACACATACGTATGATAGATTGTGCACAGGTAGTAAAAATATTAAAATTTAATATTAAAATAAAACCTATTAACACGATTTGTTTACTAATATATATCATGAAAATGATTTTAGTATTATAGGTAACATCCAATATCGAAATAGTTCGAAATTAATTTTCGAAAAATATAAAATCTAATTACTGTAAATAAGAAATCTAATTACTGTTACACAGATTCTCTTTAAACGGTTCGGCGAGCGAACTATAGTTTCACAGACTGTTTCATGGTTTCAAAAACTTCAAGCTAACGTTTTTTTTTTAAACCGACCCATTTTGGAAACTGTACATATGTATATATTAGATAACATAATCGCACCAAAAATATTTATCATCCCGTTTACAAACAATGATTACAAAATATCTTTAAAACAAAAAATCATATCACAAAGAAACTAAAATCTTCGCAATGCTTTTACAAATATAGATGGATTGGATAGACTTGGTTTATTTTGCTTTTTTTTTCATATTATTTTTTAAACTCTTAAAAGAATAAAACTAAAAAGAACTTTTGATAACTTATTTTTTCTTTGTATATATCATTTCAAATCTATGTCGGAACGGAAGTAATATAATTATATTTTCGGATGCTACTAGTATGATTTGATCATTGTTCGAAAGCACAACAAAACAAAAATATTTCGGTTTCATTTTTCTTTTTTTCTTTTTATTTGTTTTTGAATTTATTTTCTTAATTTTTTTTTTTGATTGTTTCAATCTTTTTTAATATATAGTGGCAGTACTACGATCTTAGCTATTTGATTAGGAGGTAAAAAAAATACTTTGTTTAGCGAAACGCGCTCGCGCTCAACATTATGTTAATTCTAAAAGCTTTAATAATTCTTTTTATCTCAATCAATGAGATCAGCTCACAAATTTGTAATAAGACAATTTCGGAAAGTTATCGTATTAATGTGCCAAAAACTATACAAAAAGCTTACACTGAATATAATAACGTTACCGGTCGGTATATTTTAAAAACAAAACCAGAATTAAGTTATATGCCTGAGGTGAGAAAATATAATATGAACACATCATTACATACATATTATAAATGTTTAGTGGGGAATAATTTTTACATTCGTAAAATTTAAATTAATTAAAAGAATATTATTTATGTTAATAAAAATAAATAAATTTGATTATAATCACTTTAGAGATGTAGTTTCACCTTTAACATTTGTGTGTTGTAATCTTTGATACGAAGGCGGAAATTTATTTTCAATTTTTCAATATTTGGAGTGGTTATAATGTATTTTTTGTGCGTGGTGAAATTGTTTTTTTTGTGGTTATTAAATTATTGGTATTTCAATGTCATTCTTAATTATGAAGAAAATAACTGGTATTTATAACAGAAATTAAAAATTAAAATTTAATATTAATTCAATTTTGTACAAAGTGTAAAATTTTAAAACAATATAGCAAGAGTGAATGACAATAAATTGTGTGAATATTAATAAACAGTATTTTTTTTTGATTAAAAAATTTGAAAAAAAAAAATAAAACCAAAAAATGAAATAATTTATTATGTACATTAGTAAGAGCTAGTTATATTAAAATTAAACTAAATTTTTTTTTTGGTTTTCTAACACTTTTACTATATTTATTAACAGTGACTACTATAGTTGTATACCCGATTTTAAGTTATGATTTTCAATACCTAAAAACCGTTATATTTTATTTTTAATTTCTTTTTTTATTATCGTTTTCATTTTAATTAAGACTAAACATAATTTATTATACCTATGTGATTTGAGGCTTTTTTATAGGGATATTTTTACATAGTGTGTATTGTACCCAAATAAGAAAACATTGTTGAAAAAATAAAAAATAAAAAAAATAATTAAAAATGAAAAAAAAAAATTAAAGAATATTGATAATACAAAATTAATATGTTTTATTCTGAAAAGCGAATCACTTTTTCGCGCTGTATCGATAGAGCATCACTATCCATCATTTCACAAAGAATTTGCTATTGTGAATTTGAAAAGCGA
Organism: Argyra leucocephala; assembly: GCA_963942445.1. Classification (NCBI taxonomy): domain Eukaryota; kingdom Metazoa; phylum Arthropoda; class Insecta; order Diptera; family Dolichopodidae; genus Argyra; species Argyra leucocephala. Next base: position 66,300,397 of record OZ012680.1, read on the forward strand.
ATGCTGGATGGTGAATTTAAAAAGCGATATAAAACTGGAATAGTTGTCCGTTGAACCCTTTAAATTTAAATTTGAGCTGTTAAAAACTTTAATTTTGATATTTATTTATTATTCTGCCACAAACAGCCATAACTTTTCTACAATTAAAAATATTAAATAATAATTAATAATTAATATAAAAAATAATATAAATAAAATATTAATTTAATTAAATTTAATATTTTTTTTAAACTTATCTTTCACCAAATTTTTACTTTATAAATTCATAACTTTTTATTACAGATAAATATAAAATCGCTTCTCAAAATGCCATCAAAATCGAAACCTTGCGAAAAATACTGATAAGTTGCGCTATTTCGCTTCACAACAACAGATTCGTCTCTACGCATCACAAAATTCTCGTCTGAGAATTATGCCGAATATTGTTAATTTTTATTAAATTAGTACAGTTATTCGGCGATTCTATTTTATTAGATTATATTATACACTCTGTACGAGCAACAGGGCTAATTTGAGAATTCGTAAACAATTAAATAGATAATATACATACTTAGTTCAAATTATTAGCTTATATTGTACCTCATTATACTAAAGTAACAAGGTAACACGTTTCATGGGGATGTGCAGTGTTGGCACTATAATACACTACTTCTTCTTTAAAAAAAGCACTTTAAACCAGAAGATCTACTACTCAAGTTACTGAAATTTTTTTCCATAGATTTATTGGAAGATCAGAGGTAACATAAACTAGATCGATAGTGCGAGGTTAAAATAGACATAACGACAGCGATAGCATTGGTAGTAAATGGTTAAAAATACCGTTAGCGTTAGTAATGTAATACATGATTACTAGGAGCCCCTGTTGAGTAATTATAATTTAAGTTGAAGCCAAATTTAAAGTTTTTAAGAGAACCGTAATTTACGTACTCACATATACTTCTCACGATGAAGTAGAAATCATTCATGTTTTCATAAAAATTTAGAGCTTAGTAAGTTTTATTTAAGAAACATAAATACTGCTCCCTCATATACTGTTTCTTTTCGACATATTTCTATACTAAGTGGTATTTAATGGATAAAATTACTAAAAATAAAATATTTTTGTACTTAAAGAGGTATATACATCATATACATATTTTTAACCAGAACTATAAACTATACTAAATGTATTACTACAAATGGCCAAAATATAGAAAACAATAATTTGAGAGAGTTACTTAAAAAAATTAATAGAATAAATTTCCTTTAATTATGTATACAAATAATAAGATGTTGAATGACACAAAATGGCTATATTTTATTTAAAAGATTGCAAATTATAAAACCAAATAGAATTTTTTTAACCCGTATGCGCATTTCGGCCGTATATACAATTCATTTACATATTAAGAGTTCATTAAGAAGAAGCGAGATAAAATGACAAAGGGCTTACTGCGCATTTCCTTAAATGCATGTCAAATATAATTATAGATAACAATATTATAAATAGTGGACCACGTGTGCAATTGTACACCAGTGGCTTTTTCCGAAAACAAATGAAATTTTTTTTTGTTTGTCCATATTTTTAGTTGAAATGTATAGAGCTAAGGCGAGTTAAGCCTAAAAATAAATACAATATGTGATCTCAGATTTTCAGTTTGAAAGAATTTGTCACAGAAGAGTTTGAAAAGTTACCCAAGACCATAAAAACTATTTTTTTATTGTACATTAAAAAACTGTGAGTTAATATAGAATGTCTTCAGAAATACTTCAATAGTATTATTGGAAGTTTAATTTACAAATTTAATTCTACTGAAGCGGTCTTGAACTTCTCCAATAGTATTCAGTTATAGATTCTTAAGGCATTAATGAAATATTTAAATTTACATTATTTTTGGCTTGACTGATATTTGTGGTTACCGAACATTTGTATATATACACTTCTCCAACGAATATGTTGAATTATATTACAAATTTAATTGTAAGGGCTTAATTGTAATTATAATGTATTTTTACATTTTTAAGATTATGTTATTGATTGAGATTATGTTTTCCGCTTGATGTGATTGGTGGTTATTAGTCAAAGGTTGTGACTCTTAAATGTTTTTTATCTCATTTTCTTATTCATTTATCACAACATTATAGACACAATTTAGTACCATATTAGTAACAAAGCTTCATAATTCCAATACTTCTATAGTATTTAAAATTATTTTTTTTTATTTCTTTATAAATTCTTAATAGTAAAATTAAAGCTACAAAATAACTATTTTAATTAAAATTATTGCAACCTATTAATTAAATACAATAAAACTAATAATAATTAATTTCTTTTTTCTTTTAGATAAGAACTCGTACTAGACAAATTCAAGTATGCTGTACTGATTATGTAAGGATTGGAAGTAGATGCCTTCCACGATGCGATAATGTATGTGAAAACTCTAGATGTACTGCACCCAATAAATGTACATGTCTTACTGGTTATCAAAGATTTAATGATCACAGGTAAATTAAAAATAATTTAATAATATAATAACGTAAATTAATTTGTTTTAATTATAAATTTTAGATGTATTCCGAAATGTTCTAATTGTCAAAATGGACGTTGTATTGGTCCAGAAATTTGCACATGTAATTCAGGTTATATTAAAAATGAAAATGATACATGCATTCCAGAATGTGAAGATTGTGAAAATGGATATTGTTCGGGTCCAGGTGTTTGTACTTGTAATGATGGTTATTATATGTATGAAGATCATGAAGCTGATAATAGTACATGTGTACCAAATTGTTCTAAAGGTTGTAGAAATGGATTTTGTTCGGGACCTGAAACATGCACATGTAATTCAGGATATAAAAAAAATATTGAAACAGAATTATGTGAACCATTTTGTACAACTGAATGTATTAACGGTGTATGTGTGGCACCAAATTATTGTAAATGTGATTCAGGGTTTCAATATGAGATAAATGAAAGATTGGGTAAAGGATTTTGTATGCCAAAATGTTCTATGCAATGTGAAAATGGATATTGTGCTGCACCAGAGTTTTGTGCCTGTAATAGTGGTTACGAAAAAAATATTGATGGTGAATGTGTACCACTATGTTTTAGCGGTTGTACAAATGGTTATTGTCTGGAACCTGGCGTTTGTGGATGTTTACCTGGTTTTATTAAATCAAATAATTTAAATCAATGTATACCACAATGTAGAGAAATATGTCATTACGGATATTGTTCAGCTCCAAATATGTGCACATGTGATGATGGTTATTCACTTGCAGAAGGAAGTTATTCAATATGTAAACCTAATTGTGATCAAAGTTGTATCAATGGAATGTGTACATCTCCTGGCATTTGTTCATGTTATTATGGTTATGAATTAAAAAAAGGTAGTTCATCAATATGCGAACCAATATGTAAACAAAAATGTGAAAATGGTTTTTGTAATTCACCTGGTCAATGTTCTTGCAATGAAGGTTTCGAAAAGAATACCTCAGGTATATGTAGCCCCATATGTAATCCAGAATGTCAAAATGGCTATTGTCAATCACCAAATAAATGCTCTTGTAATTTAGGTTATGAAAAAATCAATGAAACTTGTAAGCCTCAATGCAAAGAATGTCAAAATGGTAATTGTATAGCACCAGATAAATGTGAATGTTTAAAAAATTATAAAAAGGATAAAAGTGGACAATGTAAACCACATTGTAAGAAAAAATGTGTAAATGGTTTTTGTTCTAAACCATATAAATGTACATGTAAATCTGGTTATAAAATTGATCCAAATGATTCTTATATGTGTCTTCCTGTTTGTAATGATTCATGTGTTAATGGTAAATGTATAGCACCTGATAATTGTGAATGTTTGCCAGGTTTTCAATTAAATGAATTCACAAAAATTTGTTCTAAAATTGAAATAACAACTGAAATTATTGTTTTAGAAACAACTTCGGAAATTTTCAATTTTAGTTTAACATCTGTGAAGAGTACAACTACAAGCAATAATCTAGATTTAGAAACAGAAAAAATTCAATTAGCTGAAATTATTCCAAGTGTTAGACTGTACACAAATGAAAATGCAAAAATATCTTGGAAAAATTTTTGTAATTCAACAACTTGTATTAATGGTTATTGTTTAAATGAAAATTGTTATTGTAATGAAGGATATTCAAAGGATACTAATAATAATTGTATTGAAAGTCATATAGATACATGTGTAACCAATAGAAAGAAATGTTTATTTAAATTAATTTGGTTCATATATATTATATTGTTAATTGCTTTGGTCGTAGCAATTTTAATATTATTTTGTTATTTTATGTTTCAACGTCCACGGCCACAGCATATAAAATTGCAATATGAAGATGAATTAAGAGGTTAGGTCAAAATTATACTATACCTATTACTTTCATAACACTATAAAATAAAATTTTATTTTTGTTTTATAAATTTCAGAAAGTTTGTATGCAATTCCGTATCCACCAAGTAGTCTGGAAACATCTGTGATATAAAAATTTATAAAATGTTTTAAGTTAAAGGAATTGGTCTTCTTAATCACTTTTTATATACATACATATATAGATGAGTGTATCTCATATGTAATATTAATAATTGTATGTAATAGTTATTGTAAATAGTATTTTATAAATTAGAATAAGTTAATAGACTGCCTAAATTAGAATAAGATAGATATATTAAATGTTTGAAAATAAATATTTTATGTATTCATATAATATGAATCTTAGTTTATAATACAAATCAATGACGTTTGATGATGAATGTGATCCATTATGTTCAACTGACTGTGCAAATGATTGAAATTTGGTAATTTTTAAATTTTTCCGAAATTGTACAAACAATTTATGTCATAACACATCAGGAACTCGTCCATTCAACAAAGATCTATTCAAGATTGGTAAGTCAAACACAGACGTATGTGAATTCTGTTTACAAGGAAAAAAATCCTCCGAGTCCGGAGTCCGAAAAAGTTACTTCAACTATATAGTTTTATGGAATAAAAGTCGAGTTTCCTTTCACTAATCATTTGTATTTATTTTGCAAATATCGATATTTCGGAAGCAACTTACTTCCTTCATCAGTGCTTTGCGACTTAGTGAAAGGAAACTCGACTTTTATTCCATAAATCTAAACATATCACTAAAAACAAATCTGATTATCAAAAATAACTATATAGTGTTCGTGGTATTTTTAAATAATCAAATTAGGAAGTACTACAATAAATATAAAAATAAATAAATAAATAAATAAAAATAGTCTTTATTTCAACAGAATTAGAAAGCTAGTAACAAATTTTAAATACATACAAATTAAATTCATTTTTTGTACAATGTATCCTTAATCAAATTAATAATTAATTCAAATTAAAAATTAGTATTTATAAATAGATGTAACAATAGAAATGAGTACAATAGAAATGAAAAGGTTGGGTATATGTCATATGCAGACATAACCTTTTACTTATTAAAAAATGGTTCCATAAAAAATATTTACGATATTTGAATATTTAATGAGTTCAAGCATTTGCAAAATGAAATTTTTAAAAAGCAAAAAAAATTATTGGGGACAGATAAAAAAAAAAAAATTAAAAAGAAAAAAATAAAATATTAGTCACAAGTTGAGTTAGAACGCATTGTTGGCCCTAGTTTTGGTATGCGTTTAGTTATAATAGCATTTTTATTTTCATTAGAAATCTCATAGTCAATTCTAAATTCTAAAAGACTTATAGACCCTTTAAAAATTGTTCACTACCGAATACAATAGCTTCGTTTAAATGTTTGCTTATTAAATCGTCCATCCACTTCAATAATAAAAAATTTTGAAAAGCCTCATATGCTCTAAAGCTCTATTACATTAGTATTATTCCCAATCACCTCTGTCTATTCGATGATGCTTCTGGGATAGTTTCATAACCTTAATATGTAATTTACCCAAATTTCACTATAAAATTTAAGCGATTTCTATGCGAACTTCTTTTAGAAGAACATTTTAGGACGCCTTCAAAAAAAATTAGTATAGTTAACAATGTACTGATCATATTTATTGAAAATTTTCCTTTATTAAATTATTAAAATAAAAAAAAATATACCTATTGTCATAATTTGTAATATTGTGATAAAATAAAAAAAAAAAAAAATCAATTGAATAATAAAAAAAGAAAATAAAAAATTAAAGAAATATAACGGTAATAAAGGATACACTTAAAACAATGTTGTAAATAATCAGTGTAATAAAAGGATTTCCTCACATAACTTAAAAAAACAAAAAAAAAATTCTTTGAGTGCTGGGTTTTGATTACCTATACTGTAGATGTATCAAAATGTTTTGAAAAATATATTTAAAAATCCGTTTGTAATGGGTGAGTTAAAAAATTTCTTTACATAATCTTAAAGAATTCGATAAGTTTTGATAACAATGCACAATAGTTATGCGAGCAAAATAATTAAATTTTGAATGACTTTTGGTAAGGACATTACTTTTACATAACCTAATGCCGTCAACCTTTTTTCTAACTTTAGCTGTTTATGCACAATTTTGTCATAATAACAGTCATACAATAAATTGGCTTTTAAACACAAGCAGTTCTACACTAAATATTTGTTTCGGATTATAATTAATCCTATATATGTCAGCTTATGTATATATCATCATCATCAATGTCCTGCAACCCCATCTGTGGAGCATAGGGTGGATAATGGGGTGGTGATGCGTTTTATGACATTTTCCGTTGGAGGCGTCTGTACTCACAATGAGCAGATTATGTACCTGACCATCCAACGTGCGAGCGTGTCTGTTAGGTTTGAGCTTATGGTTGTATCACTCATATCTAAGCAAATGCCAAAGGGTCAACCATCTGATAACATTTCATTAAACATTACAACAAACCGTAGGTCCAAGATAACAATGCCAGCCTATATGTGGAAGTAAAAAATTAATCTGTGAGTTAAAAGAACCAATCGAAATCCTGCTTGGAATTATTTCCTAAGGAGTATTTTTTTTGAACTAACAAATTGGATCATGAAAAATTTGGTAAACGCTTTAAGCGAAATGTATGTTTGGATACAAGATGTTATCTCTCAATACGCTTTAAGCGCTTTAAGCGAAATGTATGTTTGGATACAAGATGTTATCTCTCAATAATACCCCGCGGCATTTTGTTTGGTGTAGTAATTGTAAATGTCACGATCACAATGAGCCCATTTGCGGCTGCGGTGATATAGGTGATCAGTTCCCTCCCGAAATTACACAGTCTACAATAAATGTAAAGCCCCTAAAAGTGTGAATGTTTACCTGATATTTGACTTAATAGAGTTACAATTGTTCTACAATCTACAAGGGTAAATGTAAAGGCCTTAAAATTGTGAATGTTTACCTGATATTTGAATTAATAGAGTTACAATTGTATTAATGCGGTTAGTCTAAAATACTAGTTTTAATTTCTACTAAAAGATAGATATTTATACTACGTTGAGATCAGAACAGAGTGTTTCACTTCCATCTACGCCGGAAAATAGAACGAAAGTAAGGCTCAATCGTTTTCAGACAAATGACAAAAAAAAATATTATTAAAAATTATGAAATCGAATAACAAAAGAAAAGTGATTTAGATTTAATTTATTCCGAGAGGGATCCAGTCCCTACATCACCACAGCCGCAAGAAGGCTTATTGATATAACCCGGTTTTTAGTCTCTGAGTCCTTAAGGATATATGATTTTGTGATTACACTCAAGATATTCTTCAATGGTATGCTTGGATTTTTTAGGGAACGCTGTTCCCAAGTGACGAAGTCTGTTACGGGTGAGCCCTTCGCATCGCATTTGGTTTAGCTATCAACTAGATTATGGGATATTTTTAATAAATTATGTTCTCAATAATATCAAAAATAAAATAAAAAAAAACTGTTAAGTTCATCCATACCTTATGCAAAACTCAAAAAAAAAAATCCATCCACTTACCATGACGTCGATTTTCTTAAATTCGTTTATAAGCACTTTACAGTACTAGAGCAAAAAGTAGACCAAGATCAAAATGGCGGACGAAATCGAGATCAAGATCTGTCGAAAGATTGAAGTTAACGGATGGATGACAGTTACATAAAATAATGCAGAATGTAGGAAAAAGTTGTAAACGAGGTTAATACTCAGCCTGAGCTGTAGAACCATTAGATGGTGTTGATGATTAAAAGAATTTTATAGTAGCTTTAAATAGGATTTTCAATGTTCAACAAAACAGCAAAAATTAGTTCGTAAAGTCGAAACAAATTTTTTTAAAATATTTGTATCCTATTTTGTTCGTCATTCCTTCAAAGTTATTTTCAAAATCTTTTTTATCCTTATTTTATTAACGAACAATTACAACATTATGATTTTGTATTGTTTGCCTAAAGGGATTTATGTCTTTTGTTTTGTGTGTTCGGTAGTAAAACAAAGTCAAAGTAATCTGAAAGCCTATCGAGAAACTCCAATAATCTTTTGTTTTTATATTTATTATAATCTAAATAGTACTGGGTATTCTGCTGAAGATAGCTACTAAACATATAAAAAAATAAAAACCGTTGGAAATATAATACAAAATGGCGGCTATAAAATGTTTTTTTTTGTACGCAATTTTTTTCTGTTTTATGATTCAATTCGAAAATTTTCGGATATTTTCTTTTAAGAGTTAAATAATTTCAATAAAAATTTATTTTGTAGATTGTTGTAGGTACCTGAATATTAAGAGAATGATTTGATTTTTTTTTTATTTTTGTTTTATTTTTTTTTTCTTGTTTTTATTTTTATTTTGATTTGATTTTGAAATAAAAACAATAATTGGTGATTTAAATGTAAATTTTTATTTTTGAATTATTTTTTCTATCATTTTGTCAAACTATTGCAGAAAATTTTTAAAGATTCGTAAAGATAAATTACTACTTATTTATTTTGAAAGAACAGATGTCAGCATTAAGGAAATGAAAATGAAAATTTTTAAAGTAAAATTAAATAGCTTTCTCAATTTAAGGAAAGTAACATATTTTATCAGTTGATTTTATTTTATCTTAGGCTTATTGTTTTATTCTTGAATTTCTGTTAATTTTTTTTTAATTAATTAAATTTAACATAGATTGGTGAATATTTGAAACTGCATTGATTTGTTCTAAATCTTTATAAAATCTTGCGAGATCACTTACATACATTGTGGTTTTATTTTTATTTTCGATAATTTTCTTCAAACTTCGAAAATTGGCTATGTCATAACTTTTTAACTGTAACGGTAAACTGTAATAATAAAGTAGCACGGGTTCAAACCCCGTGAGAATCGAAAAATTTTTCAAATAGTGAAAATTACTGAAAAATGTAATTTTCAATACAACCACATCGGTTCAAATATAATTTAATAATTAATAAAGATATAATATAACTAATAAAAAAATAATATAAATATATGATATACAAAAAAATATACCAAATAATTAATATAATATAATAAAAAGGCAAACATTTCGAAAGGGAAAAGGACCTATAAAGTTGGCCTACAGATTTATCTGTAAGATCAACTGTTAAAATAAATAAATAAATAAATAAATAAATAATAAAGGATAAATTACAAATATTAATTTGAGTTCGAAATGGAGTTATTAGTTAATAGAATTTTAATTTAAAATTGATTATTTGTTATTATTCACTTCCGATCCGAATATGTAAGAAATGTGAAAGTACAATTAGTAATACACAATTCAGCTTTAGACCAGGCCTTGGTACTCGAGAAGCTCTTCTTGGCCTACAAATATTAATTCAAAACTGTTGAGATGTTTATAAGCATATTTTTCTCTGCTTCATAGATTATGACAGCGTTCAACATAATTAGCTTATGGAGGTCTTGAGTAAGATTTGAAGCTTTTGACAGCGTTCAACATAATAAGCTTATGGAGGTCTTGAGTAAGATGAATATAGATCAAAAAGAAATTCGGTGTTTTAAGAACATGTATTGGAACCAAAAATACTATGTAGTTTCAGAAAAAGTTATCACAAAAGATATTGAAATAAGAAGAGGAGTACGACAAGTTTGCGTATTGTTACCTTTTCTGTTTAATCTGTACTCCGACGCAACATTTGAGGAAACAATAGAGATATTGGAGTAAAGTAAATAGTATAATATCAACTAAATACATTACACAGGAGATTCAACGCTAATTGCCGATAAAATAACAGATCTTCAACAACTTTTAAATTCGATAAGCGATCGCAGCAAACTTTTTGGCTCAAATGTTATTATAAATAAAACCAAATTTCATCATAGAATAACACCATACCATTGATCGAGTCTCCATTTGTAAATAACTAGGATGCTGGCTAAATAAAAACGGGAACTCAGATATGGAAATAAAATTCCAAATAGAATATGCTCGTAACAGTTTTGCGCAATAAAAAAGTTCTATGTGAACGTGATATTAATCTCGAAATGAAAATTCGGTTCGTTAAATCCGAAAGTAGAATATGTAGAAACCGTGAGTTGTTATTAACACCAAACGCAACAAAACAACTTATTTGGGTCATATGATGCGAAATGACAAATATCAAACACGCTGGGTAGCGTAGTAGGTAGATCGCTTGCCTTTCAACCGAAAGATCCCAGGTTCGATTCCCGGTGAAGTTAAAAATTCTTTATGGGTTTTTCGACCTGGTCCAGTACCCTTTGTCATTGGGATCAAATAAATAACAAAAAAATAATTGAGAGTATAATTTGGTAAACAGCTTAAATAAAATAAAGCTATTTTATTTAATAGGAGGCTTAGTTCACATTTAATAAGTTGATAAGCCTACTTTATTTGATAAATAAAAGCTCCAAAACATTATATATATTGTAGTATAAACCTGCAGCACCGTACTTAATTAAGCACGAAAAGGTGATTCTACCTAAGTTACTGTCAAGAACATAAAAAAAAAATATTAACTAACTGATTCTGGCTGGTTATATTGAAGGCAGAATACATCTTGGCAGAAAGCAAACGTCAGGGCTTAGAAACATCAGGTAGTGGTACTGGCCTTCAAACCGTGGAAAAACTAATACCAAGGCAGTTTAGAGAGAAATTCAGAAAGGTGATCGCAGCCATAGTAGTGGATGTGGATGTGTAGCCGATGAAGAAGAGATTAATAGAATTTTAATTTAAAATTGATTATTTCTGGACAGGTTTGATGCTTTTAAATATTTTAAGAAAAAATAATAGGTTCGGGTGTTACTTTTAAAATCGTTGAATATATATCCAATCCTTCAGCACCTAACTCATTTAACTAATAATACTCAACACTGTCTATTCAAACACTTTTAATATTCTTTTTTAATGTTGTAATCTGTGCATCATATTATTTTGTTTTCAGATCTCTGCGGATATCTTCATTTAATGTCATGCAACCAGCTATCATATCAAACAATAATGCAACTTGTACTATCAGCTCCTCAACCAATTCAAATGAAGTTTTCGAATTAAAAAACATGGTGAAAGAATTAATGTCACAAGTTGGGTCTTTGATTAACCTCGTTAATACACTTCTCCTAAACTTACATAAAAATAGCTAAACTCCTCAACATAGTCGTCTGGAATGCCAACGGACTGTCAAACCATCAACAAAAATTGTATCATTTTATTATTGATCACCAAATAGACATCTTGTTAATTTCTGAAACCCATTTTACAAACAAAAGTTATTTTAACATAAAAAATTACAACACATATTCCACAAATCATCCTGATGGGACGGCTCATGCTGGTACTGCAATAATCATCAGGAAAAACATACAGCACTATGAATTTCCTAAATATAAATTTAATCATATTCAAGCAACAAGTGTCGTGATAGCTGACTGGAATGGACCCTTAACTATTTCAGCTATATATTGCCCTCCTAAACACAATATCAACAAATCTCAATTTATTGATTATTTTAAAACTCTGGGAAATAGATTTATTGCCGGTGGAGATTATAATTCTAAACATACGTTCTGGGGCTCTAGGCTGATCACTCAAAAAGGAAGGCAGCTACTACTAGCCATGCAAGAATTCTACTTGAATTATCTGTCTACTGGACAACCTACATACTGGTCTTCTGATCTTAATAAGACACCTGATCTTTTGGATTTTTGCGTCTCGAAAGGTATCTCACCAAAACTATTTACTGTGAAATCAAGCCTCGAGCTGTCTTCAGATCATACGCCTATCATTATCTCTGCCTCATCCAAAGTAGTGATAACTCAAAATGAACAACGGTTACATACAAGGAAAACAAACTGGGATAATTATAGAAAGGAAATTGAAATGAAAACTTCTCTAAATATAGGACTGAAAAACCCCCAAGATATCAATGAAGCTATAAAAAACCTAAATATAACCATGATTGAAGCAGCAATGTCATCAACTCCGACGCAAGGTAACATCCGAAAATATGTTATTTCTCCACCTGAAATAAAATCCAAAATCATGGAAAAAAGAAACCTTAGGAAATATTGGCAACAAACTAGATCCCCTGAAATCAAAGTCAAGTTAAACCGTGCAATCAAAGAACTTAAATTTTTGTTAAATAAAAGCAGAGAAAGTTCGTTGAAGAATTACCTTGAAAGACTAACATATACCGATCTTAATGACTACTCACTGTGGAAAGCAACAAGAAAACTGAAACGGCCACAACAAATTATACCTCCACTAAGGAAATCAAATGGTAATTGGGCCAGAAGCGATGGTGAGAAAGCAGAGCTTTTTGCATCACATTTACAAAAAGTGTTTTTACCGTATCCACCAGTAATTTCAACCGACGAAAACAACAAGATTGAAAACTACCTTGAAGTGCCTTATCAAATGGATTTACCGATAAAGAAAGTCCGGATAAAGGAAGTACAGGAAATTATAAAAAACTCTGTGTCAGACAAGAAGGCTCCTGGGTATGATGGTATCACAGGCAAAATGGTAAAGGAACTTCCGTATTGCAGTATAAAATTCTTAACCCACATTTTTAATGCTATATTAAGAACTAGCTACTTCCCAGATATCTGGAAAACTTCTCATATCATAATGTTAGCTAAACCGGGGAAAGAGCCAAATGAGACTAGTTCATATAGACCAATAAGTCTTCTGCCAGTAATATCAAAATTAATCGAAAAACTAATAGCCAAAAGATTGATTAAAATAAATAATGAACGAGATATCGTACCAGCTCATCAGTTTGGCTTTCGTCACAATCACGGAACAATTGAGCAAATACATAGAGTAGTGAACCATATAAATAATTCACTTGACAAGAAAAAATACTGTTCTGCAGCTTTTCTGGACATTTCGGAAGCCTTCGACAAAGTTTGCAAAGGTCTCCTTTACAAGCTTAAAAAACTACTTCCTCACCACTACCAGCAACTTTTGTCAAATTATTTATCAAATAGGAGGTTCTTCGTTAAATACAACGGAGAACAATCGTCACTAAAAGAAATTAAATCTGGGGTTCCTCAGGGCAGTGTCCTTGGCCCACTACTTTACCTGATATTTACAGCAGACCTCCCAACATCGCCGAGGGTACTCACTGCTACCTTTGCTGACGACACACCGGTCTTAGTGTCTCATACTAATCCGAGATTAGCTTCAGAAGTTCTTCAGAACTACTTATTGGATATACAAAACTGGCTGAAAAAGTGGAGAATAAAGGCCAATGAATCGAAATCCCTTCATATCACCTTTACTAATCGCAAGGGAAATTGCCCCGCTGTTCACCTTAACGACATGGAATTGACTCACCAAGACTCGGTTAAGTACTTAGGTATGCACTTGGATAGACGCCTCACTTGGAAAAGTCACATCATCAGCAAAAATAAACAACTACGATTAAAATTCAACCAATTAATTTGGCTAATAGGTCGTTTCTCCAATTTATCTCTAGAATGTAAAGTTGCAGTGTACAAAGCTATCATCAGGCCAATCTGGAGCTACGGGTTGGAACTATGGGGAACAACTAGTAACTCCAACATCGAAATAATAGAACGCTTCCAGTCCAAAGTATTAAGGTCTATAGTTAACGCGCCTTGGTATGTCCGAAATGACACAATTAGATCAGATTTAAATATCCCATCTGTTAAGAAATTCATTAAAAAGAAAGCTGAAAAATACTATGTTCGACTGGAAAACCATCCAAATTTACTTGCTCCTCAACTCATCAATAATGAACGAACAAGCGAGCGCAGATTAAGACGCTTCAGACCGCTGGATTTATCTACTAGATTCACTTTACCTGAGACTCCATAAATATAAATTTGAATATTAAGTCAAGAATCAATGGATTTTTGACTTAGATTATATGTCAGTTAGATCACGTCAATTTTAATTCCAACATTATACTCAATATCTTTTATATTTTATGTAGATAGTTGTATAGAATAAAGACAAAAAAAAAAAAAAAAAAAAAATTTAATGTCATAAGCGAAATGCATTCGTAATGATTCTTAGGAATTTGTTTTGGTATCGTGTATAATTAGCAAGCTAGACTACTTAGTGCAGCCTCAAAGCTGGCTGCCGTAAATCCAAATCCAACTGTAATGTGAACATATTTTTCTTCGTTCAGCTTAATTTTCCAATTCTGTGTCCATTTACTTTTTTATGGTTGAGAAAAAAAAACATGACGATTGAGCATTCGAACTCGATTCGGCAAATAAAACAACCAACTGATATTATTTTCTTCTGTTCTTATATCTAGTTATTTTGTTTAATTGGAAGTTTGATATATTTCACAAAATACGTGAATTGTATTATACTTAGCATATTCTCTAAAACTACTATTTATTACATTTGTGTAGCTTAGAGGCAAACCGTGGTCTTTTCGATTTTTCTGAGTTTTTCGTAAATTGAAAAAAACTTCTTATTTTTGAACTACTCTAATTTTTTTATATAATTCTTTCTGAAAATTATCAATAATAATGCTCGTAATTGAATTTTAATAAAAAATTCAGAATAAAATAGTTATTCCAGGAGATTTAATAAATATAAAATAGAACTGTTTTGCTACGAAGGTCTGGAATAGGGTTGTTTTGAAAATTAGAGAATAGGAATAAGCGACTTTTGATACATATTTTGTTCCAAAAAATATGCAATTAAATATTAATGTATTTTAAGTATGAGTCACAATTTCTGATTCATTTCGAACGTGCTCCGGATTTCGACAAGGATTTCGACAATGCGCTGTCATGTAATTTCTTTAATCTTGTAATGGAGCATATAGTGGGACGTCCAGTGCAACTCCTGGGTTTCTCTGATGACGTCGATCTTATCGGACATCACGACGAGCATCAGTCATCGAAGCCTTTACACAGATTGAACAGATTGAAGAGGAATCATGTAAAGCGGGGAGAGTTTCATCATCATAAATGAGAATAAAACAAAATATATACTGTCGACAAATAAAATGTCCTGACAACACCATATAGGACTGTCGGCTCATATAATTTTGAGGTAGTTCAGGAGTTTATCTACTTGGAACCGACATCAATTCCATCAATAACATCGATATTGAAGTAAGGCGAAGGATTACCCTAGAAACCCGTTGCTCCTTCGGTGTGTCCAAACAACTGGGTTCAAAGCTCCTATCCCAAAATACCAAGGCACAATTATACAAAACGCTCATCCTTCTGGTGCTGCTATATGGTTCTGAATCGTGGACATTACCAAAAGCATGCTGCACTTGGTATCTTTGAGAGAAAACTCCTTCTTCGCATTTATGATTCTGTGTCTGACAAATAGGTTTGGTGAAGAAGCTATAATATCTACGGAACTATACCAGCTGTCCTAGGACATGAACCTAGCAAAAAAAGGCGGAATATGTTAGGTCATGTAGAGCGTATGAATGAAAATGTTCCAGCTAGGAAACTCTTTGAATGTAAGCTACGGGGAACGCGGCGTCGAAGGAGGCCACAACTTCCTTTGAAAGATGAAGTATCAGCAAATATGAAAAATATGAACATTTGTTTAATTTCGCGCCCAAAATAGGAATAGACTTTTTTTGTTACTTTTTTTATTACTTTTTATTTTCTAGAATCGAGTTTCTAAAGAATAGGCATATTTTGACAAAAAGTATGGAATAGACATATTTTGCTACACTCATAAGCATGGAATAGAAACATTTTGCACCTAAGTATGAATTTTGAACTCGTTTATATATGGGAACTAATATGATTTGTTGAAATATTAGGAAGTAAATCAATTTTAATTTAGGATATAAACAAAACCTCATCTTTATATTTTTTTTTAAAAAAGTGGAAAAACCTCAGTTTGCTTCTAAGCTACACATTTATGGAAGAAGAGAGTTTTTATTTAGATCTATTTTAATCAAGTAAATATGCACAATATTTTTTTAACTTTCAATCAGATTCGGAAATAATCCAAAAAATTTAATAAAAACAGGTTTGTTTTACAAATTAATACCTACCTAGGACGAATTACCTTACCTATTTAACTTTTCTATTTAACATTAATATTTGATTTGTAATTAAAAAATGTGTCTAATTTACTTTACAGCAGGGAATTTAAACAAAAAATATTAATTTTATTTTAAGGACCCTTTACAAATCATTTTAATAGGATAATGAATCCTTTTCTAACATCATCATCATTATCGTCATTATCATTATCATTATTAATATCCTAATGAAAATTATTTATTATAATTTCTATATTCTATATTCATATAAATAATATTAATAATAATAATAACAATAATATGGTAACATTAATAGACCATTTATTACAGAGAAATTTGATAATTTAATTGTGTATCATTAGAAATTTTACATTCAAATGGTCAGAAATATTGTAATAACCATTATAGTAACAATAATTCATTTTATTTTAGCAATCAAAATTGTTATATTTACATTAATTGCAAAGTCTTCTTAGCAAAATTGTTTCTATTGTATCTGCTGTTGTAACAACACCTGCAATGAAAATAGGAATTTCAAGGTGAGTTGAAATATGGGTATATATACGAATATAAGATAGGAATTTTCATTTTTGAAATCATTGTGATGAAGAATCTGATGATAAATGATATTGTCGCCGGTTTAAATGTAATCAAAAAATTGTTAATGTTATGATAGAAAATTTTTTATTTTGCAATTGAAAATTAATTGTAGTAATTAGTTTCGTAATTAAGGAATTATGAACAGAAATTCTGACCTATTAAAAAAGTAGATTTAAATGTATTATTACAAAATTGTTCAGTCCAAAATAAATATATAGGAAATTGCAATTGTCGTAGATATTATTATTAATATAGAAGGTCGACGTACTTTGAGCAATAGAATTTTCTGATTAATGTAAAATAGATATAGTAGATAACCATAATTTATGTTGATGGAAATTATACCTACTGGTATTTTAGGATTTTTCATCTATGTTAATATGGTTCTTATTCGATATCAAAAATTAAAAGTTTTTTGGTTTAGTTATTATCATTTTTATTGCAAGTATACCTTTCTTCGATACAAACTCATTCGTAACCAACTGACTTATTACTACTTTACTTGGTTTTCTTTACTTATCCTCAAATTGCATAGGGGTAATTAAATGTATTGCTTGTTTTGCTGATTTAGTTAAATGGGCGATGTATTTAAATGAATTATTCTCACAGAATGTGAATATGCCATGAAGCTAAGTATAATATTTGAATGAAAATGATTTAACGAAGTTTATTTATTGACTTTCCCCATATAGTTAATCGAACAATAGTTCTTGTTTTCATCACACTTTCCGTTGTGTGTACAAGACTTCGCGTTTTTCGGTATAATTTTCGTCTTTGAATATTATTCACAATACATTCGTCATAGCCATTATTTTTAGCGATATTTTTAATTATTGACAATTCCTGCATGGAATCGTTCTCTGACAAAGGAATATTAATTAAACGATGAACAAAACTATTAAAAGCTGCCAATTTTATATTGTAAGATTGTTTAGAGCCTGCAGGAATAACTATATATGTAGTCGTTGGCTTCCTATATATTTTATATATTAGATAATTGTTAGACACACCTAAGATGAGGTCTAAAAAGTTCAGTATATTTTGGTGTTGAATTTCCATTATGAATTGAATATTGTTGTCGAATTTATAATGTGTTAAGAAATTTGATAATTGACGATTTGTACCTGTATAGATACAAAAAATATCATTCACATATCTGCATCAAAAAGTTATATTGTTGATTAAGTGATTATCACTTTGATACAATATTTCTTCAAAATCACTCATAAAAGTTTCAGTCAACAAGGGGGAATAAAGGAGACCCCATAGGTAAACCTTCTTTTTGAGAATAAAATTTGATTTTAAATCTAAAGTAATTTTGTTCGAGACAAATGTTTATAAGTTGAATCAGCTCATTCTTTTTCCTAGGATCAATTCTTAACAAGTCCAGTTTTGATTTTAAAATTATCTTTAGATGGTCTACTGGAATTGATGTGAATAAACTTTTCACGTCAAAGGATACCAATAAAGCATTATAAGCAATTAATAGACCTTTCGTTTTTGAAACAAATTCTAATGTAATCTTATAAATGTAATGTTATCGAATGTCTTGTGGAATTCAGTATGCATTAATTTTAAATGTTCTCCTATGTGAAATTTTCTGGAATACCACTTTCTATTTTCAAGCTCTAACCAATGTTTGTAAGTGTTTTAAATTGCACGCTGAGGTTCTCTAGATTTTTTATGGCAGTTTATTTTCATATATTTAGGCATCAAATTGAAAAAGATGCACTGGCTGTTAAACCATAAATGCTAATTGCACATTTTCATTTTATGGTACGTTTTTTTATATAAATTGACAAGTTTCGCTTCACTAGCGGTTAATATAGCTTTTATGCTTTCATTTGTACACTCTTGGAGAAATTTAATAAACATTTTTTAAAAAATTAAAGACTCTTGTTAACTTGACCTTGACTTTAATATTTATTTAAACTTGAACTAGATGGTACATTTGCACCTTTTTTAACTATTTTCTAAATCTAAACAACAAACAATAATTTATGAGTAATTATTGTGCAAATTTATCTTAAAATATTTTAAAAATATTGTTGCCGCTTAAATTTAAATTTGAATTTTCTCTGTTATTGGTTTCAGTTTGAAAATTTGGGTCTCTGTATTTTATCATCAGCTGTAAAAAGTAATAGTAATTGTATATTATAATTAACATAAAAAATATATACAAGGAAAAATCTGGATAAGCAGAGTAATATTTTTCTGTGTTTCTGACTTTTTTCAACACTGCTACAAATTTCGTCTTGCATACTTGACATACACAAAAGTTTTTAAAAGAAATTAATTTCAAGAATAAAAATTGTTACCCTAAAAGAGTTGGAGATAAATGAAATTTCTAAAACAATTTTTATTATTATTTTTGGACATTTCCATAATATTATCAATACTATAATAAAATTTCATAATGTAAGTGGACCAATTAAAAACTAACGAAAAACGTAGCATGTTTTAGTCCATATCGTCGGATCATTAAGATGTCTTATTTGAGGGATTACAATAAAATTATCGAAAACTTCATACAAATTTTTGGACCTAAACCAAAAAATGGGCTATGTCCGAATTTGTATTCAAAAACGTTTAAACAGTGAAGATGCCCGAATCTCGCCTCTGCAAAACTAAAATAGATAATCAAGAACTGGTCACAAAAAATGTTGATGTTTTGAATAATCCAGGGTGGTGTTTTAAGCGATCTTGATAAACTTCTGAACCACTTGTTGCTTAAATAAATTATAGGTTATGTTTATAATAGTTTTTCTGATGATTTGTTGGACTTTTGCGTTTTGCTATAGCTGATGAATTATTTGTTATGCAAAAATTGTATTTTGAAATTTGCTTATTGAATTTCGTCTTGTATGAATAACGGAAATTCATAGGGAATCGTTTTTGTTTTTTTTTACTTACTAACTTATTTCGGTGGCCAATAGACTATGTTGGTCCTAGACCTGGGATTGGACCTGACCTATACAGCTCCTGAAGTTATTATTTCTAAAAAATATCTTAATTTAATTTTGGTAGGTAGATAGCTAATAGTATCTGCCTAAATCGGCACACTTATATCAAGGAGTTTCAACTGTGATACCACAGAATCTTGATTCCCCGGGCGAATTCTACTCGTCAACACTAATGTGAGCTTTTTTTTTACAATTTAAAGGGAGCATTTACTTGTCGTACGTGCAAAGTCAACTAGGAAATTTCGAAACTAAGATCCCAAATTTTTCTTTTGTGAATTGATGCGGGGCGGGACAAAGAAGGTGCAAAATTGTTTCGCAATCTAACAACAAAAGTAATTTTTGCAGGTTCTGAGGAAATTATTTGTATATTTCTTTTTTTTTATATTTATTTGTAATCGCCAACTTATTCCTATCTGACATCATACAAAAAATTAACAAAAAAAAATGATTCACATTATAACTTATAAACTAACTTATTGAACCCGTTACGATTACTCTAAGTTACCACATTACACTTAAAGTTATCTTAATATTTTCTACATACGTTTTACCTGACCATCACTTTCTTGAGTTACAATTTCAGTTACAAATCAGAAATTTTCTTCCAAACTTTTTGTATAATTCGATAAGTGAGGAACTAATATTATACCAAATTTGGCAACCGTAAGTCAAAATTGGTCTAATAAGCGCTAGAAACGCTATTATTTTAACCCTGGCAGACAAACACATTGATTCAAATAATTTTTTTTTTTATTTATTTGGTCTTTCTCAAAAGAGCATCATTGCTCGTACGAGTATACACATTTATACTTTTACATTTACTTATATTTACAAATTTTTTATTTTGTTTATTTATTTTTTTTTTTTTTTAATAATTCCAAGTTAGTTTTAATATCAAATTTTAATATAAAGAAATGAAAACGGTTGCAATAACATTAGTGTAAAACTATAAAAAGGAGAGAAATTCAAAGATGTAATAAAAAAAAGCTAATTCATTTTTTTTGTTTTTGTTTTTGTTTATGGATATCAAATTATATTTGTAGATATTAACCATATCATAGTAATGTTTATTTATTGATGTTTTGAATGATTCTTAGTACAAATTTTTGTAAATATCTGGAAGACTGTTTAACAGCAACATTATATACAGACTCATATTTAATTCCTAGTGGTGCCCGATTCAAACGAATTAAGCTAGCTGACCTTGTGTTATGTTGATGTATCTCATTGTTAACTTGCAAAATAGTGTTTGAGTTAAGTGTGTTATGCATTATTCTATGTATTTGTGTTACTAATTGTATTTTTTATGTATTTCTTTTGTTGGAGTTCTAGTTCTTAAGTTATATAAGTTTTTTATTGGTGAAATTTGAAATATATTTTTTTTATTTTTTTTTATTTTTATTTATTTATTTCATTCTCAAAAAGAGCTATTAGTAAGCTCGTACAGAGTGTATAACTTAAAACAAAGATATTAAAATTCTACAATTTAGTGCAATTAAAAAAATATTAAAATAAACTAAAAGCTAATTTACAACTCAACATATTTAAACTTAGATTATTATTACAAATTGACTTTATAGATTATCAAGACCACTAAGTCCAGTTCCAAAACAATATCTAATTTGATTAGATGACCTTTGGATTCTTTGTATTCTTAGTAAAGTTTCTTTCGATGTGTTACCCCAAATCATTATGCCATAAGTGAACATACTATGTTAGCAAATAAGCTACAGAATAGTGATCGCTCAAATCATATGGTACACTTCCATTTATATTTCTAAATACACCGTCAATTCGGCGACCCTTTGTTATCTGACTATTTATTTGATGTTTCCAGTTCAGTTCAGTTCAGTTCAGTTTTTGGGTTATAGCGAACGCCTTTCTCGCAGAAATAATTTTATTTTTAATATGCTCAATAAAATTAAGATTGCATTGCAAAATTACCCATAGATATTTCCCACATTTTTTGTTTACTAATTTAATATTTCCTGCAGCTTGGATATAGAAATTGCTCCAATTTTGTCGAACGTCCTTATTAAATTTATCCAATGATGTTCGTCGGAATAAAAAGATTTCGCATTTCCTAAAACTAACTCGCATTTTCCAAGAGTTAGCATAGGAAAGAATTAATTATTTGTATATAGTCCAAGCCTTCTTGCATGTTTACCTATAAGACAGTGTCCTGTAATAACTTCTACCATTGTACTGATCTTGTTAGTAAGAGTCGTTACAGAATCGTTTCTAGTACAGTATTGACCAGACAAATTTGGCTAAAATACATCCAGGTATGTTGACCATTTTGCTATTGCAAACTCTGATTGCTTACTTATGTAGTTATAGTTAGTTTAATAGTTCAGATTATTGTATCTATAAGCTACAAATCCCTTCAAACAAAAAAATGTCGTTCATGTTGATAGAACTGAATATTAGATTTAAATTTAAATAAATTTAAATTATTATTAAAATTTATTTATTTATTTTTAATATAAGTTATTATCAGTTTTTACAACTATATTTGTAAACATATAACTATGTGTACTAATAAATTGTTATACGAAAAAAATAAATTCTTAAGCTCTTTATTTCTATTTATATATTATGTATGGTATAGTTAATTAATTAATTATTCTGGAAAATTCTTTTATAGAATTTTCCTTCATTTGATTTATTAAGTAGTAAAAAAGTTGTTAACACTTCTATAGTAGTCTTTAACTAAAATAAATATTTTGTTTATATCTTTTATTAGGTTAGTTAATAAATTAAAAATATCCTGTTAATATGCATATGTTATAAAAATAAACTACAGGCAAACACACACTAACACACACAACCACATAATATAATAATATTTAAGAATCGAATAAAGAATTGATAAAAATAAAAAGAAACTCATAAAATTCTTTAAGATGCCATCATCGTATATATTTATTTATAGAATATGAAATTCCAGCCAATAAAGCAATTGCCCTTATTAGAGACATTATAATATAAAAAGGATTTTTATTGCTATCGAATATTTTTAGTATTTATATTTTATTTATCTTTAATATATAAATAATTTGAGCGCCATCTTCCGAATAATATTCAACTCGTACATTTAAGTATTTAACAAAAAATTCTATAGAGAAAATTATTCTATGTTTTTCAATACTAATATGGTATATAGGGTTTTGCAAGAAAAATCTATTAGAGAAAATATAGGCTAACTTTTGTTTAGTGGTTGAATTTACTGATTTAATATCCTTGAAAGATATCCTTTTTATATATATATATATAAAATTAAATATCATTTCTTATAAATAAATTATTCTTTTTATTCTTTATATTATGGCTAGTTGTTATAATATCGTTAAATATAGAGTAAAGAGACAAAATGTTTGGCAATAGAAATTTATTTCAAAAAACAAATTAAATTTTTTGTTTTTATCTCAGGTCAATTTCGGTTGACCTAAGCTTTCATCTGATAAATTGTGATCCTTGTTGAATTCCCATAGAATATACATAGAATACACAAGGTAAACATGAATGACGCGGTTATTCAATATGTTGAGAAGGCTTAAAATATTAAGGTAATCTTCAATAATATTTTAACTTGGCAAAACCACGTTCATCATATCTCCAACAAGATCTAATCTAACTTACGGAAATTATGGAGTAGATTTATTTCATCTAAACGATTGGACGCTTATAACACACCAGATTTCCTATATTGCGATATTGTTCACTCCAAAATGAGTATGAAAGACTTTAATACTCTAAAAATTATATTTAATGCATGCATACGTTTTGTAACGAGAGTGTTACATCGATGTGTCGATAACAATACTTAGCTTTAACATTCGATAATCTTATATATTAATACGCTTAAACGTCTGTTAAACTTTTAACAAAGCTTTTACAACACAAAGCTTTTTTCATTTAGATTAGACAACTTTATTAGAACTATTACGAATTACGATAGTGTGCAAAATTTAATTTAAAGACATAAAGCACAAAACAATAAAACCAAAAACAAATTAAAATTAACCTAAAAACAATGCACCTATTGAGCAATAGCATTAATTATATCTGATTATATGAATTAATTTTTAAAAAAAAACAAAGTAGCAAAGACAAAAACCGAATTATCAGAATATAATTATTATAGCGATAAAATAGCTTTGTTAAAATATTACGATATTACAGCAAAAAAACTTACCGGTAGAACAAATAGTAAATTTAGAAAATATATTTCTTACCTCACCCATGTTCAGAAATTCCAATAATTGAAATTTACTTCTTTTATTAACAAATAATTCAAAAGTATAAATTCAAATGCGCAGTAGCATTGAGTAAATATAATATTGTACATGGAGAATCATAAACCGAAATTTACGATCTGCTAAGAACAAGAAAAACAAAATATGTTATGACATTATTATCAAGTTCCAATTCAATACACGGGAAATTTAGTACACATAAAAATTAAAAAAACTTTAAAAAGAAAAATCACAGACTTCCCTTACCTACATCAGAGACGGGGATAACAATAGCGGTATAACAATATAACAATAAAATCTGAAGAATAAGATAAAAAGCATAATTATTGGCTTTACCGCTAACTATAATAGTCATAAGGTGTTATATGATGTCATATGATACTTCGTTAAATGGCCTATATGATTCGATATGATTTAACAAAGCCATAACCAATCATAACTTTCACTATAATGGTCATACCAAAACGTCAAAACTAAAATTTAAAAGAAGTGAAATAAAAAATATAAATTCTATAAATAAATGTTTTGTTGTTTTATTTTGAGTTTTTAAATAGTTAGGGCTATTATGATAATAAAAAAAACACAAAAAATGAATCTATGGCTATTTTAATGTGTTTTTAATGTGGGTGTGGTATGTATTTAGTTTAATGCATTTAATTTCATATCTATACTGCCACCGACATTTCTGTTCGCCACATTTTTTTGAAATATACGTCTCTATTAATAGTATTTGTTAGGGAGCGTTTAGACATCAGATTTTGTTTCATGAAGGTTTTGTTTTACTTATTTTTATTACATTTACAAATTTTATTGCAATTACATCAAATTTTATTTCAAAAGTTTTAATTATATATCTCAAAGCTAAACAAATATAGTTGCAAAGTATACCATATTTCTTCATGCAAAATCCACTTTCTAAACTTGCAAAATACGAAGTTACGAATATGCGTTACGAGTACTAATAATAAATACTTATAAACAAATATAAATATTCAGTGTAATTTCAGAACATTTATGAAACATAAGTATTTAAATAGTAAATCAGTTATTCTAAGTATTATTTGTATTGATGAATTATAATAATATTTAATACACATTTTTTGTATATTTTAATGTATATCTTTCAATATATTGGCATAACACAATTAGAAGTTTATAAATACCTTTTCTCGCAAAATTCACTTTTTCAACTTGCGAAATACGAAAATGCATGTCGAGCACTATTATTTAAAAAAAAAAATAATGATATTCTATAACAAAGTCGGATGTCAAGCTTTAATGAACATCATTTATACGTTATAAACACAAGTCAAAAACGTATAAACGCTGCCTTATATAAAAGTTTTCTTCAAAGCTATTAGCGGTCAAAATTAATTTATAATAAATAAATAAATACCTAAATAAAAAATAAAAAAAATAGTTATAGATAGATCAAACAATATTATCAATTACTAGATATTCCCGGCGTAACATTCGCCGGTCTAGCATTAGCATTATAAATGAAACAATTTATTTTATTTATTTATTTTCTTTATTTTCTTAAAAAAAATCAATGTTTTACAATTATAGTTTTAAGTTTTTCAATTTAACTTCTTTATTATGTAATAAAAAAATATTTAAAACATTGATTTTTTTTGAAAAAATAAAGAAAATAAATAAATAAAATAAATTGTTTTTAAGGTTTCTTTACTTTTGTTTTACCAAAAAACAATAATGTTAACTTTCATGTCAGAATATTAATAATAAGCTAGTATTTGATAGATCACTTTGTAACTTAAATTTAGTTATCCCACTTCACAAAAATCGTATTAGACATTTATGCTATTTTGTTAGAGTTAGAACATGATACCGACTATTTAGAACATGATACCGAACTATATTCGTTGTTTCAGTCGGTATAAAAGTTTTATTTAGCTCTGTAGAGAATATTTTAAAAATCAGGAGTAAGGTAATTGGAATCGATAAACCAGTATTCATACCGTCTTTTCAGAGGGGTAAACGTTTGATATTGATTTGGTTATTCATTACTACCTTCCGCATTTTATGTTCATAATAATCTCACCAGTTTTTTAGTTTATTTCGATTTCAACGGATAATATTTTGAATTCCACATGCTTCTGTTGCTACGTTTTTAAGCTCTTAATTTGTATCCACATGTTTAATTCAGAGGTCGCATTTGTGTATAGTTCGCACGTTTTTTTTTCATTATCATGGGTCATGGATTAGTATGGTTCGAATACAGATTTTCATGTCTTATGGTTCGAATACAGATTTCGTATATTCATGTTTTCTTTTGAATTATGATGTATTTGCTTCTCCATAACATAATATCTCGGAGATAGCCGAAAACGGTTGCGGCTTTTCTTGCTCAAGCCTAGAACTAGTAATATTTACGTTCAGATATTTAAAATCGAGCACTTTTGCGATAATTTCATTGTTAATGTCGAAATTCTTCGAAATAGACATAGATTTCGTTTTTGTTGTGAATGGATACAATTTGATAGTTTCACTAAATCTGAATAATAATCTTTGCAGGTCGTTTTTATTTTCACTTATGACGTTAACCTTCTTACCGTCAATGTCTTATCCCTAAGAGGTCTTAACTATATTTCTAATTATGTTATTCATTATTAATTTAATAGTTTATAGTCTCAGTCTGACCTTGTCTAATTTTTTCTGCGCTAGGTGTTTAATTTGACCCCATGTTCTTTTTTATTTCTTTATGAACTGATCAGCGCCATGTTTCCCACAGTCTATCTCTTCCTCTTTTATCCTGTGGATTCCAGTTCAATGCCTGCCTTACTATATTGTTCGTAGGTCATCTAAGAATATGGCCTACCTTCATTTTCTCTGCTTTATTTATGTGCTTATTGGTTGTTATTTGGCCATTTCCCAAAGTTCATTGTTTCAATTGTCTAATACGTTGAAGTTGCGATATCCTCGGTGAGCACATTATGTGATTTGATTTTTGTTTTACCCTTGTAATATTTGTAGCACACCATTCAGTTGTAATCTGTCAAACTTATTTTGTTAAATTTAACATCAAGATTTTACTTCATTCTCGAATTAGTCTGCCCCAAGAAATATTTCATCTCAAAGCTTATTTGTAACTTTCTATGTTGTTCTGATGTAACAATTTTGGTCATAAAAGTAAAATTGTAGTTGACCAAAAATTATTGTAATGTCCAAACATTTTTTCACATAACTGTCCGTAAGAAATATCATATTTAGACTGTTTTGGGTTTGTTATCTTTATTTCGGAAAAACAGGATAATTAATTTATATTCGTTGTTAACTAACAATATATTTAAGAAGAGAGAAAAAAAAATATTTTCAATGGAATTTCTTAACTTCTTTTTTATGGTGGTGTGGTGAGATCGTTTTATTAGCTAAGAAAATTTCTTAGTTTATTAAATTTGACATTTTTGAGAAAATAATACAAGGTTAGAAGGTGAGAAACTCTATGAATAAGTTATGAGTTTTGAAAAGTTATTGGGTAATATTAAGAGAATAATTTAATGTCTTTAGTATTGCTTTAGAATTATGATGAGTCATGGGAGTTTAGATTTAATAGAAAGATTGAAAAATTTTATGATAAATTTATATTATACTGAGTCTATCATAGATTGATTTTTTTTTTATTAAGAAATACGATTAAAGTAGTAAAATAACTGATTAAGGTATCAAATATTAAAAAGTTAAATCAAATTTAAAATTAAAAAAAACGGTACACCATCATGTATATTTTTTCAACTGCTTCATTGCATGATATTTTCCTGGCATGGTAATTAATATTATTATGAATTGTTAGTAATAAAATAATTAATAAAACACTTATTTTATTTCTTAGAATATTTATTATAGGTTTTGTTAGTTATTTTTTAGATGTATGCACTTCTTAGAGGTGTTAATAAGAGAGAGAGAGCTTGAAATCGTGCCCTTTATAAAGTGGTGCTTAGCAATCAATGGCAGAACACGCAATAGGATTTGGTTACCGGATGTATTACTACATGGATCAATGAAATTCCACATAGTACCACATGAGCCACGCGTTGACTACTACCACAATTCACTGCCTGTACGTTCTATTATTACATTTATCTAACTATACCTATCGATTATCGTATTTATTTTTATGTTATTGACATTTACTTAGGAATAAGTAACTTTTCGTACAATAAGTACGGTACTACAATTATCAAATTATAGGTGAGAAAGGAAGTAATTATTCGAGTATTTATTTGGTTTTTGGCATTTCAAGTAAATTAATAAGAAAAAACTACTAATATTGTCAGGAACTAAGTTTTCTTAAATATCACAGTTCTGTTTTATATGAGTTGTTATACCAGATTATATTTTCAATTATTTCTTATGCATTTTATCACAACCACAATGGATACTGATTTGTGGAATAAAGGTCGAGTTTCCTTTCAGTATAATCATTTATATTTATTTTGAAATTAATTATATTAATGGAAAAAATATTATATTTACCTTTCGTCAAACGCTTGCGACTAATTTTTCCATATTATTATTATTATAATATGTTTCATTTTCAAATTGAATTATATTTTTATTTTGTTTTTTATTTTACAGCCGGGACAAGGCTGAAAAACGTATAAGGCATCTTATTTTTATCGGGAATCGAACCTGGAACCTGGAATCTTTTGTGAGCTATGGCATCTCAAACAAATGTAATGTGAGGGGGACTTTCTCTTATCTAAAGGAGGATCTGTATATGTTTGTGTTGGACTTACCAATCTTGAACAGATGTCTCTTTAATGGACCATAATCATCAGTGTTAAACCATATCAGTGTTCTGACATTGGATCTAGTCTCCCTGATCACCTGCTTTGATCGGTTAATGCTGAATTTGAAAAAGGTGCTAGGCACTGGTCCTAGGAATTGTGAGTCTGTGCTTTCTTGTTACCTTGTATTTCTTCATACACTGATAAACACTAGGTAATATTGACAAAAATCTGGATTAAAATGACAAAAACTAGGTAAATATAGCGTCAACAAATAATGAGTCAATATGACAAAAAAATACAATTTTTTTTTCATTCTGTAAATATGACAAACAGTTGTCTATATGAAAATTTAAATCTGTAGAAATGACAAAACTAAATTTCTTAATATGACGAAATGAATTTTCAATTTGCTAAAAATTTTTGTCAATGTAATAAAATAATATGTTGAAATGAAGATAATATTTTGTTGATTTGAGAAAAAAGATGTCAATTTAAATGAAGTTTTTATTAAATCAACATTTGTTTTGTCAAAATAACCTCTAGTCAGTTGTCGAATTAACAGAATCATTTTGTCAATAGGATATGTGGCTAGTATCAGATCAACAATATTTTTTTCTCAAAATAACATCTATTTTTTTGTCGAATTAACAGAATTATTTTGTTCAAAGGGTATTGTATGCGTATACAAATAAATAACTTACATATTAATATATCATCAAAAAATGTTTAAACCAAAATAGGAGCTACTCCATAGAGCATTCTAACTTAAAAATGACTTGTTTCATATTTTATTATAATATTTGTTACTGCTAACTAATTATAGCTATATTGTATTTGCAAAAATGCAGTTGTAACTTAAAACTACATTTCAAAAAAGGGTTATACGGACTACCTCCTATTTTTGTTTTAACATAATATTTTAATGATAAACTAATCTGTAAGTTATTTATTTGTATGCATACAGTACCCTACAAGTTAAATGTGGAACCATATCTTATAGTAGCAAAACAAGACAGCCCTTATAAAAACTATATAATATGTGTGCGTCTGAAAAATAAAGGCATGCTATTATTACAGTTAGAATAAAACAACAATTGTCTGGATATTCAACAATTAATTTATTTTATAGCAAAAATTTATTGAAAACAAAAAAAAAATTAAATTTATTATTACCTACATTTAAAAATTTAAAATAAAGTTAAAAAAAATAAAAAAAAGTTTTATTACACGACATTTTTCAAAATTATACAAATAAAGTTCAAAATATTTTAAAAAAGTTGAGATTTCAGCTTTTGATTGTTCCAACTTTTTGATTCCATACTGTTTCTTCAAATTATTTATTTAATAAAATAGTAAAATTTATTTTTTTTCCTTCTTCAAATTATTTACTATTTTTAATAAATGTTGTAGTTGCAAGACTCAAATAAAATTAACCAAATTCAGTAATAAATTCATTAAATAATTCCCTAGTTCTATTAAAATATATAAGTAAATAAATTTGAGCTTTAAATTTTTCATATTATTTAGTTTTTTAACTTAATTAACCGCACCTTTACTACTATATTTTCAACTAAAATAGAAAAAAAATTGTTTTATGTAAAATTTACAAATATTGATTTAAAACGGGTCTTTGTCAGGATAACAAAATTTGATTTATTTGGATAAAAATTATTATTTTTTTTGTCAATTTTACAAACTTAATTTTCCATTTTAGAAATTATAAATTTTGGAAAAATTTTAAAAAAATATTCACAAATTAACAAAAAATTGTTGAGCAAACAAACATTTTTGATAAAATAGAAAAAAATGTATTGTACGTAAAAAATTTTTGTTAACAGTTTACAAAATTATTTTTTCAATCTTACTAGGAAAATTTTTTTCAGTGTACCAAGCAGTTCACATAAAAGTAATTCTGTTTTCTTCCGCGAGGTTTATTAAGCTTTTGTTATAACCAAAGATGGGATTTGTTTTAAGAATTGGAGACTCCAGAGCTTTATTAAAGCACCTTGGCTATCTGAAATTTTGTATATGTTGGCACCTTTTGTGTCCTCGTTTACTGCATTGTGATGAAGATACGTCGATGAGAGAAGTTTTAACTTGAAAGACATTGGGATATACACAGCTACAAACAGGACAGTTTCAATTTCTGCCTGCAGCTCATGTAATGAAAGCACTTATTGCGAAATTTATAAATGGGTTAACTTTCTTGTTCCCCAGGTATATCTATCTATATAATATCTATCTGTAGTGTATATATAAGGAATTAAATTTTAAATATTGATTAGTTGGGAATATAAAATGTGAAGTGTAATAATGATTAGGATACTAATGGGAAAAATTAGTAACAAGTTGAAGAGCAGTATTTTTTTTTTTTATTTTTTTTTTATTTAATTACTAGCAAAGTTAACCGACGTTGTCCGGGTCGACCACAAAATGAATCGAATTTATTTCAATGAAGTTTGATTTATGAATCGAATTGAAAAAAATTGGTTTATCAAAAATATTCTAATATTTTTTTTCACTACGATAAAAAAATATCAACAATACTCCAACTTAAGCTATACTTATATTAAAATTATTTCTTGAAATAAAGACATGTTCGTTTTTTCCACAATCAATTGGAATTTGTACTTAAATGATATTAGGATGCCAAGTTCTTATTCTTAATCTAGTACCGTAGTTTTGGGTTCTTCAAGTTTCGTAGAAGCACTATTGAAGCTACTACTTTTAATTCTAATTGATAAGGAACAACAACTTCATTTTCATCGATAACTGTATTTATCGATTTGTACACATGGACCCCCTGGAACACTCTGCAGTATTTTCTGATTAATAAAACGAATCGTCACATTTTTGTGGCTAATTTACATAGCCACTTCACATAGTCATGTAAAAATTTTATACTGATTCCTAAATTCGAAAATACTTTTTCAGGACAATACATGTTTTTTTATTTTTCATAGAATACCTATGAATAAATTTTCAAGTCTGTAACACAATTTTTTTTTTGAAACATTTCTGATAGAGTATCTAAGTGTAAGTTTTTATACCTGTAACACAATTGGTTTTTGAAATATTCCTGAAACGTACGTGCTAGGAGTTGTACGGCAGCAACCCGAACCAGTCTAAATTTTTGAAATCGGTAACAGTCGAATTTCTGTATTTGTGAAAGAGTATCTAAGTGCAAGTTTTTATGCCTATAACACAATTGGTTTTTGAAATAGTCCAGCGACGTACGTGCTAGGAGTTGTACGGCAGCAACCCGAACCAGCCCAAATTTTTTAATTAGGTAACAGTCGAATTTCTTTATTTGTGAAAGAGTATCTAAGTGTAAGTTTTCATGCCTATAATACATAAGGAATAAAAGAACTCCCAACACTGATCCTTGGGGTACTCCAATTTTTACATCTATCGAATCTGATAAACTATTACCAACTTTTGTTCTTTACTGTCTTCCTGTTAAATATTGTTTAAACCATCTCAGTTCTACTCCATCTACTCCAATTGTTCTCAATTTTTCTATCAATATTTCTCTATCTATAGTTTCAAACGCTCTCTTTAAATCAATAAACACAGCTACACTAATGTAACCATCATCAGTATCTTTATTCCACTCATTTATCACCCAATTTATTGGTGTTTCACAAGAATGCCCCTTTCTAAATCCTGATTGTTCTTCAAATATTAAATTGTTTGCTTCTAAAAAAATACTTATTTGATCAGCTACTGTTTTTCCATGATTTTTTGATATATGTTGAGCATGTTTACAGGTCTATAATCTATTGGTGTATACGTTAGTTATTAATACTGCTATTAATTTCTTGTACATTATTTACGAAAAATTCATTTAATACATTGACAATTTCACTTTCATTTTTTAATTTTCTATTACCTACTATTAGCTTCTGTGGCAGTGTATAGTCTGTCTCCAAAACATATTTTTTTAAAACATTCCACATTTCTTCCTGGTTTCCTGCTGTGTCCAAAATCATTCCTGTGTTTCCTTCTATGTATTTATTTTTTGTCACTTTACATTCATATTTATAATTATTCCTGCAAGACTTATATTCATTCCATATTACCGAATCATTGAATATTACAGCTCTATTGTACAAATAAACTTTCCTTTGATTTGGAAGTATACCATTTATTAGAATTCTCTTTAATTACTATCGTTTTTCTCATAATACTCAATGTCTAATCCAAGTCTGGCTTAAATTTTAATGCACAATCATTGACGTCATTTATTTCCATAGTAGCTAAGAAACTTTTTCTATTTAACAACATAGTCAAAACCAACTTATTATAATTGAAAAAATTAATTGTTTTTTCATTTTGATTATCCCTTAACTCCAACATAATCGTTTCATGATCAGATATAATAAATTTATGTTCAATTTTCACCCTAACATTTGCAATATGATCCGACAACACATAATCAATAAGTAATTTAGATTGCTGTGTTACTCTAGTAGGTCCTTCCACTAATTGTTTAAAACTGTGATCACATATAAATTCTTTAATTTTTTTTCTTCTGCATCACTATTCAACAAATTAACATTAAAGTCTCCAGTCATTATTGTGTTACATGCACCGCTAACATAAGTATCATTCCAACCTTCCAGTATTTCTATAAATCTATTTACAGAGCATTTTCTACTCCTATAAACACATATTAGAAACCAGTTAACCCTATTTATACATATATTTACACCCAATATCCAGACATTTTCACAATACAGACTGCATACGAGCTCACTTTTCAAATTCTTCTTTACGTATATTAGTACTCCTCCAGTGTGTCTAGAATATGAATCACATCTGTATACATTATAATTATTCAATATTATTTCACTTTGTTCAATCTCTGTTGTTATATGAGTCTCACTTGACATCCCAAACTTAATTTATTTATAATCATTAAATTTTCAAATTCATTATAATTTGTAGTTAATCCCTGAATATTCAAATATACTTCCTTAACATAATTATTATCTTTAAAATATCCTTCCTTAACATAATTATTATTATCTATAAAAAAATCCTTCTTCGAGCAACTTTTATTCTTCTCTTATAAACTTCACATTCTCTCTCATTGCAATTATGATATTCATTTAGACCCAATATTATTGTGCTATCACGGGTAAGTTTGTCAACACGGCAAATTGCTGAAAGATTTTGTTGCTCTAAAGGCATAGTGGGTTATATTTAAAAAAAATATCGGATCGGATAGCGGATTTTGATAGGACTAAAGGATTAGGACTACCTTATAAGACAACGTAGGTGGAGAGCCACTTCATAAAAATTTACAGTTTGAGAAATTGTTTCAAAATATCAGATTATCGAGCAAGCGGAACCACATTTCATTCAGGTTGGTACGATACAGAATATTGAATGAAGGATTAAATGCAAATCGACCCAGTAAAGAAGCCCGAGTTGAAGCCATTACATAGGCACAAAAGGCTTACATGGGTAAAAGAACACTTTTTTTGGATAGAAGATATGTGGGAGCAGATAATATTTTCAAACGAAAACCAATTCAAAGGGTACGACAGTGATGGCAGACTGTTGATTCGACGAAGAGTAGGAGAACGATTAAGCAATTAATGTATGCAAAAGTTACCACCAAAATCTGAATGTGTAATGGCATGGGAATATTTCTCCGATCCAGAAAAAGGAAGATTATGCTTTGTATCCTCAAAAATGAATGCGAATGTTTATATAAACATTTTGGAAAATGAATTGGAGCCTTCTGTTCGTATGTTCTTTGGATACCTATAAACTATTAGAAAAAAAGTAGTATGGAATGAATTAATTTTGTGCATTATTGTGGTTGTTGAGTTGAATTAGAATTAATATTTATATAAAATAATGTATGTAGTTTTGGGCTAATTTTAAGAGAGTAGTATTGATTTCTTAAATAATTCTGTAGATTTTTGTTATTGAATGCTACATTGCTTATTTTCCTTAGCTTATTTTCCTATGCAGTTTTGAAACAATTAAAAATGTAAAAATTTAAAACATTTTTTTTTTTCATTTTTTTATAAATAATTTAAATAGATAATTAGTTGTGGTCTTATTGAAAGCTTAATGAAAAAATCATTTTCTGCTAGAAGTTAAAACTATTAATTGTTACAGAGGGTAAACCATGCCTGCTATACTAATCACAACAATAAAACGATGTAGCAAATTGGCATTTTTAAATTAAATCTAATAATTCCTATACGTGGTATTTTCCAACATTGTTATGGAAAATTCCTATCCACACTTTTTTGATATTGTTTTTTTAAAGTCAGAGCTTAAATTAAATTTCTGATGAAAATTTACTAAATATTAAATTTTTTAATTGAAACAGAATTAAACAGTTATTTTAACGAATATTCCAAACTTTGTAAATTGATAATAACACTTTCTATAACAACTAGTTCAGTTGAGCGATCGTTTTTCTGCCTAAACAGAATTAAAATTACTTTACCAAATAGATGAAGACATTTAATTGTCGAATTTAGCAAAACTTTAAATAGAAAAAGAAAGCCAAAGCAAACCTATGTTTCCTTTTGTAATGCTTCCCCAGTTGAAAATCGATGATTAGTCATTTATTGTTATCTAAAGGATATTGTTATGATATAATTGTAATTTTTTCGGTATCCTGAAAATTGTTATTTTAGTCAAAGTAATAAAATAATATGAAATTTCCACGAGGACAATTTTTTCATAATTTTCTTTTATGTAATGAGATAACCCAGCACTTTTGACTTAACTTATTGCTTAAAACTAATAATTTATTAATACTTAAATTCAATTAATGTAAAATCCATTCGAATATACTATTCTTCATTCTACAATACTTATGGTATAAATATAATGACGTACAATGAAATAAAAATATATGTATACGTATATTATTTAACAAATAAGCTTACACAAAATGACATTTTAATTTGTGTCTTTTTGATTTTATAATTTTAACAATTGGTTTTTTTTTTTGTATGTTATTTATTATATTTGTAATAATATGATGTTTTTGTTTTTGTAAATTTTTTATTAATTGAATATAAATTTACTATTATTATTATGTCATGCCAACTAAATGTCTTGTCTTGAATTCTGTTATAATATTTCTGTGATCTTTGAAATTTTATATGTGAAGACAACCTTCTCGTTCTCTCATATATGTTTATTTCGACAGGTTTTTCTGTTGTATGAATAGCTATTCTTTGGTTTAGTGATAAAATACTAGATCTATACAGCTTTGTAAAATACTCAAAGTGGGGTAACGAGTAGGTTTATTCGAAAAAGTTTTCGGTTGTATCTAAATGAGCTTAACTGTGTCGGTGCGGATGACTGGAAGTCACTACTACCTACCTACCTTATTATTAATGAGCTTTTTTTTATTAGGCTCGTTTAGATGACGTATTTTTTATTAACACATTACAGTGTTTGATTTATAAGCCAAATTGTGATGAAGAGTGTTGTAGATAGAGCCAATATGTGACGAGGTGTGTTGCATATAGCAATAAACAGCAGAATATCATCAACATAATTATTGGCAATTTCGAGAAAATTACGAAGGTTTTATCTTGCTTTTTCCCGGCTATTAACTTGAGAACTTTAATGCATTGGTATAGGACTAAGGGAAAATTAATGAAAGAAAAACGTTAGTACGATAATAAATCTTTAAACATATCAAACAATATTGTTTTGAATCTTTAAATTTTACATATTGGTAGGTTAATTGATATAAGGAACAGATTAATTAGAAACATGTCTGTCATGGCAGAAAATTTCATCTCAATTAAATTCGTTTAGAAGTTTTGAACCACCTACGAAATTTTCATAGTACGAAGATATGCGGCTTCTATAAAGACTTGCAGCCTTTTTTTTCTTTAACATGATTGCCACATTTTCTGTGAGCTCTAGGTGAAACATTATCTATACTTGTAAAAACGAAAGTTATGTAGGTACTGTATGAAAAATAAATAAACAAAGATGTATTGTTCTGAAAAAGTATTTTTGAATTTTAGTAATCAGTATAAAATTTTTACATGGCTATGAGAAATGGCTATGTTAATTAGCCACAAAAATGTGTTGTATACAAATCGATAGACACAGTTATCGATGAAAATTCAGTTCCTCCTCCTCATCAATTGGAGTTAAAAGTAGTAGTTTCAATATTGCTTGTACGAAACTTGAGCAGCCAAAACTATGGCGGTACTAGATTAAGAATAAGAACTTTGCATCCTCATTTCATTTAAGCACAAATTCCAATTGGCGAACATATCTTTATTTCAAGAATACCGCAATAGCAAGGAACGTATTTGCTTATACTTCATCAGAAAAGACCAAAATATTGTTTACAAAGAAATATCTAATTTTAATATAAGCGTAGTGTAACTTGTAGTATTGTTGATTTTGTTATCGTAGGGAAAAAAATATATTGGAATATCTTTGATAAACCAAGTTTTTTCAGTTAGTAGTAAATTCGTTATATTTTGTGATCTTAAATTCGTCTTATTTTGTGGTTGTAAATTTGCTAGTAAGTAATAAAATAAAAATAACTATACATTTATTACACTGAATTTATTACATTATTTCAGAGGTTTCGGTTACACCATCTGCAGAAGACTGAATTCCTTAAAGTTTTCATTAGATGTAGTGTTCTATTGTGATGGTGTAACAGTCAAAAGCGATTAAGATATTTAATAAATTTAGTGAAGCAAATCTAATAAATTATTTTCAAGGAATGGCTTTGCCTTTTGTCGTTACTAGTAGATGTGGAGGCTTTCCTACGTACGGTAAAGAGAGAGAGTGAGATTGCTTTAAGTCTATCAAATTGATTCAATTACTAATGGATGTCAAAATTGAATCAATACTGATAAATTAAGAAGGAAAGTGTCACAGAAGATAGTTTTATGAATGGCATTATTTCAATACATCGATTTGGGCGACAGTTGGGAGAAATAAAACAGTTTTATTTGTTGAAAAATTACCCAATCACTTAATAATGCTCATATGTGTAGACTGCTGCAATAGCATAATTCAGTTATCATATTTCAAATTTCTTCAATTTTCTTGGAACTGAAACTGTGTACTCTGAAAATAATATTACTTTATGAAACTGTATCATAAAATTAAATTCCATTGTTGAAAAATTGAAATTTATTTTTTTACTTATTTCAATTTGAGATTTCCGGTAAAAAGTCTACATAAATACAATAAATTTTTGTTTTTGTGATTGTGGTGGCACTGACAAGTTTTGTATATTTCTATGTCAAAAAAATTGAGTGCGATTTAAAACAATTAATGCAAATTAATGTGAAATTTTTTTTTAATTAAAATTTTTTAAACTGAAATATTCATATTTTTTTTTTTGGTTTAACAAACATTTTTTCATAGTTCGAAAAAAGACAGAATATCAAAACAAAATTAATATGAATGAAAGAGAGAAAATTATAATTGAACTGTTCATAAATATTGTGAATGTGGGAGGGGTGGGGGTAAAAGAATAAAATTAACAAATTATGAGGAAAAAAAAAAATTAATTCACAACTGTCACCTGTTTTCAAATAAATTTGGAATTTCGTTGAAAATTAAATAATAAATAAGATGGACAAAGTACAATACAATACTTTTTTTTTCCAGAATTCTTTAATAAAAAATTATTATTTTATTTTTTTTTTTATTTTTGTTTATTTGAATGAAAAATTAAATTTAAGCAAAGCGTATAAAGTTGTCAACTGTTGTGACACAACATAATGTGTGTGTGTTTTTTTTTTTTTGATGTCGTATACTACAAGAGTGTATTTTAATTTATTTATTTTATTTATTTATTCGATGGTGAATAATTTGTATAAAGAACGTATGATGAAATCAATAAATGAAAGAATAAATATGTTGGCATTGAGGTTTACTATTTCACAATCATTGTTTTATTTAAAAAAAAAAAAAGCAAAAAAAAAAGTGTAAATTTGACATGAAATCAGAGTAAAAATATTACATAAATTAATTGAATTGTTTGTGAAATAAAAAACAAATAAATTAAAATAAGTATTCTTCGTGAATTTTATTTTGCATTTTTGTATTTATGACGAATTAAAAATTTAATTATATCATTATTTTAATCATCTTTAATGATTTGTATCAATTTAATGGAATTTATACGAAAGTTGAGAGAGTAGTCGAAATAGCGAATTGCATTTGACGAAAATAAATTTCGCATAATGTCTTTCATACTGTTATAATTTGGGCTGAATGGCATCATGAGCAATGTTTAAATTGATTGATGACGACGATCTAACAACCATCTACACAAAGAATCTGTTCAAATCTATGTTATTTGAATATATATAGAAGGATGGCTAAAATCAAAATTTATTACGACGCTTAGAAATCAAATGCAAAAATGAAATAACGATCATCGACTTATAAAGCTTTTCAATTTCAATTTTATTCAATTTAATTTGCACATTTACATTTGAGTTTTATTACATTTATATACAGAGCTCAGATGTACTTACATCTACACAACTGAAATATTACATTATGGTTTTTTTCACATTTTTGTTTAATTCACTAATATTTACGAGTTCATAAGGAGACTTTAAAAAACCTTATATTTGATTACTTATAAGCTTAATGAGCAACAGGATTAAAGATATTTTTAAAAATTATTCACTTCCGAATTTATAAGAAGTGTGAAAGTACAATTTATTAGTAATACATAATTCGGTTTTAGAGCAATCTTTGGTACTCGAAAAGTTCTTTTTGGCCTCCAAAAACTTTTGAGATATTCATAAGGATATTTTTCTCTATTTCATAGATTAGGAAAAAGCTTTCGATAGCGTTCAACATATTAAACTTATTGGGGACTTGAGTAAGATGAATATAGAACCCCAGTGTATCAAAAACTTATATTGAAACTAAAAAACCTTTGTAGTTTCAGAAGAATTGTCCAAAAAAGATACTGAAATTAGAACAGGAGTACGACAAGGTTCCGCATTGTCAGCTTTACTATTTAGTCTGCACAGAAAAAAAAGATTAGTCTTTTCATAGAATCATTTAAAGATAGACATTGATTTTTAGCCATCTAATACAATTAGTTGTTTCATTTAATCTTAATTTAATGATTTCATCGCAAAAATTTTCTTTTGATTTCATTAAAACATTAAATGAAACAAATATTATATTAGTTATTTTCAAAAGAAAGAAAGCTATATTTTCATAAAAAGATTAGTTAAATTCATATAAAAATTTTCATTGGTTTCATTTAAACATTGAATGAATCAGGTAATATATTAGTTGTCGCTAAGGGAGAAGAATAGTCTTTTTATATAAAGTTTAGTCAAATTCATCTAGAAATTTTCATTGGTTTCATTGGTTTCATTTTTTTATATAATATTTTATTTCATTTCAAATAACTTTTTACATTTACTCCTTTTTAATTTGAGTATTTTTAATATTCTTTTCATAAATTAATTAACATAAATACAAAATAATATTAACAACTTCATTTCATAAATTAATTTAAAAATACAATTTTTATAGAAAGAAGACATTCAGTTTATTAGTAACTGCACTTTAAAGTTTTCATATGCGCTACAACTGATATTATTTTGTCAATAGTACCCCAATTTCTTAGCAATGATTCAACATTGCCATTTTCTTCTACAAAATAAAATAGTATATGTATCTTCATTATTATTCGTCTTTTAATTCTTTTTACAGATTTATTAATAAGGTTTATTTTTCTTTATTTTAAATTTTCACATCCATCTTTAATTGACAATCAAATTGAACTGAACTACTTTGGTTTTTTTCATTTCAAATCAAAACTATTTCAATTAAACAAATATTTTGTTTAAAGATTAGTAAAAACAATAAATGTTATTTGTTTGATTTCACTATTCTTTTAGATAAATTTTAAATAAAATTCATTGAAATCAAACAATGTTTCGATAAATCAATAAATCGTCCGGTAATTATGAATTCATTAAATGTTTTAATGTTTTAACTAATTAAATAATTTGAAATTAACTAATTATTGAATGATTTCTCTTTATATCGCTTCATTTTAAATCATCTAATTTACATTAGTAAAATCATTTAATTATATTTTTTTTATTTATTTAAAGATTAGTTAAAACATTAAATATATTAAATAAAATCATATAAATCAATTTCATCTAATTTAAATTAAATGATTTTTCTAATCAATTTTGTTCTGTGTACTCTGAGGTTTTAAGTATAATAGGGTAGAGACCGTGAGTTGTTATTTACAATAAAACGGATCATATGATACGAAATGACAAATATCATATTCTACAACTGATTATGAAAGCTAAAATTAAAGGCAGGAGGCGTGTTGACAGAAAACAAAAGTCATGGCTTCGAAATATCGAACAGGCTTCCGTGCTTCAGGAATATGATCACAGACATCCAGTAGTGGAGATGCTTAAGAAGAAGAAGGAATTAATTATGTATATTATTTTATTATATTATCTGCTTTATTTGGCAGGAACTGTTTCAACTAACTAGAGGTTGCTTCTAAATGTAAACTATAGATACCTTAGTCATCATCAGATACCTTTATCAAAGTATAATATGCCAAATTTTTTGAAAATATCCCCAATTTATTTAGTTAATTTTTATTATATAGGTCGGTCGTCACCACTTTATATGACGTCATCACATTATATGACGTCATAACTTCATGTGACGTCATTAAAGCATGTTACATCATCATTTGATGTAAAATCATTATTTCATGTGACGTCAGTACTTCATATGACGTTATCACATCATTAGACGTCGTCACTGCATTTGACGTCCGAAATAGATGCGACGTCATCACTGCATGTGACATAATCACTGAATCACTGCATCTGACGTCAATACTGTATCTGCCCAAGCGGAAGAGATTAAACACCAATTGTTAACTGTTTAGTAAGCCAGTGACTTCTTAGTAACAGAGTTTCTTATCCGTTTATTAACCAATACTAAAGTGTTTAGAATCTGGTGATACGGGGTTGTGTACGTTGCAGATTATGGAAACTGTTTAGTAAAAGTAGTGTTCAATAATCATTCTTTCTCTTTTTCACTTTTAAAAATAAGTATTTTTATTAAATTTTTATGCGAGTGGGAGGAAAATATGTTTAATTTTTTATTGTTTTATTAAAAAAATAAAAATATATGATGATGGAAATAAAATATTCTAAAAATTTTTAATACGAACATTTAAGATTGAATTTAATTTCCAGTGCATCCTTTAATACAAAAAATACAAGTAATGATAAGTAGAAATAAAAAAAAATTGATGTGGATTATGAGTCCATGATAA
Source organism: Argyra leucocephala (assembly GCA_963942445.1). NCBI lineage: Eukaryota > Metazoa > Arthropoda > Insecta > Diptera > Dolichopodidae > Argyra > Argyra leucocephala. The sequence continues at coordinate 66,342,726 of OZ012680.1, forward strand.
CGAGATAGTTAATAGTCTAGCAAAAAGCTCTGTAAACCAACCATACGTCACCTTTTATATTATGAAGATGTTAAAAATAAATAAGAAAATATATCAAAGTGTAGAACAAGAATGGATAAAAACGGATGATAGTAACAAACTAAAAAATATTAAGCTAAATACGAGACCTTGGATAAGAATAGGACACACTAATTTAATACATAAGTTTATATTTGAAAAAACAACACCACCAAATTGTTTTTATGGAGCAAACCTTACTATTAGGCATCTGTTCGAAATATGTATCCAATATTCAAGAGATAGGGATTGATATTTAATAACTAATAGTTTAGATATTTTAAAGAGTGATGATGAAACCAATTATAGAAAAATAATAAATTTCCTAAAAGCTATTGAATTATACAAAACAATTTAAAACAAAAAATTAAACAAAATCAATAAAATATGTTAAATGAAAAATATTAAATGCTAAAAAAAAAAATTGAATCAAATAGAAAATATTTAGTTATAATAACTTCATAATATTATAATAAATTATTATTTATAAGAAAATTTGAACTTTTAAATTATTTTATATAGAAACAAAAATTAAAAATGTATCATAGAATAGTAGAATATGTAATTGGAAAATAAAAAAAACAAAAAAAAAATAATTTAAAGACCTGGCCTTAAAAAACCTATATTGTGTTCAAAGGCCACTTAAATAAAGTTATAAAAAAAATTTTGAATTCTAACCCTGATATCATAAACGAACTCCACTTTATCGACTGAAATTTAGTTTACACCGGTACTAAACAATTTATAAACGAAAAACAAAAATGCTTAGCATTTCTTACACATTTTGTAGAGGTAATTTGATCAAAAAGTCCAAAATGTGTGATATCCGACTAGAATATGAAGGAGGCACGGAAAAGAAACGGTTTAGAATTTACAAAATAAGAAAGTTACTTTTAGTGAAAAAAAGGGTAATATTTTAGAAACAGTAGAGTTAAATGTTCCTATAATGATACTATTTTAAGAGTTTCTAATCTGTTTCTTAACGGCTTATTAATTGTCACGGAAAAGGTATAGCAGTTACCAAAACGCTACTAAATTTAGTGTGGATATAGTAACATGTTGCCGCTGGCGTGACGTCAGCACTGTATTCGACGTCATCACTGCATTTGACTTCATCACTTCGTGTGACCTCATTACTTCATGCGACGTCATATATCGAATGAGGTATTAAGTTAGATAATAATCACGTCATCACAGCTGGGCTGCATTAGATACATACTTCTTGCGACGTCATCTATTTATGTGTAAATAACAAGATAGTGCCAACTTCAAATGATGTGATCACTTCAGTTATATTTAATCTCTACAATAATATAAGTTATTTCCTGTTAAAAATTTATGTCGAAAATTATAAAGGGAGTAAACCGAGGTATTCTTTGGTATATTGGACTAAATAAATACATATTGATGGAAACATCTACCAAACCATCAAAAAATTGTATTTTTTTAGTTGTTATAAATGATCAGAAAAATATTTTACAACAAAGAAAATTTTTGACATTGAGTTGTGACACAGGAGTTATTATTAACGCTATGGATCAATATTAACGATGATTGGATGGTAAAGCACAAAACGTTTACATTGTTTTTTACTCCCTGTCATTGTAAATTTGTAGATACGCAGGGCTTAAATTTAATTAATTTTCTGAAATTTAATATTTGTTTTCAAATTATTTTTGTCTTTATCTATATCTTCTGTTTTAATCATTTTGATAATCCTTTTTAATTTTCTTCTAAATACAGGAACTGACCTATTGAACGAAATTAAGTGGAAAATATTTTCTCACCTGTAAGTAACTTTAAGTACATTGTATTTCTGTTCTTACAAATTTTGTTTTCTAAATTTCACCTTTGCATACCTACGAGTACATTATGTAAATCTTGTTAAACATATTCTGAGAAAACATGCTAAACTTTCTATATTGTGGAATGTATACAATTATACAAATATTTTATATGTATGTAGATATACATCTGAAAACTAAAAACTTTTTAACCATATTTTACTTTTACGTATCACTACAACTTTCTACAATAGCAGTTATAGCAGTTATAGTGACACGTAAAATGAATACATAAAAAATTTTGTTTTCTATTTTACTAAAGGGGTTACTTTAGTGTAAAGTAGAGGAGTAAAATTCTGTAAACAAAATAATTTTCAAATGCAGACCCGAAAATAAAAGACGTCAGGGCGAACCAAATTTTCATTGGAGAGGCGAAATATCGACAGTCATGAAACAATTTTATATCTACAAATTAGAGGACGTTAATAAGTCAAGCCAGTGACCTACATGGTCTGTTGGCCACCTAAGTAAATAAGTAAGTATATAGAGTATAGTAAAAAATGTTATATAGAAATCCTGATACTTTTCAAAGCAATTAACATGTAATCCGAACGATTAAATTTTAAAAAGATCTATGAGGTGTGTATAACATGTACGACACAATACTTTTATTTCAATATTTGGTGTATTTTCACTCGATGACATGTGAAACGATTTACAACAAATGCGAAATGTTGTGACAGAGACTAAATTTTCTTCCATTTACAAATTAAAACATGCAGCTTCCAAGCAATTTACTATCAAATTAGCAAGTAAATTTTAAATTATAACACCTGATAATAAACATATTTGCCAACATCATTTCATTAATTAAAACAAATAGGTTTTCCACGAATAAACGTTTTCTTTGAGTTTTTACCAAAATATGGTATTATTTAAACATAAATTCAAACACTTTATGTGTAAGAACATTAAAGTGCATGGAAACGGTTACTTACTCTGTCTACCTGTGAACAAATTTATTATTGTTATTCAAATGGGTATTATATGTTATTCAAATATACACAACGGCTATCAAAAATGCCTTCTTTCTGATTTGATTTATGTGTAAAAGGTTTTTTTTTTTATGATGTATCGCCATTCAGCTTGCACTATACTTAGTGATTTAATTTATATAAAAACATTTTTAAAGCTGATTGGTTGAGATTTATCTGAGTAAAGATTAATTTTCAGTATTAGTGTTTAAAATTCAAATACGTTTTTACAGTTTGGGGTTGTTGTGTAAAATTAATATTTTTTTTTCTTGTTTCTGGTTCTGTTCTGGATCTATGTCTTCTATATAAAAAATATTCACTGATATAAAAAATAATGTCGGTTCTACTGGTATTGGTAAACAAATGGTATGACAAAAGAAATCTATGAAATTTATTATTATATGATATAAAATATATTATATATGTGCTGATTGGTGAGTGAACTTACCATCCATTTTTCAGCTTTTGTAGCTCGACAATGATGCGTTTGAATTGAAATTAAATTACTGTAATTTTAGTATGTCCTATTGTGTACTTAAATCATGTATATGTATCATTTTTTAATTATTTTGTCTGTAATCAGCAGAAATAATCTAATACCGATTGTGTAAAATCTTTCCACAAATTTTGTTTCTTGGTAGGATAATTTCTATTGTAATATAATATTACTAATATTCAAAAACAGATTTGGCTCTTTTGTTTGTTTCAGAAACAATTATTATGAAACTGATTTCTGAATTTAAAAACTTGCGAAATACTTCAATTGGGAAAGAATTTTTGTCAATTGGACCACCACCGTCAAATGTTATGAGCACGAATTTTACCGGTAGATGGATCGATTTTTGACCATTTTGTAAGATCTTTTCCATAAAAATACAAATCATGTTGTAACATTGGCAATTCACTTCCATCAACAACAGGTGGTGTTTCTGCGGAAATTGTTGCTTGTTCCAAATGTTGTGGTTAAGGACGTAGTGTCCTGGTTGAACAACTCTACCCACTTGAACAACAACATTATTAACTTCATCTTGTTCATCTTCTTCATCATCTTCATCATTATTTGGAATACTAGAATTAGTTTCAATTAGCATTTCTTCTTCTGCATCTGTTGCTTCACCAGGTTCATAATCATCATCGATATCTAGATCATTGTCGTCTTCACATGGTACTTCCTCAGCTTCATCTTCGTGCAATCGATCTAATTCGTTTGCATTTGCAATAGCATTTGCAATACGTTCTAAAAAATCTTGTTGACCCATTGCACCACTTTGTCTAAGATTGTTAACCATATCTATTTCATAGGCGAAAATATTTGGATCTGGTACATCAATTTCTATACATCAATTCAAAATAATTGAAAACAACACTCAAAATTATATTTAATACAGTTCGAAATACTGTAAAATTGCAAAAACTATATTTTTCGAGCTGAATTAAATTGAAAAAAATTAGACAATTTTTATCTACGATGACAGAAAGCTTGCTAACTAACTGGTCAGCATTCATTTGAAATTGTTAAATGTCAATAAAATATAAAAAAGACAAAAAAAAAATCAAAAAATCATTAATTTTGTATGAAATTGTATGAAATTATACCACGGTCTGGCTAGACATTATTGTTTTTTTTACATGCTATGTATAAAATACACTTTTTTGTTTTACTGCGCGTAGAGTTGTTCAGTTTAGGATTTCTTGAAATATAAGCTCGACACAATAAAAATTAAATACATAAAATTAATTTCAAAATTCGATATGGTCTGGCCATAACTGAGCTCTCACACAAGAGTTAAATTGTTATTGCTACGATTTCAAAATCAATATTTTTAGAGTCCAGTGAAAATCACAACCCATTTGCAGGGATCTTTATTTTGATTTATATACTTTAAAAATAGTCCAAGCTTTGAAATAAGTGCATAATATAATGACATATCTATTATATTGTGAATGGTACATTCAATTTAAGTATCAGTAAGTAAGCTTCGCAGGTGATGGGTTAATTTGAAATATTAAAATTATTAATAGAATTTTGACCAGTCTAATTATCTTGTAACATTTTTTTATATAGGTATTCATTTTGCGTATTGCTATAACTGCAACCTAAATTTAAAGTATACGTACTTGACTGGATATTAAAGCAAATAATATTATACGTTGTATTTTTATGTTAGTGTGTAGAAATATGTGTATATGAGTTCAAAAGTACATTTTTTTTCAAATGATTTAAAGAATTTTTAAACAAATCTATTTAAAAAGAAAATTTGAATTGAAATTTAATTTAAAACGGAAATCCTTTAAAAATCTAAAATAAGATGAGAGATGGTAAAAAATGCTTTGTGAATTTTTCTTTTCTTGAAATTCAATTTAAAGTAAACCATTTACAATGGATCCAAAAAATAATTTTGAAACTTTGTGGTAAAAATATAGGAAGAACGAATTATATTTTGTAAATTAATAGACTGTGAAGTAGACAAGAATAATATTATCATTATTCAATTTATTCGGACTGTGTATTTATCGATAATTTTTTGTAAAATTTTGAAAATTTATGGATAATTTTTAAAACTGAAATTCGATTGAAATAAAAATGGACCCAGATTTAATTCTAGATTGAAATGCTTACATATTAAACTGCTACAAAGTCTCTAGCTAGTCTCAACATGATTTTTAAGCGTTTTCTTATTTTTATGGGTACTCGTTAATTTGTATGTTTATTGATTTTAGTATTGCGTTTTATATTAAATATAATCTTAACAAGCTTTAGATTATATTTAACAGCATTGAATGGTTTAGCTAAACAAAAAGTCCGTCTTAATCTTCTGTGTTGACTTTCTGGTTGTCTGAGCAGTTTTTCTACCCGTTTATTTGGATGGTTTCCTAACCGGGTCCAATATCATTTGGTTGTAGCAGTTTCTTCCCCTTCTCACAGATCTCACTTGCAAATCATTTCTTATGACAGAGTTTTGAATATACCAAGGCGTGTTGACGATTACTCTAAATAATTTTGCTTGAAAACGCTCAATAATTTCAATGTATGAATAGCTTGTTGTGCCTCACAGCTCGATACCGTAAGTCCATATTGGATTCAGTATATGTATACCTTAATTTATAGAGAGAGTTGGGAGATTCTGCCAATTAGCCATTATAAGTACTTACATGCGGCTTTAATTGTTAAATGCCAAGCTATTGGTCTAGGTTCTGTATTTTCTAAATGGATTGAAGGCTCCTTTCGAATCGATCGATTCGCGTCTTAGTCGACGGTTTCACGTCTGATAAAATTCACATGAATGCCGGTGTTCTGCAAGGATCAGTTGTTTCCCCCACTCTCTTTTTAATTTTCGTTCAATCCAATTCACAGCTTTGCAGATGACAGCACTCTGGTAGCATCCTTTGATTTCCTCCGTAGAATCAATGCTTCAAACGTCGAAGTTAGCAATAGAAGGCAAATCATGGTGAATATGATTAACCATGATTTGACCAAAATTGCTGACTGGAGCAAAAAAAAAACAGAGTTGAGTTCAACTCAACAAAAACGCAAAGCGGTCTAATCTCACGCAAACTTCTAAGATTTAAACCCAATCTTTCAATTCAAGGTGTTGCTTTGCAAAACTTGAATAGTCTAAACATCTTAGGTATGCACGTAAATAAAAAAATCACTTGGAATGACCATATTTTTGATATTGCGAAAGGAGCTGCCAAGTGTTTAGGCTATTTAAGTAAATTGTAAAGCTCTCTTCTCATCTTTGGAACTCCTTAGTATCTATAAAGCATTTATACGACCCAAGATGGAATACAATTCTCACATTTGGGCTGGCGCTCTCATTTCAACCTTAGGCTACCTTGACCGCGTGCAAAATGGCGCCATTCGTCTCATAGGCGACCCAAATGTAACTTTATCCCTAACTTCTCTTGCACATCGTCGTACAGTAGGGGCACTTTCTCTGTTTTATAGATATCTCGTAGGTGTGAACATTTGCTCAGTAGAAATCAAATCACTCCTTCCTCCTTTAAAACAGTCCCAACGTGAAACAAGAGGAGCGGCAAATGCCCACCCCTACACAGTGAAAATCCCAGGATGGAAAAAAATGGTTATGGGAATTCATTTATAGTCCGAGTGTCGCTAATGTGGAATCACATCCCTCTCGACGTGTTTCCACAATCAAACAATAACAGAACCGGTTGTTACAATCTCCAGAGGTTCAAGTCAAACATTAACCGTTTTTTGGTCACACTACCTGTTAATTTGTACCACACTTTCTTTCTTCCTCTTCCTTCTCTATCCCAGCCAAGCGGTACGTAAATATCAAAGGTCCTATCATAGCGCGAGGCTGTTTATAAAAAAAAAAAGTTGGAAATTTTATACGTAATTGTTAACTTTTGGCTGAAATATGCTTCCTCCAGGTTAATTTTTGACCGAATCCGTCATTAATTACGTATGTTTATTAATTTTACCTGAATGACAGATTTCTTTAAACAGACTTTGTTTGAAAAAAGGCTTGGCAAAATCAAATAGAAGTAGAATAACATCGATTTTCTTAAATATCTCACAATAAATATTATTAGTAATTTCTAGGAGTGTGAAGTAGTATTTACGTTTTACGGAAACCCGATGAAAACTCATATAGTAGATTGTTCATAGGTAGTTATTAATTTGTGCATAGAGTAACCGTTCAAATTAATTTGAAATACTTTTTTGTTTTTTTTTTATATAATTCCAAGTCTATGGGATAAACACCCTAACTGCTTTTACACAGAGATTGGAATACACAATTACATACAATATTGAGGATTTTTTTTATGGTATATTCAGATCTACTAATTTTAAATGTGGAAAACTATATATCTATTGTTAGAGTACTTCGCCTTCATAATAGCATAGTTCCATTTTATGTTTAGTGATAACCAAAACTCTCAACAAATTTTTATCATTTATTTTATCCCAATGACAAAGGGTACTGGACCAGGTCGAAAATCTAGAAAGCATTTTTTTTGTTGCCTTCTTCGGGAATCGAACCTGGGACCTTTCAGTTGAAAGACTAGCGCTCTACCTACTGCGCCACCCAGCAATATGTGCCAATTGGTTTGACATCGTCAATTGCTGGATTTTTTTTTTTTTTTGAGGAACAGGAATAACTTTAGCACATTCCCATCCAAGCATTAGCATTAGCAGTTAGTACAAAATTAAATATTTATATTGTGTTAAAAAAGGTAATACAATGGAAATAATTGATTTGATAAATCGTAATGCGATCAAGTCAAATCCAATAGCATTAGATTTAGGCATCGGTTATAGCGATCATTGAAATGAATACGAAAAAATTTTTTGTTTTCCATTTTACAACCGCTGTAGACACAAAATTTTAGTAAAAAGTTGCAGAAATGCTAATTAATGTTTTAACAAACAAATTTGGTTCAAAATTTTAACATTTTAAGTTAAAATTTTAATAAAAAAGTTATTTATCATTTTTATTTCATCAGAATTACCCTACGGTAAATTTTTATTAATTCTTTAAATTGAGGCATTTTCTTCTTGTTCAGAGATACATCTTTTATTTTATTATTTTGTTGTTGTTTTTATATAGTAAGTGCTTGAAGTGCTCGAAAATCCTTAGACATTTGATTAAATCAATATCACAATGTCTAATAAAATTTGGAAGGATATTGAAATTACATGAAAAATAAAAAACTTTATTTATTTTTTTACCTGTGAAATAATTTTTGTTTTTTTTTTCTTGTATTACAGATCACTGCATCAAAGTATAAAATATAGGTAAAGTTTTAAAATATCGAATTTGTGTTGAAATTTTTAAAAATTTTCATTTTTCCATTCAATTAACATTGAATAAAATTTATTTGTTTTTCCTTTCGTTTTTCTTTTTATCGAAATAGTTTGGTATTTCAATTTTCCAGATTTTAGAAAGTCTGTTTTATGTTTGTTCAATCACAAAAAAAAAGTGTTACCGTTATTATTTTATAAATAAATTTTTAATGTTACTGTTTTTAATACATAAGATTCATTTTGGGTGGGAAACGTTAATCATTAACACTTTCTTTCTTACTTTTTTGTGGGTATCTTTATTAGGATCAGAAAATTTGGTAAATAATATTTACTAAATTTATTGCTCCTGGATCTGTGTTGCACAGACCTGTTGAAATGAGATAAATATTTTGGACATGAATATCGCCAAGTTCATGGTAAATTGAAGTTGTAGTTGAGTTGTATGGTAATGGTCGCAATTGACTTTTAATAAAACACCATTACTGTATTTTTAAATTTTCTATTTTGGCATGTGGTTAAATTGTGAAGCAAAAAGTAAATATATTGTGAATGAATTGATAATATTAATGAATTCTCAAAGCGTTAGTTTTGCTAACTGACGAAGTCCAGAGATATTGAGTCTCGAAATAACTATACTTATTTATTATTTCATTATTTTTTATTTCATATTTTTCGCTTAACAATAAAAATAAATTACATTAAATTTAAAAATTACATACTTAAGAGAAAAATATAGGGACACTCTTTATTTAATTAAACAAATAGGATCGAGTCACCTTGTTTTTTTTTAAAGTTAATTTTGCTTACAAATAAAATACGTTCTATTATGTGGGGTAATCACATAATAGAAGGTTATTTGTGTACGCTGCGTGTCTTATAAGTGAATTGGATTGGATTGTTACTGCTCTATTGTAATATTTTCTTGTTATAGATATTCTAAAATTGTCGAATCTTATAATATTGACTTCGTTATAAATTCTTTTATTCGAGATATAGTGTTTATAATCCGTTTCTCTTTTCCAGGATTTGTTGATACATTTCCTTTCGATTTGTTTAGGCATTTCCTTTCGAATTTTCGAACTTCTTCCATTATTGATGCACTGATATTGAACCAAGTTGTTCATCCATAAGCTATTATGGGTCTGATTAATGATTGATATGAAATAATTTTTACTTTGGGATGTAGGTGTTTTGAATAGAATAAGTTTTTAGCAATACAAAATGCTTTCCTTGCTTTTTCCATTTGGCATCTTATGTGTAGTGTGAAGTTAAGGTTCTACACTTAAGGTTGAACACTATACCTAGATACCTCTAATCTGAAATTGTTTTTAATTTCTCTGAACTGTTGTGTGACAATTGACGAGGTTTCTTCGGAAAATAATGAGTTCTCATTTACTATAATTTATTTTTAGTTTCAAAGAATAGATATAATTTTTTGTGACGTTGAACTTTTCCTGAAGTTCTCTTTCGATGTTTGGTAATTTCCTTCCTCCAACATAAACTGTTAAATCATCAGCAAAGGCAAGAGCATATTTTTTACAGTTCGAGGGTTGCATCTTATTTAGGTATTTTATTATATTATTTAGGTAAGTCGTTTATGAATATAACAAACAAAATAGGTGAACATACCGTTTCTTGTTGCAATCCAATATTAATTTGAAATAACTGCTCCGGTTTATATCCATTCGATTCTACATAGATTGTTTTATTATGAATCAAACTACTAATTAATTTAACCAAATGGTCCGAAAAATTTAGTTTTAAGAGTTTGTATATAAGATCCTTGGACCATACTGTAGTGAAAGCATCGCTTAGACCTATAAATAATCTCCTAATGCAGTTGTTACTATTGATGTTCCAGCAGATATCTGACATGAATTTATTTGTAGCATGGGTTGTAGAATGGCTTGTTCTAAAACCGAATTGGTTTTCTTCTAGGATATTATGTTTGTTAAGAATTTTCATGGTAGCTGATTTTATTACTTGTTCAAAAATTTTACATTACATTAAGGCATTAAGGCAGTAGACTTATAGGTCTGTATCAATTTGGGTTAGTTGGATCTTTCCCGGGTTTTCTTATAGCTATAGCTACTACTCTGACCTTATTCCAACTATCTGGAAAGTATTTACATATATAATACTTATTTTCACAACAGCGATAGTAATGCAATAATCGTATTTAAATTTGTACCTCACTAGTCTAAAGATGCCCTTAGTATTGCTGGTAGCCACAACTACTTACCTAATATAACGGTAAGTCTGATAGCAATCCTAACTATTTTTTTATTTTTATTCATTTATCTTAATTTTCGGATTGATTTCTTTCCATAATTTTATTTAAGAAAAAAAAACTTGTAGATTCTAATTTTCTTATTTTTGAAAATTTCATGTTGCATTGGTTTGATTTGAACTTACATGATTCCCTTGTATATATTTTTACGTATATAATATGTATGTGCATCAAATGAAGATTGCAAAAAAGAGTAGGAAAAAAGATTTCAACTTATTTATGATTCGGATGTTGAGAAGAAAATTTCAGTTCATTAAATATTTAAAGAAAATAGAATAGCTGACATGTGATTGAAAATTGAACAAAATGTTCGAAAAAAAAAAAAAAATATAAATGAACAGAAGTAATATTCCTTTTTTGCTTTAAAACGATCTACAATTGTGTATTTTGAAATCAAATATTTAAAAAAAAATGTTCGATACATGTCTAATAAAATTTCTAACTATAGAATGTTTAAAGGTTTGTTGTGTTGGGAAAATATATTTTCGTTTTGTTCATTAAATATTCTGGAAATTTATCAATAAAGCTTCTGTGAAGCAGAGAGTTAAACCTGCAAAAAGGATTTATAAAGTTTAATATTAACTTTGTATTTGAATCAAAAAAAATTATATGAACTTGTACCTAATACGGGTAGGGATTGGAAGCGTGGTTGAAAGAAAAGGGAAAATTTTATAGGAATTTTCACTGATGGTTTGAAAATGAACTGCGGAATAGGTGCAAGGATTTTCTCAGAATATCTCAATTTATAAAAATCTCATCGTCTCCCTAAATACGTTAGTGTCTTTAAAGCAGAGCTGCTTGCAATTAGGGAAGCGCTTAAAACCCTTAATCACATTCATACGACCAAAACAAAAGTCATCATCTTCACGGATAGTCAAGCCGTTATTAAAGCTTTGGTGGCGGACACTATCTGTTCTAAGCTGGTGCAACAATTCCGAAACGAAATTGGAGGCCTAGATAACCGGTTCTCGATCTCTTTACTATGGGTTCCTGATCACAATAACATAGATAAGAATGAAAGGGCCGATTAACTGGCAAGGCAAGGTTCCAGTCTCGACAATGAGTGCATCTATTCATACTTTCTGGCCAGAGCGAATGAAAGGTGGCATAGACTAAATACCTGTGCGACCTCGAGGAAAACATGGCCCTCGTATAATATCAATAAAACCAAACAACTGTTAACCAGGTCCCGTACTGATATATCAAAAGCAGTAGCCATCAGTACGGGTCACTGACCAATAGGAAGCCACGCTGCCGAGCTGGCGGGTATTCCATTCAATTTCACTGTCGTAGTTGCAAGGATGAGAAAGCGAAAACATTTCCTTTGTAGCTGCCCAGCATTAGCTAGAGTCAGACTCTTTAGGTCAGGCTTTCCCCAGCAATATAGATTTTAGCGCGGAAAGCAAATTAGTAGATCTGATCAACCTTCTCATTCACACAGGGTGGCTCTAGTGCTGGGTCCATGGGGAGAGTGAAAATGATAAAATGACCACTTACAACAGCCAACAACAAGAAATGGGTCACTCGGGTCGTGATATCAAAAAAGCACAATTAAGTTCTAATTGGTTTTCCAGAAGTAACTGGCATGGCTACTTCTACCTACCAACCTACCTGTGCCTAATAAACTTTTTGTAGCTACCTAATATTTACTTAAACGATATTTTTTTCGCTACTGAAATTAGTCTTATGAATTAACAACTAGTGTAATAATTTTTTTTAATAGAAAATAATACGCTGCGTAGCGAGGTAGCTTTCATTCAAAGCTTTCATTGCCCTATAATATGAAAACACACTGGGTAGCGCACTAGGTAGAGTGCCTGCCGAAAGGTAACATGTTCGATTCCAGATGAAGCAAAAAAATGTTTTATTGGTTTTTCGATCTAGTTTAGAACCCTTTGTCCATTGGAATATAATAAATGACAAAAAATAATTGAGAGTATATAATAATCTGGTAAGAAATTAAATGAAATTAAACTATTCTATTTAAGAAGGCTTAGTTCCTAACAATAGTAGTAGTTTTCCACATTTAATGAGTAGATAAGCCAGTAATTTGTTAAAAATAAAATACTCGAATTATTGTAGATATTGTAATGTAAAATTGCAGTACTGTACTTAATTAAGCACGAAAAAGTGATGGATTCTACTTAAGTTACTGTCTAGAGTAAAAAAAAAATTATTATTTTTTTTTTTAATTCATTTATTAGTAATTAATACTATTTTCATTGATTTAATAATTATTATTCAGTTTTCATGCCAACTTGGTGGTTTCCATCAAGAACAATAGCGCCTCGATGTTGACGTTTTCGAGTAATCTTACTTGTTGAAAATCGTTTAACTACTTTTAGGGCATTAGATACTCGTCCCCATATTTCAGTATCACATACCAAAACCCCGTTTAGAGCTGTATTATAAATCAGTCATTTATTTTGTATTGATAAACATGAATTTTTTTCAATAATCGGTTTTTGATATTTTAGATTCAATTTCACCTTTTTGATTTTTACAGGAGCTTTTCACTTTTGCCTCAAGTGTCATGCCCAAATATTTGGTTGAAAACTATGTTTATATCGTTGCTTTGCATTCTGTAATATATGGCAGATAATATGTGTGCATAACCGATTTCATTATGAAGCTCACTCTAAAAAGTTTAACTCTTTAATAACGTGGTGGAATATTGCTGCAGTTATAGCGTTAAGAGTCCATTGGACCCCTATTTTAAATTTTCATTAAAAACACTATTGAAATATGTCTCATAAAGTTTTTATTTTATACACAAAAATTAACGCTTATAGTATACATTCAAAAATTTTCAGTCCAAATTCAATATTAAAAAATTTAAAAACAAAAATTTGTAAAAAAAAATATTAAAAAACAAAATCACAAAATTATATAAAATTCTTAAAATACATATTTTAACTTAAATTATTTCAATATTTACAAAGGAACTAATACAAACATATTTTTTTGGGGGTTATTAAATTCGTTCGTTTTTTTTCTCTTCTCGATCCAAAAAGTTTTCGAATCGTAAAGCTAATATTGGTATGTATATAAAATCTCTTTGTTGACATACCAACGGGTTCTTTATTGGACCACTCAAATTTATCTTTGCCAAAAAAATAATATCTAGTATCTTCTAAGTCATCTTCATCGCCTCCTCATGCAAATCCACAGACATTTCGGATCTTATTTTGGATCTTATTTTGGAAGTGAATCACATGATGTGGATCAATTTTACATTCAATGTCCCTCATTGGAGAACCCTAAATGAATAAATTTACAAATTTTAGATATGATTCAATATTTATACTGTAACAGCATATAAACTGTTTATAAGCAGTATTTAATTTATTTTAACATATGAATTGAAAAATAATTACAAAAAAACAATTCTAACTGATTGACCTGTATTGTGATTGGCATAATATTCTAGTTACCGTTTTTATTTTGGCCATCAGATCAACAATTTCGCCACTTTTGATAGATTCCATTATATATATATTATTCTGCATTTATCTGGAAGTTTGTAAGTTCGACGGAACGCTCCAACACATATACAAATTGCATATGAATACAAATGCATATATATACAAATTGCTTTGGTGCTTTTTTTTAACCCCTGTCTACCATGCTGAACCTTTGCAGGAAAAATTGATTGCATGAACTATATTTTTTTAATTTAATGTTAGTCTTCTTCGCAAATAATAAGGAAAAATAATAAATAATAATAATAATATAAATAAAACAAACAATTTTTTTGATTTATAATAATAAGGACTAATAGAAATTTAATCAATAGTTTAATATGGTATAATAACCAAAAGGCAAACAGCATTTAACACAAAAAAAAAACATAATTGACTCAAAGGTTATTCTTATTACTTAAAATTATACATAATAATACACATGTGTATCAGCATATTTGTGTTGTATAATATTATACATTATACTACTTTATTGCTTCTACCTTTTATTTTTGGCATTATTGTGTGCGTAACTCACTTCACTCAAAAAAAATTATTTTTGTTTTTTTTTTGTTTTTTTTTGTTTTTTTTTTATTATTTGCTGTATCTGTATTCTGTATGTTCTATATGCTCCATTCCAAAAATATTATTTTATTTTCAGTGTTAAGTGTTCACTTTTCACTTCACTGTTCAGGTTCATTGTTCAATCAATAGAACTTGATAGAAGTAGAGTAGGATAATTAATTCTACTTCTACGCCGGATAATAAAACATTGTTTTTTTAAAATTGAAAATTATTGATGAAAATGTTTTTGTATTTTTTGTAAATTTTACCAATTTAGATACAAAATTTTGAATATTTTTTTAAAAATAACACAATACCATAATAACAGTTTATTCATATAGCAAAATAAGATCCCTATACATTATACAAAAGACAAAATTTATATGAAAATAAGATCCCATTTTTAAATTTGCTCTCCCAGAGGCCACAATTACGCTAATACGGTATAAATTATACTAAATGGAACCCAACTAACGAATTATAACTAAATGGAAGTGAGTACGAGTATACCATACAAAAATACAAACATTTTATACAAATTTGTTGGTATGGTACTTCTTTTTCTGTTATATAAAAAAAAAAAGATTAGTGTTAGGCCAATATAAACATAAATAAAAATAAATAAAAAGTGATATAAACATAAGTACTGTAATTTCGGAATAAAGAATCTAATGAAAGAAAAAAAGAAACTAGGATTTATTTTGCTTCCGTCATTTATGACGGGTTACAAAGCTAGTATTTATATAATTTTTGATTTGATAATAAAAATTTCAATTAGTTACAATAAATAAAATTAAGTTAGTGCTTATATGTTGGATTCTAAATTGCGTCACATATTATATGATTTATAAGGAGTGAACGAATAAGCGAAAAATTTGTTTAGATATAGGAGAGCTTATAGGGTGGAAAATTTTTTTTTTTTTCCGTACTCCTCTTAGGAGTATAGGTATTCCACTTGAAATTTCCATCGTACTCGATTTTTAGTTGCTACTTTCACTTGTATTTCCGAGGCAATGTCTAATTTCATTTTTAATCTGTTTGTACTGTCCAGTGCCGTTCCTGTGTTGCTGGCCGCTCAGGTGCAAAAACAAAATTGCCGCCCATATTAATTTTTTTTTTAATAAAAATTTGCGGATCACCCGATGGGGGGATTATTACCTTGTAAAAATTAACCCTTATGTTATTGAATACAGAATATAAAAACGAAATAAAAATGAGTGAAGAAAAAGTTTTTATTTATTTACGACAACATGCTATAATAAAAAGAGAAAGTTTTTTTTATATTTTTTATTATAAAATGAAACTAAAATTTGTAAATCAACAAAAATGGTTTGTTATTTTATTTCAATAAATACAAAAGAAATTATTAGTTTCATTTAAAACAAATTATTAAGTTTAAGAACCAAAAAAAATATTTCACAATTTTATTCTTCTTGCCTTTGCAGAAGCAAAATCATCAATTACTTGAGATAAGTTTAAATCCTCACAAATATCTTTTTCTATCGATAACAAAGCAAGATTGGTTAGCCTTTCTTGCGACATCGACGACCTGAGGTAATTTTTAATTAATTTTAATTTAGAAAAACTTCTTTCTCCAGATGCTACCGTTACAGGCAGTGTTAAAAAAATTCTTAATGCTATAGAAAAATTAGGAAATGAGGATATTAAGTCGTTTTGTATGATGTAATTTAAAGTCATTATAGGCTTTGCCGCAGTGGGAAATATTTCCCTAAAACTTAATATTTCGTTAAATAATTCAAAACCATTCAGGTCTTTTTCTATAACATCGTTAACATTAATTTGGAGAAAAACTTCCAAATCCAAGCAACATTTTTTTAAAATATCTGAATCTATTGAATGGAAAGAATACAAAAAACCATAGATATTATTACATTGATCTAATAACGTAAATCTTTCCTCTACAGAATTATTCGCTCTATCTATAATGCGAAAATAAAAATTAATTTTAAAGTTTTGTTTAGGATTTTCTACAAACTCATCACTTGATTCATATAAAAATTGACGAGGTCTTTTTCTTATGCGGGTTTGTGGAAATTCATTTTCTACATCAATAGCTTGTGCAAGGTTTGTAGCTTGACTTATATATTCATTAAAACTGGCATCGTTTCTTTTATCATTTAAAAATCTTTTTAAATTACCCAACGCTTTACTACATTCATTAATATCAATGGTGGAATTTTGTAGCATTTTGCTAACTACGTCAATTTTTGAGAGTATATCATGCCAGATAATTAACGAACATAAAAATTTAAATGATTTTAATTTTTCAGATAACGAATTTGCCATATTTCTTGTGCTTATATCTCTACTTTGATCATCTCTTAAATTAATTAAACTTTCAGAAATTTCTTTAATATTTTGCTGCAAGGGTCTTATAGCGTTAATACGACTTGACCATCTAGTACCACTTAAAGGTGTTAAAGTTAAATTTTTAATTTTGATTTTTAACATATTCCATCTATATGGAGAGGCAGAAAAAAAATTAAATAATTCCTGAACAATATCGAAAAATCCAACGGTTTCGTTATTAATGTTAACAGCATCATTAAGGACTAAATTTAGGTTATGTGCTGCACATGGTACAAATGTTGCTCTGGGGTTAATATTCAAAAATCTTTTTTGAAGTCCTATATGCTTACCTCTCATGTTGGATCCATTATCATAGCCTTGACCACGAACATTTTGTACATCCAAGCTAAATTTAGGCAACAATTCGTTAGTAAGGAAGTTAAATAAACCTTCACCAGTCGTATCAACTATTGGAGAAAAACCAAGAAAATATTCTTCGACTGTTGCTTTATTTTGCGTCAAATTCACACACCGAACAACAAACGTGATTTGTTCGTACAATCAAGTATAATAGAAAAATATTTTGAATTTTTTATAATGGTTGTTAATTTCTTTGTTACAGAGGCTGCTAATAATTCAATGATTTCGTTTTGAAAATGGATTCCCAAATAATGTGGCATATGACTTTTTTTTTGTTTTGATGTTTGTACGTTTCTTACATGTTCTGTTATTATCGGATCAAATTTAGCTAACATTTCTACAGCTTTCATGAAATTTCCGTTGCTGGGATGGTATAACTCTGTCGACGTGCCGCGAAATACTAAACACTGGCCAGATAAAAATTCAACAATAGCTATCATTCTTTCAATAATACCACGCCATCGTTTTGTTTCCATTTCATAATATGTTTGAAGCTCTTTATCTACTGTGCAGTTCTTTTGCATCCGCAATTTTAATTCGCACCACTTTTTTGAACATTCGATATGTTGTGCACTGTTTTCATGTTGAACAAAATACGGTGTTGCATGTCGCCAATCAGAATATCCACCACTGGTCAGCTTAAAAATATTTTTGCTGAATAACTTGCAGCAAAAACAAAATACCATATTCAATTTAGTAGAATAAACTATCCAGTTTCTGGAAACTGTTTCACCATTTTCTAAAGTTCTAAAAAAATATGTTGCAGAAAATCTTCTGTTTGTCTCATCTGATGGAAAATGAAAATTATCCCGAAGTTGCACTGGTCCTTTCTTCACTAAAATTTCTAAGACTTCTTTAGTTATCGATTCAGGCCATGTTCCTGGATCTTCCAACACTAAAAACGAACTTACTGATTCTGTTTTATTAGAAAACTATTCTTCGGGATTTTCTGACTCTGATGTTGATGATGAGTCATCTTGTGGCTGTTCTGGCCTTTTTGTAGGACTTGGAGACGAATCTAGCACATCCAGAAATGTATCAGGTTCTTCAGTATAAATTTCTTTAGTTGACATTCCTGACGTACTTGCCACAGGTGATTTTTGTGAGGGTTCCAAAAACTGTGTTAAAGATCCACTTAGTTTCTCTATTTCTTTTAGTTTTAATTCTTTTTTTTTTCTATAATAAGCACCAGATTGCCTTTTAGTTTTTCTTTCTGACATCTAAGAAGGTGATAATAAAATTTCTAAATAGTAAAACTTACCTTTATTAATTATACTTTATACTTAATTTGTTAGATCAACACCTATAATAATTGATATGAAGTAACTAATAGCAAAAATGTATTACACAACTATCACTTGTAAATAATTCTATTTCACTAATGTTAATGTTAATATATACATGTAACATTTAACATATATGTAAGTCTACATAGTCATGGCAATGTTAAAAAGTCATGGCATACTTACAAATTTTTAATAGCAAAATTTAAAGTTTTGTCCGTTAAAAAAAATAAGTAAATTGGAAAATACATAAAAAAATAGAAGATGTTTTTATAAAAAGTTGTTTCTACTTAATTACACTAAGTTAATTTTTTTTTACAGTTTAGTACTCCAAATTAAAATCATTTTTTTTTTTACATTTTTTTTTTAAACATAATAAAAGTTGGTCGGCGGCCGCCCTTCGACTTGGCCGCTCACGTGCGGGGGCACCTTTTGCACCCCCGCCAGGAACGGGCCTGGTACTGTCTAAGTAGGGGATTGGCCTACTGTAGAAAACAGCTTTGATAACTTTATCTGCGCCTAAGTGGTAAGACGACGCCATATTTTTCTGCAAGTTGTTGCTGCGATTTTATCCATCTTTGACGTTAAGTAAGATGCCTGACGTTACTATGTTTACTGAGTACGTGATGCCACATACTTTTGCCAGTTGTTGACAATTGTGTAATTATTATTAGAGTTTGTCCAATATTATTTATTGTATTATTTGGTTATTTTATATTTGAACGCTAGAAACATAAAAAACAAAATTGGTGATATTGAGATTATGTTGAAAACATTAAAAAATTCTATTGATATTATATGTATATCTGAAACTTGGTTGAGTGATTATGATGTGAGGTTCTATAATATACCTAATTTTTCCTCTGTATGTGCATGTCGGCAAAACAAAATCGGTGGAGGCTGTGGTATATTTGTCAATAAGAAATATACTTATTCTACAACATACACATATAGCGATTCTTACGACAGTATCTTAAGTTTAAATATAAAAATAAACAATAACACTTGTAATATTATTAATGCATATAGATCACCGACTGAAATTAATAATCGTCTAAATAGTTTTATGAATGAATTAGAAAAATGTATAGCTAAAACAAATTGTAATTTAAACACTTATATATTTGGTGATTTCAATTTAAATTTATTTGAAAATTCTAACAAAATAATCAATTATAATAATCTTATGTCTATGAACTTTTTCTATGATTGCAACAACAAATTTGCCACTCGAAATATAACAAATACTTCAATTGATCACTTCTTCACGAATAACATAAAACAAGCAATAAAATTATCACATGTTAATATTGGTCTCTTTGATCACAGTGTCATAGTTTTTGAAGTTTTTAAATTAAAAATATCTGTCCCTAATAATTACAGTAAAGAGTCCAAAATTAGAACCACTAACTTGAAGCTTTTACATGATATATTTAAAAATGAACCAATTATATTAAATTCAACAAAAAATTGCGACGAAATTACTACTGAATTTATATCGAAATTAGAAAATAAAATTAATAAAGCTTCTAAATATGTGTTACCACAAAATAGGAAAAAAATCTGCAATAGATGGGCAGATGACGAGCTTATCTCTGCTGTAAATTCTAAACAGTTGTGGTTTTTAAAATGGAGAAAGGACTAACGTAATATAAATTTAGAAAACCAGTATAAGTTTTATAGAAATAAGGTGACCAGTTTAAGAAGAATAGAAACAAAAATGTATTATGACAAAAAATTTAGAGAATGTGTGAACAATCCATCTAAAACGTGGAATTGTATAAATGAAGTAGTCTATAACTGCAGAAAAACAGAAAATAATGTAGAATTCTTGAAATATATCCCTGATAACTACAAAAATTCGAAATTAAATAAATTAAACAAACACTTTGTAAAAACTGTGTATTAGCACAAAAATTTACAAATGATATTTTTTGTGAGCCGACTAAAATACTAAAATAAATACGTGTATCCAATTGGAGTTTGTTAATAAACAAGAAAAAACTAAAATAATCAAAAATTTAAATAACTCAAAATCCTATGACCAGTTCA
Organism: Argyra leucocephala; assembly: GCA_963942445.1. NCBI lineage: Eukaryota > Metazoa > Arthropoda > Insecta > Diptera > Dolichopodidae > Argyra > Argyra leucocephala. The sequence goes on from OZ012680.1 coordinate 66,363,757, forward strand.
ATATGTCAACGCACATATTTAAAATATATAAAGAAGAAGTAAGTGGGGCAATCTCAATAATTGTTAATAAATCCATTAGTGAAGGTACTGTTCCAAATTTACTTAAAGTCGGAAAGGTAATCCCTATCTACAAAAATGGAGATAAAGCAAATTACAATAATTACAGACCAATATGTCTGGAACCTATTTTGGCCAAAATTATTGAAAAAGTAATTTATCAACAAGTGCATGCCTTTTTGATGAAACATAATGTATTAAGCGATAGACAATATGGTTTCAGAATCAAGTCAAGTACTGAAACTACAATTATTGATATGGTTACACATGTTCAAAAACTTAAAGAAAATAAAAAAATGGTATCATTAATATTTCTTGATTTGTCAAAAGCATTTGATACTGTTGATCATAATATACTATTTAAATAATTATACAGTTTTGGAATCAGAGGACTGGCCTATAAGTGGTTTTTGTCATACTTGAGCAATCGCACACAATTTGTACAAATCAAAGATAATCAAAGTAACAAAGAAAGTATAAATTATGGGGTACCACAAGGTAGCATTCTTGGACCTCCCTTATTCACGCTATATATGGATAGTCTTCAAGAAATTAATTTAGATGCTGAAATATTTTTATCTGCAGATGATATATGCATAGTATTTGAAGATATAAACTATGTATTATTACAAAATAAAATGAATACAGAGATTAAAAAGATACAAAAATTGGATGCAAACATAACATAAACTAACTATTAACACAATGAAAAGTAAATATGTTATAATTGGTAGTAATACACAAGAATTCAATGTCTGCATTTCTAATGATAAGCTAGAAAAAGTAGGAAAATATAAGTATCTTGGTATATGGATTGATGAAAGTTTGAAATGGAATACACATATAGAAGTACTAAGTGGAAAATTATCATCAACTGCAGGAATATTTTATAAAATTTCTAAACTCTTACACAGTGAAATCAAACAGTCTGTTTATTATGCTTTTTTTCATAGTCATCTTAGCTACGGTGTTAAACTATGGGGTACTAATTCAAAAAATTATATTGAAAATATTTAAGTAATACAAGACAAAGCTATAAAAAATTTATATAATTATAAATGGAGAGAAAAAACAGATTTCATACACAAAGATAATAAACTTCTAAAAGTCAGGGACTTTATTGAAATGAAACTAATTATGTATATACATGATATTGCTAATGATAATATCCATACAATGTCTGCTCTTACGCAGAGGAAAAATATACATAGTGCTAACACCAGAAGTAAACATCTTTTCCATTTGAATAAGATAAGAACTTTACAATTTGGATCTTCCACAACTCTATACACTGGTACCAAGTTATACAATAAACTAGATATACAATTAAAACAAGAAAATTCAACAAATTTAAAAAAAAAAATTAATAGAATCATTTATAAATAGCTATAGTAATCATCAATATTTAATTTCTCAATAATAAATTTTTTTATTCTAAATGTATAGAATAGACTTAAGGCATAGCAATTATTGTGCAAAAATTTTCTTCTTTGCTTTTAATTTTTTATTCTTGCACTAAACAAATTTCAATTTCCGCAAATTTTTTGCAATTTTTTCATTATGCCTGTTACATTCATTTTTTAAATTTTTATTTTTTATTTTTATAGTTTCATAATTATATATTTTTTGTAATAATATTTTTATAATTTTAATTATCTTAATGTTATATTAAAAACCTAAATGTAAACTTATATAGTCTGTAATGAGATAACTCTCTTTAGACATTGCTTTTGAAATAAATAAATAAATAAATATTGCGTTGTATGATATATATGAGTATTGATATGGGTAATATTTTTTAGTTATATAAAGTATTAATGATATTAATTATTTTTATTGATTATTAATTTTATATATAATATTTTTGCTTTTTTTTTTAGTTATATTTTATACCCCCACCGGAATCGAACCCGTGACTACCACATCATAATTGAAACACATTTCTGTGCTCTAACCAATTAGGCCACGGAAGAGATGGTGGGATACAAAAATAAATGTATTGGGATATAATTGTATAGTTGGATGGAGATTCGTTGAGGGTTTCAGTGCAATGAATACATGTCATGACTGGAGATCTGTTGAAATGGTGTTAGTGCGTTGATAAGGTATACCATAGGCGTACCAATACTTTTTTTTTCTTTTTTTTTAAATAAATGAAAATCCATTGAATAAAGATTTTTAAATTAAATCTTAAGCAATTTACAATTTGATATTGTTCTGAAAATCATATATAGCTAGATATGGACATTTTATTATTTTCTTTTAACCTTGTTTTCTGGTTTTTCAACATAAAGTTAAATTTATTACGACCATTGGCCAGTATAAAATGGTCAAAACAAAAATTTTTTTTATTTATATTGATATTAAAAACAAATTTCTATTTTTTTAAGAATATGCAATTTAATTTAAAAATTTTAATATCTCTTTCAATTCGTTGCTATCGCAAAATATTCTTAAAAGTCTTTTTTCTTAAATTTTTATATTTTAATACATAAACATTTAAATATTGGTTTTTCAAAATTCAAAAATGTCAGAGCAATATCCCTAAGAAATAATAAAACCAAAAACAATATTTTTTTTTAAATAAATTTGCATTTGGAAATTATTTTTAAGTCAAGGTTTTTTGCTAAATCTATTTTACTATAAATACAAAATATTCTTTTTTCTTTATCATTTCTTTCTTTTTTTGTGTTCTAATTGACCTCGATCTTTGTATGGGAATTTATGCATGAATTTTGGTCCTGTTTTTATGCCCTGAAACAAATCAATAAATGTATTTTATTTTTGTAATCTGTTACAATTCAAATTCGTTTTGAATTTAATAAAAAAAAAAATAAAAAAAAAAATCGGATTTCAAAATTTATGGCTTAATGCACAAAACATATTCTTGGCAGAATAATGTAAAATATAATAAAATAATTTTAACAATTTCCAGAATGTTGTAAAATTCGGGATTTGTAAAATCGAAAGCACTAGAAACAAAAAAATACACTAGAAAAAGGAAAGTGTTTTATTTTTATTTGTGTTATATTACAAAATTGAGACAAAAAAGTGATTAGTTATTCTAGTTAACTATGAGTAGGTAAACTAGGAAAACGAAAAGTTATAAAATACGTTTAAAAAGTATGACAACAAGTAAAATTTTATAATAAGATATAAAATTTTAATACAATCTGAATTAGAGCTTGTACAATTATTCTCGAGATTCGGGATTCTCCATTTATTTACAATAAAATGTCAAAATTTATAGACGAGTTTTTCATTCAAATTTTTACTTACAACCCATTCTATGCAATGGTACCAGCTGTATAGCCTATTTCAAAAATATGATTTATCATAATTTCCAGAGCGAATTCAAAAATACCGTTAAGAATTTGTTTTTGGATTACTTTTTCTTCAATTTAATGTGTGTAATTAGTCAGTAGCATTTTATCTGCTTTGGGGATATTAAACATCAGTTTTTGTTTTTTTATGTGTTAAAAAAATGCTAAATATGAGCACGAGGAAATTGTAAGTATCATTATTAGCATATCTCCTTTAAAAAATTATAATTAAATAAGATAATATACTTAAATATAAAATGGGTAATTTTATTTATATAATAAATTACACATTTCATTCTAAATTTTAATATACTCCGTTAATCAAATGATATATGATTAACGGAGAATGATTAATATATTAAATCTTCATATTTAAAAATTGGAAAGCAGCTAAACGAATAAATAGACCACAGGTGCAAAATCCACCAGTGAAAACACAAGCTGGTAGCTGGGTCGGTAACCCAAAAGAAAAAGCTAAGATTTTTGCTGACCACTTGGCAGAGGTCTTCCTTCACAGAACCAAATCAAAATCTTGCAAATGAAAATATAACTCTCGAAGTTAAAATAGATGAAGCGAAAATTTCGCGTGTCACTCTAAGAGGAATTAAATTATTTAATTTAATCACTCTTTGTAATCGCAGATTACAAATCATGCGGGAACTATCAGATCTAGCTTTGTTAAAGCTACAAAATATACTTAATGAATGTTTTAAGTTCACATATGTTCTGAGACAATGGAAAATTGCAGAAGTAATAGAAAAGAAGCAAGAAAAACCACCTTCAGAGGTAACATCATATCGTCCAATATCGTTGTTACCTATTATATCAAAAATATTTGAGAAACTGCTCCTCAAAAGACTTCCCCGATTATTGAAGAAATAGGTCTGATCACGAACCATCAATTTGGATTCAGAAACAAACATTAAACAATTGATCAAGTGCATCGAATCACAAATATAGTAGAAAAAGCGTTCGAAGAAAAAAAAGTCTGCTCAGCAATCTTCTTAGACGTTGCTCAGGCTTTCGACAAAGTGTGGCACCAAGGTCTTGAATTTAAACTACATCGTGATTTACCAAGACAATTTTATGAAATATTAAAATCATATATGACCAATAGATGCTTTCGTGTACGCAATGCCAAAGAATATTCAAAAGTAAAAGAAATATCTGCTGGAGTCCCACAGGGAAGTGTTCTTGGACCAATACTTTACCTGCTATATACAAGAGATACCCCCCAAATTTACAACATTTTTATGGCTACCTTTGCAAACGACACTGCGGTTCTTGCAGTTGACGCATCTGTCGAAAACTCCACAGCAAAACTTCAAAATGCAGTGAATAAAATAAGATTATGGACCCATCGATGGCGCATAAAACTTAATGAAAGCAAATCAACTCATATAAACTTTACTTATAAAAAGATTGCAACCATTCCTATCTCAATCAATAACAAAATAGTACCATATGCCAATGCAGCAAAGTATATGGGGATGACACTCGATGCTAAGCTAAGATGGAAGGAACATATAAGAAAGAAAAAAGAAGAGCTAAACATCAGACTCAAAAAATTTTGCTGGTTACTTGGGCGTGGTTCTGAGTTATCAGTACAGAACAAAATATTGATATATAAGCAGATATTAAAACCTGTGTGGACGTACGCTATCAAATTATGGGGCTGTGCAAAGAAAACCAACATCGAAATGTTGCAAAAATTTCAAAACAAAGTGCTCCATGGTATAGTAAATGCACCATGGTACGTACGTAACAAACCACCGTGACTTGCACTTTGAAACAGTCAAGGAGAAGATCAAGAAACATGCAGTCAAACACGAGCAGAGACTGCAAACTCATGTGAACTCGGAAATGGCAGCAGTTCTTCATATCGACAGCAGTATCCGTCGACTCAAGAGAACGAAACCCCACGAGCTGGTCACTACCTAAAATGGAAAATTCTATGACAATAGTTTCCTTTACGGAAATTATTATTTCAATAATTTTCCTTTGTGAAAAAATCTAAATAATCTTCCCACGCGGAACTATTGCTGTGGCTATCTCCTTCACGGGAAATATCATAGTGATAAAGTTCCTACACGGTAATTATTATATAAATATAGGATCCTCCACGGAAACTATCACTATAATAATTTCCTAAACACGCGAACGAAAATTTACGAAAAAAAAAGTCATTAGTCTATCTAACGTAGATTGGTTATAACGAAAAAAAGGTAGGTGGGCTTTAGTGGGTTCGATTCCTAGACTGCCAAGACGCACACGTGGTTGGAGCTCTTGATGTCTGTCGGGGATTACCTCTTATCTTTTGAAAAAAAAAATATTTAAAAAAAAGTGGTCCCATATGGTACCGTCGCGTTGATACGATACAAAAATAATGAATGATTTATGATGTGCATTTTTATGTCAATCCATAAAATATTTTTTGTTTTTTTGTGAATACTTTTTGTTTTACATAAATTTGTAGCATGAAACTCAATGAAGTGGCTAATTATTTAGAATCATTAATCGATGAGGAAGATGAATTAGGAGAGCCAATTGGAATTTATCTACAACCACCAGATCCAGCATATGATTCAGTTGAAGACGATTACGATTAGGACGAAGGTGGTAAAATCATAGACTTGCATCATCATAATCAACTACATCAAATAGCTGAAATAGAATTTGCTGGAAGAGTCAACGATAGTGAAATAGATGAACTTGAAATTGAAAATTTCCCTGAAATCGGTGAAACGTAGAAATTGAATCTTAATTTGATATTAATGTTTCATATCATCTGTACCAAATTTGAAAGATAAATTTGAATGGTCGAGAGCTAAATTCTATAGTTCAAAATCATTATTTAGATTGTTCAGCTGAACCACACGAACTATTTGAATGATTCTTTGATCATGAATGATTTCCAACGAAACCAATACTTATGGTGTTTTAACAACACGAAAAAACCCTAATTTAACAAAAAATGAATTAAAAGTTTTAATTGGTATTATGATTATTTCCGGGTAAAAAAATATAGCAAATAAATATTCATATTCGAGTTGGGATATAGATATGCATAATGAAATGATTGCAAAAAGTATGTCTAAAGATCGTTATCGTGAGATTGAGCGTTGTATTCACTTTGCTCAAACAACTGCTACAAATTCAAATGACAAAATGTGAAAATTGCGTTCTTTAAGTGACAAATTGAAGCAAAACTTCCAAAATAATTTTCATTGTAAAGAACATTTGTCTTATAATGAATAGATGGTAGAATATTTCAGCCGCCATGGCTGTAAACAATTCATAAAGGGTAAACGTTTGCGTTTCGGCTATAAGGTGTGGTGCTTGAATCCTTCGGAGGGCTACTTATTTAATTTTTTAATTTACTTTTAGTAACACAACTTAAACTTTTGAATAAAACTTTTCCGAAACAGTAGCTTATTGTTAATTTGTGTTTTTCATGTATTTTACAAATTCTAAGAAATCATTACGATGGTACCATATGGTACCGGATGATTCCAGCAAAAGTATATATCGTGGAAAAGACCAAGGACAGATTTGGATTCCTGAGATCAAAATAAAGATGTATATGAAGTTTAATAATTAAATTCGGAAAAAACTTGTCCCGCGATGATTGGGTTAATCTTTGTTAAATTATTAAATAAAAATCAGTGATAGTTTTTATAATATTTATTTAAGGAACTAAATATAAATTAGTAATTTATTTGATTCATTGCATAAAATTGAATAACAAAAAAACAAATAATATTATTATGGTGTACACAAATATATTTTTAAATAAAATAATATAATATAAGATCACTTGCAGGCATTGCAACAAAGTTCATATTGGGCAAACTACGAGAGCAAAATGCAAGCACGGCTCAATGAACACCTGAAAGAAGCAGAACTAGGTAAGAAGAAGAGTTCAATAGAACTCAGATCCAAAGTAGCAGAACACATCATTCAAGAGAATGGCAGTATTTCGAAAGAAGACATAGTAATGGTAAATTACATTAGAGATTCTAGGAAACTAGATTCAGCTGAAAAGCATCCAAATTGACAAAACTAAAAATGACTTTCTCCTAAATAAAGACCAAGGCAACGGGTATTCTCTTTATTTAAATTTTTAGTTAGTATAGTCTAATACCGCGAAGCTCGGAATCGGTAACGAAAACAAAATTGACAATATAGATAGCTTTGATGTAAACATTTATTTCATTACTATCCAATATTGAAAGCATTGATTCGTCTAGTAGTTTTTCTTTTAGAAATGTTTCAAATGATGAAATATGCTATTTTCAAGGTTAAATCCAATGCTATAGGACCAGATTTAATTCCTTTGAAATTTATTAAATTGATTATCCCTTCTGTGCTTCCTTATATTACACACACATATTTAATTTCATTTTAACTACTGGTCAATACCATCTAATTTGGAAATGTGCCAAAGTTTTTCCCGTTTCAAAAAGAAATAATCCAAGGGTTGATGACCTTAAGCCCATTAGTACACTGTTCGATATTTCGAAATCTTTTGAACGGATATTGCATGTACAAATGAGTCAGTACGTCAGTACGTAAGTGCTAATAATCTCTTATACGAATTCCAATCACGCTTCAAAAAACAGCACAACACTACTTCAGCACTGTCAGAATTAACAGATAACATTTATTGTGAAATCGATAAGTAACCAGCTGTATTATTGCTTCTTCTTGATTTCAGAAAAGCTATTGATTGTGTTAATCATAACTTATTATGTTTATAACTTAGAGCAGATTTTAATTTTGAATCTTCTGCTACTACTCTCATTCAAAGTTACTCAAGATAAGAGAAGTCAATTTGTGTTTCGAAATGGTGTTAAGTCTAATAATATACCTTTTTAATGCGAGGTACCCCAAGGATCCATACTGGGTTCCTTACCTTTTAGCCCATATATTAATGATTTATCCCGTTATTTGTCTGAATCTCATTGCCGATTGTGTGCAGACGAGGTTTCCAGGCTCAAGGTTATTTTCAATGCTTACGCTCGATTTTTAACTAACCGTTGTAGATTCGATAGCATCAGAGATATTTCTAAAGTTTTGCTTGACTGTACTTTCGAAAACTATCTAAACTATAAGTACATCTGTTTTATGAAAAAAATTCAATCTAAAAATACGCCGGTATATCTTCTTAAGAAAATAAACCTTGGGCGATCATTAAGAAGTGTGAATTTAACTATTCCTAGACACTCTGGTAGATTAAGACATCTATCCTTTTTTGTGAAAACTGTCGTGTTGTGGAATTCTTTGCCGATTATAGTTAGGTGTGAGCTCTCTATTTCTAAATTCCTTGAGCTTTTTTGGGTATATTTTAAGATTATAAGGAATAGGTATAGTCATTCATTAGGCAGAATAAAATTTTTGTAGAATAATATTTGTTAGTTGTGTGACGTTTGGAAGATAGTTTTGTTTGGAGGAGAGCCTTTTTTTCGGACTTTTGTTATTTTATCACTTTATTTCCGTATTTTATGGTTTTAGCTTTAGTTTGTTCTATTTATTATTTCAATTTTATTTTAATTTTTCTTTCCTTTACCGAATTTTGACTGACAATTTTGTTTTTTCTTAGATATCGTACGTGATCCATAAAGTAGTATTTTTACCCAATACCATAATTTAATTAAAATAGTGAGTCGTGAAAAAATTGCCATTCTTCCATTCCTGTAATTGCGGTAGTTTGAATAAAGCTTCTGGGCAAAATTTTATATAGAGACTATAAAGAATTTGGCAATTCACAACTAATATTATAACAATTATATTAATTAAGTTAATCGGTTTTAAACCATTTATTTTTTGTTAGGCTCATAAATGAATAGAGAAATTTTTAATATCGATTGAAAATATTCGTAATGCACATAAAAATTAGTGCAAAGGACAATAATTTGTTGTTGTTGTTTGTTTTGTTTTCCTATTTTAAACCTTTTTGCTTTGTTGTTATTATATTTACTTTATTTGAATTTACATATTTTTGAAATAAAAAATAGTCTAATAGAATTTTCCCAAAAAAATAAATTTATTAATACAACTTGCAACATTGGTTTATTTTATTTCTTTGATATAAATCTTTTTATTTCATTTTTATGCTGTTTTTTTTTTTGGCTGTCTGTTTGAAGTGCACATTAAAATTTTACGAGTTTATTTCTATATTTTATACAAAGTATTATAACATTATTAAATTATTCGAGTTTTTGGTGTGATAGTAATAATGTTATGTGAATATTTGTCTAAAACTCTGAAATTTTTTATTTACTATACATATACACATACATACAAACTAACTAAGCATTTAAGAAATAACTTTAAAAAATTATATTTTGGCATGTATTCAACGGAAATAATTTAAAATGTATTTGAAGGATATTATCTAGAATGCAAAAAATTCAAATTGAAATACAAAACGAAGTAATATTGTTTTTGATTATAATTTACAGTATTTAAAGTAATTTTAATTCGAAAGTGTTAATAGCTTCTCGTATTTAATGGCGCAAATGAGCATTGGAAACGATATGCACAACTGTATTCAAAGTCGTTATGTTTACCAAAAACTGTTGAACTCCAAAATATTTAATAAAGAGTGTAGGATGCAAATGTACAAAACTTTGGTACACCCATTTGTAGTACTTAACTGTACCTAAATAAACAGCCATAGCAACTATAATATAACCCAGCTATGACTCAAATATGAGTCATTAACAAATTAAGTATTTTTTAACTTTAAAAAACAAGAGTACTTATATTGCAAGTTTAATATTACACGTTATTAGAATGAGATAGCATGATCCATATTCAAGACGAGTGTGATAATGAAGTTGCCTGGAAATATATGGATAGTTAGGCGAAGAATATATATTATTGGGGACAAGTTTTTTTTTCAAATAAATTGAATTAAAATACGAAAATTGTTCATCTGTGGTCCTGAAATAATCTTTTATAATAAAATTTTCTCACATAATTGTGATCGAGTCTAGTAATAAATCAGTTCACATTATATTACAATTCGTTCACATTGCTTACGTACTGAAGCGGTTAGCGCTATTTAGCGTAAAGTCTCAAAGGCAGAAACAGTGAAATATCAACTCGCGCCCTAATTGGTTATAATGTTAAGTAAAAACCGCTACAAACCAGCAAAATATAAGAAATGTATATGTATATAGGAGAACAGTCGAAAATAAGCTTATACACCAAGCCCCAAATATACAACCTTTTTATTAAGCCAGGCTTGTCTGCACTAAGAAGTTTAACTAGCTAAAAAGCCCGTGGTAAGGTTTATCGGAAGCTAGGGCCGATCGGAAGCTTGGTTTGACGAAATGCGAAAATGTAATTTTCACTGATGCATCGAAAATGAACTTCGGAGTAGATTCAGAAATTTTCTCAGTAGATCTAAAAATCTAAAAATCTTAGGGTCTTCCTAAGTATGTTAGTGTCTTTCAAGCAGAGCTACTTGCAATTAGAGAAGCACTTAAGGCTCTTAATCATATTCATGCAACCAAAGCAAAATCACCACCTTCACGGATAATCAAGCCACTATCAAAGTTTTGGTATTGGACACTATCTGCTCTAAATTGGTGCAACAAACGAAACGAAACGAAATTGGAAACGAAGATAGCCGTTTTTCGATCTCTCTGCTTTGGGTTCCTGATCACAGTAACATAGAGGGGAATGAGAGAGCCGGTGAACCGGCCAGGAAAGGTTCCAAACGTGACTTGCCCCTCGAATAGGACATTCACACTCTAATTAGCCTCGTCAAGGAGTACATATATTTCTACTTTCTAACCAGAATGAATGAAAGGTGGCATAGACTAAATATCTGTGCGACATTGAGAAAAACATTGTCCTCGTACAACAATAATAAAACCAAACAACTCTTAGTCAGGTTTCATACTGGTATATCAAGAGTAGTAAACATTGGCCTATAGGAAGCCTATTATCGCAGCTGCAAAGATGAGAATGAAACAGAAATTCTAGAACACTTTCTCTGCAGTTGTCCAGCATTTGCTAGAGTCAGACTCCGGACTCTAGGTGAGGCTTTCCCAAGCAATATAAGTTTTATCGCAGAAAGCAAAATGTTAGATCTGATCAAACTTCTCAATCACACAGGGTGTCTCTAGTATTGAGTCCCTGAAAATTGTATATTGGAGTACAATTCAAAATAAAAATTTTTCAGAACTAAGTTTCACATTATGCAATAGGTGCTTTTGAAATAAAATTTATCTAGAAAAATAACCATCTACATTCATTTTCTACACTGAATTCGAATTCTGAAGGAACATAATATGAAACACACCTAAGTATAATATAATATACAAAAAGAAAGCACATTAGAAAAATTATTGAGCCAATTTTAAATATATTTCTGTTAAAGAACAAGAACAAAAATATTTTCAATAATTAGGAGAGCATTGGTCGACCTAATTTTATATTAGAAATGAATATTAATATTTCATGTAACATCACATCCATCCGAAACTGGGCTTTTTAATAATTTAGAATACAATTTATTTTACCTTTAAAATGGCTTTTTCTGTAGCACAAAATTTGCTGTCTTAATGGGTACAAATTTTAAGAGGCCTTTGTATAACAAGTAGTATAACACATAATTGTGCCTATTATCAAAAATATACGATGTACGATACACGATGAATTATCGTATCGTTATCGTTTTATTTTGATATTATGAAACTATATCCGATAAAAACGATAAACAAATAAAAATCGAAAAGCTTTCCTTATTTTTTTTTTATATACATGTGTACTTTGTGTCATATACTACACGTCAATACACTTGAAGTTTTACGTTTAAAATTATTAGTTTTCAAAATTGTTATTTGTTTTCAACAAAATATATAAAAAAAACTATAAAATATAAAAAAACAAAATATATAAAAAAAAAATGTAATCAGTAGAATTTTTTTTGATGATGATGAAGAACAGCAACGGCAACAAATAGTTCCACGAAGAAAAATAATTAGAGATTCTTCGGATCCTTTGCAGTTGGATAATCAAGTGTAGGTAGAAATTCGCTTAATTAAGTACGGTACTGCAATTTCGATTTACGTATACTTTTTAATTTTAAAAAAAATTTAAGTTATACATAAATTATATAAAATCAATTCAAAAAAATTTTGAGGCATAAACTGTATATTTCATATAGGTATGAACATAAAAAGATAAATCAAATAAAAATTAAACAACAATTCATTTCATTTAAAAATAAAAAAACATTTCAAACTTTTTTCACTCAACTTATGTATAATATCCTCCATATTAAAATATTAGTATAAACGATATCTTTGATTTTTCTGTTCCAGTTCTAAAATTTTTATTTTAAGGTTTAATTTGGCTTTCCTATCTTCAGCTTCTTTTGGCAAAATTTTCCTTAATAAGCTTTAACTTTTCCTCTTTTATTTTTAATTGCTTTTCTTGCAGGTAATATGTTTTTCTTGAGTAACTTTTTATTTCTTCAATTGAATTTTTTATTTTTTTAATATCGTTTTTCACACTTTCAAAAAAATCATTTTGGCCATGCATTTGTTTTTCGAAAAGTACCACTCGTTCATCAGTAATTTTAATAAAGGGTTTGTTTAATGGCCTATTTTCTGTTGGAGTTTTATTTGATTCTATTACTTCTATTGCTTTTTGTTTGGTTCGACGGAGTCTATTGTATTTTTGTTTGGTTCTGCGCTTTCTCTTAAATTATCTAAGAAGTAATCAAATTCATTTTCAACGTCTGTATGAAAATATTAAAAAAAATATTTTTCTTTCAAAACATGTTTATATTTTATGGCTATTTATAGTTCTATACCTTACTTTGTCAAACCATAATTCATACTACATGAGTTTGCTGGTATATCTAATTTTATAATTTTTATAATAGCGTCTTCTATATTCCTGAATTTTGGAATTTTTTTAGGTCCACCACCTGTTGCATGACTTTCTGCCTTTTGTTCAGATACTTTTTTTCTTATCTTAAATTTTAAATCGTTCCAAACCTATGAAAAAAGTCTTACATTACCTTTACCTACATTAGAAGAAATATATCATAAAAACATAAAAGAACAATTACCCTCTGCCACTTATCAGCCTCCCTTGGAGGCGGACCGAGAATATTTAGTTCTTCAGCAACTCGCTGTTACTTTGGAGGAAACATTTCTTGCGATATCTAAATTTTCTTCCATTAACTCTACTAATCTGTTTATTTAGTTTTTATTGCTTACAATTCTACTCCTAAAAAATTATTCTAATTTTAAAATTATATGATTTTACTTTTTTAATACTTACATTTTTTTATTCAATTTAATTTCCGATTAAAATTTGAATTTGAATTTAAATTTAAATTTGCGCTATCGTAACAATATTTCTGAACGATAAAGATATCCACACTTACGACAGATTCTGCAGTTCATAATACGATAGAATATCGTTTGTATTGAAAACAGAAATTATAAAAACGCTCTGACGATATACGATAAAAATATACGATAGAATCCGATAAACAATTTTGATAATACCAACACATTATTTTTCCGATAAACTATCGCGTATCGTACGATAAGCAGCGCTGATAGTAGGCATAAATAATCTGATATCTATAATCAATACTTGCCTTGAATTTAATAAAGGATTAAATATTAAGCTATAATGCCTTTATAAACTAAGCTTTCTGACACTCTGTGAACTGTCTCGTTTCAAATATCTAAAAATGTCTTTGAGGAAAAGATTTCTTTATACAAAATGATTACAGGTTCGGGTAATGAAATCTAAATGGAAATGTAAATAAATAGAATCGGCTTGTATGGACTAAATTTAGGTTGTTAAGAAAAGACGTTACTTAAAAATTCAGAGAGTTGACATGTAATATAACGTGTGGGAGGAGTTTAAATATTTTATTTATTCAATTCTTAATGTTAGTATACATAAGACGATTAGTCTTTATAAGTGTATACAAATCAAAATTATTAAAAGATAATATTAATTTAAATACGTACTTAACTTACAACTAAACCAGCCAAATAATTTACATATAATAAAGCATTTAATTCAATTAGACTAAATTTAACAAACTTAAAAAGAACACAAAAAATAGAGAAAAAGAAAAAGAAAAACTATAAAAATATGTAATTCAATTAAAGTAAATTCAATTTAAAGTAACTTATTAAAAAAGTATAAGTAAAAACATGAGAAAGAACAAAAAAGTAATAAATTAAAAAAAAAAAAAAAAATAAATAAAAATACCATTTCTTATAATACACAAGTAAACATTGATCTAGACTTTACATTCTTACCTCCTTCAACTATAAAAAATAAAACAATATATTGTTGCCATACTAACTATTATCTAAGGCTTTAGCTTAAAGTATTCCCAAGACAGCTCACTAAACTTGTTAAGAGATAATTCACAACAAATAGTACTTAGCAGTGCATTCCATAATATTGCAACTCTTACAAAGAACAATATATATCTAAGTCTGTCATTGTGACGCGGAACAATTAAATTCACACCTCTGGCTGATCTTCCAAATATCAATTTATTGTCTAAGGATATACTCGCGGCTTTAGAAATTATTTTATTCATGTAGTAGATATTATTACTGTATTTCAAGAAATTTGCGAATGAGCAGTCAACTGTCAATTTAGATACATCACTAATTCTATCAAATCTACGACGATTGGTAACAAAACGGGTACATGTCTTAAATATAACATTTAATCTAGACAACTCAAATACACTCATACTCGCGTAGACCACATCACAGTAAGTAAAGAATGGCATAATTAATGACAGGATTAGTTTCTTCTTTGCCCATTCATTCAAATAATATGAAAATTTGCAAAGCTTACGAAGGCGTGAGAAAACACACCCCAGAGATGTGATGTATGTGATCCACGTAATCGTTTTATTAAATACAACAGACACTTAGCTTTACTTACATATTCAATAACACTGATTGATCAATTTAATTTGAGGCAAAGATGCAGTATCAATATTACGGACATACAGAATCATGGCTTGTGATTTAGTCTTAACTCATTATCTTTAGTCTAAAAGGCAACAGCATCAAGCTCATCATTAATTTTAGCAACATACTTGTGGATTGCATTCACTGGTCCACTAATATAAGCTTGAGCGTCGTCAGCATATAACCTACATTGAGCCTCAGATAAACACCGAGGAAGATCAGTTGATGAACCTACTGAAAAGCAGTGGACCCAAAATGGATCCTTGAGGTACCACACATTGAACTGGTAAACAGGTCGATTTAACTTCATTCAAGTAGACAAACTGAGATCTATTAAGCAAGTAACTATGCAGCAATTTAATGACAGATAAACCAAAATTATAAAAAAGTTTAAGCTTTTTGCATAAAGTATCATAATTAACACAATCAAAAGCTTTAGTAAAATCTAAGAATAATAAAATGACTGCATACCTTTCAACAAATTCACGGTAAAAGTTATCAGTGATTTCTAATAGGGCAGAAGCCGTACTTTGTTGGTTAAGAAATCCAGATTGAAACTTATACAGAAGATTATTAGTATGAATGTGTTCATTCATCCTGTGCATAGAGCATACGTTCGAAGGATTTAGAGAGACAAAAGAGAATACTAATAGGTCTATAGTTATAAATAGTGGGGTTACTTTTCTTTGCAAAAAAAATTTTAAATAAGATGAATCTTAGGCCTGCTTTGTCTATTGCAAAATGGAACACTGGATATTAAATATTACGAATACAGTTTCATAATTTGAAATTGTCTTTAATCAAAAATTCATTTTATTATTGAAGGCATACTCCCAAATGTAGTTCTGGTATTTCTATCTATATTACATCAGAAAATATTCTTAATGAGATTCATATAATTTTAAAGTTTTCAATCATTTTGAAATATATTGTAACTAAAGTTTTAATTATATACAAAAAACACACTGTTGTAGTTGTATTTATTTTTTATTTCTTTATTTTCCAATGAAAGTTAAAAAATTTTGAAGAAAAAATATTTTCACTTGTGTAATTGAAAAAGTTTGTTTTTATTTATTTGATTGTTGTTTTTTTTTTTATTCTACTGTTCTTCCTGGAATGTAAAAAGAATTAAATAAATTTGAAAATAAGATTTCTTTTTTAAGGAAACGAATTAGTAAGTAAAAATATGAAGTGAAGTGAAAGAAATTCTAAGATTAAAAAAATAAAAAAAAATATACCTTAGTTGTTTTAGAGTTTTCCCATTAAATTTATTTAGAGCTTATTCATAAATGTCTTATTTATCGTAATGAAAAAAAATGTACAGTTGTTGAAGACCCTAATGCAATATTCTAGGTACTGGTTGACGATTTTTATTGTTAAATAATAAAATACAACTGGGTCTGACCAAACGAAAAATTTGGAGAATACTTAACAATTTTATCCTAAAAAAGACAAATGAGTCTAATAAGGTTATAAAGGAAACAAATAGTAATGACATTACAATATGTGATAGTCTTGAAAGTGAAAACTGCTTCACAATATGCACAATTAAGATTTCAAAAAAGAATGGGAACTGATTCAGCAGTTGTGGAATTTACTAACTCAATTATAAGTAAATAGGATGAAGGAAACTATGTATGCTGTGTATTTGTTGATTTAAAAAAGGCTGTTGGTACTGTGATTATACTTAATAGATTACATATATGAAATTGGTATACGGGGACAAGCTCAGAATGTACTCAGCTCTTATCTGAAAAATAGGAAAACTATATACTAACTAAAACAAGAATAAATAAAGTACTAAGTAATCAAGTTTCAATAAATAGTGTTCCTCAAGGGTCTGTGTTAGGTCCTACATTGTATTTGCTATGTATATTCATAACATACAATTTGTGAATTTAGTAGCTGAATATAATATATTTACTGATGATACCCTAGTACATATACAGTGCCAAAAATCGCGATGAATTAGAAAGATAAATGCAGACTCGAGGAAATACAACTTAAAGTAATTTTAAATGCTGATACATAGTGTGAATGCAAATACATAGTGTATAAAATAAGAAATAAAGTCGATATAAATCCAAAACTGTTAGTAAATAATACCGAAATTGAAAAGATTGCTACATATAAATATCTTGGTGTTGTAATTGATGAAAAGTTCAAATGGGATGGGATCATATCAATAAACTGGGAAACCTTTCAAAAGAAGTGGATTCATACTCGGTACACAAACCGCTGATAGTCTATATTACTATCATATTGTTTCACATATTAGATATAATATATGTAATTGGTTTAGTAGTTTCTCTCGGTTAAGTTAAATTGGTATCATAATTAACAAGGTTATAAAAAGCTTGCATAAATTTAATTGGCTTATTCCTACAAAATAAAATCTTTAAGTGAACGGCGGGCTACCTGAAGCTATCAGAAATCGTTGTTTCGGAAAAAATTGAACTAATTTACAAACTAGAAAAGGGAATCTACAAAAAAAATATTCATATTACAAAAAGGAGCAATGTACAGAATTACAATACACAAAAGTTAAATAATCTCAACTATGCAAAATCAAGAACAGAGTTATCACGCAACAGTTGCCTTTCATCAGCTATAAGGATATATAATAAAATACAACTGGAGTTAAAAGAGAGTTTAAATTTAGATCTTTTGTAAAAAAATTTAAGTATTTATTAAAAAATAATCTTAGAGAAATTGACAGATTAATTAAGGAGTGAATTATCACACACTACCTAATAGACAAAATATAATATGCGCTTGCGTTTCACAAATATCCACCTTATCCCATACCCTTTTTTTGTTTTTTGATCAACGAGTTACTCTCTTCATACCACAATCCAATCCATAGCTTTGCTGATGGCAGCATCTTGGTGGAATTCTACGACTTTTCAAATAAATCTAACACCACCCTTACCGCAATCAGCTTTAAGGGAAATGTTATGACTAGGTAAAAACTTAAATATACTAGGCATGC
Source organism: Argyra leucocephala (assembly GCA_963942445.1). Lineage (NCBI taxonomy): Eukaryota > Metazoa > Arthropoda > Insecta > Diptera > Dolichopodidae > Argyra > Argyra leucocephala. The sequence goes on from OZ012680.1 coordinate 66,382,119, forward strand.
AACTAAAACTAAAAATACAGTGTAATGAGAATATTTCTGATATAACTAAGAACGCTGGAAATTGTAAGGGTTTTCTTTCACGATGTAAGGCCTACTTTTTCCAAGAGATCTGAGTACTGTATTTATAAAGCTTATATCGAACCTAAGATGGAGTACATTTCTCACATATAAGCTGGCGCACCCAAAAATTCACTAGATTAACGAGACAAAATTCAAAATCGCTGGTGACTCCGGGTCTAGGTAATCTATATAGAATATATCTTGTTGGAATTGTTCTATTGAAATCAATAATGACTTTCTCCAAACTATTTCAACGTCCTCCTCTTGTCGACATCGTTGAAATATCCAGGTGGTTAAAAACTAGTCTGATTTCGGAAATTTATTTTTTTTTTTTATTTATTCATTTATTTACTCAAATGAGCTCCATTGCCCGTACAGAGTGTTTTTAGTTTTTTACAATTTTACTTATAATTATAACTAATTAAGTTTTTTAAATATTTAAGGCATCACCTGTCTTTCTTTTAAATAACATATATTTTGTTTTAGCTGTATTTATTGGCAGCTTATGTCGCTCCATCCATTGGTGAGCTTCACTCATGTCCATGTTGATTAATTCTTCCAATTCTTTGTTTGTTTTTTCTTCATAGATTATGGCCAGGTCATCAGCGAACATAAATGGCTTACCATTCAGTTTTGTGCATAATAAGCCATTTATGTAACAAGAATATAGCGTACGTCCGAGTGAACTTCCCTGTATTACACCATATTCAACTTTTACAGCTTCACTTTTCAACCCATCACATTCTGTGTATTGAATTCTTTCCGATAAGTAACTTTTGAACCAGTTGTATTCCGTCCCTTTTACTCCGAGTTCATATAATATTCTTAGAAGTGTATTTCTATCTACTGTATCAAAAGCCTTCCTAACATCAAAAAACACAGCTACCACTTTCTTCTTTTTATCCAATCCCGAATGAATTTGCGTTACTACATCAAATAATGCTGCTTGAGTACTAGATTTCTTCTTGAATCCATATTGTTGATTACACATTAATTTGTTCTTATGGAGATAATCAGTAAACTTGTTATTGACTGCAGTCTCAATCAGTTTACTAAATACTGAAGAAATCGAAATAGGTCTGAAGTTATCAATATCATTCAGGTTACCTACATTCTTATATATTGGTATAACTTTATTATTTTTTTAGACATATTGGCATTATACCTCTCTCAAGTGACTTATTTAATAATTTCATTACGTTAACAGCCATATCATCTTTTACCACTTTCAATATATTTGCAGACATTAAGTCCTCCCCTGAGGCATTAGTATTAGATAATCCATTTATCAGTTTTTTACATTCAAAAGTGTTTAACTTTTCAAATTTAAATTCCTTATCTGTTTTTAATTTTGGCAAACTCTCACCGATTGTAGCATAAAACTTATTAAATTTTTCAAGTTTTTCGAGTTTATGTGTTACACTCATTTAGGCGCAAAATTCGTTTTCTTTTCTTTCATTGTTGCTTGTTATATTTTTAATACAGCGCCAATTTTTCTTAGCATCATTACCTGTCATTCGAAATCGAATATCATCAAACTCTTCTCTTTTTCTTCTTTTGAGATTTGTTGCTTTGTTTAACCAGAATTTATACTCGTCTTTGATATATTTTGGCTCCCGATTTTGGGCATGTTTTTTATACCAGTAATTTTTCCTTTGAATAACTTCTGAATACTCATCATCTATCCAATGTGCTGAATATTTGCTTTTACTACTTGGTTTTTTTTTCACAACGGTAGCACTTTCAATTATTTGCTTACACTTGACGTCAAGTTGACCGCCATTTGTCAAACATCTGTTGTTTTCATAATGTACTCGTTTAATTGATCTTTGACATAATTATAATTAATTTTTTTATACAGCTGACTAGTTTTAGTTAGGTTATTATTTTCCTTTTTGATGCTTATGTTTTTCTGTTCTACTATAATACCTAGATGATCTGATATATCATGGTGAAAATGCATAATATGTATGTCTGCATTTGGATTTCCAGTAAGTATATGATCTAGACAAGTGTTAGATTCAGGTCTAGTAATCTCTTCACTACAGAAGTAGTATCCGTTGGATTCTACTATCGTTTTATATGTATCAACAACCTCATCTTTGTTATTCTTAATGTTAAAATTAAAATCTCCCATAATTATGCTATTTTTATTCGTTAAATTTTCCAGTTGTGAACCTAATACTTCAAAAAATTTATGGATATGGTTTGATGAGTTTTCTGGAGGCCTATAAACAGCCACAATGTTATGTTCATTTGCACCATCATCCAACTTTATGCTGACAAAGCTGTTATACTCATCCATCACAATATATATTAAAGACTGTATATTTCAACTCATTAATAATAAATGTTCCCGCTCCACCACCTCGTCTTGAGTTTCTACATGATAATACTTTGGAATATTTTTTTATATCAATATAGTCACATTCATTATCTAAGATCCATGTTTCAGTGAATATTAAAACATGAATAGTTTGTTCAATAGTATCCAATAAGTGTGTTATTTCATCAATTTTATATATTAGGCTTCTAGTATTTAAATATAATATTTTAAGTGAGTTATAATTACTAAATTTGATGTCTTTAATACTAAATATATCTGTTTCAATGTGGGCATTGATCGGCAATTCATATTCTATATCATTGAAGTGCATCAAGATTTGAATGTTCTATGACACGTATGATTTGAATTTTTTCTGATAAATAATTTGCCTTCAAGTACCCACGTAAATTCTATGATTTTATTTTTTTTCATATCTCTTGCTTTTTTATGGAGATATTTGAAATATGGCGTGAGCCGCTCATTTATGAAAATTGTATTTTTTTCTTTGCACTGCTCTCCATGTTCAAATATTTCTGTTGTTAATTCTTTTTTTCTAACTAACTTTAACAAGTTGTTCTTGACATCCAATGTGCTAAAATTAAATATTAATATTTGCGGCTCACCTGATTTGGAGTTTTTTTTGTTGTATATGCTTCCTTGATATCCTTATCATCAATATCCATCCCAACTTCAGTTGAAATTTTCTTGACAATTTGAATTGGATGCTCCTTCCTCATTACATCAGGTACACCACACACCTCAATCTGTTTTATTATTTCTTTTGTTTGATTTTGTCTATTTGTATTAAGTTTTTATGGACTTTTTCTTCTAGTAGTTTATTTTCCTGTCGCAGTATCATGTTTTCATCAATTAGGGAATCAATAAAGGTTTTCATTTGCCTGACCTCTTTGGTGAGTTCATGAAGTTCTGATCCCTGAAGATTTTGATTTTTGATAATTGTCTCCAATTTCTGATTAATGGAATCAGCTTCATTTGGAGCTCCCATTGACGTTTTGCGCTTCCTATTGATGCAGATATTGCATGACCAATGTTTCTCCGGATCAGTGGAATATATCTTGAATCCTTCATTATCCAATCCTGTACATGTACTGCACATCCACTTTTTGCAAAATCTATTACAATATAATAATTTATTATTCCTTAAATTTATTTATTTAAAGCACTGATTACAAGTATTGTTTATTTTGTTTTTTGACATTTTGACATCCTCCTTTTACTGTAAAAACTGCCAAAATGCTGTTGTATATCTGTTAGAATATAATGAAAATTGTCTAATCTAATCGACCCTCAGGCCTCAATCTCAATCATCTGCATTTAAATGTTTCACTTACTACCGCCACTCCCATGACTGGACTTTCTTTTTTTTATTGTTATTTTTGTATTTTAAATTACGATTGTTATAACTATAATATTTGTATTGGTAGTTTGGGGAGTATGCATAATTATTTTCATAGAGAATGTCCATCGCTTTTTCTATAGTAGATAATAAGATAGAACGCGTTGATTCTGGAAGCTTATCTTTAAAAATTTTTAGAGGTACACAAACATTTGGTTGTACAGAATAAGGCAAATGTTCTTCCGTTTGAATTTTATTATTTAATCTTCTTATGTATGATTGTATTTGATTATAGAAATCTATGCTATAGTTTGAGAATATAAATCTTCATATAAATTGTGGCTAGATTTTTTCTCGCGAAAGTTATTTATTAGAACAGCTTTAATTTCAGAACATTGTCTCGCATTCTTATTTATTTCTAATACTAATTAGAAATAAATAAGAATGCGAGAAAAAATAGCTTAATTTACACAACAGTCTCCAACTTACCTACAAATTCTTCTCTATCATACTCATAATTTTTTTCTACGTATCTGAACCTACAATAATTTTGTACAAAGGAATCCTCTCCTAGTATTTGGGTATAACCGAAAATAACCGGTGGATTAAATTAAATATTGTACATTGAAATAAATTTGATGTGTGTGTTATTTTTCAGTAGAAATAAAATGTCAAACTCAGTTTTTTGACCAGAATATTTTACCTCTGGCTTGCAGCTATTAAAAAATTTGAACCAGCAAAACAATATATAGTTTTAATACAGAATAGAATTGGTGTATTTAATAAGAAAAAAATTTCACACACAATTAGACTTCCATCTTTTAAAAACTATTTAAAAGATTTTTAAATTCAAAAATAAATGTGGTGGGGTAAGCTGTACTGAACAAAGCTATTCTTTTACTCAATCAAATAAAAAATTTAAATATATTCTTTAAATCTTTTTCAAGGCTTAGAAAATGAAAAAAAAATTGAATTTAAGTCCTATATGAATTGTAATTATTCAGTTCGATCATAGTCACGGTATCATATGCATAGACAGATTTCTTGATTAAAAAATCAATCAGTGTCCATAAAAAAAAAGTATATGATCATAGATAGAGAGTGTTTTAAAAATCATTTACCAATTTATTATTTTACCTATTTTAAATTTTCCAAATGAAAATATTCGAAAAAAATTTTATTAAAAAACTACAGTAAAGTTAAGTGGGGTAAATGTGTAATCGAGGTAAGTGTCCCACGTAACAATTTTATCGCTATAAGACTCTTGCGTACTGTTATAACACTATTAGAAACAATCTTATACCAGTATTAGTGTTCATTTGAGTGCTCCACAATTCCTGCGAAAGGTTATAAATACGTTATAGCACTAAAATGGAGAATCCTATAAGGCACCGGAGCAAGTGCTGTAATATTGTTATAGGATTAGTATACATATATTAGTGTATATGTTTTTACTTTGAAATGATATTCATTTGAAATAATTTATGTTATGCGAGAGTGAGAAAGGTATTATTTTTTATTTTCAAAAATAATTTTATGGAGTTTCTATTTATTTCCTGAGAAAGGGACATAGATATTAGTTAATAATATAAAAAATGTCTTACTAATAAATAATATGTTTCGGTCAAAAATAATTGTATTAATATTTATAATTATTGTGACCAAAATGCAAAATTTGGCTGGGAAAGAAATTTCATTGACATTTATTATAAAAATACTTCGAAAAAATACATTGCCCTTCAAAAATAACCAATTTTTAAATAGGTAAAAGAAAATATATTTTTAAATTACATCTTTAAAATATTTAATAATGTATGTTAATTAATGCATAACATCAAATTTGATATTTAAGTAATTATTCTTTTAAGTAAAAATTATATTTTTGCGAAAAGAATGCAAAATAAAACTTTTTAGTTTTTGTTTATTTAAAAAAAATTTACCATGTTTGTAGAAAATAATGGCCGTCGCAAAATATTTATCTAAAAGCTACAGTAAGTTTATTAGTAACATTATAGGAATACAGTAAAATAATAACACCACTACTGCTATTCTAGCAATTCTATTCTTATAAAAACACTTTAACTCTTGATATAGGATTACGCACTTTTAGATTTATAAAAACGTTGTTGTATCACTTGCGGAAAATTCCATTATAACAACTTCCGCAATTGCTATAAGAACATTCTTATAGTAATACTAATCACATTATTCCCATAAAAACATCATTATAGCACCTTTAGTGCTTATCGGGAGTCATATAGAAGTCTTGTAGCACTAACTTTGTTTTTATAACAATAAAATGTTACATGGGTGTGTTATCACACCATAAATTCTATATTTCTAGCCGTTAAATTTCAAAAAATTACATTTTTTTATTCTCAATGTTTTCTCTTACGAACTAATACATTCAACAAAGAAAAAAAATATAAAATAACAAAAAAATTGTTTTCGTTTTTTTGTTGAAAATTTTGATCTAGTTTAGTAACAAAACAATCAAGTGTGGCGGTCATATTTTTTCTCGGAGGCCTATGAGAACTAGGCAAAAATAATTTTTGTGTCGACATTGATATAGTTTGGTATATATAACACATTTTCCATAGAAAAGGGAATGGGAAAGGGAAATTGTGAAAAGGGAAAATGTGCTAGTTTTTGATGGGGTAAATGCGTTATATGTATAACACATTTACCTTCATCATTAATTTTGTTAATTTTTTCACACAAATAAATTTTTGATAGGTGAATAATGGTTTGGAATTAAGTAAAAAAAGGTGGCCTTAACCATATTCTGAAGAAACTCTACAGCAAGCAATACAAGAAATAAAAATGGGAGTTTTATCAAAATACGACTCTGCCAACAAGTATGGCATTCCTTATATGACTTTATTACGCAGAACAAACGGTCTTCGTGGTACGAAAAGTACGTCAAAAGGAAAACCAACGGCTCTTAAAAAGGAAGAAAAAGAAAATTTAGTCAATTGTCTGAAAACTATGGAAAAATAGGACTGGGAAGTTAGCCGAAAAGAAATTTTTGACTTGATTGAAAAATTCATTACACAAAACAAGATTAAAACCGCTTTCCGTCCAGCTTTTAAAAAACGGCACAAGCTATCATTAAAAAAACCTCAAAGTGTAGAATATGCTAGAAAAAAGTATATTGATCCTTTCATTATTTACGAGTACTTTGAAATTTTGAAAGGGTGCTTGAATGACTTGAATGTAGGCGACAATCCTAACCAACTTTATAATTTGGATAAAACTAGTTTTTGTGCCGATTCTTCGAAAACAAAAGTAGTAGGAGCAAGAAATAAACCTTCTTCTCATACAGTTAGTGGACCTGGAAGAGATAATACAAGTGTACTTTTTTGTGTGAGTGCTTCAGGGCATAAATTAGATCCCTTGATAGTTTATAAAGGTAACACATTGAAGATACATATTTTAAAGTTTAATATGCTACTTATAACTTCTATTCTTATTCAGGTAAAAACATGTGGAACGAATGGATGGCACTTGCTGAAAGAGATTTTCTTGGAACGGCTTACGCAGCTACTGTGAAACGTGTACGAATGGATGGAAGCAGAAGTTTTCATAAATTATTTTGAAAACACTTTTTTAAAATCAATTGGACCTGAACGTCAAAAAAAAAATAAATATATTATATTATTACAAATTTTAAAAATTTTTTATTATCAATTTCTTTTTTTTTAAAAAAGGATATAATTTGTAAAATTTTTATCGATTTTGATGAAATTTACATCTATGAATAATAAAATCTCTGAATCACTACATTTTACACAGCATTATGAAATAGCTGCAATAATACCATTTTTAGTTGCCCATAACACAATTACCCCATTTTTACGGGTATTTTTACTGGTATTTTTACGTGTTACACGAACCTCAATTTACTTAGTTTTCTCTAATTAACAAACTTAATAAACTACGAGTATCTGATGTACAAATAAATAAAACCAGTATTTCAGTTAATAAGTGTTTAAAGTATTCTTTATAACTCTGAGAATGATATGACACAAGACATATCACTCACTATTAATTTTAGGACCTATAGACAATTAATAAAATATAATATAAAACAAACTGCACATAAAAATCTAAAATAATTATAATAGCTTCTTATTAAAACATGAATGTTTTCTGGTTGATAGTGGAACATATTCAAAAACAGTCTATTTAAATCCATGTTCTGTTAAAAACGTTAAATTTGGCTTTAACTTGAATTATAATTAAAAAATTGGGGTCTTTAAGTTAATTCTTAAGTTGTTTTCGATAATAAAGGTTATATGAAATTTAACAATAATAATAATAATTATAATAATAATAACAATAATAATATTAGTTATATTGTTTAGCTTTGCAATTCCTATTTAAATTAAATTGGTCTATACTCAAATATTCCGAATTTGATAATTTTAAAGGTTATATTTTGATCTATAGTTAAAATTGGCTTTCTAGAAATATTTAATATTATCTATACTAGTAATATAGTAATTTATATAATGCAAATATTTAAATTCAACAAAATTAATCTTTAACCTAAATTCTTAAAAATTATGATGAAAATTTCAAATATTTTTTATTACTTTACATAAAATATAAAATTAAAAAAAAAAAAAAAAATTCATTTTTTTAAAACCTTAAAGCGAAATTTTCTTTTTAAATAGTAGAAAATTAAAACAAAAATAAATTGTAAATTACTTGCCGTAAAGTTTTCTACTTACCTCGATTCTTATAGTATGCCACAAGTAGCATGCAATACTGCAATTTATCTTCTTAAAAGGATTTGTTGTTTAATTTGTGCTTTTATTTTTTTTCTTATAATTTTCATTTACTTATTCTTTAGTGTGATTCAAACCCTATTTTTATCACAACTATATCTACATAATTCTGTAAAGGATAAACATTTCAATGGAAGAGAGGAAATTATTTATAAATATAAAAAGGAGTTGCCACGCGCCACCTAGTTTTTTGCTTTCACATTTGTGAATTATAGAAAATTTATTTTCATTATTTTCACAATATGAATTTATGTTAATTTTTTTTATTGTTTTTTTTCCCTATCTTACAGATACATTTATAAGTGTTTATATAGAGATTGCTTAATATGAATTTGTTGTTGATGATAATGACGATGGTACTATGACAAAACTATAAACTTGTTATTGGGAATCATTTTTATTTGATATCATATTAAAAATAGTAAAATAAAAAAGTTGCGCTACTGCTTAGCGTGACAAAAATAGAATAGATAAACATATATATATATAGGTATATATTATCATGTACATAGTTGGAAAATTCATTTTCAAAGAAATATACAAGTACTTTGCGTAAAAAAAATTTTGTATGTACATGTATCAAAAGATTGCAATTCAAAAATGTAAAAGAAAAGTTTTATTCGAAATAATGAAAAAATAAAGTTTTTAATACAAATGTTGAAAAATATTCAAAATATAAAATTTAAAAAGTTTTTCTCTTCTTTAAAAACGGAGGAAAAACTATTAATTTCCATCGTATTTTATTGAGTAAATAGTGCAATAACACGTATTTCTTTTATTCCAAATTTTATAAAATAAAAAAAAAAAAACAAGTTATCCTTGACATCTGGAAGTAAATTTCTATAGTTTTAAAATTATTATTGAGGGTAAAATTAATAAAATGAGAATGTACGAGTGTATTAAAATAAGTTTTATGTAAATAAAGTGAAAATATTTTAATATAGTAGTAAGTTGATCAAGTAAATTTGATCTTAAAAATATGAAGACAACTGAGATGAAATACTAAGCATTACTGAGCATTTGGAAATAAATTAAGAATAAGCTATGCTTGTTGTCTACTAGATAAGCTCTGTATCAAATTTACTGCTATTATAAATTTTATCTCTTTATCTTTTAAAAAATGATAGTCGTTTAAAGATTCAAGATATTGCGTTTTACATCGAGGACAGCTGAAAACTGCTTCGTGGTGTGTCATGCAGTAAAGACAGGGTTGTATTTCATCACTAATCTTATTTTTAGTAGTAATTGATGACAAAATTACTATTACTGTGGCTGTAAAAAAGAGCAACAGTATCTACTGGTGTCCTTTCTGACGTATCAGTCACATAAATTACGCCGACGATAAGTATTTATTGTCACATACGAGTGCAGGTTTGCCCCAATTGTATAACACTGGCAAAAATGCTATCCTTAAAGTCATTACAGCTATAATTAAATCCTCCCTTTACAATATCTGATCCTCCATGAAGAAACGCGAATCGAAATGGTGAGTAAGTTTAATTACCTGTGAAGCATCGTATGTCATCAGATGGAGGCAAAAAATTTAATACTGAAGTCCACGTCAGCATAATTGGTATTGCTTTCAGAATTATCTCACAAATATCGCAGACAAACAAACCACACATCTCTGTGCACTAAAATAAAAATATTCGATTCACTGTAAAATCTGCTTTCTTGTTCGCCTGCGAAACATGTAGAGTTTCAGCCAAGAAACTCCAAGTGTATATCAATAGATTTTTCCGTCGCATCCTAAAGATTCGATGGCCACCCATCATTTTCAACACAACACTATTGTGGTAAAAAATTAATTAAAAGCAAATACACGGGGAAATTCGACAGAGGAAATGCCATTGGATCGAGAAAACTTTAAAAAAAAACCTGTTAAAAACATCGCGGATGAAAGGAATCCTCAGAGTGGAACCAAATTTCATCTTATGTGATCGAATGTGAAACCAAATTCCATCTTATGTGTTCCCAAAACATGATAAATTCTATATTCATGTCCTAAATAAATTGAAGACGAACATTAACAACTTCGTTCGTAATTGTCCTCCTTCCATTTTACCATCCTTCTTTCCTAATTTTCCTTTCCCACCCTAGCCAGACGTACCAATCGGTATAAAAGGTCCCTACCTAGTGTTTTGCCTATGTGTAAAAAAAAACAAAAAAAAAGAGTACACGTCATGGCGGAAGGACGAAAAAAATTTGGAAAACAACAGTGTTAGTCGAAGCAAGTACCCAAATGAATGTGACTACAATTGAGAAGGCTAGCCACAAATAGAAGACGATGGAAGGACTCCATCTCTGTGATATGCCCACGCCCACGAATGGTGTTACAAGACAGTAATGATGGTGATGGTGACTTTTATCAATTGTTCCTGTTAAGTTTCTTGGTCACAAAATAAAAATTTGAAACTCTAGGTATGTAAACTTTTCTGTTCAATAACTTGATCTTGTTACATCGGCATCAGAAGATTAACACCATCATAAAAAAATGGAACATTTTATTAATGAAAAATATTTCCCTTAGAATCGCCACAATATTCGATGAAATATATTTCTTTGGTACCCATAAAAGAAAACTGAGTTTCAGTCTTCAGAAATATTAACTTTTTATTTGATGTAATTTCTTAGAACAATTACTTGTATTTTTCTTTAGATAAGAATTTTTATTTTATATTATTTTTCACTACAGAAATTATTTAATTATCGTCAGTTTTACATATTATATTCTTTATGCAAGAAAACACAAAAAAATATCTTCTGAAGTTTGAATTGATGCAGAGCAGAAACTGAAATATATTTAATAAGTTTTTTTACCAGAATAAATGTTTGAAATTTGATTCTTTCCAACCAAATTGTATCTATTTACAACTTTACCAAATATGACATATCAAAAATGTTACCGTTTATTTGATTGTAATAAAAAATTTCAATTCTTTTTTATCTTTCCAGCATAAGCTGCTATTAACCATTTTCGTTCTAAGTATTTACATTTTGTGTTTTTATTTTGAAAATGTCCGTCCGCAGCATATGATACGCTCATCATCAATAACGTTCTAGGCTCTTCTAATGTCTCCTTTAATTTACTATCACTAAGCGATTTTATAACACAATTTGCTGTTGTCAAAACCCTTTTCAATAGGTTATTCTTAATTACTGGAATTTTTTGTTCTCATTAACTTTTAGTAAAATGTTCATAATAAATTGTAAATTTTGTATCAGTTGTTCGTCCGCAGTAGCAGCAAAAATGCAATGCCATAGTTACTAAAGAAAAGTTATTTTTCTTATTTTTTAACTTTGGCTGTTTGTCTCAACTTGGTTGAAAAGAACTAATAAATTAAGTTATAACAGCATTCAAACAAATTACATGTAAGGTAACAATGGTACGAAATAAAATAACAAATTAATTTTAAATTAAATCGCTTCACCACGCTTAGGCTATTTAGAGAGAGGAGACCACCTTTCTGTAAGATTATCCCTGTAATAAGAGCATGATGATTCTTATAAATAAATGTCATATATTGCAATAATATGACTAATTTCACTGATGACATTGCAACAATTACAGCACCATCTGACAAAATAATAATAATATAAGAAGAAACTGCTACTGTGTCTATTAAAAACTAACAAGATTAAGATGTAGTTATGGTTCGCTCAGAAGTAAAACTATCGGCTCAAAATATATAATTATTGTAAATTTCAAGCAATATACAGTTTTATATATTTAGATGCCTTTGCAAAGCTCAAATAGTTTAAACATTATAGGTACGCATGTGAACCAAAAGATGGCCTGGAACAATAGTTGGGACATCAAATTGTTTGGGATACTTGAGTCGATGCTAAACTCTCTGTTCACCTTCGGAACTTTTTACTATCTATAAATCATTTATACGTATTCGTAATAATAAAGAAGAAAATTTTACAGATGAAGAGCAGCTAAATAGCGAAGTAATCTGGGCTCTTGAGAAAAATACAAAAGTAAGTCGAGAGACAGACTGGACAATCCAAAACAGGTCAACACAAGAAAAACTGAAGTCATCCCCAGAAGTCATACACTCTAATGATACTGAAGAGATGAAAAGCAATACAGATCAAATAAAAAATTATAAGTGGAAAATCAAAGGTTAATTTGAATATTAAAAAATAAAATATCCTGAGCCTGTGAGAATATCCAAATTTAAACCTCCACCGGTTATCTTAAGTAGTATTAACGATTACAATCCCATCAGAAAAATACCACTGGAAAAAAATATCAAACATGAAGCTAAGGTGTTAAACAACAAACAGTTGAAAGTAAACGTATCTAACGAAACAAATTACAGAAATTTAACCAAAGCTTTCAATACAGATAAATTTCAATGGCATACTTTTACAAATAAAATAACGAGACGAGACCAATCAAAGTGATAGCTAGAGGCTTGCACCCGTCATGTTTACCAGAAGACATAGTTGAAGAACTTATGCTTAGGGGTTTTAACATAATTGCGGCATGTGAAGTAAAAAGTCGAAAAAAACGAAAGGAAAACATTTGTTTTATTTTCACTATGTATGCTCTCCTTCGACAGCAATGAAGATAAGAAAAAAATTCAGTCCAAGTAACATAATTAAAACATATGCTAACATGGTGATTCAAACACCAAGGAGAAGTGTCCAGGGAAAAAATTATACTCCATTAAATAAAAATAACATTGTTTGGAAAACAATGGAAAAAGTCTTAGTGATGATAGAAAAAATTAGTACAAGACTGGATAATTTAGAAAAAAAGAAAGATACTGAAAAGTATCTTGTAAAACCGCGTACTACATTAAGATAATAGAAAATAGTATCAAAATCTTAACCTGGAATACCAATGGCATTCTTAATAAAAATTGGGAATTAGAAACTCTATTGATGCTAAAAAATATTGACATTTCCATGATATCTGAATGCCACAACTGTAAAGAAATGAAGATTCGGGGCTATAAAATATACTACGTACTTCATCCGGACAATCAAACACGAGATGAAAGCGCAGTCATCATTAAAAATGAACTGAAACATAATGAGGTTTGTAACATAGAAAATAATGAAATGCAATTTAGTGTGGTATAACATCAATGAAGCAAAGCCTTCAAGTTATACGAATCTGTGGTAAGAAAAGCTAGCAAACCTGCATGTCTCTATGTAATCCATTAACGAACTGGTGCAGTTTTAGATCAAATCTAGAAGAATGCATGGATCGGCATATTTCAATAAATAACGAAGAAGAAGTGAAATAAGCTTCTATAAATTTTGTGGAGGCTATCCAGAATGCTGCATGGACAAGCACTAAAATTTGCAGATCCAGAAAAGTTGATTATAACTTCCCTAGAAATGTTGTAGAATAGATAAAGCAAAAACGAAGGGCTAGAAGAAGGTGTGAGCAGACACGGGATCCAACTGATACACATATCCATAATTCCAAGTCTGAAGAGTTAAAAAAGGAAATAAAGCAACTGAAAGAAGATACAATACAGAACTATCTACAAAACTTATCTGCTACTAAAGAAAGTAAATATTCACTCTGAAAAGCAACCAGTAAGCTTAAAAAACCGATCGCGTATTCTACTCCACTTAGAAAAAGTGACAGAACGTGGGGGCGTAGCAATAGGGAAAAAGCTGATATTTTTGATGATCACCTATATGAAACATTTAAACCAAATAATATAGAATCTGATATACACGTAAATCTGGTAGAAAATACCCAAATAGATGGTCAAACGCTATTTAGAAGAAAGGAAATAATAAAATAAATTAAAAGCTTAAAATAAAGCTTCAGGGTTCGATTTGATCACAGCTGACCTCGTCATATTTATCAAAGTGATTATATCAAATTAAACAAGGAGAAGATTACTCTGCTCTACAAAATATTACAAAATATTAACGCAGGAGTACCACAAGGTAGTATACTAGGCCCCATATTATACTTACTATACGCTAGTGATATTCCAGAGATGCTATATTAGCAGTCGGTAAAAATATAAATGAAGCTACAAATAAATTGCAACAAGCCAATAATAAAATCTCCATTTGGTGCAAAGGGTGGAGAATTAAACTGAATGAAGCAAAATCCACGCACGTTAACTTTACAAATAAAAAAATTTAGTTGCACATTCCAGTAAGATTAAACAATGTCATCATAGGTCATGTATGACGCTTGACGCAAAGCTTAGATGGAAAGAACACTAATAGTATAAAACTTTAAACCAAAAAATTAACAACAAATAACTTGTATACCTGTTTTTCGTGATTAATTACTTTTCTAAAACGCTGATATACAAATTTAATACAGCAAAGCTATTTTTTTTTTTGTCTTATACCTTATCTATGATTGTACCAGCAGTTGTTTAAGGCTTGTATATAGTTATATGCAAGAACCTTTACGACATATATACAAGCTTAGACTATTATTCTATATGTTCTATAAAGCAAGTTATTAAATAACATACATATATGACATATATATACGACATGCTACCTCGGATATATGGTCTGAAATTTCCAACGCCAGTTTCCCTCAGTCTGACTGCACTGCAGGATGAAACGTGCTTTATGTTCAAATCGTGTGTTTCAGGTTAACATTTATAGCCTGATTTATGCTAAAGACTGATCAGAGTGGGCAACATTTGTAAAGATTTATATGTAGATGAACCTCAAAATGTAGCACAAAAAAAAAAGGTATGATGGTATTCGTAAAATTCCTTTTAACAAAAAAATTTCTTCTTTTAAATACTTAAACATGTCAATTTCAAGTTTACTCTCTCATATAAATGAAAATATAACTTGTAGTTTTCCAAAAAAAAAAAAAAAAAAAAATGGGGTTGGTAAAACTTAAAAATGTTGGTTCGAGTCCAAATAGTTTTATTCTACATTATTTTAATGAATATATGTATGTATAGTATACATATACATTTTCATTATGACTATCATTGGGTGTTTCAAAAATTTCTTAATTAAAATTAATTGAATCTCCATTTTGTTTATTTTTTTGGCCGGAAAAATTATTCTTCTTATTATTATTCTTTAAAATATTATTAAACATTTTTTTTTTTTAGCATAAAATTATATTTTAATAATTTATTTACGATCGATCTATAAATTATGAAAATTGAATAACTACTATTGATTTTTAATATTGTACTATCTATGTAGATTTCTATATATTTCAAGTCTTTTCTTTAGAGTTGCTATACTCAAATTGAATTAAAAAATAAAAAAAAACTAAATTAACGAAAAAAAATAGTATAAAAGAATGAAAAACTAAAAAAGAACTGTACAATAAGGAAAACTTTTTGAGAAAAAAAATGTTTTTTTTTTGTTTTTTTTTGTCATTTGAAATGCGTTCAAAATAATTGGGTTAATTATAATTACTGATTGTTTTCTCTAATACATTGTATAAAAATGAAGAATAGTGAGATAGAAAATAATTTCAAAAAATATAATTGTAAATTGTATTAGAGTATGTACACTTATTGTGATTGCTACAAAAACTGTGAGGAAAAAACGGTATTGAAATAAAATAAATATATTTTTTTTTTGTATTGAATTGAGCTTCTAGATTTTATCGTATTCAAGTTTTTCGATAATGTTGAAATTTTTGAAAATTATTTTAAAATTTTTTGTATTGCTGTCGTATCTAAGATAATAGAACTGCAATTCATTTCATTTCGCAGAGTATTAAAATATTTAGTGAATACTATGGGATTGTTGTATTTTAAAAATAATATTAAAGCGATATGCTAGTAAAATATTTCAGTGTAGAATTTATAAATATAAAAAAATATGTAAAAAAAAAATGATAGGATACTTTTTTTTATTTATTTATATACTTCAAGGTTAGATCAAGCAGTTAAACATGTTATTAAACAAAATAGAGAAATATGGTATAACTGGCTTAAGAATTTTCTGGTGAACACAATGGACTAAAATTAACAATACTTTATCAACTGAAAAAAGTGCAATTAGGAGTCGCACAATTGAGTTATGAGTGTAGTTAGGAATTTTAATGTTTCTTGTATATATAAATAACATAGGGCCAGAATTGAAACTTAAATTGATATTGATAATGATAACTAGAATCATAGAATTTAATTTAATATAATTGAAAGTCTATGATTGGATTTCGAACTTAAGAGCTTATTCCTGCAATTTCTAGTTTTTATTTTATAGATCCCACCATCGGTTTTCATCTGCATTGCAAGCTTAAGAAATTCCCTGGTGCTTTGCGGCCAAATTCTGTGATATATAAATCCTTGTTAAGCTGTTCATCCCAGTATCATCAAATCAAATTTCTACGCGAAAAATATTTCTTGAAAATAATGTTGTTTACTCATAAATATTTCGAAATTTAATTATTATTGTTCCAGATTTAAAACGAAAAATATTACTTGGCTTACTGCTGTTTGAATCATAACCAGTTGCTGAAGAGATGTTATTAAAAATTTCGTCAAGAGATTCATTATCGATTTTCGGAATATTATTAACAATCAAACCTTTTTTACTAGCATCAACTTCAAGACAACGTATACAAGTTCGACTTTACAAAGTACTGAAATCTCGTCAGACATGATGTTAATGGCATCATCTACGTCTGTTTTGAGGCAAGTGCTACTACGAAGATCATTAACACTCGATGTTAGTAATTGAATATCACTATCGTGCTTGGATAGAGTCTCTTTAATAATAGACATGTCTTTTTCAATCTTGCTGATCTATTGTTAATTGTAAAACTAATCCTATTCTTTAGCTCTTTCAGCTTCCTATTAATTATATTTACATTTTTATTATGATTTTCAATGTTTGCACCATTTCATTATATTTACAATTTTTATTATTATTTATATCATTATTGGTTCCACTATGGTTTAAATTAGGCATTCTATTGGTCATTGGAGAGTAAACTGATTATTAGAATTTGCTTTAATTATATTTTTAATAATAATATTGTCTATATTATAAGGTATTTTTATATTATAAGGTATACTGGTGATGATCCACAAGTTAAAAACGTGGTACACCCAGAACTAGTTCAGGTACTCCAAGAAGGATAATATGCTTTCGAAAGCAATATCCGACTACTGCTTGCCAAGAAGTAATTTTGAAAAACCTTTCAATATAATCATGTCAAGCAGAGAGACGTGGGAAACTTCCCACCCTCTTTCGACAAAGGATCATTAGTATGGTATACTGACGGTTCCTAGCAAATAAAGGAAGTAGGATCGGGAGTATATGGAAAAAACCTCAAGACCCATATTCATTCAAGCCTAGACTCTACAAACACAGTTTTCCAAACTGAGGTTCATGCTATATATAACTCAGTGTGCGAGAGAATTTAAGAAAAAATTACAAGAAATGTAAAATCTACATTCTCTTGGATAGTAAAGCAGCCATACTAGCTATTAATTCATATACCACAACACCAAAGCTAGTATGGGATTGCTTAGATATACTCAAAACCCTGGCACAAACAAATAAAGTCACAGTAATGTGGGTACCAGGGCATTCCGGCATTGCAGGAAATGAAGCTGCAGATTATCTAGCTAAACACCGGACACGCCTTTCATAGGTCCAAGTCCGTCCTGTGGAATTCCCCTGAGCACACCTGAAATGCAATTAAGAGTTTGGGTAGAGCAAAACACTAAGGATTTCTGGGCCAACGTTCCTGGAAAACCAAAACACTTCTCAGTTTCAACAGGAAAGAGGGGAAGGGATAATAACAGGCCACTGCCTAACAAAGAAACATCTCTATAAATGGATCTAACTGAAAATAACCTATGAAGAATTTGCGAAATAGAGGAAGAATCTATTGAACATCTGAATGCGAAAGGCTCACCCGTAGCAGACTTCGCCACTTGGGAACAGCTTTCCCCGAACAATGGAAGCTATCCAGGATACCATTGAAGAATATCTTGAGTGTAATCACAAAATCAGGTATCCTTAATGACTCAGAGATTTAAAAACCTAGTTATCACAATAAGCCCATTTGCGGCTGCGGTGATGTAGGGACTGAATCCCTTTCGGAATCATTTAAATCTAATCTAATATAAGGTATTTTTATTAAAAAATGGTCAATACCGCACCAACATAATAAAATATTCTATCGTGACGAAATCAATTTTTTCCTCACCTCAGCGATCCTTTTAATGAACATGAGTGATGAGAATATGAGAATGATTAAAATGAGAATATGGGTGAATGTAAAATGCACTGATCAAAGTAGGAAGAATGGAAAATAAATAAAAAGGGGTTAGTACCCAAATTCATAAAAAAACAAAATCCAGAACGACTTTTACCAAAAAAAAATTCACAAATACCAAAAAATTTTTTATTAAATATTTTTTATTACAATGTTTTTTTTTCGAGTAATTTATTTATCAAATTTATCAATGGAACCATATCGCAATCTCACCAATCAAAATCTCGGCTTCACAATATCTCGTGCTTTTATAAATCTCATTGAAAAAATTTCGCGAAAAAGTCAAAATGGAAAATATACAATAATTATTAGGGTAATCATGACGTTATATTGAAGAAGTTAAACGGGGGTTTGAAGGCCCCCATCATCTCGGTAGCCTTATCATTTTAATTATTTAGGAAAAATATTTTCCATTATATGTACCTAAATCACTTTCATGCGTAGCCGCTGTTAGATACAAAACAGGGGATATCTGCTTTTTCCATAATTAAACTTGCAACAACTTTATGGATCTTGAATTTAAAATTTTTTTTTAGTTGATTTTAATTTTTGGATTTCGGTTTGTCGGTTTTTTTTCGGAAAAAACCAAATTTGAAATTTATGAGTTATTCTTACAACAATTTGAATAATTGTTGTAATGCTAATAATCATTGGTATTGTTCGATTTCCAGAATTTATCCCGTACTTTAATGTGCATTTTTAAAAGGATGGAATTTAGAATGAATTTAGATGAAACTATAAGAAGACATAATATATCTCTGAAATAAATTTCGATACTGGACGTAAACGAAAAGAAGAAACAAACTGTGTACAAAAAAGAGATAATTATAATCTCTATAATATGAATGAATTTAAAGTGACGAACATAAATTCAAATTTAACTTAAAAAATTATAATAAAATTATTTAAGCTAAAAACAATTTCAATTCGAAATTTAGTAAAAAGAAAAAAAATGTCCATTTTAAACCAACTGCGTAACCATGATTTTTCATTTTTCAGTTTCTTTTTAATTCTCTAGTAGATGGTGTGATATTTGCTTACATTTTAATATAAAATCATCCAGTTATTGTTTTAATATCATACCATCATCACTGATTGTCATTAAGAGAGTCCAGAGAGAAAAGTGAAATTACCGTATTTATTCTTCAATGCTTTTTACAATTTTTTATATATTTTTTTTATTTATTTTTGTTTTTTTTTTTCGTTTCCTGTTTTACTTTGTGTAATTTGTGTAATGTTGCACGTGTTGTTGTTTTTTAATATTTTACCATGGAGAGTCCGATTTTGTTATTAATGTAAAACGTTTTTAAAATTTCAAGTAGAAATATATGTCGTAAAATGAAATGTTGATAATGTCATCAATAAAAACATATAATGTTTAAAAATATAAAATTAGACAGCTACGTAGCTAGAATATACGGGATTAATGCAGCTAGTTTCTTTCTAACAATGTTAGAAGATATAAGATCAAGTTAAATTTCCATAACATCGAAAATGTGTCGACAACTTCGCCAGCACATTGACGTATGATCTTAAATGTAAAAAAATATTTGTTTATATTGTCTCATGATCGGTAATTAATTTGACAGTGTATCCGCAACTCATTTTCACGACACGGGTTGTTAAATTATGTATCCGAAAATTTGTTGATACACAGGATAGTTTGGTACAATAATTGTGTTGAGTATTTTCTTAGCAAGCAATAAAAAAAAGATGGAGGAAGAAAAAGTTTTAAAATTAAATGAAAAATAATTATGAATTTTAATTCGTGTTTTAAAAATAAATGCATTTTTTTTTTTATTTTCATTTACTTTAATTTTAATAGGAAATGGACTAATGGAAGAAAGATGATTAACCATAAGGCTGCACAACGAAGATTTTTCTTAAAAAAAAATAAAAAACATTTTTTTACGAAATTGTCCATATTAAATATTTTTTTCACAAATATATTCAATTCAAATATTTTAAAAATTTATTCACAAAATAGGTATCTACAAATGAATATAATATTTTGACATTTTATTTGACGTTTATTTCAGAGACAATGGGTTTAGAGTGATCGGAATTGTAAACAAAGTATAATAGGTTCATTCAATAGCAAATTGTTTTCGATTGCAATCACTTGCAATCATGTTTTTTTGTTCAATAACTTTTCAATCACGATTTGGAGGGGAAATTTGTGATTGAAACTGATTTTATTTTGTTCAATAGACGTGATTGAAAATTATATTTTCTGATATTTTCTGATTGCGCTCAGAACTAAAATTACAATCATGGATTGGAATTGAATGTCAAAGTTTAATTTTGAAAATTATTCTGACGCAAAGTATTCGGCAAAAATGAATTATATTTATTTTTTTGAAAAAAGATTTGAGAAGAATTTAAAATATTTTATTAAAACATTTTTAAAATTTAAATTCAAATAAAATTTTTTTTAAATTAAGTTTTTTAAAAATTTTTATCCATTTTTTGTTTATACAAATTTTGAAATTTCAAAAACACAAAAATTTGTTCAATAAGAAAAGTGGATTGTAAGTCATTGGAAATGATATTTTTTGAACAGGCCTTTGATTGGCTACTGATATTTTGAACATTTTGGATTGCTTTTGATTGTGGTTGATTGCAATCATATGTTATTGAATGAACTTAATATGTTGCAATTGCAAACATGAAATTGTCGAGAGATTATCATTTATTCTATATTAGATTATCACCCATATTCTGTTAGACCCATCTCGTCTCTGAAGAGATAGTTTTGTATTCTGTTGGACACCACAGACGTGATAGTAAATTGTTGCAACGGCAAATGTCAAAACAGTCTCGTGAGTAATTTCAGTTAGACCTTTGACGAGACGCGATAGGCATTTTTTATCTTAAGGTAATCACAAAGTATTTTGTTTTTTTTTTATCAAAAAAATTGAATTAAATAAATAAATTGAATAGATAAAATAGTTAAGTAAGGATTAATAAACAAATTTTGATTATTTTTTTTGTATTATTATTAAAACTTTGTTTTTGTTTTGAAAAAAAAAAACCATTTTTACTATTACTGTTTTACTACTGTTTATGTATTGTTATGCTAAACTAAAAAATATTTAAAACATAAATATATATTTTATATTTTATTTAAAAAATATTTTAAAACTAAACCACACTAATATTTCATAAAAAAATTAATAAACCATATTTCGTTTGTATACCAATAACTTTTTTTGACAGTAAAAAATGATGAATTTGACTAGCAACAAATAAAATGTTCTGTGCTTACAGTGCTTACAGTGTCTAACAGAAATGTATATTCAGCTAGATGAGGCGACATCAATTTTTTCTTTTCATCAAAGATGGGTCTAACTATTTAAATTATAATTCATCAAAGAGGTTCAACAATTAAATGTCAATAAAATACACTTCCATTTCCCTTTTTACTATATGAATACAGAGTCTTTCGTTGATTGAGAGAAGGATCGAGTCAAGATACAAATTACTTAAAAATTAAATTGTTTTTCATATCTGTGTAGCTGTAAGTTTAAAATTTCATTTTTTAAATTAACCTAACAAGACTCAGCTATATATGTGACTGTGTATTCGCAATTGGTAATGAATTATAGAAATACATTTATTGAGAGTTGTGTTACGTACTTATATCGCTCTCATTATACGTCACTCAATAAAAATGCTAATTTCTAATTATTATTATAAGGCTAAGCGATTGTTTAAAAATTTTTCAGAACTATATATTTCTTTTTATATTAATTCCAAGTTTATGGGATGAACTGCTTTTAGACAGAGACTTGGCATTCACAAACATTATATACAATAGTTTTTTATTTAGAATTTTAATAAATTTAAAAGTGGAAAAGTATATCTATTGTAAAGTCTCTCTCTCTCTTGTAAAAACTCTCAACTATTTTTTATTATTTATTTTATCCTGAAACGGGTACTGGACCAGGGCGCAACATCCATTAAACATATTTCTGGCCATCTTCGATGATCAAACCTGATGATCTATCTACTGTGAACGTGTAATTGTATTACTAACCACCTTCATATTAATTATGCCTACCATCGAATATCCCAGCCAAGTATTTTATTCCCGTTATTTAAATAACATTAATTTAATGCAATGCAATCCAATTCACGAATATTTTAACGTTTCGTATTAAGGGATTCGAGTTCCATGGTCACAAATATTGACTTACAGTCCATATTGACATAATGAGGACAATAATATCCACATAGTTTCGGTAATACACGTTAGCAAAATTACCAATTTTGAAAAAAATTTCCAACACAACAATTTTCTTGAAATCCAATTCAAAGCCGATTTGTAGTGATTTAGAACCAATTGATTTGTTAAAACGTAGGTTGTACAAAAATAAAATATATAACAAATGAAAGATAATTCGGCTCTTATTAGAAGTCATTATATCAATTATGGCCTTCTCCCTATCAAAGTTTTAAACATTTAAAAATGAATTTAAATTTGATTTTACTATTTAATGAGTCGAAAGTAAAATTCGGATTTGCTCAGTGTTATTCAATTTTGAAAATATTTACATTTCACATTTATGAATATAATAGACCTCTCACTAGTGGAATCTCTGCCATTATAATATGAAAACATTCACGTTGGAAGAATATAGAGTAGCTATACATCATACCTAACCTATACTAATTAGACAGTCTCGCAGTTCCTACGATGCTGCAAATAAAGTTTTTGTTTTTCAATTATTCTTTGAAATAAATTTGCAATATAATTTGGTAATGATTAAAAATATGGGACTATGCTATTAGGAAGTATTTCTGCATCAAATATAGTTTGTCACTTTTAAATTTATATAAATTCTAAAGATAAACCTATTGTATGTGTTTGTGTGTATGTCAAGGCTTTGTATAAAAGCAATTAAAGTATTCATCCATAGACATGGACTTATTATATATAAAATCTACACAACCTGTCTCTTTTGATTTAAAAACGCTTGAATTTTTTTTATGCAAAAGTTAAAATATGCTTTTGTGATATTTAAGAAATTTAGATGGACGCATCAATTCAAAAAATTAAAACTTTCCAATTATATTTACAAAAAACACATTTTTTTTATAATGTACAACCAAATGTTGAATAGACGTAAAAAAATAAAGATAAGTAAAAATAAAAAAAAAATAAAAAGAAAAAAAAACAAATATAAATAATTTCACAAACTTGAGTAATTAAGGATGCGCGATATTAAAATTAACCACCGTTAAAATAACAAACAAAATGTTGATGAGCTGAAGCGGCGTGGTAATTAAATTGTTGTTGATAAGCACAGGATGGCAGCTGAATATGCTTTAAGAGCTCATCATTCATATCTATTTTGTTGTTATCTTTATTTCAGAATAAAGACAAAAACAGCAACAAAAAAAAAACAGAATTAAATAAAAAAAAAATATTTGAAGGATGGGACATTTTAACGTTTTTCTCTCGTTTCTCACTTTTATTGTTATTTTAATTATAATGTTAGGGCTAATTTTCCTCTAAAGTAACTTCTAAAGCTATTGCAATGGCAATTTACTCTTGTTAATTTTATTTTGTTATCAGTTCTTTTTTGTTGTTTTTTTTTTTGGATAATTTGATGTTAACTCAATCGCCGGACTTTCGCTCGTTTCTTTTTTTTTTTTTTGTTTTTTTGTTATTGTTTGGTTCTAATTTAATGTCAAACAATAAGAAAAGTATAACAAATAGAGAAAAACAAAAACAAAAACTTTATAAACAGTTGAAATCATTTTGTTGTTGTTGTTTTATTTTATTTTCAAAAGACACCATCGTTAGCCTTTCTCTACAACAACAACAGCAGTCTCACGATAGATTTTCATTTATCTTAGAATTTAATTCCGAATATTTGCTAGCTAACTTTAATCACATTATTTTATTTTAGTTTTGCCTTTAAATGAAAAAACAGGATATTGAGTAAAAATAAAAATAAACACGGGAGAAAAATAAGAAAAATGTAATAGAGGGATTTAAAAGGATCTGAATCTAGGTGAATAATAATATAATGAAATGCGAAAGGAAAAATTAATAGGGGGATTTAAAAATAATTTTTATTTACTTTGAAATGAATGCATTTATTGTTTTTAAATTGAATTTTTTTTGTTTTGTTTTGTTTTGCTTTAATTCCATTTTAATTCATTTTAAAGTTGAAGTATTAATTCTATTAAGGTATTAAAGAAGGGTTATTAAAGAAATAATAATAGTTAGTTAAAGGTTTTTTTTCTTTAATTTAAATTGCCAAATAGAATATATTTTATTACATTATTATTATTTAAGTTTGTTTAAATAAATTAAAAAATTAAATTTTCATTTGATATTTAGAATAGAATTACTCTATATAATTGTTGATGTTTGTATTGTGTATGTATGTAATAGAAGAATTGGGTTATTTAAAATTTATATTTATATAAATGAAATATAGTAGATTAATTAGCGGAGTGGTCAATATACTGGTTTATCGAATTTACTAACCGAGTGTAGATTTGAATTTTTAATGCAATACTAAATATTTAATGCTGTACTAACCACTGGTCATTATACAAAGGCTTGGGTATGGAAATGTGCTAAAGTTATTCCTGTTCCTGTTTTTCAAAAAACAATATTCCCTCGATTGACGAGCTCAGACCAATTAGCATATTGTCAGGTATATTAAGTTCCTGTAAACGATCACTGTATGCATATATTAATTACTACATACATGCTGCTAATTATCTATATGAATTTCTATCAGGTTTCAGTAGCAACTCAATTCTACTTTAACACTCCTTAAAATTACTAATAATTTTTAATTATTGGGCAAAAAAGAAAAACGCTGTTATTCTACTTCTGCTTGATTTTACTAAAACTTTTGTCTGGGTCAACCATAGTCTGTTATGTTTGAAAGCTAGATCTGACATTAATTCTCAATTTTCTGCTATAACACTAATTAAAAATTTATTAATTAAAGGTCAAATAATTTATTATTATTATGAAAATATCGGTATTTCGGAAGCAGCTTACTCCATTCATTATAGTGCTTGCGACTAATCTAGAAACCAACATAGTTGTGTGTAATTTCGGGAGGGAATCTGTTCCCTATATCACCACAATCGAAAAGGGGTTTATTGTGATTAAAGCAAAACAGTTGAAAAGGGGCGAAGTATTATTGAATTTTTAAATTGAGGTTATGTAATTGTTTTTGTATTTTTTGTTTTCTATTGTATAGCATTTGCGAGTCAAATTGAGGTTTTTTCTAAATATATTCAAGTACTTACCAATTCCAATATTTGCTAAATAAACTTGGGCTTTTTTTTTTGAAGTACAAAATTTTGCTAAGCAAATTCAAATAACTTTTTTTTTTAAATTCAGTAATTTTTATTTTCACCAAGGTTAAGAAAAAAAGAACGTAGCTATTTTCATTGTTAAAAAATAAAAATTATTCAAAACTACAATTTTTTTTCAAATATAACCAAACTAGTGGGTCCTGTTGAGTAATTATATTTCAAGTTGAAGTAAAATTTAAAGTTTTTAAAAAAACAATAATTTACGTACTGACATAGACTTCGCACGATATAGCAGAAACCACTCGTGTTTAATAAAAAGTTTTGTGGTTAGTAAGTTTTATTTAGGACACATAAATACACGTCCCTCATATACTGCTTCGTTTCCGATATATTCCCTATAGTAAGTGGCATTTAGTGGATAAAATTACTAAAAATAAAAAATTTTGTCATTAAAGATGAAAAGGTGTCTACTGCGCAGGACCTTAAATGCTTGTCAATTATAATTATAGATAGCTACTTTGACTCTATTATGTAAAGATGAAATTGCCCGTCATATGAATTTTTTTTGTTTTTGTATTTTTTTTGTTTTTGTTTTTTTTTATATTTTTGTTTGTTTTTGTTTTTTATTTTAATAAGAACTCACGAATAATGTATTTGGTGAATAATAAAACCATATGATTAAAAAAATTTCAACTGTGTGAGCATTATTGTTTTATATACAACTATTATATTAGAAGTTCAATAAGGATAATTATATATACTCTAACTCTACTATATAAAAATGAATTTGCTCGTCATATGAACAATTCAACTGATTTTTTTTGTTTTTGCTTTATTATATTTTTTATTTGAGATGAATTTGTTTCTTTGTTTGTTTTTTGGCATATGTACATAAATTCATTTGCAAGTACATAATATAAAATATAATAACTGATTTGTTTACTTTTGCTTATTATTTTCATAATATCTCACTTAGCATAATGTATTTGCTGAATAATAAAATCATATGAGTACAAAATGTTCAACTGTGTGCGCATTTTTGTTTTATATAATATAATCTTATATATTATGTATATTAGAGGTTCATTACGGAGTAGGAGAATCGAAATAAAATGAAAAGGTGTCTACTGCGCAGGACCTTAAATGCTTGTCAATTATAATTATAGATTACTCTCCTGCAACAGCTGGGCCAATTTTCATTATCATATTTACCTGTAATCAGCTGGAATTTCAAAACCCTTACTTCAGGTGGAAGGGTACACCTGTACCTTGAACCAATTTGTATAGATTTTACTATGATTTTTACTATTTTTGTTAATTTATTGTTATTATTTTTGTATTTGTTTTACTTTTACTCTTAAAATTAGTTTTAATACTTGTGGGAATCTATTCTCTAAAATATTTTTCTGGAAGTAATGCTATTTTAGGAAAAAGAAGGTCTATTAAGCATTTATGTTTGTTGCAAAGTATTAAGTATAAAATTCGGACTTGAAATAGCAAAAGTGCATCTAATTCAAAAAATATTATATAAAAAAAAAAACATTGTTCTAGAAAGGTATTTGATTACACTATAAAGTTCTGTAACTAGAAGGACAACTTTGAAATTTTATCTGCCGTTCAGGTAGCAAGGAAAGTCAATTATATGGTTTGTCGTGAAAACACAAAACACTCAAAAAATGTGTTTTTTCATCAAAAAACTAAATTTTTTAAATTTTATATATTTGATTCTAAATATTATTTAATTTCTTCAAATTTAAGTAAAAGTGTTTAAAAAAAACATTGAATTCCAAAAAAGTGCCGGTTGTTTCATTAATTTTTTTCATGGGAATTTACTAAAATAAATACAAAAAATAAAAAAAAAATAGTTCGACACGGTACAAAATATACATTTTTATAGTATTTTAATATGCAGCATTATGTACCGAACTATTTTATGTTTGGATGATAAGACATCTTCTGGGTACCCAAGTACCGTTAGAAATTTTAATTTTTTCATGTACTTACTGACAATGGTCAGTTTCACGTTTCAGGTCCAGAAATTTTGGTTTTTATTTTTATAACAAAATTTTCATTAGGTACCGAACAACTATTCTTGTTTCATGTTTTGGTGATGAAGTGTCCTTTGGGTACCCAAGTACAGTTATTTATTGTATAAGCTATATGTAAATGAAAAATGTAAAATAATGTATATATATAAAAAAATTTGTTATAATAAATTATTTCTGTGATATAAAAAATAATATTTTCTTATTTTAACTCAAAAATTTATATAAAATGCATTATAGGTACAAGTGTACCTGTCCAGCTGAAAAAAAATTAAAAACCCAATTGTTACAATCACAAAAAAATTTTTTTTTTTTATCTTCTTGACAGTAACTTAGGTAGAATCACCTTTTCGTGCTTAATTAAGTACGGTACTGCAAATTTACACTACAATATCTACAAATAATTCGAGTATTTATTTTAACAAATTACTGGCTTATCAACTCATTAAATGTGGAAAACTACTACTATTGTCAGGAACTAAGCCTCCTTAAAATATAATAGGTCCATTTTATTTCAGTTGTTACCAGATTTTACTCTCATTTATTTTTGTTATTTATTATATCCCAAGGACAAAGAGTACTGCACCAGACCGAAAATTCCATAAAGCATTTTTTTTTTTTACTTCATCGGGAATCGAATCTGGGACCTTTCGGTTGAAAGGCAAGCGCTCTACCTATTGCGCCACCCAGCGTGTACTTATAGGTAGAACTGCCTTACTTACAGCAAATCATGGCTACATAATAATATACTTTCATTTTGGAAAAACCCATTTCGGTTGAATTTGACATTAGAGATACAGCTGCAACGGCAGTATAGTGCAAAAGTTTAAGAAGACAAATTTAAATTATGTTATGATGTATTCTAGTCATACATAATTACATATTAATTTTTAACCAGTTTAATTTTTTTAAATTTTTTTCTTCTATTTGTGAAAAGAAACAATTGTGTAATTTTTTGGATTTGAAATAAAAATTTATGAATTTAAAAAAATAAATACCTACCTGAATTTATTTTGTAAAAATCTGAATTAAAATTATTTGAATTTGCTTAACAAAAATCTCAATTTGACTCGCCAATGCTATTTACCGTAAATTAGATTTATATTTGATAAAATTATTATAATTAACAAATTTGTACGGAATTATTACTATTTTGTAAGCTGCATTAGAATTCTTAGTTTTTGTTATATTTTGTTATATTTTCTACTCGTACATACCCTTTATATACAATTGTACTGACTTAACGTCTCATGTAGATATAGAAATAAATAAATAATTAATATTATTACTATTACTTGATTGGCAGTCCCTGTCTCTTTTAAACTGGCATATTATGTTTAGACAAATAATATTAGACGTCTATTATTAGCCGAAAACGTGCTAGAATTATTGTTTGTACAATATTCTTACCATCCAGTAGGGTTAGTAAGACATCTCCACAGGCAATGAAAAAAATGTTAATAAAATAAAGCATATCAGATTCATGCTATTTTAATAGAGAATTAAAAATCATAAGCAGATATATTGGTTAGTAATTATACACTTAAATCAAAATACTCTAAGGATTAAACCACTTAGTTGATAACCGTGGGTAACCAAGAATAACAGTGTCATCTGTATTTCGATCTCGTATGAAGACAGATCCATTATATCATAAAAGAATCATCTTCAACTTTGAAGGTCATATTTGGTTCAATGGCTTCGTAACAAGTAATAAGTATAAATGACGTTAAGTGAACAGTGAAGTGAACAGAAGTCTTCACTTGAAGTGAAGAAAACCCACATGCTTTTCATGAAACATATTTACATCTAGGAAAATTGAACAGTTTGATGTGGTTTGTAGTTTGGAGGTGTAATTTGAAATTATTTTTCTGTAAATGAAAATTGTATTGCACTTACTGTCAATAGAGATGGCTATAGAAATATGATTACAGATTTTTTGTGGTGATACCAATAAGATGATTTCGACTTGGATAATATGTGGTTTCAACAATGTGGTGCAATATGCCATATATGTATATCGTGAATTCGTGACACAATTAATTTATTAAATAGTTTAATGACGTGATATCCAGAAATGTCGATGTTGTGGCCGTTTTACATGCGATTCTGCGATATTAGTCCAATGAATTTATTCTTCTTCTGTTCAATCATTGGTTATTAAATGAAATATTATTTGTGTGTTATAGTGATATAAGTACAGATTTATGTGAAGAATGTATAAAAAATTGGTGTTCCAAATTCAAATTTAAAAAAAACAAATTCAGAAGTGGTCATTTACATGAAATCATTTTTAAATAAAAATTTCATGAACAAAAATTGTAAAGTAAAAATTTTATTACTATAGAAAAGACTGCAAATCTATTTAGAAAGTTTTGAACTTAAAATTTTTTGATTTATTTATACGGATATAAAATACAATTTTATCAGTGAATACAACCATTTTTTATTAAGACAACCAAACCAAAATCTATTTTCATGGATAAATAAGCCGCTATCAAAGTTTTGATCACAAATTTGAAAGCGTAGCAAACCTTTTTTTGATCTCTCTTCTCGGGGTTCATGATAACAATAACATAGAGATGAATAAGACATCCTATATACTGACCAAGCAAGGTTGCAATCTTTAGTGGTCCTCGCGAAAAATTTTACTTCATGCTGTCTGACTAGAACAAACGAAATTGGGCATAGACGCAATACCTGAACGACCTCCAGAAAAACATGCTTCTCATATAATATAAATAAAACCAAACAACTTTTATCCAAGTCTCGTACTAATATATCAAGAGCAATAGCTTTCAGTACGGGTAACTGACCGATAGGAAGTCATGCTGCCAAACCACATATTCCATTCAATCACCATTATCACAGCTGCAAAAAACAAAATTTTTAAGCAATAATATTAGAAGTCTATTACTAGCCAATTATAAGAAATAGAAACTCTTGAACACTTCCTTTACGGCTGAACAGTATTAAATTCAGATCCCAGACGTTAGTTGAGGCTTTCCCTGAAAAAAGTTTTTTTTGCTGAAATCGAAAATATTGATCTGACCAACCTTCTCAATCGCACAGGGTTATTAATAAAACAATTAACAACAACAAATAAGGTCACTTTAGTCATGCATGGTATAAAAAAGATACAAGTAAGTGATAATTCCTTTTCCCAAGAAGCAAGGGGAATGGTAACATTGTCCTACCCACCCTACTTACATTTTTTATATCTGGAAATCTTTCGTCAATTTATAAAGTCGAGTAGTATTTTGTAGAGCAAAAATAATTACTGTAGCTACGAATATAGATACAGCATGCAGAGTACACCAACATTTTGATAATTTTAAAATTAAGTGCGAGCTTACTATGCTTTACGTATATTATTGCACCGATAGTTCAAATGAACCTATCTTTTTTCAAAATATTTTTTTTTGCTTTAATAGTTTCTTTAAACTTAATTAACATAATAATTGTATGCTCCTATGAGTAAAAGAGTTATTTTATTATCATTTTTGGTTTTATTATTTATTATAATTAATATAATATTCAAATTGTAAAGTGGAAAAATTCATAATATAAACTTATAAACCATAAAGAAGTTTTCATGGATAAACTTTCAAAAATTTACCTTTAATTTTTTTGTTTTATTTTTTTTTTTGTTTTTGTTCTTATGTTTTTTTATTATTAATTTTAATTAGCTCATAAACTTTAGTGCAACAAATAGAGGTTATGTTTTCCTTTTTGGTTCAAAATTTAATGTTTGTATGTTTTATGTATGAATAGTTGTAATAAAGTTATTTTGTTTTTAGCTATATAATAAACCATCAAGTGCGGTAATAAACTTTATCTCTTTATAAATAACAATTTATCCAGGAAATTCTTATTAGGTTCTTGAGGCTTTGTTCCCACTAAATTAAAAATTATTTAAATAAATAATATATTCAAATTTTATTTCATCATTTGAGATTTAATTTTTGTTTTTTTTTTAATAAAAACTAGAAAGTTATATTTTTCTCTTTTTTTTTGTTTGGCTATAAAAAAAATACACTTAGAAGTTATTTTATATGAAGTTTAATCAACCTCAAATGAAAAATACTTATGAAAATTTTTGGTAAAGGAAAATTAAAATAAAAACAAAAAATGTTTTGATATCCTGAAAGTTTATTAAAATTTGTTGCAATCTTGTTTTCTCATTACATATTTTAATTAATAAATTTATTTGAAAATGTACATAATGTATGTATATTATGTACTTGTACGAAGGTTTTATAGAGTAAATTTATTAAAAAAAAAAACAAAATAAGGAAATTCTAACTTTTAACTACCATAATAAATTATTAAATATTATAAGGACTATTTAAAAAAAAAATGTTATCTATTATTAATGTTAAATAAATAAAGATTAAAAATATAACTTAAAAGGACTAAAAGAAACTTTGATTTAGCTTTTCTAGATTAATTTAACCCAAGGCGGTGCTCTGAGAACTTCATTTAGTTTTCGCACGATCCGAAAATGGAGTATAATTCTTAGATGAAGTATATTCATATATGGGCTGGAGCTTCTAGTAATGTGTTAAAATATTCGGATAATGTAAAATTCGGATTATATGGTATTCTTATCAAGGATCCCATTCTTCTACCTTCCCCCTTTTTAGAGATATCTCGTAGACACGAGTAGATGCTAAGTTAAAACTTAGTTTGCATTACTTCCACTGAAGCGCTTCCTTCGTGAAATACGAAGGGCAGCACGTGCTCATTCGTTATTTACTAACTTACTTAGGTGATCAAAGAGAACATGTAGGTCCTGGCCCTGACACATCAGTGTCCGGTCACAGACGGATTCTCTCCAATTGAAGATGTGAAATTGTTTTAAATCTACCGATTCGTCTCTCTGACGAAGATTTGGTCTGCCTCGTATTCTTATATCTTTGGGTCTGGATTCGAAGATTCTCTTTAATGGAGCATTATCGTTCATCCATTCTAGGTGTCGGAACCGTTGTATTCTGTTGACTTTAATTTCCGTTACAGCTCATAGAGTTCGGAATTATATCTTTTCTTCCAGATGTCATCGCCATTTTCAGGACCATATATCCGACGAAGATTTTTTTTTCTCGAAGACACCAAGTGTATGCTCACTTGCCTACAGCACGATTTCCACGATTCTGATCCGTAGAGCAGAACCGGGGGTATATGACCATTTTGTAGATTTGTACTGTGGTGCTCCGGGAAAGAAGCTTTGAGCAGAGGTGTTTTGACAAACCGCTTTGCAAGGGTTATTCTTTGCTGTAACAACCTTGAACTACCTCGAAAATATATGTGCCGACAATAATGTTTTCAAAAAAATTATGTTGGGAGGCCTTTCTATTTGTTGGCAACATATTATTTTTCCTTTTCCTCATTTACATTAAGACACATTCATTCCGTTTCAATCGTTCAAACGTTTCAATTCCGTTTTTTCAATCTGGGTAGAAGTTTCGATGACCACCTGTTTTGATGATGTTAATTTCGTCGGCATACTCTAGTAGTTGAACAGATCTGAAAAATGTTTTACCAGCCGTATTTACTTCCACTCGTAGCACTATACGTTCCAGTACTAAATTGAAGAAGTCAGAAATAGAAAGTGCATTCTTGTCGA
Organism: Argyra leucocephala; assembly: GCA_963942445.1. Lineage (NCBI taxonomy): Eukaryota > Metazoa > Arthropoda > Insecta > Diptera > Dolichopodidae > Argyra > Argyra leucocephala. Next base: position 66,415,841 of record OZ012680.1, read on the forward strand.
AGTCTACCACACGTCTGAAAGAAGTCAAAAATGTTATCACCCCAACGCATTTTTGGTTTCCAAACTTGCATTTTTGACAGTCGGGGGAGCTTGGCTGGTACACCAAATCCCAAGATAGCAGCGTACATGTCGCTCCGATATTTACTATCCTATGCAGACTCAAAGGCGATAAATAGGTGGTTTGTAGGCATTTGAGTTCTAGGATCTTCTCCAGGATTTGCCTAAATTCGAACATCTGGTCTCTTGTTGATTTCCGGGGCGAAAACCGCATTGATAAGTGCCAATGACAGTGAGAAATATGCTCATCCCTACATCGTACAAATCCCTACATGACAGAATACAACTTATAATAGTTTGTTTTGTTTAATTACACTATAATTACTACAAAATACGAAAATTTAGGTTAAACTTAACATTTGTATAAAAAAAATTCTATTTCAAATATTTTTTACTTCCAAATCCTTTCTAGTAAAAAGTATTTTCATTGAATACGCCAAATGAAATTTAGATTCACAACTAATACTAAAATAATTCTTATTTAATACAGAATTTGTTGTGTTCCTGGAAAATCAATTATTGGCTATATAATAATTTAAGAAATTTTTGTCTCTGTTCTGTCTCTGTTCTGTTTCAAATCGAATAAATTAATTATAGAAAATTGCTGGATCAATATCTACAATCAATAAATCAATCAATCAATAAAAACAAAAAGTCCATGTCCTTGTACCTATTCTATATGTTAATATAATTTTCATTAAATTCAATTTTTATACAATTAATCAACAGTGTAATAATAATTAATGAAAAATAATGAATGCAAAATTTTAAAATGAACGAATAAATAATAAGGATTGTAATTTATTGATTGCGCAAAAAAAAGGTGAAATATTTATCTATAAATTTTTTTTATAGTCAATTGGAGGTACCTATTTTGAATTTAAATATTTCAAAAACTCATTGGGGTTTTTTTTTATTTTGTATTCAATAAATTGCAACATCCACGTTCTTTATTCAATTTTAATAAATTGTCTATTATCATGTTTAAGTCAATCGGTCTCAAAAAATTCAAAACTGTGTATATCTTTTACTTTTTCTATATAATGATTTTTTTGAATATAATGATTTTTTTTAATTAACAGGATTAGTATTGTTTCTACTATAGCTAAATATTTTTTTAAGTTATATTTATTATTATAATATTTACATTAAACTTAGGAGGTGAAATTTTGTAACATAGTACTGGACGTGTTAGTAAATTTTAACCATTTTTTTTTATATTTTAGAAGCAATATAATATTTTTTATAAATATTTTTTTCACGTAAAGCTGGCTAAGTTAATTCTAAATGTTGTATTAAAAAAAAAAAGAATTTAGTAGTTAGGGTTTTTTAAAAAATTGGCATTTTAGTTCACAAGCCTTTTCTAAATTCAAAAAGTATTAATAGTTCTTATATTTACATAACAAAATAAAAAAAAGTTAAACAAAAATTAAAATGGCATTTTTTCACAGCTTAATATACATATTTTTTTTTTTTTTTTTTTCCAGATAGTAGTAAATCATCGAAAGAGGCTTCAGGGACTACCTATTACCGGGGAAGGCAGTTTGAAGGACTGTGGGACTTTAACCCACTAAAAACTCCTATCATTATTGCAACATTAAAACTAGTCTTATAGACTAACCATTAATTTACATTTAACTCAAAGAAACATAGATACCTTTGATCTACCAAAATCCAATAAGGTTTTAATAGATAAAAGGTTTTAACCTAACTCAAGTGGTCTTGTTCGTTTTAGTCGCTTCACAAAGTTTTGATTGTCAATTAAGCTAGAAGCTTCGGTATTGACATGTTGGATCAGACGAGTTTTATGCCGTGCAGCGCATTTAATTATTTCGTCTTTTATAGATGAGATCTTCAGATCTCGATGAATATCGGCATTGCGAACATACCATGGAGCATTGACTATGTTGCGCAGTACCTTATTTTGGAACGTTTGGATAGTTTGAATATGGATTTGTTTAGCACATCCCCATATTTGAATACCGTATGCCCAGACTGGCTTCAATATTTGATTATACATCAAAACTTTGTTATAGGTCGAGACCGTAGAATTCCGCCCAATCAGCCAGTATATTTCTCTATATTTGAACTGGAGTTCTTGTTTTTTGATTTTCACATGCTCTTTCCATTTCAGTTTTGCATCCAAGGTCATGCCAAGATATTTAGCTTTATTCTCGTATGGAATCACGACATCATTAATTTTAACTGAGAGAGGAGTTACTATGTTTTTATAGGTGAAGTTTACATGACTAGATTTGGCTTCATTTAATTTAATTTTCCATTTTTTGCACCAGTTGGAAATTTCGTCATTAGCTTTTTGCAGTTTGTTTGTAGCTTCTTCTATAGTAGAACCAACTGCCATCAACGCTGTGTCATCTGCAAAGGTTGCTATTTTTATATTTTCTACATCGGGTATATCACAGGTGTATAACAAATATAAAATTGGACCCAGTATACTACCTTGCGGTACTCCAGCTTTTATATCTCTTAGAGAGGAGTATTCATTCTCATTTTTAACTCGAAAAACTCTATTTGAGAGATATGATGAAAATAATTGAACATAATTTTTAGGGAGCAAACAACTTAGCTTTTTGATGAGTCCTTCATGCCAAACTTTATCAAAAGCTTGGGCTACATCTAGAAATACTGAAGAACAAATTTGTTTATTTTCCAGTGCCCTTTCTATAATGTCTGTTATTCGATGTACTTGATCTATTGTTGAGTGTTTTTGCCTAAACCCAAATTGGTGATTAGGTATTATATTCCTGTTTTCTATGAGGGGTTGAATCCTTCTCAATAGTAACTTTTCAAACAACTTCGATGTTGTAGGGAGCAAAGATGTCGGCCTGTAGGATTTGGTGTCGTTAGCAGGCTTTCCTGGTTTTTGGATCATTATTATCTCGGCAACTTTCCATATACTAGGTACGTGTTTAAGCTTAATACAGGCATTCATTATGTATACCAAGAGTGTGAGAACTTTGTTGGGTATATTTTTTAGCACATTTGAAGTTATTAAATCAAAACCTGGGGCTTTATTTAATTTTAGGTTTTTTATTTCCTTAATTACTTCTTTTCGACTTATTAAGGGAATATTTATATCTTCATGGTTATATATTTCAGTTAGATCAATAACAGTGTTCATTTCATTGGGCTTAAAAATTTCAGCGAGATGATCTGCAAAAGTGTCAGCTTTTTCTTTATCGCTTCTTGCCCATGAGCCATCATTTTTCCTCAGTGGTGCAGAATGCACAATAGACTTCTTCATTTTACTCGTAGCTTTCCATAAAGAATAATTTGTTTCTTTAGTAGCTGTTAAATTTTCTAGGTAATAATTCAGAGATCTATCATTTAATTTCTTTATTTCTCTCTTTAGCTCCTGACTTTTATTATTAAGATCCGTTTTGCTGGATGGGTCACGCGTTTGTTGCCACCTCTTTCTCGCTTTTCGTTTCTCTTTTACCATGTTAAGGATATACACCGGATATCTAGGGCTGATTTTTTTTGATTTTTTTGTCTTAGTACTACTCTAAGCTGCAAACTGGACAGCTTGCATAAGTTTTTCAGTAGCAGTTTCTAGTTGTTCCTCATTGTCTAATGTTACTCTTAAGTTAATTTTTTCTAGCAGAATCTTTTTGAAGCTTAACCAATCTGTAGAAGAGTTGGTTAAAAATGGGTTACAAGATTTTTTCACTATTGTTGTATTTAATTTTAGGACGACAGCAGAATGGTCGGAATTGAGGTCATAGTTATCTTCTATAGATGTGAAATTAGTTGATACTTTTTTCATTATAAAAAAGTCTAACACATCAGGAGTTTTGTTTATATCTGCAGGCCAATATGTTGGTTTTCCTGTTGAAAGAAATAAACAACCTGTTTCTCTCAGCGCCTCTCTCAGTTCTTTACCTCGAGTAAGGGTCATCCTGGAGCCCCATTCTAGATGTTTAGCATTGTAGTCACCTCCAAGAATAAATCTTTCACCTAATTTCATTAATAAGCTCTTGAACATATGTTTTTTAATAGCGTGATTGGGCGGGCAGTACAGCGCTCCTACGTTGATATTTTGCTTTGTGCACCTTATTTGTACGGCTGTGAGTTGCATTTCTGTACTTTGTATGTTACAATGTTCATGATGGGTAATAAGATCATTTACTATGACCGCACTACCTCCTTTTGGTAGATTGTCAGGGTGCATTGTATGATATACTTTGTATCCACGAATTACTAAATTGTGCCCCTTTGTTAGATGGGTTTCTGACACGAGACAGACATCTATGTTTCGTAAGTTTAGGAACATTTCCAATTCTTGTTTTTTGTTGTTAATGCCATTCGCATTCCAAGTACATATAGTGATTTTGTCCTTATTCATTATCTAATTGAGTTATGTGGCATATCAGGATACTTAACAGTATACCTACTTTCCAAGTTATCTAATCTTAGTGAGATTCTATCTACCAGACTCATTAGTTTTTCCATTGTTTTTAATATAGTTCCGTGCTGTTCTTTTTCTGCAATCAATTTCGTATTTGTTGAACGAGCTATTCTCGGAATTTGATTGTTTGACGAACGAGTTCTTCTCGGCGTTTGATTATTTGCATTTGATGAATAAGCTATTCTAGGTGTTTCATCAGCAGTGAAATCTCGATTTTTTTTCATATTTTTATTGCTTTGGTAGGCATCTTTATTGAGTTTGCCTTTTGCTATGGCAGAATAAGTTACTCCCTTTATTACTTTCTTTGATATAAATTTTCTTGGTTGTTGCCTTTGAACTAACTTTGGGTAAACAGAGTTTCTCCTTTTCTGAAGTTCTTTGGCAATAAGACATCCTCTGTAATTTGCTGGATGAGACTCTTGGCAGTTGGAGCATTTTGGCTGTGAAGTTTTCAGCTTATCGCATTCTGCTGTTAAATGTTTACCAGCACATTTCACACATATAGGCTCACTATTACAAAAATTTTTGCGTATGATTATAACGCTGACATCTTTTGCACTGAGGAATATCTTTGCTTTTTCTCAGAGGTTCAATATAAACTATCATGTTTTGAATATGATTGATTTCGTAAATTTTTTTCATGTCTTCCTTACTATCAAAGGTAAGCATGAAAATTGGGAGTTTAACAGTTACCTGTTTATCATTTTCCTTGACTTTCTTTATCATATTTACTGCATTGATGATATTGAATTGTCTATTATGAAGCTCACTTATTATATCTTCTGGCATGCAAGATTGGTGCAAGCCGCGTGCCATGACTTTTATTGGTCTATTTATTTTGCTTTCATAAGTATGCCATTCGTATTTGGTATCATTGAGATCTTTAGCTAGATTTCTATAATCCATTTATTTTCAGCTGCTTATTGTTTAGCAATTTTATTTCATATTTTATATTTTTAGCTTGCAGCATTTTATTTAATGGTTTGAAATCATTTATGTTACTTATGATTAGAGGTGGAATTTTGGTTTTCCTTTTGCTCACAAATTCAGTTGTTTTGGAGTTTTTTTCCTCATAGGTTTTTGTTAAACCAGATAGTGACGATTCAACTTCAGGTGAAGAAGTAGCTTTTCTTTTTTTATTTGATCTTTTGTTTTTTTTGAGCAGCCAGTCAGTTTCTCTGCTCAATTCATCTTCATCCGTGAAATATTCTTTTTGCTCGATGATTTCATTTGGTGCATTACGTTTTTCTCCTTTTTTTCTTTAAATATACATATTTAAAAAAAATAAATAGAACATTTCAAAAAGTTTTATATCTTAGAAAATAACAACCAGTCTTTTCATGTAATAATTTCGTTCGTCAAAATTTAGGTGGTAGGAAAGAATCTGAACCCAATATTCTTCGAATAATATCAGGTTATCAAATATATCAGTAATATATATCAGTTTTCAATTATTTTGTTAAATATTTCTAAAATAGCCGCTAATGGATCAATTATTAATCTCTGCGGTCTATCAAAAGTATAGTATAGTAAGAAATCGAAGCTCAGACATAATAGCTCTGAAAATGTCTCTCCCTGTTCCGCTGTTACAAATATTAATTTTGTAAACTCTCGATTTGACTTGAAAACTGATGTATAAATTATAATATTCCTAGAAATACTCTAAATTCGATTTTATCTAAAGGTTTTGTTTCTACTTTTACTGTTGATTCAAATTTTAGTTTTAATTTTGTGTTGGTATGTTCGATGATTTGATCTTCAATAGAATCATCAAAAATGGGCCAATATTAATACATTTTATTTTCTGTTTCATCGTTACTAGCTGCGGTTACTGAAGTTTGTAATATTAGAATATTATGCAGTGGAGTTCTAAAGTGGAGTTCTGAAGTGGAGACTAAATATCTGTGGTTCATTTGCTACGCACTTAAAACGTTTTTTCCATAAAAACAATTCGTCATCAACTTCGCTTATATCACAATTATTCAATATAACAAATATTCATCAGAAATTTCATCATCATTTTTTTTAAATTTGTCTTATTCTAGATTCGTTCATTTTGTTTGATCGTGCAATATTCTCTATAATCGGAACATTATAGAAAAAAGGTTAAAAAGTTGTATAAAACTTCAAAATGGATGATGTTAAAAGAAGATTTTTTTTCTTAAAATTTTGATATAGATGTGTAGTAAAAATTTTTTCTATTAAAAAACAACATTAAACTGGAGGTGTAGTAAAATATTTTCTATTAATTGTTTGCGTTAACTTAGACGTGGTAGTAACAAATTTTCTAAGCAAAAATCCCACAATTAATGACGAAATCAAATCCGGAAGTCTAAGGTAATAAACTATCTTATTTATTATTATCAAGTAGGTGCATGTTATCAAGTTATTTGATAAATAATAAAAATAGTAATAACAATAATAACAACAACAATAATTGTAATAATAATAGTATAACAAAGAGAAAGACATATGAATGTTATAACACAGAAAAAAAATCAATTCATAAAAATTCGATTAGATTTTGACATTGTAAATTTAATTGGCAGGTTAATGCCATTGGCTACATTGCAAAATGTTAGCACATTGAAATTCAAATTCTTGAATCTAGAAGTAATATTGCTTCAGTAATGTTTTCTAATGATATTTTATCAGCTAGAATAAATTGCTCATCTCTTTCCCATTTGCGATTTTTTTTTTCAAGATTTTTTCCGTCTCCCTTGATTTAAGCTAACAATTTATATTACAAAAAATTCAAGTACAATAAGTCTGTTCCAACAATAATCATAACCGCTTATATCATAAGAAAACATCAAGTTAAATAATAAGACAATATTTAGAATTTTCGAAAGCATTTCTGTCAAAATTTAGTTTAATTCTGACAACTATAAGACATATTTTTAGCAGAGTACATAATCGCTTATGTTAATATGATCAAAAAATGTTTATGTCATAAAACGGTTATTTTTTTTTTACGTTTTTGACGGTAACTTAGGTAGAATAACCTTTTCGTGCTTAATTAAGTACGGTACTGCAATTTTACACTACAATATGTACAATATTTCGAGTATTTATTTAACAAATTACTGGCTCTACTCATTAAATGTGGCAAACTACTGCTATTGTCAACAACTCAGCCTTCTTAAATAGAATAGCTTAATTTTTTTTAATTTGTTACCAGATGATACTCTCAATTATTTTTTATCATTTAATATATCTCAATGACAAAGGGTATTAGACCAAGTCGAAAAACCAATAAAGCATTTTTTTTGTTGCTTCATCGGGAATCGAACCTGGAATCTTTCGGTTGAAAGGCAGGCGCTCTACCTACTGCGCCACCCAGCGTGCTTAACTCTATATTTGACTTTAAATATACATATACAATTAGCCATAAATACTTATAAATTGATAAGTGTTTTTTACAAATTTCGAATATCATTTTCAAATGTTTTAGTGCTTAAACGGCTTAGATTACACCCTTTATAAGGCAGCAAAATCCACCAGCCATATTAAGATTTTAGTTCCAATTCTGGATTTCAGTTAACTCCTAATACACATTTTCGCAAACAAATATTTAAAAAAGGTAACGCGAAACAAATAATTAAGGGTGGCAATATGTTTGCCACTGCCTGTGAAATATAGAGAAAAAGTTAACAAAAATTTGTTTTTCACGGAACTATTTTATTATTATAGTTCTTTTTATTATTAATTTCAAAAACTGTAACATAAATTAGGTAGTTCAACATAGCTAAATTAAATTAAATTAAGATAAATTAAATCCATAGCATAAATAAAACAAAATAAATTGCGAACTTTAATAAATTTATACTAAATTATAATATTGTTCAAACTAATTTATGTGTGAAAATTAGTAAAGCACGATGTAATGCAGAATGGAACCTTGCATTTTATGGAATCAATTTTTTAACGGCGGTTATTTTATTTGATGCATCTACGATATGTTTCTATGTCCGCAGAAATTGCATCCAACATTTGCCAATTTGTGTAACACTTTTTTCTTTAGGATATAATATTCACCAGTCTTGTGTCAATCCACTGAACATAAAATACATTTTGCCTTGTCCTCCAACTTTTTTCTTGCTTGCTATCATTGGAATACTCTTACGATTTGAGCCAATAGTAGCAGTACAATAAATTTTATGGTTATAGACATCTACTAGTAGGTCGTACTTTATTGTAATGGCTTAGAAAGTTTGTGAATAATCTTGTGAAAAATAATTTCAATAGTGTTGTCTACTTTTTTCCCAGTTTATATTTTATCACAAAAATACAAATAACCCGTTTTTAGTAGCATAAGCACCAAACTTTGAAGCCTCTTTTGGTTTTAGTGGCATATATTGTTTTATGTTTGACCGACCTTAGAATAATAAATATCATGCTTTCGTCAATAGACTGAGATTTGGTGTATATCGCTACATTTTCTATATTTTCATTCAATTCCGATAATATTGGTCCTATTTTATATAACCGATCCAAATTTGGGTCACCATATTTGGGAATTTGGGCATTGTCATTTGACCTTCTACAAATCATTACCCTGGAAACAACTTGGTAATAAAAAAAGGTTCTGTTGACCAATACAAAATACATATAGTGGATAAATTATATATACATTAACCATTAAAATTATGATTCATAAAAAAGCCTCAAATTCAGGTAAACTTAATTCTACCCAACTTTTATTTTATAATGCATAAAGATTAGTTTCCTTTACTATCTTTTGCATTAAATTGTCCGTGAAAAATTGCTTGAAAAAGTATAAAGGCAATCTTCGATTAGAACATGCAAAATTTGGACTAATTTTGATTGCATCAAAATCTACTTCTACTTTGTTCACAAAACCTATTTATCCCCATCATCAGAACTTTCATCCTCAAAATTTTCCTTCAAAGGGGGGGGAGGGTCATTCTAACAAACTTCAAATGCTGCTTATCCTGCAAAAATATATTATAAGGAAAATTTATAATAAAGATCGATTTCGTCATAGTTTTCCGTTTTTTGTCAATTTGAATATTCTTCCTGTGCTTCATTTGTACTGTTTTTAAGTTCTTAAAACATTTTCTGTTTTACGACATTTCGCTTGTTTAAAGCAACAACGGCCTAACTCAAAAAATTGGAGTTTTGAGTTATTAATGTAGAAAAATTTATTATTTTATTCTCTATTATAGCAAAGCCACTAAGTTGTAGCTTTCAAATTGAAACCGTGAGCGAAAAATTACCGTTTTGGTATAACTAGAATCTCTCGGAAATTTTAGTGCAACATTGATTTATTTTTAGTTGTTCCAGTAAAAACGTTAAATATTTAAGTAAAAAGTGGTACATTTCAGGTTAGTTCTTCATTGCAGTCAACGTAAGTATTGCTTCTGCTATAATTTTATGCACGTATAACGTACTTTTTAGAGTTATGACGCTGTTCATTTCAAAACTTTACTGATCACAAAAGTCTTTTTTTGAGTTATGCCGTTCTTACTATAAAAAATATTATTTATTTGGGTATTATTTGGGATAGTGCGTTATTGCAATTAACAGTTTGATAAATTTTAATATTGAGAGTTGGCATATTTCTTAATGTGACAATATTGTAGTAAAAATTAGAATTTAGTGAAGAATTTTTTTGGCTTGTGTCAATATTACCTTAAATTTTATGATAAAATTTATCATTATTTTTAGTTTTATGTATTTATTTCAAGAGAAATAAGCACATTCCAAACAATTGTATTATTTGTTGCAATGCAAAATTTGAATATTTATAAATTTTGAGACCAAAAAGTGGAGTTGGCGGCTTGTTTTATAATTTTGAAGCTAATATTGGAAGAGACAAACTTCTATTAAAAATTATATTAATTTTTTATTCTTAACGTCACCAGTAATTATATCGTTTTACAAACAAAGATAAACTTTTAATGTTTTGCACTTTGATTAGTGCAAAACATTAATTTTAATCAGGGTTTGACTCAAGATAAAGACCAAAATGTAATATCTAACTAAGGTTTTTTAATAGTAGAATAGATGACTTTAGAAATGCTTTCAACAAATTAGCGCAAGTATTTGAACGATTAGAAACTTTCAAAAACTTAGTCTACATTAATTCATTTCAGAATATTCTGCTTTGATTAGCCAGGAAAATACTTGTATTGCATTAACATCTGTCGAAAAATTTCCGGAAGGCAATGTTGTGTATACTTTTATATATAATACTTTTTTCAATACTTTTCATGTTTATAATATTTTTTTTTAAATCATGGTTTGCTATTTTTACATTGCGAAAACTTTACTGCTTTTGATGAAAAGAAAATCATACACGGAATTGATGCCTCTGAAAGAGCATTCGGAAAACTGTGGTAACTTTGTACCTTTAAGTCATATGGGATTTTTTAGTTAATTTTTCAATATATTTAAGATTCTATAATAATTAAAAAAGATTACATAAGGAGAAAAAAAAATTATAACAAAGAATTGTTTTATAAAAAAAAAAATATTTTTGCAGCTTCCTAAATTTCTACCTCCACTTCATCTTCATCTAGCACATCTACGACAAAACCATGATAAAACTTATTTACCTGATGATACTTTTTGTGATGATGTGATTTAACTTTCGCTTGGGCGGAAAATGAAATATACGTAAACGGGCAAGATTAACATATGTTAATATTTTTGGTTTTTCCATACATTTTGAATGGAGAATTTTTTAACAAAAATAAGTGATTTTTATTTTTTTATGATTATTGTTGTTTGTGCATTACTGTTACTTTTATTTTTGCTTTTATTACCAGCGAATATCTATCCTCTATGATATTTTTTTGGAAATGTTGGTATTTTAGAAAAAGGAAGTGCTACTGGGGACTTCCGGTTGTTACAAGGTACTTATAACAGTACAGTTAGTACAGTTAGTAGATGGAAAACACAAAAAATCAAAAAAACAAAAATGCACACAAAAGACACAAAAACCTTATTTTTACAGGTTATCGTTTGAGGAAGAACAAGCATATTTCTCTAAATTTGTAGAACATTTGCTAGATGATGAATATGCTGATGTAGGACCACCAGAAGAAATAGTATTTGAATCAGTTGCTGGTCCTTCAAGAGTCAAAAGTGATGATAATGATGAAAAATCGTATTTCGAAAAATGAAAATGAAGAATCAGATGCTTAAAAAATGCATCTTAGACGTAAGTGATGGTCATGATTCTGAGGAAGAGTCACTAGATGAAGAATCAAACGTACAAAAAGAAAAAAATCACATTGTTGATTCAAATCAATATTTTATTGGACAGCATGGCACAAAGTGGAATAAAATTCCATCAACATATCAAAGGGTTAGACAACAAAAAACTTCCGAAAAAAATCGATAGGTCCGCTTCCATCAACAAAAAGTTTAATTGATTGTGAAACATTCGCCGCAATTTTCAATACATCAATTGTTGACACAAATTTTAATTTAACTTCGTAAAAGAATTTTTCTTTTTTCTAACATACCAAAAATAAAATTCAAAACAAAATTTTTTTTTAAAAAACCTTTGGTGCTTTATTTACTTTATGTTTTAAAATATATTAATTTTAGTATATTTTTATTTCAATTTAGAATATTTCAGAACCTTTTATCTTATTTTTTTAACCTTTATCGTAATAGTTGCAAAAATTTCATAGAATACCATACATTTTGTATGAATAAAAAAAATATTAACATCTTGCCCAACAACGAAGAAAAAAATTAAATTGCCGAAAAACTGGGCATAGACATGTTTTTCCGAACTTTTATTTATATATTCAATATCTACTAAAAAAATTAGGCACTGATCTCTGATTTCATTAAGATCGGCCAAATAATGGAGTTTTTATACAAAAGTAAAAAAGTAAATATTAACATACTTTAATCCTGCCCGTGTGAAGGTTAAGAAAGTACATACATACACTTATTAGTAATACATACACTTATTAGTAACGCTAGTGAAAGTGCTTTTAACTTGAACTCAATGCTAGATCTTCTTAAAAAAGGAAGAAAACGTCAAATAATTAAAATTTATATAAAGGAATACTACATGAATAGTGCAACTGTGAAAATACACAGGGAAAGAAAAATAAAATCGCATGCACTGAAAAATGTGAAATGAAATGTTTTATTAAATTTACTGAGGAATAGAGGCTGGAAATTTTTAAAAATTTTTGGGAATTAGGAAATGTTGAAAAATAGTGACAATTTATGAACAATAGTTGAATTCCATTAAACCTAAATATCGTTATGTTCTTGTTGATCGAAAACAGTCAGAAAGAAATTTAAATAATGCATTCTTTTTTCAACTAAACGGTGAAACAATTCGAGTATGCAAACTATTCTTCTAAGGAAAGCTTTCCAAACAAAACCTATTTCTGAGAAAAACAGAAAAGATCTTCTCGAACTTCTTGAAAAAAAACATATTCCAAAGGTTTCATTCTTTAAAAATTTATAGATAACCTGATTTTTGATGAAGACCAAAATTAATTTTGTTTTCCTCGAGAAGAGTATTTTATTTTATGTTAAAGTTATGTTACTTATCTTAATTTAAAACTAAAAATATTTTTAGTTAAATATTTAAATAAAATTAAAATGTAAATAGTATATTTTTTTATAAAACATAAAAAACATAAGTAATAAACCAAATTAAGAAACATAAATCATTCAATTCTTAAAACAAGACTGACATAAGTAAAAATAATTCGTTATTTTTTTATTTTGTTAGTTGTTGTAACGTCACAATTCTATTTAAGTCGTCGTACAAAACAGATTCTGCTGCAACAACGACATACATTGGACCCCAGGTCCTTTTAAAGACTCTAAGTATTTTAAATAGCTACCCGATCGAGTTCGTTGCACCTTTACTTTCTAGTTTAATGTTCTTAGAATGCAAAGTTTTAATTTGAAGGAGAAATATTATGTATTAGCTAAGATATCTTATATATTAATACGCTTAAACGTCTATTAAACTTTTCACAAAGCTTTTACAACACAAAGCTTTTTCAACTAGATTAGACAACTTTATTAGAACTATTACGAATTACGATAGTGTGCAAAATTTAATTTAAAGACATAAACCACAAAACAATAAAACAATAAAACCAAATAAAACCAAAAACAAATTAAAATTTACCTAAAAAAAATTCACCTATTGAGCAATAGCATTGATTATATCTGATTATATGAATTAATTAAAAAAAAAAAAAAAGTAGCAAAGACAAAAACCGAATTATTAGAATATAATTGTTTTATCGATAAAACAGCTTTGTTAAAATGTTACGATATTACGATATTACAGCAAAAAAAATTACCGGTAAAACAAATAGTAAATTTAGAAAATATATTTCTTACGTGCCATGTTCAGAAATTCCAATAATTGAAATTAACAAATTATTTACAAAATATTTTATTAACAAATAATTCAAAAGTATAAATTCAAATGCGCAGTAGCATTGGGTAAATATTATATTGTACATGGAAAATCATAAACCGAAATTTACGATCTGCTAAGAACAAGAAAAACAAAATATGTTATGACATTATTTTCAAGATCCAATTATGATCCAATTCAATACACGGCAGATTTAGTACACATAAAAACTAAAAAAATTTTAAAAAGAAAACTCACAGACTACCCTTACCTACATCAGAGACTCTAGCGGGATAAAAATATAACAATAAAAACTGAAGTGTAAGAGATAAAGCATAATTATTGGCTTTATCCCTAACTATAATAGTCATAAGGCGTCATATGATGTCATGTGATACTTCGTTAAATGGCCTATATGATTCGATATGATTTAACAAAGCCATAACCAATCATAACCTTTACTATAATGGTCATACCTAATCATACCAAAACGTCAAAACCAAACTTTAAAAGAAGTGAAATAAAAATATAAATTCTATAAATAAATGATTTTGTTTTTTTATTTTGAGTTTTGAAATAGTTAGGGCTATTATGATCAAATTTTATTTCAAAAGTTTTGATTACATATCTCAAAGATAAACAAATATAGTTGCAATGTTGCAAAGTATACTATATTTCTTCATGCAAAATCCACTTTCTAAACTTGCAAAATACGAAGATACGAATATGCGTTACGAGTACTAATAATAAATACTTATAAACAAATATATATATTCAGTGTAATTTTAGAACATTTTTGAAATATAAATATTTAAATAGTAGTATTATTTGTATTGATGAATAATAATAATATTTAATACACATTTTTTGTAATTTTTAATATATATCTTTCAACATATTGTCATAACACAATTAGAAGTTTATAAATACCTTTTCTCGCAAAATTCACTTTTTCAACTTGCGAAATACAAAAATGCGTGTCGAGCACTATTATTAAAAAAAAAATAATGATATTCTATAACAAAGTCGGATGTCAAACTTTAATGAACCTCATTTATACGTTATAAACACAATTCAAAAACGTATAAACGCTGCTTTATATAAAAGTTTTCTTCAAAACTATTAGCAGTTAAAACTAATTTATAATAAATAAATAAATACCTAAATTAAAAATATAAAAAAAATAGTTATAGATAGATCAAACAATATTGTAAATTAATAGCTATTTCCAGTGTAACATTCGCCGGTCTAGCATTAGCATTATAAATGAAACAATTTATTTTATTTGTTTATTTTCTTAAAAAAAATCAATATTTTACAATTATAGTTTTAAGTTTTTCAATTTAACTTATTTATTATGTAAAACATTGATTTTTTTTAATAAAATAAAGAAAATAAATAAATAAAATCAGTTGTTTCCTTTATAAAGCTAATGCTAGACCGGCGAATGTTACGCCGGGAATAGCTAGTAATAGTTTAAAACTTTAAAATGCGTCTAGCAAAAAACTATGTTTTTTGAGTTATGCCGTTGTTGTTTTAAACAAGCGATATCTTTCGACTATATAATCAGTTACCGGAACGTATCAGAAAATTAAAACATGAAACAATGGCTTCTTAATTGTAATTTTGAAGAAATTGGTTGTTTACTTAGGGTTATTATTTAGATATTAGATTGATTTATGTTTGTATTTAAACCTTTTGAATTTAATTTAATATCTTTTGAAATTGATTTTGATATTTCTTTTTTACTTTTGCAAATTTTTTTTTCTCTCTTTTAAATTTTAGTTTTGATTGAATTTTGTATATAAATATATTCAGACATTTTAGTTTCTAATAATTTTTTTTTTCGTTTTTAATTTACCTATTTATTACCCCCAAACTATTTTTTAAGCTATTTTATGTTGTAAGAAGTGATGTTTGAAATTGTTTTGTTTTTTTACAAAAATAAAGACTGTCACTGTTTTCTTTTAATTTTGTAGATATGAGTAGCTTTAAGTACTTTGTAATGAAATATTAGAAGAAAATGAATGAATAAAATTGAATTGAATTGAATTGAATTTTAAAAAATAGCTAAAATGTTTATCAAATGCTTATTTTGTTTAATTATTTTAATTATTACTTAAAACTTAAAAAATCGATTTTCCCAAGATTTTCCGTTAGATATATAGGAATGCAGTCGATGATATGCAATTTTTAATTAATTATGAGACCCATTCTGTACCCGTAATTATTATAAAATTTTCTTTTTTTTTTAAAATACTAGTTCTGTTATTGTTAAGAATAAGATACAAATAACTGTAAATTGGAAATTTAAGTTACTTTAATGAACCAAAAAAGTTTTAAACTAAAGGTAAGTAAAGTGAGGTAATAGAGAGTGAAGAAAAACATTTAAAAAAACTACTAAATAAACTCTCTTGTAAGACTATATTACGTTAACAAAACTAACAACCTAATTTAATTAAGAGAGATTTTAAAAAAGAACAAATTCGTTTTTATTTACTTGTACTTCAAGGAACTCTGATCTACAAAAGTTTGGTATGAAAAACGGGAAAAAAATTAAATAACAGATCAATTTTAAAACGATGCTTCTGATTGCCTAAAATGATAATTTTGAATTTTTTTTTTTTTTTTTTAATATTTTTTTATTTCAAAAGTTATAATACAATAATTCATTAGATAGTTTCTTCGCCTAAGTGGCATTGCAGAAACATACAAGTTAAAGAATTGGTTTAAATTCTTTTTAAAAAAATAAATTTTTTTGGACTACTGTCCATTTTATTTTTGACTGTATATAAATTATAAAATTAAACTGATTCTTTATTCCTAAAATTTTAGACCATTTATACTAATTAAATGCTGATTTGCATTTTACCAAGTGTGAGAAAGTAATTTACAAATTTGTGTGAAACAAAAAGAATTTGAAATTTGAAACTTTAAAAGTTTTTGAAAAGAATTTATTAGTAATTATGAAATTGTAAGAATTTCATAATTCTTGATAAAAACAATTTTTAATATTGCTGACGTCAGCGTCTGGTTCTATTTTGCTATCTTAACTTACATACTATAAAAGAAGGCAACAAGCGCTTTTAGAATAAACTACATTAGGCTTAATGAAGCTAGATAAAATAATAAAAAAAAATAAAAAAATAAGAATAAAAAACAAGAAATCTTGAATAATAAATTATAAAAATTTAAATAAATCTTAAATAATATTTTTAATTTGAAATTTTTGATTATATATTATTAAGATACAAAAATTATAAATTTTTATTAAATTTTATATTAAGCATTATATTAAGTTAAACAAATGATTCGACTCCAAAAGAATTGGTCAGACACTCCTGTGGTCGTTTTTTAAAGGAACACACTGATGCAATATTTTTAACATTACTAGGTAACCGATTGTTTAACCCTGATCCTGACACTGAAATTCTCTGAGATGCTAGCACATTATTGACTCTTGGTATCCTAATATTATTCCGGTTTTTAGTATTAAAATTATGACTATAATTTTGAATGGAATATATGTTGTAGTGCCCGATATTATATTTTATATATCCCGAAAATTTGTTGAAATTGAAAAATTCCTTTTATAGGCATTATTTTTAAGTTTAAATATAAGCGATGAGTATTACAGCGTAAAGGTAAATTTAGAATATTTTTCAAAATTTTATTTAGTGAAATTTGGATTTGAGAAATTCTATTGTCAGATGCCCAGATTGCTGTGCCGTATGAAAGAACAGAATTTAGAAACATTTTTAGCTTAATATTATTAGGAATCTTGGATTTATATTTAAGCAAAATACCATTAAAAGTATTGAACTTTCTATCTAACATATCAATATGTGGCTGCCAACTTAAATATTTGTCAAATATGACTCCAAGAAATTTAATTTCATCAACTTCTTTCAAAAGTACATTGCCAATTTTAATTTCTATACAACCTATATTTCTTTGACGCTGTCTAAAATGGATAATTTTAGTTTTTCCGCGTTCATAACGATTTTGCTTAATCTTAAATACACCGTTATTATCATCGTATCATGCTCTAGATCAGATTTAATAGCTTCTAAATTATTTCCAGAGTAGAACAAGCTGCAGTCGTCTGTGAATAGGTATAATTTACCTATTAATAGCAATTTGTGTGTATCATTTATGTAGATTAACTCGTTAATTTCCAATTCAGCAGACGAATTATTGATAGATTACGGAATGGATTCCTATTATCGATTTGCTGTGGCTTATGATATTTATGAAAACCAAGTGGTACATTCTTAAAAAATGGTTATTATATTTTCTACATTTTTTAAAAATGCTTCACCAATTACAGTATATTGTTATTTTAAATTATCATTGTATGAATTGACTAAACTTGTTTAGAATTTATTTATTATTCAATATAGGTACATAGTAAAACCTATTCTGCCATCCGGATTAACTCTCAAAATATATATTGGTGTAAAGGTTGCATTGTAATACAATATTATTACATATTTGAATAAATTATTGCTATAAAAAGCTAAAATTGCTTCACTACATTTTTATTGTATCGCACTGGATTGTGGAAGTTTTAGTTTTTTCAATGTTTCTATATCATCTGATCTAATTAAAAGTTCGATTAAAATGCTGGGTTAAATAAATTTTATGCCCATTTATTTTGTCTAGTCCTTTTTGGACAGTTTATGGATCAGAAAATGTTTGAGAATTATGTTTTATGAAGCCAATAATGGAGAAAGCTTTGGATAATATATAATCTATATGTGGATTAAAATAATTCTAAATATTTGATTACGTTAACCCGATTTATAACGGAATGGTTAATTTTATAGTTAAATTTAATTAAATTAGAAGATTTGTGGAAAGCCATAAGTTTACATTTTTTAATATTTAATTGAAATCCATTTAACTCACACCAGGAATATAAATTTTCTATATCTTCCTGTTATGAGAGGCAATCTTCATAACTTTGAATAGTTGAATATAATTTAGAGTCATAAACAAATGATAAAATTGAATTTTTTAATCCGATTATGACATCATTCATGTAAAGTAAAAATAATAGTGGTCACATGTTGGTACCTTGAGGAAAATCAGATGTTGCTGAAAATATATATGAGTTTGAATTTGAAATCTTAACTGAAAGTGTACGACCAGTGACATATGACTGAATCCATTTATGGAATGTACCATATATTCCTAAAGCTTCAAGTTTTTACAGCAGTTTAAAGTGATTAACTTTATCAAAAGCTTTAGATATGTCAATAAAAATTTTATCTACTTGATAACCTTTCTCTACAGAATTTATGACTTTATTGAGAAAAATTGACATGTTTGTTTTTGTGGATTTCCCTGATAAAAAACCATGCTGAAAAGGTGAAATATTTGTGTTAATTTGGAAGTACCGTTTGTCAGTAATAATAGGCTCAAACAGTTTTGAAACTGCAGATAATTTAGCGATTGGTCTATAGTTTTTCACAACTAGCTTAGTTCCCGATTTGAATATAGGCACAATATTGGAATATTTCCAATCATTAATTAATAGTCCTTCCTTTAACGATTTATTAAATAATATAACTAAAGGTCCTAGCAAACTTTGACAACATCTTATTAATATTAAGTTTAGAATAACATCAAGACCAGCGTTTAAATTAATGTCTAAAGTGTTTATTTTTTTAATTATGTCATTTGCATCGAGCTCAATAGAATGGATTGGATATTCCACATATTATATATGAGACTTTCATGCCATACTATAGCGAGTGCTTGTGAAGCATAACGAAATACAGTTGTACAATAATTTTTGTTCTCAAGCCCGTGCTCCAATAAAGTTACAACACGATGAGTAAGTATGAGCTTTTCGAATAGCATAACTATCTGTGACACCTTAAAGGACCTTACTGTACATTTCACTTTAATACAAGTACAAATTCAGTCCAATCAAGCATCAAATCTTAACATAATTATCGCCTTACAAAGAAGCTCATTCAGAAATCCGGATTAGATCATAAATTTTTGGAAATTGATGTTTTGATTTTTATTTATATTAATTTTGTTCGCGATTTCGAGTGTTATAATGCTATTATACATATTATGATATTATGGTGTTCACACTATCGAGCGTATAACATATTACCGAGCTCGATAACTAGTTATAGAATTTGGTGTTCACATTACGGATAACTCGTTTTCATTTGACTTTTAAATCTATGTAAATATTATTTTTTAACAAATATTTTTTTTGTTGTTGTTCTATTTTTATCCTTTTTTGTTTATAAAAAATAAATAAACAAATTATTTTGCATCAATATGACATTGAAAATATTTGTTCGGCTATATAGTTGTTAATAAAATAACACTATAATAGAAAAAATTCTATTTAATCTAATGTTCAAAGACAAAAAGATGCCTTTTAATTGTTCGTGTTTTCCCGGAAAACATGTTATACTTGATGTGATACATATAAATTCTAGTTATAACATTTCATTCTCTTCATTTCTAGTTATAACACCTTGCATAACTAGTAAATCGGTGATAACATGTTATACAGCGTAGTATGAACAGGATAGACGGACAGTCTGCCTAAATTTGATGGTAGATGGCTATAACTTTATAAAAATTAATGTAAGGGATATGCATACTATATTTTTGAAAATAATAGAAATGCGTTAAGAGTGAATTAAAAATCAACATTTTATATTTTTGAAATTTTTGCAGACTTAAACATTTTCAATGGAAATAAACTATGAAGATTCTGTGATAAAAAAGAAGAAAATTTAATAAATTTCTATAGAAATAAAAGGTCCTTTCTTAACGATTCGTTTAAAAATTTTATATTTTTCTTATTATCATCGTTTTTAATTTTTCCATCATCATTTTATTCAGAAATAGAAAAGAACATCAGTGAATTTTATTTTACTTTTATTTCAACATTTTTTTTTATTTAAAGAAATATTTACATACATTTACATATACATTATATAATAAGGAAGTACATACATTCATACATTATTATAAAATATACAGAAATCTAGTTTTTTTTATATTAATTTAAAGTTAATAAAATATGAATTGAAATTGCGTATTCTTTTCAGTTACTTAGTTTATAATAATAGAAAATAAAAAATATTTATTTTATTTACTAAGATTGAGGTGAATTTTACGAAAAAATTGAATTGAAGATATTTTAAAATATAAAATTCCTTTTTAATAGAGATTTGTTTTTGTTTTTGAAAAACTATTGAAATTTTAATGAACAGAATTAAGTTTTATTATTTCAAATTATTGTTTAAATAGCCAAGTATTAAATTTATATTTGTATTTATAGGAGGTATCTAGAATTTCAATTATAATATTTAAAAATCAAATAAATTTCACCAAGGTATTCGTTTTGTTTCTTTGAATTTGAATATTTTTGAAAATATTTTTCGAAAACTCTTAAGACTAATTTTTTTCAAGTTTTCGAGTTTATTTCCTTCAAGCTTAAATCTAGCAGTTATTAGCTGCAACATCCATAAATATTAACGTTTGAGCAAACAAAAAAAAAATATAAAATACAATTAAATTTATTTATGTAATTAGTTACATATATTTTTTTTTATGTAATTTCAAGTCTATGGAATGAATACCCTAACTGCTTTTATCCAGAGATTTGGCAAATCATTAAAAGCTTTTAAGCAATTTTTATAGACAATTAGGCTAGGAGCGGACATGAAATTTTAGGTTTTGCAACTGTTTGATTACACATTTTTGTCCCATTATTTTATATGAAAGCACGCCAAAATAAAAGCAGTTGTGCGTGCTTTCATATAAACTAATGGAACAGAAATGTGCAATCAAACAGTTGTAAAACTAAAAATTGCATCATTGCTTGATTATTATTTTTGCCATACGCCAATTTTTATGTTTTCAAACCAATAATGACATTTTTTCCTTCCGCGATGACATAATCATTTGCAAGTTAGTGTTTAGAAAACATTTAAACATTTTTTTTTCATTCAATTAGCTTCATTCATTTTATGCCATCTCCCAAGGCAAAATATTTTTGTTACCTTATGTATGATATGGGATAAAGTACGTTTATGGTACAAAAAACGTAATAACTTCTTTAATTATTAATAAAAATCCTTGAAATTTTTAATATAATTAAAAAATTTAACAATGTAAAATAAAGTGTAAAAAAACAAAAACATTTTCGGCTAGTTTTCAAACAGTATACTTGTCAATCTTAAAAATCTTAAGCATGTCTTCGAATTTGATTATTCGTTCTATATAGATAAAATCTAGTTTTATTTCTAGTACTATGATTATTAATGTCTACAATTCTGTTTAATAGGAACCTATGCTCATTTGTATTGTTTATAATTTTGAATGCAGTTGCTAGAAGTTCACAAATTTAATAATGTTTGATGAGCTGACGTACTATTCAGTGTATAAACGCTAGTAGGATGTAAATTAGGAAGGTTCTGAGCTATTTTTATGCATTTTTTATATTGTACTATATCAAGTTTGTTTAACTAAATTTCGGGTTAAGGTAACAAATATGGAATTTGATGAATGATGAACAGATAGTCAAAATAGTTCGGTTAAACATTTACGTAATCTTCAAAATATAAATTAGTTAAACCCAATTATGAAAAGTTATTATTCGGTCTATGTGGCAGATTCACTTAGACTTACTGTCTATAATTAGACCAATGTAATTAGAAGTTTTAACAATTTCTTAGTACGTTTTGACATTGTTAAAATTTCTAATTATATTGGTCTAATTAAAAATTTGTATGAAAAGGTGGCTTCTTTTGTTGTTTCTGCATATTTGAGAACCGCATCATCAGCGAATAACTGAAGCTCTTCCCTTAGATTCAGACGCATGATGATATCGTCTATATAAATTTTAAACAGTATTGGTCCTAATATTGAACCCCTGTGGTACGCCCTTCCTAATAATTTAACCTTTAAAGAAGGTAAGTTGGCGTGAGGTAAGATTTAACTTAGATAGGTTCATTAACATTATGTCATGTTCCACACAGGAAAAATCTTTTTTCATTTCTAGAAAGACACAATTATTAACAAATTTTGTAAAAAACTATGTTGTTCGAAATTTGTGTTTTTTTTATTATACGCAGGATTGTCTAAACGTGGGAGCGGGTCAACCTCCGATCACCGACGCGACGAGTCCTCAAGAATGTGGGTGATTATTGCTTCACTAGCTCTAAAGGTTTTACTCTTTTGAATCGTCTGACTATATTTATATTGTCCAGGAGCTGGATTACCTCAACATTTACATGGCGCTGGAGTCTTTTTCCGCGACTTCTTGCAAATTTCTGTATTTCTCTATTTCGACAGTTTCCATTTGCAAATTTCTATGTAGGTCATAGTTTCTGATGAACCAGGGTGCGTTCATAATGTTTCTTAGAACCTTAAACTGGAACCTCTGAATAATATCTATATTACTTTTTTGCTGCATCCCCATAGCTGGATGACCATACTGGTTTCAGTATTTGTTTATAGAGCAGAAGTTTGTTTTGTATTGTTAAGGTAGAATTCTTACCTATGAGCCAGTACTTTTTTCTATAGCGGATTTCAAATTCTTCTTTCTTGTTTTTGATGTGAGCTTTCCAGCGAAGTTTCGCATCTAACCGTATACCAAGATATTTGGCAGTACTTGAATGGGGTTTTTCTTGACCATTTATATATATTGGTTTATGGTGAATTTTTTTATTTGTGAAATTCACATGTACTGACTTAACTTCATTTAATTTTAGCCTCCATCTTTTTGTATAAACTTGGATTTTTGTTATAGCTCTCTGCAGTTTTTCTGTAGATTCTTTATTATTTTCTCCAACAGCCAGAACCGTTGTATCATCTGCAAACGTCGCAATTATATTATTTTCTAGTGCAGAATAGTCACAAGTGTATAACAGATACAGGGTCGGACCAAGTACACTTCCTTGAGGAACCCCGATATTAATTTCTTTAAGATCGGAATATGCTCCTTGTTGTTTTATGAAGAAGTATCTCTCTGATAGGTAGCTTGCTATGTTGTTCGATATGAAATTAATAAGACATAAACAGGCTGTAGTTGTGTTGGATTTTTGTTAAAAACCATACTGCTTATGGCATAGAATAGGGTTTTTACAGATGAACCATACATGTCTTTAAAAACGATAAGGATCAGAATCAGATCAGAATCAGATTACTTTGTTTAACGTTTTATAAATTCTAATAAGGAATTTGATTTACTTATAATGTAATTGATACTAGCGTTAATCTAGAGAGTAATACTTGAAAAGCGAAAATATTGTTTGAAACTAGAATTCTGTACAAAGTCCTGTAGTAGACTAAACATGTTAAGCACTTTTGACTTTTAATATCTTAAAATATCATTCAACAATTTTATTTCTATGATTTTATATTTAAACTTTTCTTGTACTAGATATCGTGGTATACTCACGAAAATAGTAAATGCGTTTGTCGTTTGTCGTTCTTATTGCAAAATATAATTATTATCCTTATCTTTTCTTTTTTATACAAAAGCAGAATTCTTCAATTTAACTAAGTTATTGTAATTTTATATTTTATTTATTTACTTTATTTTCAATCTAAACTTTGATCATCGTTATTATTTTTTTTGTTCCTGATTTTCTTTCATTTCGTTGTTTTTTTTTCCTAGATAAAATAAATTGACTTTTTCTAAATTATATTAATGATAATAAATATAAAATGTTATTGAAATAAAATAATATTGTATTTGTAAAAATATTTTTCTCTTTAAATATTTATTAAGGATAAAGATTTGAATATTCTGATAAAGAAATCAAAAAGTTTGTTAATTTTTTTATATTCAAGTTTTGAAATTGAAAATTTGCATTCGATTCCTTTGTAATATTTTAATGCAAGAATCAGTATTTGTATATTTAACAAAAATATTAATTAAAAAAATTTAAATTAAATTTCATGACCTTTGTATTGGTAGAGCTTACAAAGGATAAGGATTTTAGTTTTTTTAAATTCTAAATTATGGTAGTCACTTAGGTAGTCACTTAGGTTCACTAGTTGTTCTCAAGTTAGCTACTTAGGTCCGCTCAATTTTGTAGTTTTGACAATTGATGTTCCAAAAAAGACAACTCTTTTAACTCTATCTTTCTCATTGGATTGCCTAAACTAGCAAAATGGTATGAACTTTATTACTGTTTGGTGTTAAAAAATATGAAATAAAAAACAAAAATATTAATTTTAATAAACAAAAATTTAAATTTTGGTTTTTGTTGTTTTGGAGTAAGAGTTACTTTAGTAAAGTGATTGATTGATCTAGGATTATTCGTGTTTTTTTGTCCGAATGAGATTTTAAAATTCATATTATAAAATGCTTTCAAAAGTAGAACTCAATTACGACCTTGTATTTATTTCTCAATATTAGTATTCTGTTAATTGGTTCAAATCTATACCATAAATAGTTCTATGGTGAATCAGAGTTAAACGGATTAACTTAACATACCATTTTTAATAAAACTATTACTAAAAATAAGTCGAGAATTATTATTAATAATAGTTTTATTGAAAATAGGTGAAGAAATATGTTATTTTTAACGATTGTAACAACAAAGATTTGATCTGAAAAATTTGGATCTTTTTGAATCTAAATTTGGAAATTATTTTTAAAGATTTGAGCTAAGTATTTTTCCTTAGGCAGATCCGACTCGTTGACCATCTTGTGAACATCGTCTAAATTTAGTTCATATGAATATACTGTAAAGAAGAAAAGGTAAATTATTGATTGACAATATAAAGCAAATATTAAAGACTTTCTTTAAATTGATTTAAAATTATAACATAATAATAAAAAATAGTACAATTAAATTTCATAATGCTCTAGATCAGCGTTTTAATAATACCTCGATTTAAATTTTCAATTAATAGACATTTGTCACTCATACAATCTGAAACTCACTTCCATCTTGTGTTCAAAACATAGTTCAATTCAGGACATCTACTGAAAAAGTATATTTTCAAAGCGATTTTTGAACAGATAGAGTAGTGAGACATTTAACTTATTTTTACTTAGCCCTTATCTGGTTCTTTTTGTTATCAATATTGGGAATTCTGAGGGAGATATTGTATCGGCGTAAGAACTAATGACCTAATGATATCATAAGGATATTTTAATTACAAGCTTTCCAAAAATATATATCTTTAGTGGCGCATCTTATCCTTTAAGGAAAAAAAGGACATTTGAAATTATCCTTGTTGTTTTGATGGTTTTGTATAAAAACCGTTATATCTGTTGATTCATTGGATATATATATATATTCAGTTATATATTCTAGAAAGATAACGCTCTGGAGCATATTCTAACATTTATTTGATGATGATTAGTGCTGCCGTTATGGAGATATTGTAGTTCAAAGTAGAAAATTTTGGAAAATCTTTAATCTCTTTCTTGAAAAATCGAATACCTCAAGATTTTACCATAAACCTACCCAATATTTATATACTGTGAGAAAGTTAACTTGCTTTTCTATTTCTTATACATTATTTCTTATGCATTTATTAAAAAAAATTGTTTTTTTTTATCCTTATAAAATAAAATAATAATGTAAAAATAAAAATTTTTAAAATATACTTTTATCGAAACCAAACTAGCCCCCTAAAAAGTAGAAAATAAAACTGGTGATGGATGTTGAGCATCTAGAACTACTATAAGATAAAACATAAAAGTATATAGTGAATCTTGCTGGAATATTGTTCCAGCAAGATTCACTATAATTGAATCTGTAGTCATTAACTGTTCTATTTTGCGCGGATCGGATCATCTTGTTTCTGTGTGGGCCATTCTCATATATTTAGTTTTACTCTCATAAATTTTGAATCCTATGAAGCAGCTTTTTTTTCTAGAGTCAGAACAATATTGTCAGCATGCGATGATCTTGTATATATGTCTCCTCCTCTGTCAAAATATTTTATTGTGTGGTGCATAAGATTTAAAATTGTTTTTGACACAGAATCATCTTATCTTATCCTGTTTTTATTTTAAATTCGTCCGTTATTTTGATTTGTACTGCTACCTCGCATTTTATGTGTCTTAATGTTAGCATAATGAAATTTGTCAATTTGTTGTGGGATTCTCTCATCTATATCTCTTTTTATTGAGTTGAAAACCTGGCGGAAATCAATCATTAACAGCTGGAAGCTTCTGTTGTACTCGTTGCATGCATTTCCATGCATTTCCATTCCTTAGTAGAAATATTTGATCTAAATTCACTAACAGCACTCTTCTAGAATGTCTTCGGCAATATGTCTTAGTCTATTATTTATAATATTGGAGAGAGTGTCGTAAGTAAATAAATTAATTGATGGATTTCGATTTTAGCTATTGGTACGTACTATAACGGTCAAGTTACAAATTAATTTAAATTAGTTGATTCAGAAGTTAAGTTAAGTTTTAATTAAAAAATCCAACAAGTAAGGTCAAATTAATATTGTGTACACTGCATAGAGATTTTACAATATAGAAATTAAAATTATCTTAGACCAACATTTTATATAACTTAACAATGAATATGATACTCATAAAGTGTCTTGAACGTTAACTAATAATCTAAGTTTACTGCTAAATCTTCAATGCAATTAACTCTTATTAAATGAATAATTGTATTGTTGGGATCGATGTGTATAGCATATTTCGTATTAGTAAATTATTAACGTTAGACCATATAGAAATTTTTCATTTATAGTTTTTTTAAATTTTCATATCAGTTACAGAAAGAAATTTGTAGTTCACTAGTTTTAATCACACAGGCAACGACATTTATAGAATAGACGAGGTTTCAAATTGCTACACAATGGAACACACTTGAATTATCTAAAACTAATGTCGATGTAGATGATCTAACCAAAACATTGTCGGACTATCAACTAAATATTAATTGATCAATTTTAGGAAGAGTGCCGGAACACCTAATTTTCTTAATTTTTTAATCTTGTATTAACATTTAGCTAAGAGTGTATTAGATGCATTTACATATTCGAGAAAATAGATAAAAAACAATAGTTTAAACAGGATAACCTTCCTAAGTTTTTTTTTCATAAAACTAAATCTATAATCTTCAAAAAAAATTACGAAGTCGTCACAAAAGTAATAGAAATAATTGTTTTCTGTTAAAATATCCATAAAATAATATTCACCAACTCAACTGCACAATGACACAATAAAAAACTACCAGAGTTTCTAATCGAATAACAAAAATCAATTTAAATTTTTTTTTTTTTTATTTTTTTTAGAATCACGTGCACTACATTACATTTTTATTCTATTTTCATATTACAATACAACAATCAATATTATTGTTATTTGCTGCAATCTGAGGTACATACTTGCATTTTGAAAAAAATAAAAACAAGAAAAGAAAAATGATTCTTTGTAAATCTTTGTCATTGAAGTGTGACAACATTTTAAAGTTATAATAATCTATAAACAGTAACTCAGAGAAAGGATCAATTTCAAAATGTTATCAACTTGACTCGTGTATGAATTTGTAAATCAATATCGTGTCAATCATTATTGAAGAACTCATGGCATTCAAAAGCTTAAAATGTATTTCCAACAGAGTCCATTAACTTTATGAAATCAATAATGGTATCAGGCGTGTGTTTGTTGCAATCGACATTTTTATTTGTATTAACACTGAAGTCTATTCAATATTTTACAATTTTTACTTTTTATTCAATTTTTTTAATCATTTGTACATTTTGCTTACACTTTTATTCGTTATAAAATAACTTTTTACTTTGTAGAATGATTTTGTAATCTGCAATTTTTACAGTTTTACATGATTTTTTAATCTGCCATGTCAGTTTTTTGATCAAGTTCAACAAAAAGGAACTTTTTTTTAATTTTTTTTTGTAATTTGGATAATACAAACTATATTATGAACCCTTAACTTCATCATAGAGGTTAATTTTCATAATCGGAGTAACATTTTCATTATAAGAAAATTAATAGATTTTGTTCAAGATTGTGACTGCACTCTTCTCAAAAATATAAGACGAACAAAATAGTGGTAATATTAAAAAGCTTTTCCAATAATATCTAATATCAAAAGACATATTATAAGCTACCAAACCAAAATTCTGTAATTCATGTAAAGATACATCATGTCTTACGCTGCGAAGTTCGCAGAAACCCTGAACACATGAGCAGTATCAATCAGAAGAAAATAAGACAATGTTGTGCACACATCCACGTTGCTTGTAGATGAATCCTACATGCGTACAAGCATCTTAGGCAAACCCATAAGAAGATAGACATAAAAAATTGCAAAAACGAGGCATCTTAATATCAAATCATTATCACTTTCCTACAACACTTCAACCATCCGCGGGGCATATGGTGAAAGTAAATTTCTTCCTACGTTTTCTATCTGCGGCTAATCTATCTTCTTTTGATTGATTTTTTGCAACAGTGTTCTGTTGAAAGTGAAGTTTTGATGTACGATTGAAATTTACTGATGATGTTGGATGGATTTTGCCATGTTTGGTAGGCGTAAAAGAGAAGAAATTTGACCTTTTCATTGAAGATTTTATTTTAGTGCACTAAGCTATATTATTTGAGTTATATTATTTGCCTGCAGCCATATTTTTGACAACAAAGTCGGCCCAGTTCTAATTATCCTCAGGGAAATGGTCTCCAAGAGAGATGCTATTAAAGGGTTGGGGTCTAAGTTCCCAAAAAAAATCCCCAAACGCAAACTCCCCAAAAAAACCCCAAATACAATTTTTAAAAAACTCCGATTTTACTTTTAAAGTCGGAGACTACCGCCCCCGAACCCCAGGCACTCATTTATTGGAAATCTGTTTTTGACGACGCAGGTAAACGCTAACGGCACAGTTTTAGTAAAAAATATGAAAAACTAATTATTTTATTTGTAATTTTGCCGATATAAATTAAAACATTTTTTTTTGGGATTTTGGTTTTGGGGATTTCGTGTTTGGCGATTTTTGTTTTTGGGATTTTGTGTTTTGGGATCACACCGTTATCTTACTTGATTATATTACCGAAAATGTGTATACCTATATATATATATATATATATATCTTATAAACCAACACATATAACGGTTTATATATAAAAATAATAAAACAACAATGGACGGATTCACTTTTGAAAAACTTAATCTCTTTCACCGACTCTCTTTTTGATTTTCATCAATGATTTACTCCAAACAATTTTGAATCCAATTCATAGTTTTGCTGAGGACAGTACTCTGGTGGCATCCTCCGATTTTATCCGTAAATCTAATTCTACAACTACTGAAGTTGGCAATAGAAGCAAATAATAGTTAAATTAAAATTGATTAGCTATGATCTGACTTAAATTGTTGACTGGAAAAAAGCCGAATTGAGTTGAACTCGTCTAAAATCAAAACTGTTTTATTTCACACTAACTTGAAGGATTTCAACCTAATCTCTCCTTTCATCCTTCCAAGGTATTATTTTATTATTTTAGAAAACATGGACAGTCCAAATATTTTAGGCATGCCCATAAATCAAAAATCCTTTTAACAATCATATGTTTGAGATCCCTATTTAAGTCGATGTAAAGATATCCCTACACTTTTGGAACTCCTTAATATCTATAAATTATTTATACGTCCCAAGTATATATCATTATATTCCCATCCATACATATTCCATGATATTCCATGAATTCACACATTTGGCTGGTGCCTTCTTTATAGCCTTACACAACCTTGACTACGTTCAAAATTGCGCTATTCGTCTAATTGGCGACCCAAATGTAACATCATGAGGAGGAAGAAATCAAAGGACTGCTTCCTCCCAGGAATTCCAATGTGAAACAAGAGGAGCCGCAAATGCTCACCCTAAACTGTGGAAATCCTAATATGGCACAAAATAATTTATGGAAGTTCGTTCATAGTTCGCACTTCAAGAATGTGGAATCATATCCCTTCTGATATGTTTCACTTCCTAATACTAATCTATCTCCATTTTTTCTTCCTGATTTACCCTATCCTATCCCAACCAAGCGTAAGTGCTAAAGCTATTTTTCTACTTAACGCTTTAGTTGTTTATGAAAAGAAAAGAAAAAAATTATGCTTTTAAATATTCTTTTCGTCCTTAAGTTCGATACCTGGTGTTATATTTTAAATTTAATTTTTCATAATAATATTTTGTTTATCATTAATGTGTTGATCTGCAACTCAACATAAAATTTATTCGTGTGTACTTGTGGAAAATTTTATGTTTAGCAAAAGAGAAAATGTTTATGAAGTTACATAGCAATTACATAATCATCATCATCATTGTCCTGCAACCCCATCCGTTGGGCACGGGGCGGAAAAAACATAGCAATTACAATGAACCTTAATTGTTTGAGTTTGTTCGGCGTACTTGCTGTCAGCAGCCATTACTACCTACCTACATAGCTATAATTTATTTATTTTAATTATTTGGTTCCATTTCAAAACATATTGATCACATTTTTTATTTATTTTTTTTCGAACTTAGAAAGAATCCCTTACCAGATTTAGTAAAAAGAGTACTTCGAGTGAAGAGCTAGTGTCATTTGATGTCAAATCACTTATCCCTAGCATACCAGTTAAAAACGACATTATAAAACTAGAGGAATGGCACAACAGAACAGATGATTCGAGGGAATGACAACAGAAAACCAAATGCTACATAAAATTGGCAGCCCTTTGTATGAATGAAAACTATTTCATGTTTAGAGGGAAGTTTTACAAAACCAAAGAAGAAATTACAAAACCAAAGAATTACAAAACCACAGAAGGCTGCACAGCTATGGGAAATCCACTATCCCCTATATTGAGCTAAATCTTCATTAATTTTATAAATTTATAAGAAGAAGGAATTATGCCCAGGATCTACAGACATGATATGTAGATGACATTATCGCAGTAGAAGAAAAAACAAAAATGGGTAGTTTACTTGTTAAACTCAATAACATCCATAACAACAAAACTTTCACAATGGAAAATAAAAAAAATGGAAAATGAAAAAAATGGTGAAATCCCGTTCTTAGATATCAAATTAGTTAGAAGTGAAGGAACAATAAATGTTGATATCTATAGGAAAATTACGACAACTAAAAAAACTATCACTTCCGTTTCAAACCACCCCCATGGAAAAAAGATGGCAGCATATCATATAATGATTAATAGACTACTGACCATAGCTTTATCAGAAGAAAACTTCAAAAAGGAAATATTATATATTGAGGACACAGCAGAAGTAAATGGATTTTCGTAAGAAAATAATAAAGAAAAATATCCATAGAAGTGAAAAACTGGAAAATCTCTCAATTTTATTCGAACAAAACTAGAATTTGGAGAAGCCAAAACGAATGTGTTACACAACATTCCGCATACACAAAAAAAATCGGCAGAAACCTCAAATTATGTAATCTGTTAGGATTTGCTAAAAATAAGAAGAGCATACAAGAAGTAAGTGGTATATATAAAATATCATGCCAAGATTCAACAAAAAGTTACATTGGACAATCCAAGAGGTTAATTACAGTTAGATTCCAGGAACATATACAGGGAAGCAGAGTTGACGCGGAAGAGAAACTATACGAATTTTAGGTCAGCGATAGCACACCATATAGTTGAAGAAGAACATGATATAAAAAAGAATAGTTTAAAATTAATAAATGAGGTCAATAAAAATAATAAATTAGATGTATATGAAAGTTTGGTGATATCTAGAGAACACGTTAACCACAGACTTAATAATGATGTAAGTAGTGGATTCTCACCATTATTTAGATTACTTCAAAATTAAAATCAGGTTCAGATAAAACTAAGATCATAAATACTAGCGTTGTTAATGATATAAGTACTATTACGTAATCAATTATAGACTAGTTTAAGTTTAATAAATAATAACTATAAAAAAAAGCATTGTAAAACAGGTAGCACTATTAAGAAATTACTATTGTACACAATAAGAAAATATTATTAACCTTCACTTGAGCAGGATTAACGTATTTTAATATTTACTTTTTTACTCTAGCATAAAAACTTCATTATTTAGCCGATCTTAATGGAATCAGATATCAGTGCCTATATATATAAAGAAAAGTTCGGAAAAACGTGTCTATGCCCAATTTTTCGGCAATTTAATTTTTTTTCTTCGTTGTTGGGCAAGATTAACATATGTTAATATTTTCTTTATTCATACAAAATGTATGGTGTTCTATAAAATTTAGGAGTTGAAAAATAAGATAAAAGGTTCTGAAATATTTTAAATAGAAATAGAAATATACTAAAATTAATATATTTTAAAACATAAAGTAAATAAAGCACCAAAGGTTTTTTGAAAAAAAATTTTGTTTTGAATTTTATTTTTGGTATGTTACAAAAAACAAAAATTCTCTTACGAAGTTAAATAAAAAATTTATGTCTACCATTTCATATATTGAAAGTTGCGGCGAATGTTTCACACTCAGTTACATTTCTTGAATATGGATCTGGACCTATCGATTTTTCTCAGAAAATATTTTGTTGTCTATAGTAGCCCTTTGATATGTTGATGGAATTTTATTCCACTTTGTGCCATCCTTTCCAATAAAATATTGATTTGAATCAACAATGTGATTATTTTCTTCTTGTACTTCTGAGTCATCATCTAGTGACTCATCCTCAAAAGCATGACCATCACTTAGGTCTAAGATGCATTCTTTGAGCATCTGGTTTTTCATTTTCATCTTTGTCATCATTATCATCACTTTCGACTCTTGAGGGACCGGCAACTGGTTCAAATACTATTTCTTCCGGTGGCCTTACATCAGCATGTTCATCATCTAGCACATGTTTCACCAATCTAGAGAAATATGCTTGTTCTTCCTCAAACAATTAACCTGTAAAAATAAGTTTTTTGTATCTTTTGTGTGCATATTTTTTTTGATTTTTTGTGCTTCTATCACAGTTAAAGTCAATAAAAAAATTGTCAGATAGCTATAACGTCATTTTTTTTTTGTAAATTTCGTATAGTTTTGCTTGATTTCGAAGAAATTTATTAATATTTACACCAAAACATATGAAATTTAAAAAATGAGTTTTTTGAAGGAAAACACGAATTTTTAGATTTTTTTGCCTTTCTACTAAAAATTACAAAATTTACTTACCTTCTTACCTGAACGGCACATACAATTTTAAACTCTTCCATATTATTGCAAATATTGAAAATTCAATAAATAATCTTTCCAAAATATATATATTTTATTTAATTTTTTTTACACTGTTGTTGTCGGAACTACTAACTCTGTTATAAGTACCTTGTAACAAACGGAAGTGCCCAGTGGCACTTTCTTTTTCTAAAATACCGGTATTTCCAAAAAAATATCTTAGAGGATAGATATTCGCAGATAATAAAAGCAAACATAAAAGTAACAGTAATTCACATACAAAAATAATCATAAAAACTTAAAAATCACGTATTTTTGTCAAAAAATTCTCCATACGAAATGTATGGAAAAACCAAAAATATTAACATATGTTTCTATCGCCCACTTACGTATCATTTGCCACCCAAGCGAAGGTTAAGGGTTCAAATTATATATTATGTAAGTATTAGTGTAAAATTTTAATTAGTCGCCAGCACTGATGAAGGAATTAAGTTGCTTCCTAAATATCGGTATTTACAAAATAAATATCAATGCTTAGTGAAAGTGAACTCGACTGCTATTCCATAAATTAAATATATCACTAAAAAAAAATCTGATTATAAAAAACACTATTGATTACAATCACTATCAAATTAAATTAAAAAATGTTTCTTTAATTTTAAAATCTACAAATTAATATTCAATAAAATTTAATAACTTTGAGTGAAAAATAATATTTGTAAAATAAATAAAATAAAAATGTTATTTGAAATCACTAAAAATAAAAAGTTTTAATAGTTATTAATAAATTTATCATTTGCGGAAGTGAATTTGTTTTGTAATAATTTTTCCTCCGAACTTGCTTCTGACTTTAAATTATGATGAAAATCTTTTCTAATCAAAAATGGTTATGGGTTATAGAAATATAATTGGGGTGAGAAACTTTTTCAAATCTTAAAAATTTTAATTGTGAAATATTTCATAAAACCAAAAACTTTCTTTCCCTTTTTAAAGTCTGTCTACATTTTTTAACTTTGTAAATTTTTTTATCTTATCGTTAAAGTAAAGTTTTTCATAATTTAGTACTCACTTTAAATAAATTCTTATATGAATATAATATTATTATAACATTATACTTATGTAGACGAACTTTTCATGAAAATTTAACAGCTTTTCAATCATAAAACGTTTAAAGTTAACCTTTAAAATATTTTTCTGGCACTGCAGTGGTCTTGGTTTACATAATATAACAACCCAAACATCCGGTATCTATTATAATATCTCTACTTTTTAGATTAAGAACATTTTCTTTAAAAACAAAAAAAAAAATCATTTTTAAAACTGTAAAAAAAAACCAAAAATACCTACTAAAGTTTAGAAAAGTGTGAAGGTGAAAATTTGAAAGAAAAGAACAGGCGAAATACTTAGAAAAATAAGAAAAATAAAAATAATATAAATAAAAATTTGAGTCAATTTAAAGTGTTTACTTTAGAAAGTATTCTTTCATATGACTGTTGAAAGAAAAATAATCTTTTACATTACAAAATGTTTTTTTTTCTTCTCGCTGGACGATCTGAAAGAACTTTTGTCAACGAGGAAATTATATATTTTATGATATAGAACAGTAGTGTTGTGTTTGATGTATACGGCCAAGAAATATTTCTAAATTAGTCCTTTAATCATTTTCTAAATATTTTGTACATATCATTTAACCTCCTAATGAGAAGTCCTTTGTTTGTGGTCCTTTTATGTTGTGAGAAGTTGTTCAAGCATCATAATCTATAAATACTTATAAAAGGAAAAGAGTATTTAATTGTTTGTTCGCTATACACGTCCACAGTTTTAAAGATAAAGTTCTAAAATTTTG
Organism: Argyra leucocephala; assembly: GCA_963942445.1. Classification (NCBI taxonomy): domain Eukaryota; kingdom Metazoa; phylum Arthropoda; class Insecta; order Diptera; family Dolichopodidae; genus Argyra; species Argyra leucocephala. The sequence continues at coordinate 66,451,719 of OZ012680.1, forward strand.
CACAGTTATTCAGGGTTCAAAATGCAACCGGACGCGGTACTTTGCAAGGCCATCAAATAACAGATTCGGGTTGGTGCCCTCTAATTCCTAGCAAGTCTCAGGAATATTTCAAAAAACAATTGTGTTACAGGCAAAAAATTTACACTTACATAATCTATCAGAAATGTTTTAAAAAAAGATTGCGTGATAAACTTGGAAATTTATTCATAGGTACTATATCAAAAATAAACAAACATGTATTCCCACGTAATATTTTATTGTTACAAAAACAAAATTCGTGCTATAAGACTTCTATATGACTCCCGATGCTCTAAAGGTGTTATAATGATGTTTTATGGGAAAAATGTGATTAATATTGTTATTAGAATGTTCTTATAGAAGTTGTGGGAATTGTTATAATGGAATTTTCAGCAAGTGCTACATCAATGTTGTTGTAAGTGTACAAGTACATAATCCTATATCAAGAGTTGGTTTAAGAATAGAATTTCTAGAAGAGCAGTAGTAGTATTATTATTACTTTACTGTATATTAATAAACTTACTGCAGCTTTTGAATAAATATTTAGAATAAATATTTTGCGACGGCCATTATTTCGATCATGAAATAAATATAAACTCTATAAAATCATTATTTTAAAATAAAAACTAGTACCGCCTCTCTCACTCTCGTATAAATTGTTTCAAATGAATTTCATTTGCAAATAAAAACTTATAAACTAATACGTAATGTATACTAATCTTATAACAACATTATAGCAATTGCTCGGATGCCTTATAGAATTTTACATTTTAGTGTTATAACGTATTTATAACGTTTCGCAACAATTACGCAGACCTTAAATTAGCACTAATATAGTGCTATAAGAGTGCGCAAGAGAAAAAATATGAAAAATATTTTCGAATTTTAGAAATCAGTATAAAATTTTTACATGGCTATGTGAATTAACCACAAAAATGTGACAATTCGTTTTACTAATAAGAAAATACTCCAGAGTGTTCCAGGGGGTCCATAGTATACAAATCGATAGATACAGTTATCGATGAAAATGAAGTTGTTACCTCCTCATCAATTGTAATTGAAAGTAGTAGCTTCAATATTGATTCTACGGAACTTGAAGCAGCCAAAATTATGGTACTAGACTAATAATAAGAACTTTGCACCTTCATTTCAATTAGGCACAAATTCCAATTGATTGTGGAACAGGCGAACATATTTTTATTTCAAGAATACCGCAGTAGCAAGGAATGTATTTGCTTATACTCCACCAGAAAAAGACCGAAATATTGTTTACAAAGAAATAACTTTAATATAAGTATACTTTAAGTTGTAGTATTGTTAATTTTGTTACAGTAGTGAACAAAAATATTAGAATATTTTTGATAAACCAATTTTTTTCAATTCGATTCATAAATCAAACTTCATTGAAATAAATTCAATACATTTTGTGGTCGACCCGGACAACGTCGGGTAACTTTGCTAGTATAATATAAATAAAGTTACAAACTGGACCCTCATATATTAGCCACGAAAGATATAAAATAATAATTAAGGTTAAATATATACGTAGTTATATCAGCATAGCGTAGTTATTTTATTATTTTTTTTTCTTCTTTCAGCTTACAAAGAACTTTTTTTTTAAATCTTCCGTAATCTACACCCTTATTCCAAACTCCTTCGTAAATTTTCTTAGACGAATTAGCTACGATACGTCGGAAATTCTTTAGTGATTCTGAATTCCGTCGGAAGTGAATAATAATTGGGGATGAAAAATTTTTTTTCGAAATTTCAAATTCAGAAGTTTTGAATTTTTTGATGTTTTGTTTATTATATATATAATTTTCTGCATTTATTTGGATGTTTGTTTGTCCGACGGAATACTCCAACACATATAAAAATTGCAATATGTATACAAATTGCTTTGGTGGTCTTTTTTTAACCCCTGTCTACCATGCTAAACCTTTGCAGGAAAAAATACCATTACATGAAATATATTTTTTTAATTTAATGTTAGTCTTCTTCGCAAATAATAAGGAAAAATAAAAAATAATAATAATAATATAAAAAAAACGAACAATTTTTTTGATTTATAATAAGAAAGACTAATAGAAATTTTATCAATAGTTTATTATGGTGTAATAACTAAAAGGCAAACAGCAATTTAACACAAAAAAAGCATTATGCACTCAAAGGTTATTCTTATTACTTAAAATTATACACAATATGCATATGTGTCTACATATTTTTTGTTGTCAGTATTCCCTTTGCTTGCATCGAGAAAACTTCTAAAGTTATTAAAAGAAATTATTTTGTTCATACAACATATTATAGAAAAATAATTGTAATTTACAACATTAAAATTAATTATTTGAATTCCAAATCTCAAAATTATTCGAAAAAGGAAAAGAATTTCAAATGAAATTAATGTGGCTTTTTTGCAAAAAGACACAAACATGGCGAAAAGTTTTAAAATAAATAATAACAGTGATTTTGACAATTCACAAAAAAAAAGAAAACTTCTGAGAGTAATTACTACTTACCTCTACAAACTATTGATGACAATGAAAGCACGTGTATGGAGGACGCATGCGAAAATAATGTTGAAAACACTGATTCTAAGAAAAATGGTCCACCACCAATAACTATAATAAAACAAAAAATTTCAACAATTCACGAATTTATGAAAAAAATTGGTGTAAATGATTATTATGTTAGATCCATTTCAATTGGTATAAAACTGTATTGTAACACAAATGAATCTTACACAAAAGCACTTGACGAACTAAAAATAAACAATCTAGAGTTTTTTACATATGAATCGAAAAGCACTAAGCCACTAAAATTTGTATTATCTGGATTGGACAACTACAATTACACTGATTTGAAGAATAACTTATTGGAAAAAGGTTTAAAATGTTTGGATATCAAATCAATAAATAAAAACACTAATTTATATAATGATTTACAACTATATATTGTATATTTAGAAAAAAATTCAATTAAGTTAAACGAATTACGTAATAAGTTTACTTATATATTCAACACTAAAGTTAGATGGGAACGTAAAACCACCAATAAAAAAATCACACAATGTTACAATTGCCAGATGTTTGGCCACGGATCACGTAACTGCAGCGTAAATACTAAATTTGCTTTCTGCGCCGGCAGTCATTCAACTACTGACTGTACAAACAAAGAAATTAAAAAATGTGCTAATTGTCACGGTGAACATCATTCCACTGATAGTATTTGTGATAATAAGAAAACATATATCTCTCTTTTGGGTCGCAACAATAAAGTAAGACAAAATACCTCAGTGTCAAACAACAACAACAATGCAACTATGAGTAAAAGTAATTACAATGTACTTTTTCCAAACACTCTTTACTACAAGATAAACAGCAATAGTAACAGCAATAGTAACAACAACAACAACAATAATAGAAGCACAAATTCATTACCTTACAATGTTGTATGTAGATCAAACTCTATTTGGGAGAACAACAATAGTAACACTGCTGCAAGTATAAGCTGTCATAACAATAAAATTCCAGCAGGTAGTATTAGTAGTAATAGTAATAATAATTTCAATAGTAATAGTAGTAATAATATAAGAAATAATTCAGATCTTTTTTCTGTTGATGAAATATTAAATTTAACTAATGAATTATTAAATAAATTAAGTACATAATTGCAAAAATAAGGCTGAACAATTTTCGGTTATAACTGAACTTTCGGTTAAATACTTATATTCAAAATGAATGTTAGTAATAAACTAAATATTTTAACATGGAATGCTAGATCTATTCAGAACAAAAACCATGAATTGTTCAATTTTATGTTACAAAATGGTGTTCATGTTGGCTTGATATGTGAAACAAGTGGTGGGGGTGTAGCAATAATTATTAGAAAAGATATTAAGCATAAACTAATTGAACCTTTAAAGTTGGATTTAATAGAAAATATTGGTATAGAGGTAACATTAAATGATAAGAAGAAAATTAAACTTTTTTCTGTCTATTTTTCCGGCACTAAAAATTACATAAGTAGCCTGAACGTAAGAAATCTAAATAAAAATGACTTCAAAAAAGATCTACTAAAAATTTCAAGAACTACAGGTGACTTCATTATAGGAGGCGATATAAATTGCAGGCACAGAATGTGGAGATGTGCCCGGGCTAATAGTTGGGGAAATATTTTATATCAGTTATTACTAAGTGATAGGTTCACATTATTATATCCTTCTGACCATACCTATATTCCTTATAATAGTAATTCACTACCTTCTACACTAGATATATTTTTAACTAACATACCAGAATATTGCTCCCAACCTATTACAATTAATGATCTGTCATCTGACCACTTGCCGGTTACTTTAAACGTTAGCAAACAAACTATATCACATGATCGTACTTATTTGGATTTTAACAATGCAAATTGGTATCTGTATCAGAAGTTTCTTAAAAGGGAATTAAATACCAATAATAATGATTCTGTTGACTATTGTTACCAAATAGACAATATGATATCTAATTTAAACAACAAAATTAAAAGAGCAACTGAATTGGCTGTACCCATGAAAATAGTCAAGCAATACACCGAAAAATTACCTGACTATATAATAAATATAATCAGGCATAGAAACACTGTTAGGAGAAAGTGGATGCGTAGTCGTAATGTAATTTTTTATGCTCAATTACAACACTTCAACAATTTTTTAAAACATAAAATAAGTGAGTTTCGAAATATGAAATGGTCTAATACTCTTAAGCACTTGAAAAAATCGTCAAAACCTTTTTGGAAAATTTCAAAAGTTTTAAAAAATAAAAATAAATTTATAGGTACTCTAAAGGATGACAGTAACACATTTTTCACGAATATTGATAAAGCAAATGCATTAGCTAAAAATTTTTATAACAAACACGCCGTGAACAACAACACAAGCGACCATGATACAAATCTTATGGTGGAGGAATCTGTAAGCAAAATTGATCAAGCTGAAATAGAATCCTTTGAACAAATTGAACTGAAATCTGTCAATGAAATATTTGCCCAATTAAAGACTAAAAAATCTGCAGGTTCAGACCACATATCTAATCTGTGTATCAAAAAATTACCATTAAACGCAAAAAGATATCTAATTTTGATTTACAATTCTTGTTTAAAACTAGGTTATTTCCCGAATATATGGAAAGAAGCTCATATTATTCCGATTCTTAAGCCTGGAAAACCGATGGAGGAATTAAGTAGTTTTCGGCCTATCAGCTTACTATGCAGTTTCTCAAAAATATTTGAAAAACTCATAAAAATTAGACTGGAAAAGTTTATTTCAGCTAAAAAAATTCTTCCAAACGAACAGTTTGGATTTAGGGTAAAGCATAGTACCATTCACCCTCTTCTACGTGTCAAAAATTACATTAAATCCAACTTAGAAGAACGCAAATCTATTGGTCTAGTAGCGCTTGACATAAATTCCGCCTTTGACACTGTGTGGCACTCTGGCTTGCTTCATAAATTAGAAGTGTATAAATTTCCTATATATTTAATTAAAATCATACAAAACTTTCTTCATCAAAGAGTATTTCGTGTGATATTGAATAATACATGCTCCAATTTGTATGAAAGTAAAGCAGGAGTTCCACAAGGCTCGGTACTTGGCCCAATTTTGTACAACACTTACACTGCAGATATCCCTAGGCTAGAGTTTACAAAAATATCAGTATTTGCTGATGACACTGCAATTTACTCATCTGGCACTAATCCCAATCACATATTAACAAACCTACAAAATTCACTCAATAAGCTCTCTAGTTATTATGCAAAATGGAGAGTAAAAATTAATGCTTCCAAAACAGTATCAATTTATTTTACGAAAAAAAGGAAAGCCTCTCTTTTACCTTCTATACCATTAAAACTGCAAAATGACGAAATTAACTGGGCCGATACTATTAAATACCTAGGCATTACCTTAGATAAAAGGCTAACCTTTCAAAAGCAAACTTCTAACACTATTGATAAAATTAACAAATGTACTCGCATGTTGTATCCCCTTATTAACAGAAAATCAATCTTATCCACAGAAAACAAATTGATACTTATTAAGGTAATTTTTCAACCAATAATATTATATGCGGCACCAGTCTGGGGAGATTGTGCAGCTAGTCATACCAAAAAATTGCAAATTGCGCAAAATAAACTTTTGAAACTTATATTCAATCTTCCCAGATGGTATTCAACCAAAAAGCTGCATGATAAAGCCAGCATGAATACAATTTTAGAAAAAATAAGTTATTTAACTGTAAAGTTCCACTCGGAACTGTTCATGTCAGAAAATCCTCTGATCAGAAATTTAAATTAAGTTAAAAAAAAAATTAGGCTAGTTTAGTTCGTACGTATAGATTTTACTATAGATAGGTTTTACTGTTTAAGTTAGCGTTAAGTTTTACAAAACAAAAATTCAAAAAGGTTTTTCATCTCCAATTTTCCTTTAAATTTATAGTATTAAACTCGAAAACTTCTAAATAAAAATAAAAAAATACAAATCAACTGTAGTAAAGATAATTATATATCTGTATCTAAGTAAATAGTTTTAAAAGAATTAATTGTACAATATATGGAGCATAATAAATAAATAAATAAATAAAATATTTTTTGTTGTTGTTATGATAATGATCATAGCATCATAGTTTTGCCACCGTTTGCATAGCCTGATTAGTACTATAGGTATACATACTCTTATGATCGTATATAATATTTAGTATATATTATGGGGTTAGGTTTTGGTTCTGCTGATTTACAAATAAAAACAATAACAACCTATACATTTTTAAAGAAATTAAATGAAATTTTGTACTATTATTTTTTATTTCTTATCTTTGTAAATTTATAATTTTTAGGTACATTTGTTTTCTTCAAGTGTGTAGAAATGTATGTGTAGAGAATGATGAATTTTTTTTAATATAGTAAGTACACCTTGCTTTTAGGCATTTATGATTTGTAAAAATCAGAAATTTTAATCTATTTTATTTCTATTTATCTTAAGAAAGACCTAGAATTAAAATTTACCTGTAAAGGATATTTGGTTTTTCTTATATCTAAATATCACCTGACTTGCAATACTCTTGTTCAATATTAGATAAATTAATCAAATTTCAGAAGGAATTAAATTATTGTAAACATATTTATTTATTGTAATTTTTGATTTACATTTATAGAATTTATAATATTACAAAAAAAAAAAAACAAAAATAAATCAATTTATTTAAATTTAATTATTTCTGCATATTTATTCGGAAAAATCTGAAATTTTAAAATAAATTATTTATACTGATAATATTTTGAAATTAAATTTTCAAATCTTCATATTATTTTTGATATTTTTGATTTTTATTTATTCTTAGTCAAACTTTTTAAATTTTCATTTCCTTGTTATTTTACCTAACAATATAAATTTGAATAAAATATTTTGAATGTCATAACCATATTTAAAAACAAAAAATATTTACATTAGATAAAGTTACAGACAAAGTAGTTAAGCAAACTGCTTCAAAGAACAGGAGATCTGTATTTTAAAATATAGTAACCCTATACAAAACTGAAGTTATTGATGAGCAAATCAAGAGACAAAATTATTCATTTTAATTATTACTGATCAACAATCATCGATATTTTGAACCATGTAACTTGCTTTATGCATTCTTTGTTGCCTTTTCGTTCGAGTATTGGGGCATACTTCTGTGTATCTGCTGCAAATTTTGTTTGTGTATTTTTAAATGCTTATGGGAATGTGTATGAAAATTTAAAATTAAAATTGCAGATTTGCTTATGGATAGATGATATATTAATTATAAAAATTATCCTAGAACGCTACCTTGTATAATTTTAGTATTAATTCCATATTCTTCAGTCAAATAGGACTTGTATAGGATAAATAAATTACTAGTAAATGTTATGTTTTAATTAGATTAAAATGCTTAATTTTAATCTTCTAGAATCTAGATTAACAGGCTTGTAACATTTTATCTTTCTTCATATCAATATAAAGAATAATAATGCGTCCTGATCTAAAATCAAATTTTTTCAATTTTCACCTTTATCATTTCAAGTTTATATTATTCGACCAGGTTTTATTAAATTTCGGTTCGAAAGATGTTCAAAAGTTTAATAAAGAAGGAAGTACAACTTACTCCCACTATGCCTAACACGAAACCTACAACTCTTTAGTGAATATTTTTTTTTTTTTTTTTTTTTTTTTTTTTTTTTTTTTTTTTTTTTTTTTTTTTCTCCTATTACTCCGCGTGGTAGCATAGGGCTTCGATAGTGAACCTCCATTCCTCTCTGTTGAGTACTACTTCCTTAATATCGTCCCAGGTATAATTGTTGACTGTTAATTCTTGATCGATTGTGCATCTCCATGTGTTGTATGGTCTGCCGGGTCTCCTTTGTCCTTGTGGATTCCACTCTAGAGCTCTTCTTGCTATATCACTTTCTGATTTCCTTAGTGTATGACCTATCCATTTCCATTTTTTCCTATTTATCTGTCTGTTGATAGGTTCTTCTCCAGTTATCATCCATAAATCTTCGTTGCTAATTCTTGCCGGCCAGAATATTCTGCATATAATTCTCAAGCACTTGTTGATGAATACTTGTAGCTTCTGTTTGATTCTGACCGAAGTGAGCCATGTTTCACTGCCATATATTAATGTTGACTTAACACATGCTCTGAATATTGTTAGCTTTGTTGTTCTCGATATTTGGTTGCTCCGCCATATCTTCATTAGGCTCCCAAATGTTCTTCTTGCCTTATTTATACGGCTGTTGACATCTTCTGTTGCACCTCCTCTTGATGTTATAATGCACCCCAGGTAGTTGAATTCTTCTACGTATTCTATCTGTTGTCCACTCACTGTTATTGGCTCACTGTAACTATTGTTTGTCCTCATTGCTTTGGTTTTCTCGATATTTAATTCCAGTCCCGATTTCTTTGCTTCTTCCTGTAATCTGTTGACTTTGTTCTGTAGGTCCCTTTGATTTTTTGATATGAGGCATACATCATCTGCGTAATCTAAGTCTTCTAAGTTTCCGAAGAGATCCCATTCTATTCCGTTTATTCCAGTGCAAACTTCTCTTAGAATGTCGTCTAGTATTGTGTTGAAGAGAAGTGGAGATAGTGGACATCCTTGTCTAACTCCTATATTGGTGTAGAATGGATCACTGATCTTACCTCTGTGTTGAACTGTTGTCTCTGCATCTTCATACATCGCTTTGATGATGTTGATGATTTTTTCAGGAACTCCTTTCTTTGTAAGTGTTCTCCATATTGCGCATCTCTTGACTGTGTCGAATGCTTTCTTAAAATCTATGAATAGTAGATATAGTGGGGCATTCCATTCCACTGATTGTTCAACTATGACCCGTAAAGTATTTGCCTGGTCTACACAGCTTCGGTTTGGTCTGAAACCTGCCTGCTCTTTCCGTAGTGTTGGTTCTAGTACTTCTTCTAATCTTTTCTTTATAATAATTGCTATTATCTTATGAATAGTATTTAGAACCGTGATTCCTCTCCAGTTGCTGCAATTTGCCAAGTCTCCTTTCTTAGGTATCTTGACAATCATTCCTTTCTTCCATGATGGTGGTATATTCTCTTCTATCCATGCTTTCCTGATGTGGGGTTCAATTGTTTTTGCGAATAAGTCAGGGTCCAGTTTGGCTATTTCTGCTGGAATTCCATCTTCACCTGTTGCTTTGTTGTGCTTCAGGATATTGATTGTAGCTTTGATTTCTTCTATATTTGGAGCTTGAGTAGATATTGGCAGTCCCTCAGTTGGGTAGATATTTGCATTGTCTCTGTTTCTTATGTCTGCTTCATTATTTGTACTTTCTTCGTTGCTCAGTTCTTGGAAATGTTCTCTCCATCTCTTTAATTGATCCTCTAAGTTTGTGATGAGCGCACCATTTTTATCTTTAATTGGTTTGTTTTGTTGTTCCGACTGGTTAGTTAAGTTCTTGATTATGCGATGCAATTCTCTCAGGTTATGTTGCTGTGCTGCTTTTTCTGCTTCTCCGGCTAAATTTTGTAGAAATTTCCTTTTATCTCTTCTTGCTGCTCTTTTTACTGTTTTCGCTATTTCTTCATATTCTCTTCTTGATGCCATCCTGTTGTTTATCATTTTCTTCATTTCACCTCTTCTTTTAATCAAGGCCCATGTGTTATCGGTTATCCAGATTTTTCTTTGTGGTTGTGAAATTCCAAGATTTTGTTCGCTTGTTTGGTTGTAAATTTCCAGAATCTCTTCCCAAGTGTATTCTCTATTATTTCTAATATTTTCTCGTAACGCCGTAACTATGTCAGCTCTTACTTGCGGATTTTTTAAGTTGTTTATATTTATTTTCTTCTTTCTATATCTTCTGCCTCTTCCTTGTTGGCTTAGTTTCATTCTGAAGTCCCCAGTTAGTAATTCATGATCGCTGTGTATATCTGCTCCCCTTCTATTTCTCACATCTAACATTGATTGTTTCCACTTCTTGCTGATGCATATGTGATCTATCTGATTTCTTGAGATCCCGTTTGGTGTTGTCCATGTGTATTTGTGGATATCTTTGTGTGGAAATAGACTCCCTCCGATTGCTAGGTCGAAAGTCTGACACAACTCTATCAATCTTTCCCCGTTGTTGTTTCTTTCTCTTCCTAACCCGTGTTTGCCCATTATCTCCTCAAGTCCATTGTTGTTAGATCCTATTTTCGCATTCCAGTCACCCATTAATATTATGATATCTCCCCTATTTATGAGTGCTAGCGTTGTTTCTATTTGTTCGTAGAAGTCATCCTTAATATGGTCTTCAGCGACATCTGTTGGTGCATAGCATTGAATTATTGTTACATGTCTTGTCATATTTCGAAATCGCCCTATAACAATTCTATCCGAGACTGCCTTCCACGAAACCAATGTTTGTCTCAATTTCTTTGATATTAGTATTCCGACTCCACTTTCACCCCCTGTTTCCCTTCCACTGTAAATTACCATGTTTCCATTCTCCGTGTTGATTTCTCCGGTGTTGTTCCATCGCATTTCACTTATACCTAGGATGTCTATGTTGTAAGTAGCCATTTGAGCTTCCAATTGCGAGAGTCTTGAAGCTTCTCTAAGTGTTCTTACATTCCATTGTGCAATTCGGGTCCTTTTTTGAGTGCCAAAGGTCGTTATCAAGTAGTCATTCGTGTATCCGAGGCTTCTTCTTCTATTATTTCGAATCCATTGATTTACCGATTATGCGGGTGATTGGCCTACAGTAACCGGTCCTAGGAGATGGAGTAACCATCTACCGCTGCCTAGAAACAACGTGGCGCAGTGTGAATATTAGCCACATATAATCTGATGGGGGAGATAACCTTAACGCTTCAACAGAACAGCACGTCAAAATGTTAAAGATGATGTCATTTTTATTTGATAATCTTTAAATATTTAAATAAAAAAATTTTAATAAAAAAAAAATAAAAAATTTAGTGATCTTGATTTGTGAAATTACATTTTTTTTCACCTGTAGACATATTGTATTGTAGACACTAGTACTCGTACATTAGTTTACAAAATAGACTTTAAAAGACTCGTTTTATTTCTGAAATAAAAATAGTTCTATTCCTAATTGAAATTTATTGATTTTATTAAAATTTAAATTCATTTATATTAAAATATTTTTGTAATATTTTATTTAATCTAAGAGATATAATTTTTGATATACATTTGAATTGCATTCAAAATAAATATTGATAAATAGTGTTAAGGTGAATATAAAAATTGATTTCCAAATTATGAGCCCCAGATACCTATTGGAGTATGTTAAGTAATTAGTTATTATTATGTACAATTATTTTTGATTTAGGAGTTATATTCTCATACCTGAGTAATGATAATGAGTTTTATTTTGTTAAAAAATGAGATAAAATGTGTGATGTTAGTAACACGCTCTCACATAAATTTTTGAAAGTGAAATTTTGATATTAAATTGTAACTCATAAGTTTACTTAAACAAAATAGTATTCTGCCAAATGTTCCATTCGGTTTTAGACCAGAACAGAGCACACTACCATCCTTTGATGAGAATAAAAAAATTCATTAAAAGTAATCTTAATAATAAAAAAAAGCATTGGGATGATAACTTTGGATATAAATTCGGCATTTGAATGTGTCTGGCATGACGGATTAGTTCACAAGCTAAATATATTTGGTTTTCCCATGTACCTTACAAAAATAATTAATAATTTTTTATGTGATAGATATTTTACAGTTGACATAGGCAACACAAAATCAGAATCTTTTCATATTGCAGCCGGTGTCCCACAAGGCTCGGTCGGTATTAGGACCAATATTATACAACATATTCACTTCGGATTTGCCAAATATCAACAATTGTCTTATATCCATGTTTGCGGATGATACAGCCTTATTGACGACAGGCATCATGGGCACTGAAATTGGTAATAATTTACAACACGGCATAAATGCAATATTTGATTACTACAACAAATGGAAAATCTCAGTTAACGTCGACAAAACAAAAGCCATATTTTTTACAAGGAAGCGTAAAGCTTGTTTTAAGCCTCAAGATACACTTACCTGTAACTCAAAAATTATACCGTGGGCGGACTCTATAAAATATCTTGGTATTACTTTAGATACAAAACTTACTTTTAAAGCTCATATCTTAATAATTATCGACAACAAAATAAACAAAACCATCCGTTGTCTTTATCCATTTATTTTCAGTAGATAAAGAGGAATGTCTATTAACTCTTTATCTACTGAAAATAAATTAATCATCATGAAATCAATATTCCAACAGATTATGCTCTATGGCTCTCCAATTTGGGGGGACTGTGCCAATTCTCATATTGTCAAACTTTAAATAAAACAAAATAAAATTTTAAAAATGATGCTGAATTTGCCATTTTAATTTTCTACAAGAAAACTTCATCAAAAGTCAAAAATTAATACTATTGTTTACAAAATCCTACAATTAAATAATAATTTCAACCATAAATTGCAATTCTCTAAAAATACTGTCATAAGAAATCTATATCAGCCGTAGAGGCATACAGCTTTTAGTTTGAAGTAGTTTTTAAGGTTTTTACCATTTTCCTTGCAAATTTAGAATTAATAAAATTAAATATTTTACTCAAAACTACCATGTTTCAGTTGTAAAGGTAAATAGAAATAAAAATACCTAAACTCTGTAAAATATACTCTAAACTCTGTCTAAAAACAATTATGTAAAATATTAAGGTTATAAATAAAATAAATAAATAAATATTAAATTGTAAAAATGCATTGAATTTTGCTGTTGCTCATTCGTTTTTGTATTTGCTTAGGTTTTGTTTTGTTTTTTAATGTTTTTATATAAGTTAAGCCAAACATGAAGTTTCAAACGAATATACACGAATGCACAGCTGGGACTAATAATTGAGGAAACAATTTGAGTACAAACGAATTTCCATAGACAGTTTTGAGCCACATAGTAATTTGCATTGAGTAGGGGTGGGCACTTGACACCGCGTATGAAATGGATATACCAATTAAAAAAGGATATCAAATTTAAGGAAAAGGAAGTATTACAAGTAATTAAAGAAGATATTAATCCTAAAGAAGCCACAGGGTATGACTTGATTACTGGTCATATACAACTTAATCAAATCACAATCACAAATTGTAATGATTCTTAAACCAGGTTAAGCTCCAGAAGAAGTAAAACCTTATCGTCCTATTAGTATACTACTAATTATCAAATTGCTCATTTTTCCATACATTAGAACCGACATTGACCATTTTTCCATACATTCAGGATGAAAGAATTTATCATTGGTCCACACATTAAAATCGCTCTTAAGCTACATTTTTTGGATACATTCAGGATAAAAACAAAATGATCATGCGTCCAGAACCGCTACATCCTAACTACTTTGCTAATTTAACTTAATATGGTACAGGAATATGAGTGCCAATTTGGGAAAATAATAATGAAAGGAAAGTAGAAATTGGAAGCTCTAAGATATTATATTTGTTTCTCCTGTTACTCTTAATTCCGACGTATACAACTACGAGATCATCTGCATATAGACACGGCGCTCCATGTAGGTTAAAACTACCACATTATATCCAATATCACAATTCCCGATTTTAGTCTTATCTGTTATCCTCTGTTCACCATGTTAAATTAAAACTTACACTACGTAACCTATACTTAAAATGACACCAAAATACGAAATATATAGGAAAAATCAACACTTTTGCTTAAAATATAATACTAGTGAAAAGTCAAATTTGAAAATATGTCTTAATAATTGTTATTGTTACTCATTAAACAATCAAAAAACACATTTTTAATTATTTGATTTAATTTAACCACAAAAAATATAATTTATTTTATTATTATATTTCATTTTATTATATTGCCTATATTATTATATTTTATCAGTATTATTATTTGTCATTTTATATTATTGTCTCCAAACAACACATTATGTGATTTTTGAACTGGATCTAAATAAGAAAATTCAAAATAATCAGAAAATGACCTATAATAATAATAATAATATCATCTCAATATTAGATGTTTGAGTAGCTGATGATAGTCATAAAACCAATTTTCAAACCTTTTCCTCACTGTAATTTTCTTTTATGAATTCTTTACCAATTGTTTAATTGGTTCTATCATAATCCTTAACTTCAGTTCAAACTTTAAAAGTCCAAAAACTTACCAAAAACAAATCTGTAAATTTATTAACATAATTACTAACAATTAACTTTTAATATTGTTTTTTTATTTTTGTTGTTGTTGTTTTTGTATTCTGTTCTTTTTTGCCCAGACACATAATAGTCATTATTATCCTTCAAAATGTAAATTTTTCATATGAAAACCACATTTCAACATAAATACATTATGTTTTTTTTTGTCTTTTTTCTTTTTTCTTCATAATGTATAATGGTAAAAGGATTCATTAAAAAGGATCAATTTGTAAGAAATATTTCCAGCTCATATGAATACAATGTTCTTTACTATTTTATAACGGTAGACAATTTTCTGAATAATTTTACATCTTAACCTCAACAAAAACAACAAAATAAGAAAAAAATAATAAAAACAAAAAAAATTACCATAGAATGTTGTTTGGAAATGAAGGAAATCGTCTAACAAATTTTAAATGAAGCTAAACTAAAATGTGGTCAGATTGTTTTAATTGTCTTTTACAGTTTAACAACATTTAACTTTATAGACATATACATTGATATGTATGTATATGTAAATATATACAAAATGATGTTTGTAGAAATTATATAAAGTCGGATACGAAATTAAACAGTTATAGAAATAAACAAAAATAACAACAATTAAAATGAAAACTTATAATAGAATATTACATCTACTTAATGACGAAATTACTTGGGGTGTGTACCATAGGGTTTTAAAAACAAAAAAATGTTTTCTTTGTTTTGTTTAAAAAAAAAAAAATAAACTTTTAAACTTTTGGTAAAAGAGACTTTGGTTTTATTTTTCTAAAAATTGAATTAACTTTAGTGCTAATTGAAAGTAGCCAACCCATAAAATTTTAATGTTGAAAGAGTAATTAACAACCGTATGGTACGGTACCTATATTATATTTATTTTAAACAGAAATAAAACCCAAATAAAAAATTTTTCTTTCAACATGGAGTGTGGTTTAAACCTATTCTTATTTAGAAAAAAAGTAAAAGTTCTGGTAAATTTAATAGAAGAAAATAGTAACTCTTGGGAATGACATTAAAAATCTTAAGAATTGAATTTTATGAACAACCCATGATAATCACAGATATGTTAGCTTGTTTCTTATTTTGTAAAATTAGACATATTTAACTGAAAAGGTATAGTTGAAGCATGGGTTGTAGGAGTGTGTGTACAGAATTAGAAATTTTTGAATATTGAATTATTTTACTTATTTATTTATTTCATTCAATTAAACTCAGAAAGGGCTCGTGTAGAGTATACAAATATAAAACAAAGAAGAATACATCAATTCAGTAAATATTCCGGTACCAGTGCAAAATGAATGTGATGTTATGGTCTTTGCCAATTTCATACTTTGGCCGCTTTCATACTCAAAATAATTAGATTTTATTTATAAAAAAAAATTTTAAAAAATCAAACAAGGCGTGTATTTTTTACGAATGTGACGTTATGTCTAACATAAGTTTACCATTTTCTGGAAAATTCTGAGGAAAATTTACAATAGAAAGATTAATATATTTTTTTAAGCTTTATTTTAAAAAAAAAAATAATATTTTGCTGCCAATTATTAAAAACAATATTTTTATTTAAGAACTTATTAAAACCATATCTCTATAAGTGGCTAAGCTTCCATAATAGCTTTTTTTCATTTAGCAATTTTTGGGAGGAAGCTTTTACCCATATAGGTTTTCTTTATTTTCGGATTTAGTATCTATCTTTCCTCCTATTTTTTTTCCAGATAGAAGAAAAACATCAAAAGAGTTTTCATTTATCGTTCTATTTTCCGGGAGGGGAACAAAGTGAAGGACTGTGTCGACTTTAACGCACTAAAAACTACTATCCTTTTGTTTATATTAAAACTAGTCTTTTAGACTAACCATTAATACAGTTTTGGCTCTATTACTTCAGATATCTTTGATCAATTAAAATCCCATTAGGAATTATTGAGAGATAAAAGATTTTTTTCTAGCACAGTTCGAATGGTTTCGTCCATTTAAGACGTCTAATAAAGTTTTGGCTGTCAGAAAAGCGTAAAACTTCAGTATTAATATGTTGAGCAAGACGAATTTTTTTATTTTCGTTAGAACTGACAAAGCTTTTAGTGGTAGTTGTTTTAAGATATCAGTTGTAATTAAGTCAAATCCTGGAGCCTTGTTGAATTTTAGACATTTGAGTTCCGTTAATAAATTCACTTCGCGTAATAATCGTTATTCTGCTATCTGCTTCAATAACTTGTACTTGATTTATCTCTCCTCATATACATTAAAATCTAAGGTTAGCGTTATTCAGTTTTTTTACTAACCTATTTTTTCACACCTACTCAAATTTACCTTTTTTTCGCTTAGTATTTAATAAAAAAATAAATAAAAAATAATGTAGGTCACGAAATTTCTGCTAATTTCTGTTATTTTATTTTAATGTAAATGAAGTATTAATAATATAAATATTATATATTAATATTATATAAATAAAAAAAATTAATAAATTCATATTAATTAACTCTTAAAAATTTAAATTTAATGGGTGGACTAAGATTTCAATAAATAAAAATTAAGTATTTAAATATCTTAAAAATATTCAGATTTAATTGTATTTTTTTTGTCGATGAATATTTAAAGTATTTTCAATTAGTTAATCCATTTAGAATAATATTATTTAATATTTAAATTACATTAAGTTTAAAAACTACTTTAAAATAAATATATATTATAATTATTATTATATTTTAAATTATACCTGCTTATCCTTATTTTAATTCTTTAATTATAAGTAGGTAAACCACAAACCATCATTAGCAGAAATCGATTTAAGTGATTTTGATGATTTGTTAAGGAAATTTAAAAAAAAAAAATATCCTTATCATCTCGATTTCTGTACAAAAATCAAGTCCAAAATTTGTTTTAATCCTATTAACAAAATAGATTGAGGTTTCTTAATTAATTTTATTTGTAAGTAAAAACAAAAAATGTTTTATTTTTTTTATAATTTTGCTTTTCTGTTCATAAGAAATGACGTATTTTAAATTTAATTAAATAAATTCTAGCAACCATTTCACCTGTAAGAAAGTATAGGATACCTAGTTAATATCGGGAACTATATAAATTCTAAGTTTCCATTAGAGCAAACTGTTCAGTCGTGCCTTAGGAACCTAAAAATAAATAAAAAGGAATAAAATATTTAAATATTCAATCATAATAATAATACTAACCTTATCAATAATGTTGTGATCTACAAAGCTGTTCATCCAAGTGAAGCTTTCCAACCTAAAAAATAAAGTACAAATAAAACTATTTAGATAAAATAAAAAATTATAACCACCATGACTTGATGTTACATTATTCCTCATTCCCTCGTTGGACAGGATTTAAATTATATTCTTATTTTTATAAGAATATAAATAATAATAATAATTATTATTATTATTGATGTACCTGCCAGCTGTCTATTCAATATGTCATATACACAATTTAATCAAACACAAGAAAAACAACAAATGCATTAAAGCTTTTATTTTCAACAATAATGCATTAAAGCTTTTTCAACAATTAAATAAAAAAAACACGATAAAAGGCATCGTGAAGAAAACTTCGATAATACAAAAGCAATAATAAAGCTTTAAGTTTAAATGACATAACAATATGTTGTGGTGAAATTAATAACAGAAATTAATAACAGAACAAGAAATAAAACCAAAAATGTAATGTTAAAAACAGAGCTTAAAAAAAAAGAATCATATGAATCTTTAAAAGGTGAATGACCGGTATATGAAAAACTATGTAAAAAAGAAAAGGGTATAACAACTGAAGGTTACATGAAAATCTAATAATGAAAAAAATGGGATGATTATCAAAAATTACGAATAGAAAAAATATCGAGGATTACGATTGGTAGAAAACAAGAAGACAACGGTACGGACATTTGAGAAGAAAGATTATAAATGGATATTTGAAAAAAAAAAGAGGATATTCTTGTATTATCGGTGATCGTGTGCGGATGAATTATACTTAGAAGACAGAAGTCAAAAGAATAGAATGATAAAATTCATTAAATTTTAAATCTTTAACGCATGTGTAAAATACAAATAATAATTTATTATTTTACTAAATAATTTATATTACTTTGATAAATAATTTTAAAAGGAATTTTTGATGTAAAATAAAAACAGTTTACAGTTCTTAAAATTAAATATTATGTTTTCTATTAGTTTGTAAGAAATAAAAAAGTTTAGAAATAAAATTTGTTCAATTTATAAAAAAAAATTGTGCCTTTAAATTTTTAATGGATTAAATTTACATAGTGAATAAATCGTGACAATTTATTTGAAAAGGCTAAAAACTAGAATGCAAAATTAAGCAAAAAAACACAAACAAAACGACATAAATTAAAACAATTGAGAAATATATTAAAACAGATATAACGTAGTTTGTGATGTACGCAATGAATAACTTGTCTTTCTTAATGACTAGTCTTCGTACTAATTGAGTAGAAGTCATTTAGCAAACATATCTTTTACAGTATTATTATTTAAATTTCGTTTAAAAAAAAGCTTGTTGTTTTTTCAAGAAATTATTATATATACATACCTACATTGGTGAAACGGAAGTCGATTATTTTTATTATACAAATATATTTTTGTAGAATCCGTTTGCAAAGTTCGAACAGGCAGACGTATTTACATTAGCTTAACCCTAAAGGTTAAATAACCTATAAGGCTCATTTTTTTTTCAAAACTACGTATTTTCTAAATTTTTTGTAATATTGTAACGATTCTTCTTTCTAATCTTCATTTAGACCAATATTTACATATTACACTTATTACAAAAATACATATTTTTTTTTATTTTTGCGTAAAAAAACTACCACGTAAATTCATAACATGAGCCTGAGAGGCTCTCATATAATATTTCATAATAATTTCTTAATAATGCAAGTTTTGACATCTATTTATGATGAAGTGACTGACGACATAGAACTCGATGATGTTGCAATTGACTCTGAAGATGATTATTTATCTGAAGCTTCAGAAGCAGAAGATGAATTAACTTATGATTCTTAGCGGTGAAATTATAATTTGTCATGGAGAATGTTTTACAAAAGATGGTAAAAAATGGGCTCAAAGGCCATAAGGCTTTGTATAAATTAATATTTTTCTTCGAAATCAAATAACCAAAGTTATAGATCGTTTGAGGAACCTATGGTTCAATTATATTCAAAGCTATACTATAGGCGTAAACCGTTTTGACAAAATTTTACGTTTTATTAGATTTGATGAAACAACCACAAGAAGTAATCGACTTAGATTTGACAAATTAGGCCTAATTCGAGACGAGTTTGAAGTAATAAATAAGAATTCGGGAAAGTATTATATATACCTTCAGAAAATTTTATCGTAGACGAACAATTAATACAAACATATGCAATCAAAGCCTGACAAGTAAAGTATTAAAATTTGGTTGCTTTGTAACTCTTATACGGCATACCCACTCAAAAAAAATCCATATACTGGGAAGAAAGATAATAACAGAGCAACAGAACTTGCTCCAAATGTAGTGATAGTTTGTATACACCATTTTTTAGAACTGGACGGAATATTATAACGGACAGCTATTTCACAACGTTAGAACTTGTAAAAACTTTGTTATCTAATGGATTGACGATTGTAGGAACTTTACGTCGAAATAAGATTTATATTCCAATTTATTCTAAGTAAAAATAGAGATATAGATAATATACATAACATAATATGTATTCTGAACTGAGTTTACATTTAAATGTGGTTTAAATACTCAATTTATAATGTCAAGGTAGGGTAAGAATTACATAGTTTTGATGTAATGAATTATTTGGACAAAAAAAAATTCCAATAAAAGAAATTTATTTCTAAGAGCTCTTGGTGAAAGTTTAGTAAATTATCTTATGAAAAAGCGTGCTAGTACTAAGAAGCTGCAATTACGTTCATCTCGTACTGCAATATCAAAAACGGTAGCGTTTATTTTGTTAATTTTGCTAGTTTTGAACATCTAAAATAATTTATTTGAAATAAAAAATTTAAGACTTATTAAAAATTATTTTTTTCTATTACATTATAATGTGAGCCTGCCAGGCTCATATTATGAATTTACGTAACAAAATATGCTATGAGGTTTAGGGTTAAAGACTAATGTGACTAATGTGAGTTACATATTTATACCAAAATTGTAATATTAATATAAAAAACCACATAAATAATATTTTTTTGTATTTATTATTTAAATTCATATAATTGTTTTAAAGTTATATAATAAAAAATAACTAAACCAATTAATACTTAAAATAAAATAAAGAAAAACAATTTTTTTTTAGAAATATCTGCCTTCAATTTAAGCGTACTAAAACTACAAAAATAAACTTTGGAATTACAGCTTGATATAAGGTTTTTAAAGCAAGTGATGATTGTAATTACGAAAAAGCAAATTAGCCGAAATCCTTGTGATGATCCATCTTGATATGATTTCTTTAGAAAATTTGGTAAAAATTTAAATTATTTTAAATTAGGTATTTCTGTTAGGGACTTTGGGGCTGCAACGCGGACCGTGTACAGCTATTGTTAGTTAATGTTGAAGTTTATTCAACAAGATTTGTTACCACACCACCGATTTATTTTTTATGAATCCAAGTTGACTATGAATGAGAAAAGAAATGCAATGACTATAAACAGAATTGAGAACAATTACTTAGGGAATTTTAGGAATCGATGATAACTTAGCAATGGGGCGATAATCGAGTATTTCATCCTTCAATTTTTTTTTATATATGGGTCGTACATAGGACTTTTTCCAAATTAAGGGGAAGATTCATGATGCATTAAATAACATAGAAAGGGGAAGTGCAAGTGTTTTTGAGCACTTTTTCAGGATTAATACAGGGACACCATCAGGACCGGGAGATGTACTACTACTGAGACTTACTAATACAGTAAAAAGTTTATTGTATGAGAGGCAAAATTTATTGAAGTTAAAACATAAAACTTCTTTTGCTGACTTTTCCAGACTTTTGATATTTAAAAAAACGAGTTTTTAGAGTTTTAAGGAAGATGAGTGAGACCAATACAAATAATTTCTAAGAACATAGACGCTAAAATCAAATGCAAAAGTGTTCAACAAATGATAGTCAAATTGTTGACGTATACAAAAAGTACCATTCATTGTCTTCACCATTGTAAAAAAAAAAAGCAGCTTGAGTTATTTATAACTAATTATTAGATTTACCTAATTGGCTAGCTTAATTTTATCAAAATTTGTTTATTTTATTTTTTAATTTAAGAAGACAGCTGTGTAAAATGCAGTTACACATCTAAGACTAATATAGATCATCTTCTAAATTAAACTATGGTAATTTATCATAGAAGAAAATCTTTTCATAATAAATTTTAATACCCCAACTTTCTAAGCAATCATTTTTATCGAAATGTTCTCCATTCTATTCCATTGAAAACTTCGACTTACAAAATATTTTTTCAACTATAAACAGTTTAAGTATAGTGTGTATTTTGCTTTTACATTTTAACATCAAACACTTTAACTCTTATTCTAGGATAAATTTTTATCATATTTTTTAGCAAGAATTTTTAAAAGAAGAAATTTTCTTAAGAAGAACCTTTGACATAAAAGAAATTACTTAGTGAAAATACTTAGAAAAAAATTATATATATATATAAGTATCTTAATTCTAATGTTAAAGGTTCTTGATCTAGAGAGTTTTTTTTTTTTACAAAAAAGGATGAAAATAGTTTATTTAGTTTTTTACTTGTATTTTATATTACTTTTATAAGTCAAAAGAAAAACCAAGATTCCTTTGAAAAAAAAAAAAAATCATGGAAATTAAAAAGAATCGTTAATACTATTACACAGAAGAGATATTTTCAAAGGAAGTCAGATTTAATAGTTTCTAAGTAATAATCTAATAAGCACTGCAAATAAATTTACAATAGAAATGAGAAATCCCTCCTATAAATATTCTTAACATTAAAATTCAATTTTTAATACCCATAAACAAACTTATTTAGAATTAAAAATTTAAATATTGAGCTCTGTATAGAAGGAAATACAACAACTACAACTATTATCAGCAGACATTTGAATGATTTTTATGCTTGATTAAGATGATAAGATGATTTGTGATTAAATTTTTGATTAAAATTTATTTTAGGAAAACGTAAGAAGCTAATAAGATTAACAGAAACATTGGAATATTGAGATTGATAGGTCACACTCTGAGATTACCATACCAACAAATGTAACCAGAGTGGCCCTAGAATGGAACCACAAAGGCAAAACAAAGTGAGGAGGACCCAAAAATATTTTGCATCGAACCATAAGTTAGTTAGTTATGGACGAACGTGAGAGGAAATCAAGATAACTACACAAAATAGAGAACTATTAGTGATAAGACTAAATACATGGATTTTAGTATTCATTTGCCTACTACTGTTGATTATAATTTCATTAGCCACTCCCCAAAATGCACTAATAACTCTACTTGTATTTAGGTCTTATGTGATATAAACTGTTTCAAGATTGGATTCAAAATTAAATTAGTCCATTCACACTAACTTTTTTATTCAAAAATGCAGTATGGAACTATCTGTTGGGAAGGAGCTTATTTCAATAAATTGGATCAAATTTGAATAAGTCAAAAACATGCAGTTAGGTTGATTTGCAAAAAACACGTTTGACTCCCAGTTTTAACTTGTTAGAACTTTGGAAGATTCTTCCTATAAGAAATTTGTGTTTATATATGAACTCGAAAATTCTTTTTCATTAAATCTGGGAATCTAAATATTAGTTATTCTGCTGTCTATAATTTGAGAGTCAATACAAGCTGATTTGTAACTATTCCTAATCATAAAGAAAATCACTTCTGCGAATTCTATGATGTTTTTGCACCAAGTGTAAACAATAAGTCGTCTGAGAGTATCAGAAATGTTTAAACATTAAATATTTTTTGAGAAAATTCGACTACTACTGGCTACAACATCTAAACATCTATACTAAGAATCTTTTAAAAATAAATTCGTAATCAGTTTTAAGTTTTTGTTCTTTTTTTTTGCTTCTTATTTTTCATTTTTTTTTATATTTTCTAATTGCTTTATTTTGTAAACAATTTTCAATATTAATTGTATTATATTTTTTAATTCTTAATGTTGAATATTATTTTACCTTTATTTCATCTAATTAGAATATTATTATAAATTATGTATTAATTCCCACCAATTTTTTTTTAATTGTAAAATTAGTTAAGAGTTTTGATTAATTCGTTCGTCTCTTGCATATTTTAACTATAACCAATAACTCTATAATATCTTCTAGCCATTTTTCCGGAATATATCGAATTACCATTATTTTTAAAATTTTGTTTTGTGTATAAATTTTTTTTGATAAAAATAAAATTTGAGAAAAACACAACTAACACAAATAAGAATATTCTGAAAAATTTAATACCAAAAATTAAATACAAATCCCATAAAAGGTTTTGTTCAGTTAATAAAAACTAAACAACAACAATTTACATGCTATTTTAATTTCGTCTAAAAAATTTCAGTGTTCATTGTAACTTGATAGGAGTAGGTTTCGGATAATAAACATTTTTTTTTGTAAATTGAAAATTATAAATGTACTTTTGTACTTTTTGTAAATTTTACCAATTTAGATAAAAAATATTGAATATTTTTTTCAAAATAACGCTATATCATAAATAACAGGTTATTCATATAGTAAAATAACATCCCTATACAAAAGACAAAATTTATATGAAAATAAGATCCCACTTTTAAAGTTGCTCTCCCAAAGGCCAGGCTAGAAGATATAGAGGCATTGCTATAACTATAACTATACTATATTAATGGTGAGTGATTATAGAGATATGAACCAGTGGTGAGTGATTATTGAGATATGAACCAGTTACTATATATACATAAAATACTCAACTCCAATATAAAAGGTAGGACACAGATCATATACAATAATAACGTACACCAATATCACACAAGTTTTTGAAGAAGTCCAGTTTTTGAAACTGTTGCACAGCAATTCAATAGTCTAGATAGCAATTTGAAAAAGTTATCACGAGTAAAATCAAAAAAGGTATTGAAAACTAATTATTTAGAAAATTACGAAAATTGATAACTTCAAAAAAAATAAAAAAAAAAATTAAAAAAAAAAGTACAAAAAAAATAATTAATAACTTTAAGGCCCCTATTACACATCAATCAATGGTCCATCAATGGTCAATATATTGACCGTTGATTGAGCGTTGATTGATGAGAAATGATTGATGGTGGTTCTATTCTCATCAATCATGCTGTCAAAATCAGCGGAGGTAAAAAAATGGCTTTTTGGGGAATGTTCAGATAAGGCTATAATTGTTTTTGATAATCAGATTTGTTTTTAGTGATATATTTAAATTAGGGAATAAAAATCGAGTTTCCTTTCACTAATAATTTGTATTTATTTTGAAAATATCGATATTTCGGAAGCAAGTTACTTCTTTTACCAGTGCTTGCGACTCTGTATTATTAATATATTAATTTGTAATGTAATTCTAAAAAGAATAATTTTTATATTAATTTTAATAATTATAGCAATTATTATAAAAAACAAGTGATATATTATTCAAATGTGCATAAAAATAATTTGTTGTTTTTTATACACAAAATTTAACATAAAGTTAAAAACATTTTTCCAGAAATTATATTTTCAATATTAATATATGCTTCGAAATTATCAATATAATCAGAACACGTCCACAGTATGTCCTTGCAAAATATCAAAATTTGGTTAAAAAGATTGATGAGTGCATGATTGATGTGTAATCGGTTATCATTCTTTTCATCAATATATTGTCAATATATTAACGAAAAGATTGATGAAAAGAATGATGTGTAATAGGCACCTAAATACTAGATTGAATCGTGTAAATTAAATTTCATAACTTCAGGTAGAGTTAATTTTGTGTTGTTAGTGTACTAAACATCTAGTTTAAAATTTCTTATATCTTCATCTCTTTCCTCTCTTTACTAAATAAATTTTATAAACTGATTTAAATCGATCGCACTTTTAATGTAATTTTAATTTTAATTTCAATTTCAAATTTAATAATTAGTTTGTAGTAGTTCTGGTAAACTAAACTAATTATTTGCACTTTAGATTTGTAAGAATTGTAAGGATTGAAATAAACAAATACTAAAATCTAAAAAAAAACAATGGAGAAGGCAAGTTGATGACCTATGCTTCCACGAGGAATTATGAATTTAGAAATAAACATGGATTATGACCTAACCCCAATAAATGATGGATGTGCAAACACAAATTGACTGTAAGTATTAATATAACAAAGTATATAATATATTTTTTAAGTCTAAAAAATCCTTTATACAACAACATGAAAATTTAAAAACCACCAAATATAAATATTTAGCAGTAGTATTAAACGCTGTATTGAACTGGAAAAACAAATAGATATTCAAATTGAAGAAAGGAGAATAATAATAGGGATATTTAGAATAATTGCATACAGGATACCATTTCAATGGAAGATAACTCTGTTTTTTACCGTATTCCATAATTAATTTGTAGATGCTATTATGCGATGGGGAAATATTAACAAAACAAAATTACAAAAATTACAAATAATTGAAAATAAAACAATAAAGAACTGGACTAAAACAAAGTACATCAACACAACAAATCCATAGAGAATACGAAATATTGCCGTTGCAGCTCTATATGCAAAAAATGCTTAGCACATGAATACATAGAATGCTTAATGAGACTATCGATACAAATATCCCTATTTGGAGATTTATATATTGGAAAACTGGATGTCACCCATAAGAAAGCCATCAAAATAATAAATTATCTTCCTATAAGACATCCCACGAAATTACTATCCTCTGATCGTTATATAAGTTTAGAAAACATCCTAACATGGGAAATATACTTCTTGGCATATAAGATAATCAATAATATGATTAAACATAATTTCTTACTGAATCGTAATATAAATATGCACAGTTATAATACGAGAAACAAAACTAACTTTTACCTATCATTATCTAAAACTACCTATCATTATCTAGAACTGACGGCGGAAATGTTTGAGAGGTGGCATTAGGGTTTTTATTTCATCTGAACGAGTGCCTAAACCTACGAGATATCTATAAAATAGGGAAAGTGCTCCAACAACACGACAATTTTCAACTGATACAAGGAAGGAAAGACATTATAGGGTTGTTAATAAGACGAATGGCACGCTTTTGAACTTTGTCAAGAAAATTTAGTGCGTTTCGTGATGCACCGGCCCATATATGTAAATTGTATTCCAACTTGGTTCGTATGTATGATTTATAGATATTTAGCATGTCCTGGGGAGAAAAATATGTTTTGCAGCGACTCAAAAACCCCAAACATCTCGCGGCATTTTTAGCAATGTCAAAGGTATGGCCCAGGATATTCAAGTGTTCGGTTCGCTGAATACGCACACCCCTGAATAATAGGGTGGAGTTAAATGGGATAGTTTTGCGCGAGACTAGACAGCTTTGAGTTTTGGAGGTGTTGAACTCAACTCTATTACTTTTCCTCCAGTTGGAAATAATGGCTAAGTCATGGTTGAGCGTGCTGACCAAGTTGGAAATAATGGCTAAGTCATGCTTGCCGTGGATATGAATCCGTCAATTAAGACACGAATCAAACGATTCGAGAGGAAATTTCCAATCCATTTTATGAAAACATAACCCAGGTCTATGGCTTGGCATTTGGATAAAAGAGCGTAATGCCAGACTCGATCAAAGGCTTTTGAAATATCCAGAGCTACAGCAGTAGATTCGCTAGAGTTGTGAATGCTAATGTTGAGCTTCTCGCTAAGGCAAGTCATTAGATCGCCAGTGGAGCGTTATGATTTAAAACCATATTGCCTATCACTAATGATACCTTTGCATTCAAGATACGTCGTTAGCTTTTTGTTGATAATAATCTCCAGTACTTTGGTGAGGATCGACGTGATGGCTATAGGTCTATAGTTGGAGGGATCGCCTTTTTTGGGAATAGGATTAACATGCGCAATTTTCCATTGAGTTGGATATTTACCAGTGGAGTATGATAAATGAAATAGATTGCACTTAAATATTTTCTTTAATAACTAATTGGAAGAATAAAATTACTAATAACACTTCTTTAATAAATTTAACCACAATTATTGAAAGTACAATATATAAAAAAAGAAAAACACAATTATTACTGGAACTATGAAACTATAAGTAAACACGACCATTCAGCTTCGAAAAAGGTCTAAATAAATCAAGGATTATAAGCACCAACTTGAATTATTGTAAAAAAAAATTAAATAAAGAAAAAAAAATACAATCCTAAGGACTATAAACAAAATTCACCAACACAATACTAAAACATCGCAATTTTCATCAAGTAAATAAAGTTGCCAATGCTATTAGAAGTGACTCTTTATACAATATTGCTCTTAAAGAATACAACATGCTTCCGATGAATTTTCAAAACATCACTAACAACAGTCAATTTAAAACGGAATATTTATTAGGAACAATGAAATGGGAATCCAATTAGTGATACACAAAAGCTAATGCATTGCCCAATACCAACTTTCAATGCATAGCAAGAAGTAGAATAAATTTATTCTAATACTGTAAAATACAGGAATTTATAAATAAGACGGTAGAAGAATTTTTTGCTGTTCGGCTATAGAACAAAAAACAGGATTTGATGCAGAAACAGAAGAACATAAATAACTAATCCCAAGAAAATAATATAACTAATAAATAGCGTAGCGGGTATATAGTTATTGACATCCCGAATTTTCGATACAGTTATTGACACCCAAATTAATATAAGCATTTTTCTGCTAATTTTTGTATAAGCTTATTATTGGAAATAAATTTGTAAAAATAATTCGGGTTTTCCCCTTTAAATGCAGTATAAAACCTTTTTTTATTAAAATATTCAGTTGGTTTATAATTTTTAAAGTGACTAGACGGATTTGTTGTATACAGTTTTTGCCAAAAACAAAATAAATGCATTAAGAAACCTCTTCAAGTAAGTTGGGGATTATTTATGATTATACATAAAAAAATTATAACTTAAGTATTTTTTTGCAAAGGTTAAATATTTTTAGCTTATTTTGAGCATACAAATTTTAATAATAGTACATAATATATTAAATAATATTGGTGTCAATAATTGATACATTTTTTGGATACTTATTCCATTATTGATATTAGGTGTCAATAACTGTATTATATGGAAGTACATCGTGTCAATAACTATTGTGAGTGTCAATTAATGTACTACTGGAATTTCTAGAAAGCCAAAACATATTTTTTATTGATTTTATTTTAAGGGTACCAAAATGCCAAAAATTAAAAAAACTTATAAAGAGGAAGACCTACAAAAGACACCACATGATATTACATCTAAAAAATAATCAAAAACGGTATACTTTGATTTTTAGATTAGGGCAAAAATTTACTAAATCTCGCCATGGTCTTGCAACAATTTAAAATGAAGGTGAAGGATAAAAAATTGAAGACTGGATCATTACATCGCAAAGAAAGGGATTTCCGGAAAGAAAAGATGTTTTGGATGCTTTTAAGAACATTTTAACGAATACACCAAGATAACATCCCTTTAATGAAAATGGCATTACAGGAAAAGGTTTTTTTTAAAGATTTATTACGAAGACATCCAAAAATATCATTAAGGATACTGGATGCTGTAACACTGTTCGTTCTGCACAATTCGTCACAGTTTTTTCTGCAGATATTGCATCATGGTTTGATAACATTGAAGCATATTTGAAAGAAAATAATTGGATGAGCATCTTGCAAAGTCCAGATCGTGTGTATAACGCGGACGAAACGACCTGTTTGATATGCCCAAAAAGGAAAACTGTGTTGGCAGCGAAAGTCGCAAGAAATAACTACGAAATAGATAGATAAATGGCAAAAGCAATAGTAATGTTTTTTTTTGTGCTGCTGGACTGGAGTCATGTTCTCGCCTATGGTTATCTATTCGTAAAAATGACCTCCTGAAGAAAAGTAGAATATCTATGTCTAAAAAATAAATATATCTTAAACTAACTTTTTTAAAATCTAACAGAATCTTTTATTTATGTATCTGATATTGAATTGTTATTGTTTCATTTATTTTATAAAATATTAAAATATCTCAAAAATATTGTTTGTACATTTTTATTTTGTTAAAAATTATATGATATTGAATTAATTTTGTTTTATTTATTTTAAAATATATTAGGTAATTGAATTAAAATACGTTATGACATATTAAAATTATTCGCTTTATTATTAGTTAAGGTGTGAAAAGAACTAACATTTATCATTATAGCAGGGTGTCGACAACTACTGTACTTTTTAGACCGTGTCAACAACTATGCGAGAGTGTCAGCAATTGTACTTTTTGGACATATTTTAGAAAATGTTGAAATTTTATAATTATTTATAACTTTATAGACTTTCTTGTTAATAAATATTAAAATTTAAATTAGAATAATGAATAATTAAATTAGCTAAACATTCTATTTGATAAAATTATAGTTTACGAAACTTATTTTTTTCTTAAGGGTGTCAACAACTGCACTCGTTACGCTAGCTTTTTACAACTTCATAAATCTGATGGAAAAAAGATTGGCTCTGTGGTTTTATGAAGGCATAAGGCAGAATTAAGCTTCCGGATTTGAGAGTTTAATGGTTTAATTATTTTAGAGCTATATTCTCTATATTCTAGTAAAAATAATTTAGTTTCGTTTCTTGCTGGGTTCATCTAGAACGTGAAAGTATATTAAAATAGATAGAGTTTGTTTTACTTTACTTTACTTAGTGAACTTCTATTAATATATCAAATATATGTACGAAATATTTCTTTTTATAAAATTTATTTCAACTCAAACACTATGCTATTTCCCCTTTTCAGCTGAAAAGGCTATCGCTTTAATTGAATTGCATAGCATTTCTATATTTTTTTTTATTTCTTTTAATTTTTAATAAATGGAGGTGATTTCTGACGTATTTAATTTAAGATTTCATAAACATTACGAAAGTGTTTTATGTTGGTTTCAGTTATGATACAAATTCTCAATTCTAAGAAAACGTTAACTATAAAAAAATTTAAGTTGAATTTTTTTTTATTAAAAAAAAAACAGCTTCACTTTCTTTAGATTTAAGCCATTGAAATAGAAATCTTACTAAATTACTTACTTACTTAACAATTTTTTATGTCCTTTTTTTCGTTTTTATGTTATACACATTAGTAGTAGTTATGAGATTTTTCACTGAAAGTGGTATCAAAATAAACCAAAATTATGGACTTTTTTATATAAAGTTTTTATTATGCGTGTTAAATCCTTCGAAGTATTGATAGATATTTTAGTGTCTGAGGTTTATATTTTTTATCATAAATTAAAAGAAAATGGTAGGATTTTTGTTATTTTCTTTTTTTTTGAAATTCAAGATCTATGCGAAAAGAAAAAAATATAAAACTATAAAATTGCCACTAGGAAATGTCCTCATGAGAATTGAATAACATTATAGCTATACGACAAACTTGCTAGGACATTAAATTTTGTTGTTTTTATTTATGCTTTTGTAAAAATTCATTTCAATTTCTGGAATATGATGTAAAAAAGAAAAAAAGAATTGGTATTGGGGAATATTGAATTTTTTCCGATTAAAATTTATAACAGTTATAAAATTGTTATTTGCTGAATTACCAGCCATTATGGAAACATTTGTTTTTTTCTAGTTCCACCCTCTTCTGAGAATAGGGTTTCCTCATATTGTGTTTTGATAATTTTCATTTATTTCTGTTTCTTTAATTATTGGTAGATATTTTATGTAATATTCTTCTTAGTAATTTTGCTTTTTTTTTTTTTTTTTTTTATATTATAGCCAAAACTTAGGTTTTGAACCTTTTAGTACTTGCGTACCGTTGACCATTTGAAAAAGGAAAGGATAGCTAAAGGAAAGGAAAGAAAAAGGAAGAAGAATAGTTTTGTGGGAAAGAGCGAACAATGTTGTTAATATTCGTCTTAAATTTCTGTAAATCATAAATAAAAAATCCTTCTCTCATTGGGAATGCTTCGATTGGGACGCGATTCCACAATCGAGATGTTCTTACTATAAAAGAATTTCCATAGCCGGACTTAAACCATCTCGGAATTTCCACTGTGAAAGGGTGTGCACTTGATGCCTCTCGTGTTATGCGACAGAATTGCTTGAGAGGAGGAAGAAGTGACTTTAGTTCCTCGGAACAAGTGCCAACACCAAGTAGATATCTATAAAATAGAGAAAGTGCTCCAACAATACGACGATGACCAAGTGATATAAGGGATGAGGTCACATTTATGTCGCCTATAAGACGAATGGCGCGGTTTTGAACTTTGTCCAAAAAATTTAAAGCAGCTTTTGGTGCACCTGCCCATAAATGTGAGTTATATTCGAGCTTGGGTCGTATATATGCTTTATAGATTTTTAAGAGGTCTGGAGATGAAAAATAAGCTTTGCAGCGACTTAAAAAGCCCAAACATTTGGCGGCGCTTTTCGCAATATCGAAAATATGCTCATTCCAGTGCATATTTTGATTCACTCGCATCCCGAGAATGTTCAAGTCTTTGAGTCGCTGAATAACTTCATTTTGAAGTCGGAGAATTGGTTCGAATGTTGTTAGCTTGTTACTAACAAGACAGCTTTGAGTTTTTGAAGTGTTAAACTCGACTCTGTTTGCTCTACCCCAGTCGACAATTTTGGCTAGGTCGTGATTGAGTGCACCAGCCATCATTGTTCTTTTGGAGTTGACTGCTGAAGTTGTAGCATTATTTGTTTTAAGAAAATCATATGATGCTACTAGAGTGCTGTCATCAGCAAAACTATGGATTGGATTGAAAGTTAATTTGAGAAGGTCATTAATGAAAATGAGAAATAGGGTGGGTGAAAGGACGGAGCCTTGTGGAACACCAGCATTGATTTGAAGTTGGTGGGAAAAACTACCGTCAACTGAAACTATGATAGATCGATTTAGGAGAAAGCTTTCAATCCATTTAGAAAAGGTTGGACCGAGGCCTACAGCATTGCATTTTGCTATAAGAGCAGAATGCCAGACTCGATCAAAAGCCTTAGATATATCCAGAGCTACAACAGCAGCTTCACCAGATTGATGAAGACTGGTGTTAAGCTTTTCGCAGAGGCATGTCATGAGATCACCGGTGGAACGCTGAGCTCGAAAGCCGTATTGACTATCATGAATTATACCTCTACTATCAAGATATTTCTTCAACTTTTGATTGACTAAGATTTCCATCACAATTTTAAAACAATCAATCTGGGTTCATATGAAAAAACTATGTTTGGGAAATTATTTTTTTTTGTACAATCTTAGGATATCTAAATAAATTGCAAAATTTTGTTATAACAATATTTGAAATACTCAGAATAACATGTGATGAACACCTTACCTCTTATACGTACGGTGTCATGCATAGATATGACATGGCATAGACATGACATGGCATAAATTTTCTCTTGTGTTATTCAAGTAATTTGTTGTATTATCTCAATTGAAATTATCTATTGCTAAATTAGTTGTCAGATGGTACAGCTCTATTTTATTTCAATAATAAACAACCGTGCAAAATAATGATACGGAGAGTATTAAAATTAATAAAATCATTCACTTTTTTTTTTTTGATTAAGCAAAGAATCTCTTGAAATGA
The DNA here is from genome assembly GCA_963942445.1 of Argyra leucocephala. NCBI lineage: Eukaryota > Metazoa > Arthropoda > Insecta > Diptera > Dolichopodidae > Argyra > Argyra leucocephala. Next base: position 66,485,262 of record OZ012680.1, read on the forward strand.
TCCATACCAGTTTGATTTAAGTACAGAGAGTATATCCAATTTTTGTGTTATTGTGTGTACAATGGTTGTTTCTTCAAATCTTACGACTTGAAAAATTGGAAGATCTATAGTACATTGTTTGGACACTTCATATTTGCCCGTGCATTTTATTTTTCTGTCTAACAAGACTGCTACTGACATTTTTTAAGTCTATTTCCTAATCAATTTTCCTAATCCTTTTTCTCCTTACCCATACGTCCAATATAATATGTATAAAGGAATCCTTTCCTAGTTTTTGGGTAGCGTGTTAAAAAAAAAAAAGTCTGTTGGTTACAGGAATGTTTTGGAAATCCCTCGCATAAGGATGAGTTTGGTTGCATATCTGTTTTTACATTTCGCAAGTTCTTCTGTAACAAATGGTATATTCATATCTTTATATAGATTAACTAAGGTACCAATTTGCATTCCATTTTTTGAATTGTTTCGATGCTATTATTGGAACAGTACTCTATAACTGATGCTCATAGCATCAGATTGGTTTCAAAATGGCTTTGCATAGCAGTAAATTTTATTCCAGATTTGGTGTAGAAATTTTCCCAATCAGCCAATAAATGCTTGTAAAAATCGTTAGCGTGCGAAATAGTTATCTTATTTATATAAACTGGAGGACATAATAGCTTCTTTAACATGAAAATTGAATGTATAATTTTCCTCTCATTGACCTTCATTTTTCACTTATAAAACCAATTCCTGTATTTACTCAAAATGCTGTTTAAGTTTATAGATGCTGATGTATTTGAATTTGGAAGGCAGTTTGAAATTGCAGTATCGTCTGCGAATGTTGATGTTAATGTGTTCCTGTTTTCTTGCAAATCAGAGATATACAAGTGGTATAGTAGACTACCTTGCGGGACCAGAGCATTTATTTCATACAGTTATTTACAGAACTTACGTTTATGTTTTGTTCGTACTACTTTGTGCAATTACTTCTATTTTTTTTAAGTATTGTTTTTTTATTGTCAATACAATGAATTAAACACCTTAGTTGCATGTCCTTAATGTCAATACAATGTCAATACACCGTAGTTGCATGTTTTTATTGTCAATACAATGAATTAAACACCTCAAAACATGTTTCGTAAAACATCATTTGCTTTATTTTGCTGGACTGCTGGGTCAACAATTTTTCATTTTGTGTGTGTGTGTACGAATGCTTCTATTAATATGAATTTTATTTGCTTAGCATTAAATTTGAGCTTTTATTAAGATTTTCACATCAATTCACATTAATTTATTAATAAACAATAAGTACGGTCTAAAATTATTTTTACTTTTACTATAAGTATACCTACGCTTATATAGGGTTTTTTTATAGTTGAAAAACACAAAATTTTTTTAAATTAGATTTCCGAGTGGGAAATACTTTGTTTACTAGGTTAAATCAGATTAGAATTTTAGTTGAATGTTTCTCCTGTTATATCACCGCGGCCTATTAAAGCCCATTTCTAATTAATCTATTGTCCATAGGTCTACATTTTTTTGGCCTATTTTCTAGTGCTTATTTTATAGGTAATCTTTGGTTATCCATGACCTTTTAACGAATCTGGAATCTATTCAAGTAGTTGAATATGACGTCTCTTGGTTAAATAACGTCTTGTAGAAGGGGCCGAAGAATTTTTTTTTCTGACGCTTTAAGTTGCTCTACTTCCTCTTCTGCATTACATAGTATGCAAACAATGACGCTGATTTGTACATTTTTGGCAGATGATTACCCACTTAATAGTAATCTGTAATAAATTTCGTTTTGTATTGAAGTATTTTCCTTTCCATTTACATCAGCGTAAAGTTTCTTTATTTTTCTAAGCAGGAAGATTTTTGTTTAACCATATCCATCAATTCAACTATTTTGAGTTTCACGCCAGGATTTCACCCTAATTTTCTCTGAAGACAAGAAAATGCGAAAGAAAGATAGTGACTGTACATAAATGGCTTCACAGTCTTTCTCAGCTGAACCATCAGCAATTGTATAACTTTCAATTTCACTCTGATGTAACATCGAAATGAGAATAAATAATTTTTTCACTGTTATTTGCGTATATGACACAACATGATAATGATGAATTAATTTCATGTCCATTGTAATGACATTATTTACAATATCTAAATAATTCCATCTTAGTTATTGTATCATTGCTATTTTATACGATAAGTTGTTATGAGTCCTCTGGACATCATTGAGATTATAAGTGATAATTGATTATAACGGTTTTAATAAATACTATTAATAAAATTTATCAATTTGGTTTACCTCGTTGACCACCAATTCTTTAAAAAGTGAATTTCCTACAAATTATAACTCTGACGCATTTCTTGTCAACAAAATAAAATTCATTAAATTAATATTTTAAAAATGATAGCCATGAATGACAGCCATGATAAAATTAAAATGAACTGAAATGATAAAAAAAAATAACTGATTGTGTAAATTTTTACATTAAAAATTTCTTTTTTTGGGTGTTTTTCTGTGGGTGGTTTTTTTTATGTTTTGAAGAATTTTGTGATAATTCGTAAAGAAAATAATTTAGATAACAAATGCAATTTCTCTGCCAAGAGTATTTTGAAACTTTTATTAATTTTGTGTGAAAGATTTGTTATCTTTATTGTTTTTTAAGTAAACTTTATTAAATAAGTTTGAACCATGTTCTTGTAATGTTGTTCTTACTTTAATTTTTTGTCGTATGTTGACACTGTAGTAAATTATCTTAAAAAAATATCTGCAATTTTGTTATGATAACCTTATTATGGTGTTTTATAAGTTGATATACAGTCGATAAAAATTTGTATAAAGCCATCGTATCAAGCCATTTTTGTTATATTATTTTTTGTCTTAAAAATATTTTCGATTTTGTAAGTTGAGTGAGTGGTCTGAAAACGAATGTTAATTATTTTAAATATGATATAAACATTTTTTTTTAACGGACAAAGTAAAAGGTCATGCTCATTCAAACGCCTACCTAAACCTTTCTTTCTACCACGTCCAAGTGAAAAACTATAGAAACCAAAAATATATGGGGTAGTAGCCAAGGACTAAAGTAGGCTACTACTACTAATGTTCAATACATTCCAGTAATTACTCGATACTTTCTACTCGATACTTTTTAACCGATACTTCTAGATTCGTTAACTGAAAATTTTATTAAGGAAAATGAAAAGTAATTTATGTGTATAGTGTATGCATTTTTTCAGTTTTTTTCGTTACTTCAGTTCATTTAATTTTTTGTTTTTATATTTTGGGTTTTTTTTTTTGTATGAATAAAATTTATATTTAATAAAGAATAAAAATATTAAATTATGAAAAAGTTAACATTAAATAAAACATTATTCATAATATTTATTTTAATTTAAAAAATTAATATCTTTGGTGCTATATTATATTTCAGTTCTTTTCTTTATCTCAGTTCAGGTTGTTAATTAACAAAAAATAAAATATCTTAACTTAAAAAACTGATATTTTATTTTTCCTAACGAACTCGATATCTATCAATCTCGAATACAACTAAAGTATTGAACAACGAACTCGGTATCGAGTATCGACTACACTATCAATCTCGATTACCACTAAAGCATTGATCAACGAACACAATAAAAATATTAATACAATATTAACCATTTTGTATTTGTTTTGATATTCAGCAGCAGAGTACACATTTTTTATACCTTTATTTTTTTAGTTTATTCTATATGTGGTCTAGTAGTCACATAAAAATATGTATACACTATACACATTTTTAGTCATTCAATTTGGTTTTGTTTCCTATTCTCTTTTTTGAACAAGAAAAAATTTTTTTTATTGTTGGTACTCTTATCGATACTTCGAGTTGAAACAATACCAATACTTAATAGTAACAGAAGAGATTTTTACAGAAAAGTAACCGATAATTTTATTCTTGGTCAATACTTTTCGCACATTACTAGACTTAAGCCTCTTTTTCAAACTTAAGATTAACCGATCAAACCATGTAAATTAAGAAGAGTAAATCGAATCCAAAAGGCACTGCTATAGTTCATCACTGGTCATGGCTCATTTAACAGACAACTGTTCAAGATTTGTAAGTCCACCATAAGCAAATGCAGATTCTACAGAAGAAGAAGTTGAATCACCCTCTTACATTTTATTTGTTTGCGACACTATAGGTCTCAGAAACTGAAATCTAAGGCAAAAATATAAGACCGCTTAAATCGAGATAAAAAAAATGGTTTATTCCGCCATCGGATTCGCAATAATGTAATTTTCTAATAATCTAATAATCTAATATTTTAGCACTTCAATAATTTGAATATCATAAAAAGTACTAAGATACGGTTGGTGAAAATATGGTGAAGAAATATCGTAAAAAGTTGGTAAAGATATGGTTTTATATGTTATGTAAGCACTTAACTTGCTTAAAACATCGCAAAATATCGCTTTCTCTTTATTAAATAGCTTAGGTATTGAAGCGGTTTTTAAGTTAAAAATTATTTTATAATATTTAATATTACATACATTACTAAAATAGCTTATCTTGAGTTAAGAAATCATTTTGTCATTAATAAAATAATTTATATTATTATAATAAAAATATTTAATTTTTACTAAATACTATATCAGTTTATCGAATACATAAAAATTGTAACAAGTAAATTGTATCACTTTTGTTTTATTTTCTTAAATAATTTAAAGTATACTAGCTATTCGCGGCGTAACATTCGCCGGTCTAGCATTAAAGGAATATTTTTTTCTTTTCATTAAATTATTTCGGTGAATACAGAGTTTTCTGTTTCATTTTTAATGGGGTAGCTAATATTTCTTGATATCGTATTGTTTAATTTAATTTTTTAGCCTCAACTTGTCTGTTTTTAATGCATTATGACCTTTAGCTTTTCACATTGAGTGTTGAACTACAAATGATTATTTGTAATTGTCATAAATACATAATATTAAAAATGTCAAAAATACTATAAATTTCCTAAAATTTGTGAAACATACTAGAGTTTTAATATTTATTTAATTTTAATAATATTTCACCTGAACCTATAGCATATTCTATAAATTATATTAGATTTTTGGGTTCTTGTCACGGCGCTTCGCTTTGATTCACGGAGGTGAAAGTGTTACGGATATTAAAAGTGAATTAACACATTAGATTATAATTTGAATAAAGCCGTGTATATAATCCAAAAATAATAATTAATTTAAAAACCCACAATCTACATGTTTTTCACTAAACAATATTTTTCAGAAATCCATTTAAAATTTTGAAGATCTATACTTTATATTTCGGCCACAGATATATTTACAGGAATAAACATCGTCTAATACTGAAATTGATATTAAAACAATAATAGCGTTCATCAAGGACATTGACCTGCAATTTTAGGATAAAAAAGTGAGAAATGCAATATATTTGAAAACATTGCGTCAACATAGAACTCCCCATCGAAAAAAGCTTATATTAGAGAATCTTAAATTAATTTATTTTTAAGAAGAAATAATTTCTCATCATAATTATTATCTTAGAACACGTTCAGTTTATGAGGTAAAGAGCGAAAAAAAAATTCTTAAGCAATGGTTGTTTGGATAAGTTAAAAATCATTTTCGAAATCTTAAGACATAGAATTAATTGGGTCAAAAATTCGGAAAGTGGTCGAAAATGTTATAATATTCGTCACAAAATGAAAATGAGGAAAATTGGTCTGTTGGACAATTAGGATGAAGTCGACGGTTTTATATTAGTCATTTATTCATCTCACATCAAACGTTCATTTCAGCCATTGGTTAAACATTATTATTATTAATCCTCGTTAACCATTATATTTTTCAATTTGTTTGCTCAATAAAAGATTGTGTGCAGATAAATTGATTTTTTTTATTTTAAGCTACAGATTACAGATTCTGGACAGTGTTGAAAAAAAAAATTAATATGATTTTTAATTATTTTGTTAAGGGATACAGATGGATCTTGAATTGTGAAGTACTCAACAATTAAAAGAAAAAAATAATTTTGTATGAAACAAAAAAAGGATTTTGAATAAAACAAAAAAAGGATTTTTGAAGAGATAAAATTAAAATGAATAGTTGAATAATCATTTGGGTCACAAATTTCAAAATAAAATTTATGTAATATAAATTTCTTTTTTAATTTCCAATTTTAAATAATTTTCATTTTAATTTTAAATTTTAAATGCTGGACTTCTGAAGTAATTGGTTATATTTTATTTCAGTAAAAGGGAAATGGCACGGGATTATTTTAATATTTGATGAATCTGTAAGCTTCAACAACTTTCACTCTCATAAGGAATTGTAAATAGACATTTGCCATACAATATTGTGTTAAGCTTAACTCCAGGTGCCACCTGATTTACATTACAACTTATCACCAGCACGTATGAATGTTGAGTCGGTAATACATTTTTTTAACTCTAAGAAAAAGTATAAATTGTATGGAAAGCAAGAAATGAAAATGCTTGCGAAAGATATGTGGTAGTACATACTAACTTTATAACTTGTTGGGGATTTAGTTTACGAATTTATTTTTGGAAATGAATATTATTGTTATGAAAATTTCTGGGAAGCAAACTAATATACTATCGTATATCTAAGCATTTTTTAATACTTAAAAATTAGGTTAGCCATATATTTTCTAATACGAGATAAAGAGCTGATTTGAATGATAATATCAAAAGTACCACATGGTTCGTATTTCAAATAAATAATTGTCAAATTTTGATTTTTTAAGTATATGATGATGATACCAACCATAAGTAACCTGCTTAAAATTGATGAATTCAAATACTTTTTGAATTTTTATTTTGGGCTTGAAAATTCATCGTTTCTAATTTTTTTTTTTTAAATAGCTACTTAAAAAACTAATATCGATGTTGAATGATATTAAGTGGTATATTGCATTATTCTACAGACTTAAAGTGACAATTTCTTTGTTATTTTTATTTATGAAGATAAATTGAAAAATAAATAAAAAATAACAACAAAAAAATTTTTTTTTTCTGTAAAATAGAAAATTCGATTCTTTCATAAGATGAAGTCATGTTATGGGTTTGAATTGAGTCTAAAAAAAGTTCAATGATAATATTAAAATGTAATCGGATGTATTTAAATAACATTAAACATATGCATTTTCTAGATACATAATATATACAGTATGCTATATATACTGCTAATATGTGTTGAAATTAGATTTTATCATCAGAAATAAGAAATGTTTATGTAAACGTTACGTGACTTCTCTTTGTTATAGGCAAATTGAATGATGTTGTATTATAGTGTATGTATATGTATAGATAAGTATATAAAATTACTGCATTAAAAAATAAAATTGATTTATATTGACAGTAAATAAATAAAGGATGTTTACTCCTGTTTGTCTGTTTTTGAAAATTGTATTTACAAAAAATTAAAATTTTTTTTTAGCGGAACAATCACTCAAGGCAAATAGGAACTGCCTTAATAAAAAAATTTGGTGGTGGTATTAAATTTATATGTCAAAGGATATTTTGTTTGTAATAATGTTAAATATTTTTAGATTAAATCTCTTGCGAGGTAAACAAACAATGATAAATTTCTATTTAAATTATTGAAAATTTAATGGTATCCTTTTTTTTTGGTTCAAGATCAAACCTTAAGTATGTTAACGTATCAATAACATTTTATTATTTATTTATTCATTATAATGTCTGAATTTTTTGACAAATTGCTTATTATATTTTACAAGATTGTTTAAAATTTAAGGGAAAATATTTAAATTCGAGGACTCTTAATAAATACCTTAAAAAGATTTATCATTATTACCTTGCGACAATGTTAAATTGGTCCCATCTTTCTACCTGAAAGATGTCAAACACTGTTAGCTACTTGTCGACGGAAGAAACCATTTACCCAAACCATAAACCAAATAGTGCGCTAGAAATACAATTTCCAATGCGCCCAGAATTTATTTCTGTCCAACAGAGCAACATATTATTTTTTTTTTGAGACATTAACGTCCCCGACAAATGGAAAGTGTTCGACTTTTTTTTATAATAGCAAATTGATGCATTTCCTTTTGGAAGGCCAAATCCTTTATATACCTTTCTGCTTTAAACGTATTAACTATATTTAAATGGCTGAAAGCCTTTTTTTTGTTTTTCCTTTTTAGAGCCATACCCATAGGCAAAATATTGTTCTATGAAATGAAAGGGTATATGGATATGTACATATTTAGTTTGAAAATATTATTTTTTTATTATCAGACATATTCATTATAGAATTATTCAGCTTAAATAAAATATATGGAAATTATCGTTTTTAGAAATTAAAAATGTTTTTCTTATGAGCAGAAATATCCATATGACATTACAAGCCGTAAATAAAATATCTATGGATAAGGGCGTATTTAGTATAAAAATTATTTTTTTTTTTAATCCCACTTATCCATTATGGATTATATTCTTCAAAAATTTTAAATGGGAATAGGCGAAATAAGAAATTATGAAAAAAAAAATTATTTTTGTCGGAACACGAGCTGTTACGGTGGCCAATTTTAGGAATAAAAATAAATTTTCATAAAATTTTATACAAAATTTCGTACAAAAGCCAAAATTTGGGATATGTCCGAAAATTTTCAAAATAAAAAATAAGAAACCGGGATATGTCCGAAAGTTAACACTGCATAACTCAAAAACTAAGCCAGATATCTAAAAACCGGTTGGACAGAATGAAAGAGCTTATTTTCAATAATCAGGTGCATTCTCAAGTCGAAAAACACGAAAATGGCGTATGTCCGAAAATAGGCCTAGGCTTACGAGTATTAAATCAGTTCTAACACGCTGGGTGGCGTAGTAGGTAGAGCGCCTGCCTTTCAACCGAAAGGTTCCAGGTTCGATTCCCGATGAAGCAACAAAAAAAAAAAAATGCTTTATTGGTTTTTCTAGTACCCTTTGTCATTGGGATATAATAAATGACAAAAAATAATTGAAAGTATAATCTGGTAACAAATTTAATAAAATGAAATTATTCTATTTAATAAATAGATAAGTCAGTAACTTGTTAAATAAATACTCGACATATTGTAGATATCGTAGTGTAAAATTGCAGTACCGTACTTGATTAAGCACGAAAAGATGATTATACCTAAGTTACTGTCAAGAACGTAAAAAAAATTAATTTTAAGTGAATTTAATTAATATAAAATATTTCAAAACATAATACCATTTGTGTTATTTTATTTGAATATGAAATTAAAATATGAAAATTGAATTGCTGTTTTATTTTACAATAAACTTTTCACAAAACAACTTTACTTACAGAAAATATAATTTTAATTTTTTTATTTTTTAAATAAATCTATATTATAATAAGACTATATTATAACAAGAGCACGATTAGTGAAGGCATACTTTTCGTGTGCTTCGTTTTTTTTTTCATTCAATCAATCGGCGATAACGCAAGCCGTGGCGATCAAAATAAATTTTTATTTTATCTATATTATTATACATAAGAGCACGATTTTGAAGGCAAACTTTTCGTGGTTTTTCGTGTGCTTCGTCTTCGTTTTTCATTCAATCAATTTTTTTTGTGGATTCACTTTTGAGTCAAATTTTTTTTATTTTTTTTTTATTTATCGCATTTGGTTTTTTGCACTTTTAGTAGGAAAAAAATTAATTAGTAGGCTAATTTTATTAATATAGGTTTTAATATCAAAAAATTTTTGTGAGTTCGATTCTCTATTAATTTTAATTTTTTTTTTTTATTAAGCAAATATTTTTTTTATTATTATGTATTATAATAATTATTTTCATTATATAATATTATAACTAATAATAAAAAACAAGATTTTTTTAATAAAAAAAATTTATTTTTTATTATTATTTCAACAAAATACGAAACCGTTTAGTTTAAAATAAATCTAAGCATACAAATTATGTATACTTATTACTTATCCATACATGGAATGTATTCACAGTTGACAGTTTTGACACTATGATGTATCATGTAGATGTTTGCATATAATATAATATATTATACCAATTAGCATTTACCCTGTCTATATATGTATACTCAAACAGCTTAAATGTAGGTAAAATAAATATAATGTATAATTTGTACTGTATTTTGGTAAAGAAGTCTTATTAGTATATTGGTGAAATGTTATGTATATTGAACCTATGTTAAAATCTTATTGTTCAAATTTATTTTATAGATTCTATAATATTTAATTTTAATAAGAAGAAACATATCTTAATTTATAACTTAAAATTAAAAAGTTTTGAAAAAGTTATTAAAATATCTTACATACATTGTATATGTATATTATTATAACTTTATGATAAAACTGACAATTTATTTTAAAAAAAAACTAGGAGCAAAATTATATATTTATTCAAATCTATATAAAAAACTATCTGACGGCCAATAATCAAACTAAAATTTAAAGTACATACAATTAAAATAGTAAAATATTAGGTTTATTCAGTAACCTTTTCCAGATAGTTCTATAGGAATATGAATAGTCATGCGTTGCAATTTCTTTAATCACATAGTCAATTAAAAATACATAATTTAAGTATGTTTAATTTATAGATTGAAAAAGTACGATTCAAATCTGATTGATCTAACAACCGGTGTTCATTATTATTTTTTAAAATGATAGATATTTAAAAGGAGACGAAGCAATATTATATACATATTTTTATAAATTTTTTTAATTTTTATTTGGAAATTTTAATTTAAAATTTCACCCCATGTAAGACATTTCAACATACCTACAAAATTTTGGTTTTTTTTAAATAAATTATTATTTACGTATGTGTTCTAAGTAAAATTAATACAAAAATAAAATATGGTATTTACCTACCAAGGATAAATTGAAATGGTGGATACAATTCATAATGAAGCTGATTTTCCAATAAACCGTATAGCAAATCTGAGGTATATCTAGATGATTTCATTGGTTGTTGTATTCCTTTTTCAATTTAAAATAATTTCGAAATAATTTGAAGTACTTCGAAAATGGAATGATTGAATTTTTTTAACGATCTAGAGTAAAAAAATTTGTTGTGTTCAGTAGTTTCCGTTAATTTAACTTTTTTGCCCTAAAGTGCTCTAATCGTTTGATTAGATTGTTTAAAATGATTCTAAATTGATCTGTTTTGTTCCGAATCTTTTTGTGCAAAAATTTTGTAGGTATATATTTTTTAATTTGAGCACCAGAATAGTCAAGTCAAGAAAATTTTTAACATTTGACATGCTTAAAGTATAGAATAATAATATAAATAGCAAACCACAAAAAAATAAAAATTGCTCAAAGTTTTAAGTTAATCTTTATAAAATTAACTCTTTCATTTATAAAATAAAAAAAAATATCAGATATAGAATGAAAATTATTTTATAAGAATTTATTAGATATCATTTTCCAGTAAGTTTTGCATATGCAATATCAATCAATAAATCACAAGGTCAAACATTTCAAAGAGTTGGAATTTATCTCCCTCAACCTACCTTTACCCATTGTCAGCTCTACACAATCCACTGCTCTAAAAAATAAATATTAGCAGGACCAAGACAGGGGAAAACTACTGACAATGACACTGTAACTGACAATGTTGCATGCCAGAAGGTTGACAATATGACAATGTTGCGTACCAGGTTTAGAATACTTCATTTTATCCATTTGTTTCATTCCAACACACGTTTTCCCAATTAACGCGAACAATCAATTAATCGTTTAATAATATCAGTTATGGTAAAGGTATACCTAAGTACCTACGTGCGCGGTCTGTTTAGTATTTTTCGAGGCTTTCACCTTCCCTCGAGAAATAAAAAATAATAGTAACAAATTAAATCTTACAAAAAAAATTTAATGCTATGTGATATTTTTTTAATTTTATTTTAAAATTAATATTAACTTAAAATTTTAAACATTTTTTATTTTTTTGTGGTTTGCTATTAATATTACTATTCTATATTTTGTTGTGAGATACTTTCAACGTGTCAAATGTGTAATTGTGTTAAAAATCATTTTATTGTGGCGTTTCGCAGAAAAATTATTTTCTTTTGCCGGCCGAGTATGTACCCGGGGGTTTCTTCTAGTAATATTATAATATGTAAGCATTATGTAAAAAATGATATTAACACAAGTGTAATTTTCTTATCACTTTATCAGTCTTCTCATAATTGTTCAATAACCGAAATCTATCATCATATTATTTAAAATTATTAAAACATACCTATAATTTTTAATCTTTAATATAAATAAATAAAAATTAATGTTACAACAGACAAACATTTTTTTTTATTCAAACAAATATAAAAGTAATATCTCCGCTGAGCTGTTAATAGACATGCAATCATATTAATTATACTAGCGACTATTATACTATCTGATTAATGCTTAGATCAAACACATCAGACATCTGTTATAATCGAAATCTTGCTACATTTGTTTGTGCGATATATGATCATCCATTAACACCGCACAGTTAGTAAAATTTAAAATAAACTAAACTAGATAAGTATATGCTGTTAGTAAAGAAATAAATATCATAAACTAATACATTATTGTCAATAATTATACACTTAAATTAAAAGCTAAGCCGAACTAGTAAATATCAAAGCTAAAATTAACAAAAGTTGTTAGTTAGTCTTAAATATACGTACATCTTAAAATAATCTTTTTTTAAGAGTTAAAACACTTAGGTAATGATCAAGTGAGATTTATTTTAATTTTTTGATGGAATAATTCTGGTTAGTCCCCAAATTCACAAAAAAAAATAATCCATAAAAAAAAAATTTATAAAAAATGGTCCTTTTTATTGCTTTTATATATTTCCACTTTTATTATCTATGGTACTGTAAGTTTTTACTACATATTTTTACTACAATATTTTTTTTCGAGTAATTTATTTTACCAAATCTCTGGATTATCAACGGAAGCGTATCAAAATCTCACAAGTCAAAGCTCCAGCGGGGAAAAATATAAACATTTTGGAATTCATTTAATTTTTTCCAGAATATTTACCTAAACCATTTTTATGCGTAGTCCCTGCTGGATACAAAAAAGAGAATATCTATTTTCCAGTATTAATCTTGCCAAAATTTAATGGATTTTTTTTGTGGATTTTTATTTCTGGATTTCAGTCTGGGAATGTCTTAGGGATTTTGATCAGCTCAAAAGATATAGAATTAGAATTTATTTCTGTAGTGATTGGCTCTAATCTGTCATATTCGGTGGATATGGAAGGTAATATGGAAAAACCCAACGATTCTGAGATAATTCCAACTGGTTCTTTGAATCAAATAATTAAAAATTTCAGGAACTAACTATTACGAGGATATTATACATATTTTATTAATCTATTATGCTATCAAAATTAATTTCTATTTTCATATCAAAATTCTGCGAGATTTAGCAGCTTATTTCAATATTTTAGAGAAGACAGAGAAAAACCAATTATGTAAGTACAAAAAATTAAAAATCTAAAAATGTACTCTAATATTTTCATTCTAAAGCCATCAGCAATTCTAATGGTTTTTAGATTTTCAATTTTTATTAATGTAATTTAATTAGTTTCACTCCATAAAAGCATTATAAGAGAATTTTATTAATAAAATTAAATCTATAGAAATTTCCTCTTAATTTTAAGCTACACTGAATTAAATTATCAAAAATGACAATTCTTTTTTTTTTTTTATTAATGAAATTTTTAGCATATTCTTGTATGTATTTTAAAGTTAAATATAATATACATTATATAGATAATATGTAATATTATTTGCATAAATCTAACACATTTAAATTATATAACATGAAAATGGTATTAAACTTGCATTAAAATTAAATTTCATTAGAATTTTTGTTATTACTATTTTATATTACTAACATTAGTACTATTATTATCATTATTATTGTTCCTATATCTAAAAATTTCTAAAAGTGTTCTTTAACTAACTAATTGTGTATTCCATAATCATGTCATTATTATTATTTTGTTTCTATTATATAATGTAAAATACATATACACTCACTAAAACGACACAGACAAATTATTAAATGATATCAAATTTACATTTTATCCTTTTGCAGAAAAATTCTAAAGAAAATGCATTCATATTAAGGAAAATCTTTTTAAAGTTCCTGCCAGATAATAATAATTGTCTGAACAAAAATAGGATATTTTAATTATTCAATTCTGTATTTTAACCTTTAAGAAATTTTAATTTATTTAATTTAAGAATATAAAATTCAAAGGATACAAGATTATTCAAAATTCTATTTTATATACGAGATATTTAATTTATTAACCTTATGAAATCTCAGGATATATGTGTGGTATTTTTGAATAGATTGTTATGAAAGGAAAATGCAAAATTAAATTTTCCTTCAATCTTATTATAAATATGGAATTATTCAAAAAACAAAAGAAAATAATATCAACTTAAGAAAATATTTCTAATAATAATAAATTTATATAATATGATATTAAATTCAATTGTATTAGAAAGCTTAAAGTATTTTAATTAAAAATTTTCATCAAAGATTCTATAAGAAAATTTTCTTTGATGGTGCAAATCCGTCTAAATGCACATAACTGTGAAAATTATATTAGAAAATTGTGTTTTTCAGTTTTTATTGTTGTTTAGTATTATTTTCATAATTCGTCGGCTGAAAGCTATTTTACTCCAAACACCAAAAAGGTGTTTTCGAGAAAAACGAAAAACGAAGTTTAATATCAAACAAAAAGCAAACTACTTGATAGGAATTTTTTATACTTTGCATAAATATTTATTTTGAACTTATTTTTGCATTCACTAGACATTAAAACATATTATAAAAAGTTGATGAAATATGTATATACATACACAATTGTCAGTATGCTTCATTTAATACAACGTATTACCAACTAACTGTATTGCACGTAGAGCAGCAAAAACAGTTTAGGTGGCACCAATAAAAATAAACCTAGTTATTACATTTTGAATAAAATGCAAGAAAGTGTGTAATTTTAAAATAAAAATTTTAAAAATATATGTGTAAATATTTTTGCCAATAATTATTGTTTAATTTTAATAATTTAATAAAGCTGAAACTCTGAATATTATTCGTAAATTCTTTTAAGTCTTTTTAAGTCATAAACAAAAAAATTAAATAACTTTTTTTCAGTTAAATAAAAAAAATGAAGATCACTTCGTATAAAGTCAATTTGTCTTTTTCAGCAATTTACTTGAAATTAATTTGAGCTATAATTAGAATGTACACAGTCTACTTTTTTGATCATTGAATGTCCCAAGTATCTCTCAAGCAAGTATAACAAATAGGTATAACCAAAAATGCTTGTTTTTTTGCTCTATCTTCATTAACATAGATCAAATAAGAAATTAGCAATTAATTACGCAAATATTCATATAAAAGTTGCTCCATTGACAAAAAATTGGCTTTTGGAGCAGAATAACAAAATAATATTGGAAAAACGTAGTTTATTGAGTAAAAATAACCCTCTGCATCTTTTAAACTACAACGGATAGAAATATTTTGAATATAGCATTCGAAAGAGCTTGATTTAAAACGTATGAAAGTCGTCTGAAGTTAAAATATCTAAAAATTCCGTATGAAGCAAAATAACATTCAGTCAACGATTTGATATTCAATTAAGTTGTTCATATTAGTAATCTGGTAATATAGTTTTGGAATTAGAATGAAGCTAAGATGAATAAAATAAAAAAATTTTAATTTCATTCTATAAGAGCCATCAGACTCACTTGAGATGAAAATGAATGAAATATAAATAATAAAAGAAAATAGAAATAAAAGGGAAATATATTCTTTGTAATGTGCTAAAGGGCTAAAAGCCTACATGCCGGCCCTGACATATTAGGGCTACCTCTGCGAAAGAGAAATGTGCTACTAAAATTTTTTCGTACCTTAAGTACAGTACGGAAAAAAAAACAAGAAATATGCTGTCGACAAATAATATGTCTTCACAACATCACTGTCGGCTCATATAATTTTGAAGTAGTTTATCCTTCTGGCCCCAGATTGAATTGTGGACATTACCAAAAGCAAGTGAGCATGCACTTAGTATCTTTGGATACTAAGGATAAGGAATGGGGTTTGAAGAAGAAGATACAATGCTGAGCCGTACCAGATGTTCAACAATATGGACCTACCCAAAAAAAAGTCAAAATAAGACGTCCTTCATTGGTTTGGCCCAACAAAGAAATAAGTAAGTATGGTACTGCAATGTATACTGCACAAAGTGGAACGTGTAATCTTTATCGAGTATTTTTTAATTTTCCGGCATATAACTACAACTGCGGAAGTTAGAAATAGAAGAAAAATAATGTCTAATTTCACGAAAACTACTATGATTTAAAACAATTTAGTCCCAGTTTGGTTGAACCGCGTTCAAAATCGCGTAATTCGTCTAATTGACGACCCAAAAAAACAGCCGAACAAATTATGCTGTTATTCTATAAAAAATATCTGAATTTAAAATGAGAAATAGACCAAAGAAAATTTTTGAGAAAACGATATATAGGAAATAATGGCCAAATTATGCATCCCCAATCTACGTAACCCGTTTCATTATGGTGGAAATGAAAAAAATACCAGTTAGATTATCGGTATATAGGACCTGTATAATTTTTCAATTTATTTTTTTCTCTACATTTAAAAATTATACAAGCCCTGATTCGGACTGGTATGTTTTCCCATTTCTAGAATTACAGGTTATTTATAGGTTTTTTAGGAATTCATAAGATAGTCAATTGACTTATCAAAAATGTATCTAAGAATAATAAAAATGTATGCATCAAGAATGATACTGATAGATAAAAAATTAAAAACGATATAAAAAAAAAACTGGAAAAAATAACCGTTCTGAAAACCTTAAATTTTTTTTGTAATGGCAATTATTAACTATAATTTGTGTTTTATTTAAGTAATATCCTTTTGAATGAACAAATTGATTTGAATCAATGGAATTAATGGAACGATGTATTTCCCAGAATTTTTCAAATTTAAAATTTTGTTTAAATTCGAAATAAAAAGACGACTTATTAAAATGAAATATTTCGTAATGTAATTCTTGGAAAGATGCTTCAATACGTAATTTTGAATTTCTGAAATTCTAGAAAAGATGTAAGTATCAAAAATATTAAATTTATTGGCAAGAAAGTAGGATTTGTTGCGTAGTGATGTTATATAAAATTGAACTTTGAAATTTTAAGCTATCATTTTCAGTTTTTCAACTATGGTGTATTTTTATTTTGTTCTTGACAGTAACTTAGGTAGAATCACCTTTTCGTGCTTAATTAAGTACGGTACTGCAATTTTACACTACAATATCTACAAGGTTTTTCGTGCATTTATTTATCAAATTACTGGCTTATCAACTCATTAAATGTGAAAAACTATTGACATGGTCAGGAACTAATCCTTATCAAAAATAGCTCCGTTTTATTTATTTATTTATTCAAGTTTCTCAAAATGAGCTAAGAAGCTCGTGCAGAGTATATAATATATTTCTCATATTTATTTTACAATGAAGCGTATGACATGTATTGTGCCTAAAATTTGATCGTTAATGTTATATTATTTTAAGATTGAGACAAAAGACCATAAAAGTAGAACTAAAAAATATGTAGCAATTAATTTAAGAAAATAGAAATAAAAATTTATATTAATACTCCAAAAAATATGCAATTCGTTGTAGGGTTTAATTTTTGTAATATTTTTTTGTTAACGTTTACTGTTAGTTTTTGTTTTTAACATATCACTGTTTATTTTATTTTCTAAATACTTATAATTTGTTTCAGCGTAGGCCATTACCAGAACATCTGCGTATAAAAATGCTTTACCACTTAGCTTTATACTTTAAAATAACAAGACATAATATTGATTTTTTCAGCCTTTTTTTTAATATATTATACATATAAGAAAGTAGTATGTAAGCATCTATAATTATAGGTGACAAGCATTTAGGGACCTGCGCAGTAGACACCTTTTCATTTTATTTCGATTTTCCTACTCCTTAATGAACTTCTAATATAATATATAAGTTCTATATAAAACAATAATGCGCACACAGTTGAAATTTTTTTACTCATATGGTTTTATTATTAAGCAAATACATTACGTATATGTGAGACCTTATTAAAACTAGTTAAATACCCGTTACTACGTAAATTTTTGCTACCGTTATATATAGTGAAAAATCAAAATTAGAGCATTCTAGGTTGTACTACATTATAAATTATCGAAATCAAAAATTCTCCTATCAACAATATTTTAGTAATAATACTTTAGTTAAATTAGTAGGTTAGCAGACAGACTATGTAATTGGATTGATATAGATTGAAATATTTAATCAACTAATATTTCATTAAAAACTATATTTCTAACAGTTCTATTCTCTTCGGTTACAATTTTGAAATGATTTCTATTCCCAGTGCGCGACATCCCGACATATAGTTGTCCATGTGAAAAACCTGGTGTATCAATTACCAACGTATTTTATACCCTATGTATCAATTGATAACCCTATGTATCAATTGGTATACCAACCTTATTGAGAGTTTGACCTTGCGCTTTGTTGATGGTCATTGCAAGGCAGCTCGAACGGGAAACTGGCTTCTTACTGTTTATGTTTTTTAGAAATTAGGAAAACCAAAAAATTAAAAACTACTGTTTTTTTATTTTAAAATACAAAAGACTACAATATCAAAATATCAATAGATAGATGTAGGATTATATTCATATATTACATAGGTACATTTATTATTTATCTATACCTACTGTTTATTTTTTTTTTAAATAAAAAACACTAAAATATTAAAACTAAAGTAAACTAATATAGCTATTGTTTTTTATTTAAAAAATTAGGTACTCACTACCTAACCCTTTAGACATCAAGATTTTGTTTATACTATATTGAAAGTTTGACTGTCCTGTAAACGTTGTTCCACAAATTTTGACATCCGGCTTTGTTTAATGAAAAAATAGAATATTACCCTATTATCATCAAACATTTTTGAAACAAAAAATGCTGGAAATTAATTTTTTCCTTTAAATCGAAATCGACTCTTGTCATTAATAATTTGTTAAACTTTTTGTTTAATGTTTGTTGTGTTTGATTATTTTTGTTGTTATATTGATTGTTATAAATAATAGTATTGATAATAACAATTAGTAAATACTAAACTACCTACATTTATAAGATTTTTCAACTTTTTCTTAATTGTATTTTTTATTTATTTAAAAATTTAATAGGTAAATTTTTTTTTCATTTTGTTGTATTTGTTATTTTTTATTTTATTTGTTTATATCTTTTAATTTCTATATATTTAAAATTATTGTTTTTTATTTGAACCAAACAAACCTTAAATAAATAAATAAGTAGCTTTTATCAAATAAAATCTTATGTGTAAACGTTGCTCTAAATGCTAACACTTATGCTAACACTTATGTAGTTGATTATATAAATTGATTAAAGTTTTTTTGATTATTTTTCATAAAAAAATACGTAATAACTTACGCTAATCAATGTAGTCAAAAAATTATTTTAAAATATATTTTTCAAGTAAATAAGAATGTATTCAATAGCTTTGAAATTATTATTCTAAATATTTTTAATCCATTTTGTTTTAGCAGGGGAGGAAACAGAAAGAATTACGTGCTAATTCGACATTTATTTGATTTTTTTGTTGTTATTTTTTCTTTTCTCTTTCGTTTGGGTTAAAGAAATGTATCCATAAAACAAAAACAATTCTCAGTAGATTGAAATAAAAAGGGGAAAGATTATGTACATAAATTATTATATAATATAAAGCCGCACACGCATCTACTATCGTAGGTAAAAGATCCATTTATAAGAAAATGCATTGGAATAAAATTTTATAATTTGATAATGATTGGTTACCATTTTTCTAGTCGATTTCCAAAATTGTAAGAAATAGAAAGTAATAAGAATTTCATTTGTGAGAGAGAGATAAAAATTCAAAACACAAAGTGGGAAAAAATTTATCGAACAAATATCGAGATGTGTTACATTTAAAAATGCATACTAATAAGAAACATTACTTATGCACATTATTAATATTCAAATTTCCTTCCTATTTATAAATTCTAATATTATTAATCTATACTTATAAAAGGGAAAGTTTGTTTGTTTGTTTGTTTATTTGTTTGTTTGTTTGTTCGCTATACACGCCCACAGTTTTAAAGATAGAGTTCTGAAATTTTGCACAGTTATTCATGGTACCGGTATGCAAATAACGCAATACTTTACCATCAGATGACAGATTCGGGTTGCTGCCTTACAACTCTTACCAAGACTCAGGAATATTTTAAAAACCATGTGTGTCACAGATATGAAAATTTACATTTAGATTCTCTTTCACAAATAAAGAAATTCGACTGTTACCGATTTCGAAAATTTGGACTGGTTCGGGTTGTTACCGTAGAACTCCTAGCACGTACGTTTCAGGAATATTTCAAGAACAAATTGTGTTACAGGCATAAAAACTTACACTTAGATACTCTTTCACAAATAAAGAAATTCGACTGTTACCGAATTAAAAAATTTGGACTGGTTCGGGTTCCTGCCGTACAACTCTTACAAGACTCAGGAATATTTTAAAAACCATGTGTGTGACAGATATGAAAATTTACATTTAGATTCTCTTTCACAAATAAAGAAATTGGACTGTTACCGATTTCGAAAATTTGGACTGGTTCGGGTTGTTACCGTAGAACTCCTAGCACGTACGTTTCAGGAATATTTCAAAAACCAATTGTGTTACAGGCATAAAAACTTACATTTAGATACTCTTTCACAAATAAAGAAATTCAACTGTTACCGAATTAAAAAATTTGGACTGGTTCGAGGTGCTGCCGTACAACTCCCAGCACGTACGTCCCGGGACTATTACAAAAACCAATTGTGTTACAGGCATGAAAACTTACACTTAGATTCTCTTTCACAAATAAAGAAATTCGACTGTTACCGATTTCGAAAATTTGGACTGGTTCGGGTTGCTGCCGTACAACTCCTACAAGACTCAGGAATATTTTAAAAACCATGTGTGTGACAGATATGAAAATTTACATTTAGATTCTCTTTCACAAATAAAGAAATTCGACTGTTACCGATTTCGAAAATTTGGACTGGTTCGGGTTGTTACCGTAGAACTCCTAGCACGTACGTTTCAGGAATATTTCAAAAACCAATTGTGTTACAGGCATAAAAACTTACATTTAGATACTCTTTCACAAATAAAGAAATTCGACTGTTACCGATTTCGAAAATTTGGACTGGTTCGGGTTGCTGCCGTACAACTCCTAGCACGTACGTTTCAGGAATATTTCAAAAACCAATTGTGTTACAGGCATAAAAACTTACATTTAGATACTCTTTCACAAATAAAGAAATTCGACTGTTACCGAATTAAAAAATTTGGACTGGTTCGGGTTGCTGCCGTACAACTCTTACAAGACTCAGGAATATTTTAAAAACCATGTGTGTGACAGATATGAAAATTTACATTTAGATTCTCTTTCACAAATAAAGAAATTCGACTGTTACCGATTTCGAAAATTTGGACTGGTTCGGGTTGCTGCCGTAGAACTCCTAGCACGTACGTTTCAGGAATATTTCAAAAACCAATTGCTTTACAGGCATAAAAACTTACACTTAGATACTCTTGCACAAATACAGAAATTCGACTGTTACCGATTTAAAAAATTTGGACTGGTTCGGGTTGCTGCCGTACAACTCTTAGCATGTATGTCTAAGGAATAAAAACCAATAGTGTTACAGGCATGAAAATTTACACTAACATACTCTATCAGAAATGTTTCAAAAAAAAATTGTGTTACAGACTTGGAAATTTATTCATAGGTATTCTATGAAAAATAAAAAAACATGTATTGTCCTGAAAAAGTATTTTCGAATTTAGGAATCAGTATAAAATTTTTACATGACTATGTGAAGTGGCTATGTAAATTAGCCACAAAAATGTGACGATTCGTTTTATTAATCAGAAAATACTGCAGAGTGTTCCAGGGGGTCCATGTGTACAAATCGATAGATACAGTTATCGATCAAAATGAAGTTGTTGTTCCTCTACGAAACTTGAAGAAGCTAAAACTACGGTACTAGATTAAGAATAAGAACTTGGCATCCTAATTTCATTTAAGTACAAATTTTAATTGGTTGTGGAAAAAACGAACATTTCTTTATTTCAAGAATACCTCAACAGCAAGGAACGTATTTGCTTATACTTCATCAAAGAAAGATCACCCAAATATTGTTTACAAAGAAATAATTTTAATATAAGTATAGCTTAAGTTGGAGTATTGTTGATATTTTTTTATCGTAGTGAAAAAAAATATTAGAATATTTTTGATAAACCAATTTTTTTCAATTCGATTCATAAATCAAACTTTATTGAAATAAATTCGATTCATTTTGTGGTCGAGCCGGACAACGTCGGGTAACTTTGCTAGTAATTAATAAATTATCATTGATTATTACATGGCAAAATTTAATTTTGAAGGAAATAAAAGTGCATCGAGTCATTCATAAAAAAAACGATTATATATATACCAAGTTCTTGGTATTCTTTTTAACTACCTGTTTCAATACCTGAAAAAATTTATATATTGAAAATACATCAATTATAATCTGTTTGAAATAAAAAAAAATTTACTTCCCTTATAAGATAATAAAATATGTTATGTCAAAATATATATATATGTATTGTTAAAAAATCAATCATTCAAAATTTCTTTACTCTCATACCCTAATAAATTTAATACGTTGATTTCAGACAACCATGTACATTAGAAATCTCTTTTAATTTAAAATTAAATTTCAAAAATTAAATGGTTTTTTAAATCATTTATATCGCACTCTTTCTTTCTCACAACTTATTACATAAGAAAAACAATAGTTTTTTGCTTCTTTAACTAATGGAGTTTTTTTGTAAATGAAATCTTGACTTCCCCAGTGCATATCTTCTTATTAAAGAATATTCTTTTCTACTATGATGTATTAAGAAGAAAAACAACAAAAGAAAATAACAAAAAATGTGTACAGTATATTCCGTTTCATTTAAATCAATTTGAGTAAAGTTTGGTTGTTTTTTCTCCTATATTAAAGACATTCTTGATGAGGTGTAAGAATGAAAGAAAAAAATCTCTTCCAATTTGATTGCAAATAAATTCACTTCTTCATTTATGTAAAAAGAATAAATGTATGAATGAAACAGAAACAATATTTCTCTTTAAAACGAAAAATTATAACGGTACATGCTGACATCGGCGAAGAATTATATATAGATAATAAACAAAAGCAAACAAATCAGTTATTATAATTTACATTATGTACTTGCAAATGAATCTATGTACATATGCCAAAAACAAAACAAAGAAACAAATTCATCTCAAATAAAAAATATAAAAACAACAAAAAAACAAATCACTTGAATTCTTCATTTTTATCTTTTTAAGTAACTGTTTCTAAGTTTTGGTTATTTGTAGTAATAATATAGTTTTTATTAAAATTTTGTATTTTCAGTAATTTTATCCACTAAATGCCACTTACTATAGGGAATATATCGGAAACGAAGCAGTATATGAAGGACGTGTATTTATGTGTCCTAAATAAAACTTACTAACCACAAAACTTTTTATTAAACACGAGTGGTTTCTGCTATATCGTGCGAAGTCTATGTCAGTACGTAAATTACTGTTTTTTTAAAAACTTTAAATTTGACTTCAACTTGAAATATAATTACTCAACAGGGGCCCCTAATACAGTAATAATTATGAATGTACAAAAAACTAATTATTAAGCAATTAGAATTAAAATCAAAATTTGAAATTAATTTAAATGATAATAGTAGGTAGTTCCATTATAGCCGTTTTTTTCAACTTTTTATAGGCTAAGATAGTTTTAGGTTTGTATACTAAAGGCACACAATAAAAGTTTAATTAAAAAAAAAAAAAAACTTAGCTTTATACTATTAAAGATACCAATGCAGCAAGAAAACAAGAAAGCTGGCCCTAAAGAGCTTCCCTTAATTACGCCGTTTTCTATGTCTTGTTCTAAACTTTTTATTCCCTCAAATTCGGTATATTGTTTCCTCTGTTAAAAATGACTTTCAAACCACTTATATTCATTACCCTTTATTCCACATTCTAGCAGAATTTTTAGTAGTATATTACTGTCCACCGAATCGAAAGCTTTAGCTAGATTAAAGAGAACTACACTTTGGTAGTCGCTTTCCTTTACTGATATTTGTTTGTATATCTACAACTACGTCAAACAGCACTGCGGTCGTAATTGATTTACATGTAAATCAATATTGTCTTTCGCATAATAATTTATTTTGTTTTAAATGCTCAGTCAGTTGTTCGTTGATGGATGTATCTAGAATTTTACTGAAGAACGTGGGGACTGATATTGACCGGAAAAAAATTTTTATATCGCTTTTACTTCCAACTTTTTCATAGATTGGTAATACTCTGTTAATCTTAAGTTGATTTAGAACTTTAATTTCATGTATTGATAAAATTAGCATTTAATACCATCTACTCCACAACTATTTGAACTATTTATCTTATTTATGATTTGTAGAGTATTTTCGTCTTTATTATTTTTAAATTCTAATATTTTGCTTGTTCTTTCTATTTAAGTTCTTACCAGATTATACTCTCTATTGTTTTTTGTCATTTATTTTATTCCAATGACACAGGGTACAGCCTACTGATGAGTTCTAGTAGTGTTGGTAAACGAAACATTCTATTAATTTTTTTATTAATTATATTAATGTACTAAATACATTGCGGTGAAACAACTACGTACCTTTAAGATAGATTTTAATCTGGTCAGTTTGGTTTGAAATATTTTGTAATTATGTGCAGAAAAATAAATAAAACTATTTAAAAAAACAAAACGATTTCAAAAGAAATACTCAATGCGTTATTCCTTTAAAAAAAACAATCCACTTTTCATTAAACTAAATAACGGGTAAAGATAAGGATATAACAAGAAAATAAGGTTAAGATTTTTTCCATTTCAATTTGATCCTGTGGACAAAATAATTTTTCACAATAAAATTCAATTCTATTAGTTCAGTGTTTGTGGACTAGTTTTTATGTTAACAACCAAAACAACCAGAAATACTTGTTCAGTATTTTAGCTACGTAAGAATGAAAATAACATTTCTTTTATTAATTAAAAATCGAATTTCCTTTCATTATTATTTTATTTATACATATTGTGCAAATATCGATATGTCGGAAGTAATTTCCTTCTTTCATCAACGCTTGTAAATTCACTAGAAATTCGACTTTTAATTAATAAATTAAATACATATATCACTAACAGCAAATCTAATAATAACAGTGTTCTTGTTTCAATTATTGGCTTCTTTAATTCACCATTGATTCAAAAATTATCTGTAAAATCTAAAATAGCTAATATGAAAATATGAAAACAAAAAATAATGAAAATATTGTCAATAGAAATGTGTTTATTGTTCAGTATAATTTCAAACCAGTATTCTTTCCAACTCCACCACCATTATAAATTGATTGTATTTTACTAAATATTTTACATCAAAAAATTTATAATTTGGTTTTACACATTTTATATATTGATTTTTCCGAAATAGAATTTTTCTTTCCAGGAATTCTTATTGTAGAGTTTTTGTATTGTTTATTTTTTTTGCTTTTTTTTTTTTAATTTATAATATATTCCCCACTTCTATGTAGGAGAGGCTCTATTATACTTCATTACAAAGGATATATACTGTAAATATTCTAATATATGTTTGTATTCATATTCTGACTCCGTTTTTTTCCGATACTTTATTATCATTCTTTTTAAAAGGATCAAAATCCAATTATTCGAATATTAAGACATTTTAACACTCAATATAATCGAATAGCTTTACAGCTTTCTGTTTTTTTTTTTATGTTTATTTTAAAGAAGCTAAGAAGGAAAATACTCATTTCTTTGTTATTTTTTTTAAATTCATTCAATTTTTATAGGCATTCAACAGTAGAACTTCATAAATTTTGTTTTCGGTTTTTTGTTTTTATTTATCCGACACAAAATCTTATCTTCATTTGCAGCGGTTTTCAAAATTTTGTGATAAATTCAAGAGTATTTATATTTTTCTTAAATACAATTGTGAAGGAAACTTGAAATCCGTTAATTATATAAAAAACTAGATGTATCTGGTTCGCGTCGCTGGCCCTTTCCGAAAGCAGTTGTTTCAAATGCTTTATCTGCTTTATTTTTTACCTATCTTCCACATCTTTATCTGGTGATTTGGTGGCTTTGTTTTGCTATACAGGTCTTTATAAAGCTTTTTGTAATAGTTATGCACCTCCCGTTATTGAGATATTTTTTCACCTTTATCCTTAATTTGTTTCTTTTTTTTATAACCTTGAGAAGACTATTAGTCATCCTTGGTTGTAATTTTTTAGCAGTATTAGAAATGCGATTACAAGTATAACAATTTGAAACATAATTTTTTAATATATTACAAAAATTATAGTACTATAGTTACTATCCCCAGATTCAAAGAGTAGAGCACTTTTTAGTTGATCAAAGTTAATTTTATTCAAATTATTAAAAATGTTATGATTAGTTTTATTAACATTATTCAAAATAGAACGTAAGTTTCTAGATCAAAGACATCGCTAGCGTATTCGTGATAATTGTCTCAGTGAAATCTAACAAATGCATGATCTAAACAAGTAACATAGATTGGATATGTAGGTTCTGAAATTATTGATAATAATCCATAAGAATAAAATAACATTAAATAATCATCTACTTCAGTAGACCTCGACAAGGTGTTGATATTCAAGTCCATAAGTAAATAATAAATTTCGATATTTTTAAAAATATGCTGTAGGTAATATAGAAGTCAACAAGCTAAGGAGTTTCCTAAAAGATCATTGAAACGCAGATTGAAGAATACTGTTCTGTACTAAAAACAATATTCTATTCTGTATTTTAAATCCTTTAAGACAAAATATTTTATTTGTTGTTTTTTGTGTTATTTTTTATATTTTTTGTTTAATATCTATTTTTCTACGATGGCATATTTTTCATTCAAAAGGCAATTATCTATGTAAATTGAAGTCCGGAAACATTTTGTAACTGACATTAAACACGAGTAGCAAATAATTTTACTACATCGGTCGTAAATTATCTAATTACCAGCATCAAAAAAAAAAAAAAACAACAAAAACAAAAATTAAAATGAATATTCTTGTAAATGAATTATGTAAGAATTTAGTTATTTTAGACTTGAATTTGAAAATGTTTTAAGAGTTAAGGAAATAAAAATAGAAGACATGATATGTAATAATAATGGTTGATCTTATTACGTGAATCATTCAAGTGCATTTGGGTAGATGTTTGCTTAATTACATAAAATAAAGGAGAAAAATTAACAACTCAAACATAAAATTGCGCAAAATTAATTTTTGATATAACATGTATGTATATGTGGTTACATATAATTATAGGTACACATGTAGCTATGTCATTTTGGTTTTGTTTTTTTGCATTTTTTTTTATTATTATTTAGGTTCGGGAACATGCTTCAGATATACTGGAAATAAAATTTTGTTTTGTATAAAGATTTGGTTCAATTTTCAAGAAGATCGTAGTATAGGTGTAAATTATATTTTTAAGTAAAAATTTAGATGTATAGATCCTGTGTAGTATTAAAAAATAAGTCTTTCATTATTAATTTTTGTTTATATCTTATGTTGTCTAAAGAGATTGAAATCTATATAAAATGAATGCGATAACGAAAATTCGTTAGAATCAATTGAAGCTTAAATTGAAATAAAAATCATATAAGATACGTAATGAAACAAATATGTAAGTTATCGGCGTGTCAAGTAACGGCACTCAACATAATTATAGTAAACGTATCAAATTTCACTAAAACTTAATTATAAAACATAATGATGAAATCGTGGAAACAGTAAGAAATTATCATGCCACAAAAAATGCTGACCTAGTGTCTAGCAATTGCAATTCCCAAAAATTTCTTTATAGAAATAAATTTTGATATATAAAAATAAAAGTTAGTCTTGATTAACAACCAATAGTGTAATTATATAAAATATAGCAATAATTTTGTTCTTTTTTTAAACATTAAATCTGTATTAAATAAATTTGTATAAAAGTTTTTTTTTTATATTAAAGTAGAATACGATTTAATAACTTTTACGATTTATATTAAAATAGGTTTTTAAGAGGAGACTGAAGGTTAATAAACGAACGTTCGAACAACTTTTTTAGTCAATCAGAAAATTTTATTTTACCAACACATACACAAAATAAACTCTCCGAACAATTAACTTCATCCGATTTCTCATTCAAAATATTTTTAAATTGGCTGAAGGCTGAAATAAAAGAAAAGGATAGATGTATAATTATTTAATAAGTATTTATTACTATCTCGATTTTCAGGTGAACGCATTTACATACAGAATTTCAAATGTTTTTTAAGAAAAACACATGAAGTGTATTTTTTTTCTTGTTTGGTTTACAATTTCAGTATAAGTTTATTTTATTTATTTATAAGCTCTTTATTATGGGCTTAACAACCACGTGGTTTTTGTGAAGCCCTCATTCTTTAAAGTTTTTTACATAACTATCTTTAGTTTATTATTTGTTATATTTTTTTTGTTTTACATAATTTTGTCTTAAATTTAGATTTTTGTTTTACTTTTTTTTTCAATCTCAAATTAAGTTTTTCCGTCTTAAAGTTTATAATTTTGAATTTAGCCAAGTTATTATATTGGAAAAATTAATGTTTTTTTTTATTATTGTTTTTATTGAATTTTATTATATTTTATTGAAAATGTCAGTTTCCCTGCGGAATGCCATGATATTAGTTGTTACTTCTGCAGTATCCTTTGTGAGTATACCAAGCCTACCTCTTCCATCAGTGTATAAAGGGCAAGCGTCAAATATGTACTGTATAGTGATTGGGGTATCTAGAATACAGTGACATATTGGCTGTGCCTCAAAGAGATAGCTGTGGGTTAATTGAGTGTGTCCTATTCAGAGTCTAGTCAGAACAACAACGATGTTCCTGCTGGCCTGGTTGATACTATTCCATCTGGATTCGTTTCTTTTAATATACCTTAGCTTGTTGGTGAGGGGTTCGTTTTCCCAACTTGCAGCTCGATCACATATATCTTTGTAATCCCTGTAGTACCGGCTTTGATGTTCGAAAAGTGGTTGTAAAAGTGCTTCCTTTGCCAGTCTGTCTGCTCCTTCGTTACCTGGTGATATTGGCATGTCCCGGAGCCCATAGAAATGCTATAGGATTTTCGCATATCTGCAGCTGATCTTGGATTGCAATCACTGTCGGGTTTTCTGAAGTGGAAGATGAGAGAGCGACTAAAGGAGTCGAAGCAAATTATAAACCTTCTCCCTTCATAGCTTCGACTGACATACACAATTTTCCTAAAAATTAAAATTGATTCTCAAAGACTTTAATTAATGAAAACTTAGAGAAATTGCTTTGCATAGAAATTCGAAGAAAATCATTTTTTTTGTTGTTGTTATGGTTGGTAGCTATAATAATAAAGGAAAATTGTCATCGTTTGATGTTTTAATGTTGGTGTTGTCACCGTAAATAAGAATTAAAAAAAAACTTTTCACACATGAAATTTCAAAAATTATAAATTTGTAAGCAATTAGAATTTACAATTAAAATTTATTTGAATGAAATTTGTTTGATATTATTGTTTTGATTGAAAAGAGTAAATTAATAATTCTTTAACAAAATTTTTAATTAGAATGATATAGAAAATTGAGGGAGTTGACATAGTTACAACCAATACTTTTATCTCAGATTACCTATTTGAAAAAAAACAAATGTTGAGTTGGGGTGACTTAATGATAGTTCTGTGCTAATTAATTATAACCGTTTATGTCAACATAAGAAAAAATCGAAATAAAATAATCACCATATTCAAAATTTTCAAAATCATTTTCCGGAAAAATTTGGTTTGATTCTGAGAAGTATAAGTTACATTTTGGATAAGGTACATAATTGCTTATGTTAATATGACCTAAAATTGTTTATGTAATAATCGCCTATTTAAATATTAAAATATTTTAAATACATTTGTTTGATTAGTCATAAAAGCTCAATAAATTGGTAAGCTTTTAGCGTAATAGCGTTTTTAAATTTTCAAATGTAAGTGTTTAAACGGCCATTTTTAAAAAAAAGATTAGTTATTAAAATTAACATTTTACAACAACGTAAGCGTTTGCAACACAGTAAAATTTATGAATTTCAAATGCTTAAATAATTTGACCGATTTAAGAAAAAATAAAAAATGGTGCAGCCTCGTTACAATATATTTAAACTTTAAAACTGATACAGTTGCATTTGTTTTATTCATTTTCATATTACTGGAGATTTCAAGTAACGCGGATGATGTGCTCTGCTGTTTTCTGAATCTAAACTGGAAATTATACAAAAGACTATTCAACATAGAAAGTGCAGTATACTAATTGGCCGGAAATCATTAATAGAAGGATTGTCCTTTTTTGGAATCGGGATGATTTTATCAAACTTCTCATCTTCATGATAGTTATCAGTTGTTAATATTTAATTGAAAATATATAAAATGAAAGGCAAAACAACAGGAGATATAATTTTTAAGAACTTCGGAGAAATCCGGTCAGGTCCAACAGCATCTGCTTTAATTTCATTTAAAGCAAAATGAACTTTATCAAAGCCAACATCACGAAAAGTAAAAGAATATGATAAGTTACGAATTAGAATATTGCACAATTCAGGATTAGCTTGGCTTTAACAGGAGTTTCAATGAATAAAGAATTTAGTTCATTCAAATCAAAATGATCAATACTATTCACATTTTTTTGTTTTACCTATTCCTAATTTAGACTAGTTAGACCATAGCTGCTTAGAAAATAATTTTTCTCAAATTTGAATTATCAAGGCAAATTTATTTAAAAAATTTGATTAGGGCGTTAGCTATATCGTTTCCTCTCCTTCCTGTTTGTGCCTCCAACCCTATGGCATAATAGTACAGTACAGTAATTGGTACAGTAATTACATTTTGTAAATCAAAGCAAATGATACAGTTATTTGGATCCATATTTGTACGATCAAAAACTCTTTCAGCTTTCTCCATATTTTTTTCTACCTTGTGTTAATCATTTGAATGAATCTCATCAGCCGTAGGATTGGGATTTATTTTGAACAAAACACATTTATTACCTAATTCTTTTTGTGGTACACAAAACGACAAATTAAACTCTTCATTAAAAATTTTGCGATTCATATTTATTTTTAATAGCATAGATGTTACCTCCAGATAATAATTGTATATTCTGGTAAACGATAAACCTGGTATTTTCTTTCAGTTGTAGCACGGCAGTAGAAAAAATCCATTACAGAAAAATTTTGATGGGCCTCCGAATTTCATCTAACTTTTCTTCAGGGGTAAATGTTTTCTTATGTTTTCCCTTTTTACGAACACCTATCGTTTTAGAATCAGGTAGATATAAATTGCTAAAACTATGATATATTCTTTTTTGGTTTATTCCTAGAGTATTTACAAAGAACATTCAACATACCCAACGAATTTCTTCATTCAAAGTCAAATAAAAGTAATATTTGGGTTCACGTGGAGCATTGTTTGCTTCATAGGTATAGAAAATGTAATGGTAATACTGGTAATCTTAAACACCTGTGGATCAAATAAGTACTCAATATATACTCTAATTATGTATGCCTCATAGCGCATGATAATGCATATGGAGCAAAAGAGAATTAACAATATAATACACTGGTGTTTTCATATAAAAGTTGCTCCATAAACCATAAAAAAAAAATTGATTTATGGAGCAAAGGAGCACTAAAAAATTTAAAAAATGTGGCTTATGGACAAAATAGACACTGCATATCTCGAAAACTAAACTAAAACAGATAGGATAATTTTGATAATAGCATTAGAAAGAGAATTTTTCAAAACCTATAGAACAACTCATAAGTCTCAAAAAGTCAAAAGCTGGCATATGGAGCAAAAAAAAATTCAAGCGACGATATCAATTCACTAATGGCTTTGTTAACTCTTTCAAGGGCTGTGGTATATGGTATATATACTTCAAAAGTTTTTCCTTTTTTATATTTGCCTTAATTAACTTGCCTTGGACTTTATATGTTTGTTTCAATTTGCTTCAATTCAACAAAATACCCATTTCAATAACCATTTAACCAAAGTATATCCATAAAAAGAGTATGAACTCATGTATGTATTCATTTGTTTGCACACAAATTCATATGCAAATTTGATAAACATTGTCAGAAATAGACGATAATAAGAATTTTACGTGTAAGAAAAAGAAAAAATATAGTAAACAAAAGAGAGTAACAAAAAAGTTGGCTGAAATTAAATAAATCAAGTTTATAATTTTGAAAAAAATTTTCGACAAAAATTTCGTTGAAATATTTAACAATATTATTTTCTAAATTGTATCAACTATGCATAAGACTTTTAGGAGACCTAACTAAAACAGCGTTGTCATATTCTTTAAATTCTGTGATTTGTAAATAGATGTTGTCCTCAGTATTATTTTATAATCGTATACCAATATAATAAATATTTAGGTTTACTAATATAATTAATAAAAAATAATAATGTTTGTAATTATTACTGCAAATTATTACTGACAAAAATATTAATAATATTTTATATTATTGTAATGTAATTATAATTTAATATTTTTAATAGGTATATAAGAAAATAATAATGTTTAAAATGCAAATATTGAAATAATAAAGATCGGAATTAATCATCGTATAAGGGAACAAACTAAATTAGAACTAACATTTTTTGCCACCCTGCCTCATATAAATAATGGGAGGAAACGTAAACATTAAAACGCATTAGAACGCAAAATTATTTTACAGTATAAAGCAAAAGGCAAACATCTGTTTTGTACCTTTTGTCTCTCATAATAAATTTGGTATACGATAATTAAATGTAAATTTTACCTCTTTTAACTAATGATATTTTGCTCGGTTTGGTATTTCTTAAAAATTAGGTTTACGTAAAATGGGAGTGTATATTCTTGTTAATATAGATTATAGATATTCTTTGCATTCAACTAAGGGGAAATTTACATATGTGTGTGTACTAATAATGAAATATGGATATTTGATAAAGTTAAAATTTGGTTTCTCTTTAAATTCACTATATTTATTGACATTTCTATGGTGTAAAGAAGCAAAAAAACAAAAACAAAAAAGTAATACAAAATAAATGTGTGCAATACAAATCATTATCATTATATTTCAATCATTTTCTATTATTATTCAATTTCAATTATTTTCAATGATCATTTTCATTATATTTTTTTTGTATTTTTAATTTGGTTTCTTTTATTAATCTCTTTCTTTCATTATTTCTCATTCTCTCACTAAGTATATGTAAATGTACGTACATGTGTCATATAGGGCTTGCATTTGTTACATACATAATCATATGGCTTAGTTTAATTGAAAATAAAATGCAAACATTATTTATGGAAGAAAACAAAATTTGAACCAATCAAGTATCAGTTATCTATCACTCAGTTACAAATTACTCTTCTCGCATGTAAAAAAAGTTCAATTTCGATTTATGCATGTATATATTATACTTTTATATGCCAATTTATGCTTAGGCAGCGTATACACCTCGGACAAAATCGAATTTTATCGTAGATAAAGTCGGATGAGTGTTTACATTTCAGACTTTTTCTCAGATTTTATCTACGATTTTACGTCAAATATTTTTTGTATTTAACAGGGTTTCTTTTTATAAAGTGCGTAATTTTTTATTGGTGAAAATTCTTTAATACGTAAATTAAAAAATTCAAAGGTATCTAATCAAAAATCTCCAAAAAATTTTTAAAAATATACATATTTTTATAAAATTTATTACAGTAATATAAAATATAATTACACATTTGAAGTATGAGCA
Source organism: Argyra leucocephala (assembly GCA_963942445.1). Taxonomy (NCBI): domain Eukaryota; kingdom Metazoa; phylum Arthropoda; class Insecta; order Diptera; family Dolichopodidae; genus Argyra; species Argyra leucocephala. Next base: position 66,519,329 of record OZ012680.1, read on the forward strand.
ATAATAACCAAATTGCGTTAGAGTGATTTTTAGTGCCATTTGATTATATGTGTTGTTCTTTGAAAATATATTATTTTTCATTAAAAAAATATTTTCACTAAAAAGTCGAAAATAAAATAAGGAAAAAAAAATTTTTTTTTTTAGAAATATTTGCCTTTAATTTAAGCGTACTAAAACTACAAAAATAAACTTTAGAATCGCAGCTTGATATAATGTTTTCATAGCAAGTTATGATTGTAATTACGTAAAAAGCAAATTAGCCGAACTTTTTACCAAATCTCTTAATCTCATCTCAAGACTTCCTAGAATTTCGGCTAATTTGCTTTTTCCGTAATTACAATCATAACTTGATATGAAAACATTATATCAAGCTGCGATTCTAAAGTTTATTTTTGTAGTTTTAGTACGCTTAAATTAAAGGCAAATATTTCTAAAAAAAAAATTTTTTTTTCCTTATTTTATTTATGTGTTGACTTTCTATATTATTATCATTTATACACATTTCTACGATCAAAACTATTTCATTATACTTCTATCATCTACCGCGTATGACAAAAATAAAATAGAACACCAGATGGTCTGTATTATGGTCAAGTTGAGACATGAAATAACGGATTTTATTTTTTTCGGAACAATTTTGTTTATATCTTCGATTTTTTGCTGTTTTTTCTATTAGAATATCTGTCAATAAATTATTTTCATTAAAAATTTCATTACATTGGAACGTTCAGTTGAGTTTTGGTAAAAGTTAGTGCAGAAAATTAAACGTTTTAATAGATTGAACACGGTGGTATAAATTTCGTACCACCGCACATATTCGAAGTAATAAATATTTTGTGTTTGAATAAGGTGGTATAAATTTTATACCGTCGCGCATATTAGAAATATTGACAGTTATTTATTTGATCATAATAAATAGAAAGTAAGTTTTTTTTTAATAATAAAAATGAATTTATGGTGATTTCATAAATAATTTTTAAAATGATTAGAACATAGTGAATAAAAAATCATTGTCAGAGAAAAAAATATTGGGGTGTATAGTGATGGATGATGAAGAGATCGCAGAAATACCATCTGATCTTAAATCTATTTGTTCTGCTTTCAGTTATGATATAAATAAGGAAAATATTTTATAAAATTATATCAATTTTTTACTTGACATAGAACCAGATCCGTCAGATTTGAAGGTTTATAACAAATTATTCGCGAAGAATATTATTGGCGGACAAGTGATTCTGGGTTGCTATTTCTGAAGTGGAAAGATAAAAAAGCAGTCACTTTATTTTCTAATTTTCATGATCCATCTAAGCTAACAACAGTTCTAAGTCGAAAAGTTGATGGAAGAGGTTACATGCCCGCAGATAATAACTGATTATAATCAGCATATGAATAATATAAAAAAATATTATGAGATCGATAGGAAAAGTAAAAAATGTTGGCATCGAGTTTTCTTCCACTTTCTGAATGTATTCGTGATAAATGCATACATTTCATCAAAATTATATCACAATTGTGAACCCCTGAAAGAGTTCTAGTTAGATATAATTCGAAATCTTATGAATACGTCACAAAGTACTAAAAAGAGGACTACAAAAAACCATTCAAATAAAAAATAAAATAAGCTGTATATTGAACCATATGTTCGTGAAGCTGGTTCTAGTCATCAACCAATAAAGACAAGCCTTCATCGGTGTGGTAATTGCAGCAACAAAGGTCATCACAGACGAACCAATTGGATGTGTGAAACGTGTAAAATTCCTTTGTGCTTAAGCAAGACCAAAAGTTGCCGTAATGATTTTCATTAGTAACTGCATCTTTATTTGGACGGTGGTATGATTTTTATACCACTTCCTTACACAAGACTTTTTAATGATATAATATGTATATATTTTTCATTTTTATTTTCAAATTAATGAATTCAACAAAATGTGACCAAAAAATGTTTACTTTTCAGTTTATTTCAACCCTGAAAGAGTTAAACTTTAAAACCAAGCTAGTGTCAAAAACTAGTAAACAAAATTTTAACTTAACTTTACACAACACTACATTTGAAACTTTACAATTTTATCAATTCAATCAAAATAAAAAAAACAAGTTTATAAAAAATGTAGTACCGCCAACGCCGATTGGGTATTTAAATACCCATTCCAAAACTCAGGCACGACAAGAGCTAAAGGCTTAACATTTTTCTTGGAACCTACTGGCTCTATAATATTCTTTAGAGAATTTTATGATGATTGTACGATGAGATCTATGGGCCAGCTTTAGTGGGCTAATTATCTTTTTTTTTAAATATAAATTGCAAACATCTTTAATTACTTTCCGCCTTCCATTTTAATTAAATATCCGTTAATATATAAATTATTTAATGTTTTAATAATAAAAATCTTTATTTGTTTTTAAAACCATTTCGTTTATTTATTTTTGTTTTGTTTTTGTAATATTTTAAACTTGATGAAAAAATAATATTCAGTTTTAATTAAAGCAAATTATCCTGTTAATATACCTAATAAAATATTTAGTAATAAAATTTCCTTCTTTTTTATATTCTTTTAAATACCTATAATATTATTTTCTATTAAAATTCGATTTAAAAAAATTATCAGAGATTATTTTATAAATAAAAGTAAATAATTGGAAAAAGGTAAGTAACAACAGATTTACATTCTTAGAATATCCTTATTGTTTTTTTGAGAAAATTACTTACTTAACAAAGGTTGTTATCGTTTTTTTCGTTTTTTTTTTCTGCATCTATTTTAGTATTTTTTTTCCCTTTTTCCAATTTTTTTCCTTAAAAATTATGAGGATATAAAATTTTACGTCTTTATTCAAAATAAAAGAACAAAAAAAAAACATATTACTTGAGGAATCATCTTTAAAATAAAGATTCATTAGCTGAGATAATAGAGGTTATCTATTTTAATCCTTTTTTTGTACATTTTTGTTCTTTGTTTTCTCGAATTTATATTTTTAATGTCAAATAAAATGATATTAAATCCTTATTTAAAGAGCCCAACACCTAAGATTTTCCTTTTCTAAAAAAAAATATACTCTTATGATCGTTGAATTGGAAGATTCACTCTTTCTTAATAATCTAAAATCTTATTGAAATTTAGGTGAACTTGATTATGTTAAAAATAAAGCCATCAGGAAAATAAAAAAAATTAATCACACGACGATTCCACCGATTAGAAAAAAAAAAATAATAAATGGGCTCAGATATTATGGAAAAATCAAATTTACTTGCTGAGTAGATGGAAAATGTATTTTCTACTCATTCGTCGCATTGTTGAACTAGAGAATGTAGGTAGGTAGTAGTTGCTACCGACAGCACGCCCACACACTTAGACCGGTGAGGTCCATTGTGATACCACGGGAACTTTCCTCGCGTATGACCCTACTCGTTGAACCAATTTGAGCTTCTAACGAAACGGTGGAGATTTTTGATATTAGTGCTTTCAAGGTCACTCAGCGAGTTCAGAAAAAGACACCTAGAGGGGTTTTTCTTTTATGGTAGAGACCAGGACAGGAACAGAGTAGGTGTTGTACAGTTTCATCCTCTTCCTCCTCTCTACATGTTTTGCAAAAATCGTTTTACGGGAGTCCAAGTCTTCTGGCATATTTACCAATTAGAAAATGACCCGTAATGACTCCTACCACAGAGCTAATGTCACACCTTTTCAGAGTTCGTAGGTTAAGGGATCGCTCCAGGCTCAACATTGGTCAGATTTGCTTGGTGATGTTACAGTTTGGTCTAGCTGACCATCTGAAGTTTGAAGCTTTTATTGCATCTTTGCGAAGCAATAAATTACAGGTAGCTAAAGATGTACCCAGATTGCTCCTTTCCGGAAGGATTTCTAATATAGTACCCTCTCTAGCAAGTTGAACTGCAATGCAGTTACCCGGAATATCACTATGTCCTGGCACCCATCGTAACAATATTTTGAACCTATCCGTACTAAGAGAATACAATTGGGGCAGTATTTAGATAAAAGGTACAGTAAAAGAAGTCAGAAACATTATAAATCCATGTAAAGTGCTGAAGGAGGTCCCACCAAAAGTTCTTCGAGTCTATAATGGATGTGCAATGCAGCTATATAGTTATTGAGCAATGCCGTTTTGAGAATGTCATATCTCCATGACAACTGAAAAACAGCTCGAATTAAAATCATCATAAAATCGGGCAAAGATGAAAGCTTTGTTACTACCTACAGGTCAATAAATCTATTGGCTATATTTTCCTATCAGGAACAGCTACTGATGAACAAAATATCACGTATTATTTTTTTTTTGATTTGAGGTTAAAATAATGGGACTAATAAAAGCACACTAACGGTCTTCGCAAGATTTAACCCATTTAAATAATTAAAAATAACGATAGAGATAGAACGGAAATAAACAAAACTTATATAGAATATTAGAATAGAGTATAGTTAGTATTTATACAAAATTTAAGACAGTTTGGAAGATATTTATTTACCAGTTTCTTTAAAAATCCTAAGTATTATGTCTGTGGGAACATAAAAGATGGTAGGGTGTGCCATAGCTAAGAAGTTCGGTTGATGAAAGCATTTTTATGTTTAGCAGTTTTGATTCGAAGAGACTCTACCACAAATATGTCAAAATGTCTGCCCTACGACTGTTACGCTGGAATGGTTGTATTTTGAGCTTAATACGTTCTATTTCATCAGAGGAAATACCCAACAGATATTTGTAAAACAGGGTCCCTTCACCTACATTACAGCTATGACTAGGTGTTGTGTAATACCTCAATCATTGATAATTGATAGCTCGCTTTTGTACTTTATCTAGGTATTGTAGGCTGGTACTGGGTGAACTGCCCCAAATATGCTTATATGCCACAGAATTTTGATAAGGTATGCAACAAAGGACAGATCTATAACACTAAGGGAGACTTAACAAAATCAATCAATTACAAATTACTAAAATATTAGAGTAATACCTACTAAATAGTAAATTTTATATAAAATATCACTAAATCCTGGCATCAAGTTACTTACTTTAATAAAGCTTCTATTTACAAACAATCAAAAGACAAAAAAAATTAGGAGAATACAGCAAATGTCAAATAGGAAACGTTAGCAGCTTAAGCAGGGATTAATAAATCTCGGAATCGGAGAAACTGGAGTAGCAGTCGAATCATTTGGAAAAATAAAATAGTTATCAAATTTTTGTAATTATGGAGTGGTAGAGCTAATAAATTCAGTTTATCTAGCAGTTTTCCAAAACCATCATAATTTGAATTCGTTGTGAGAGAGGGCTATTTCGGCTGCTAAAAATGAAGATACCCACGAAATAAATAATCAAATATTTGCCATGCTACCAAACACAGTAAATGAATACAGCACAATTGAAACTATGCTAGATGCCGATGAGGTTACAAATTTTACATCAGAGTTTAGACTCACTTGATCTAGCAGGATTACCACGACATCGTCTTTTACTTAAAGTGGGATCACCAACAACTTTTTTCCTTCAGATTTATTTTTTAATTTAAAGAGGTTACAATTCCAGTGAAACTTGCGTTCTCAGTTACGACCCACAAGACACATGAAAAGTCTATTAAGTACTACGCAGTGGATTTGAGATCGCAATGTTTCTCTCATACACAACCACATATTAGTTTTATACTAAGACAGGAATAATAATTTTATCTTTCAATTTTATGGAACAATTAAATAATTAAGAATACCGAAAATCAAAATATTAGCTACTTATATCTAGCATAAGTCTTATGCTAAGATAGGAGTAAACATTTATCATTTGAATATAATAGATTCAATATACGTAATCAAAGTAGCCTGGAACTTAAATTATTATGGCGTAAGTTACTTCTACCGTAGGCAAATGTTATAAATTTCTTTTAAAACTCAAAACAAAAAGAACTTTAAGCTTTCTTGAGCAACACTGGCTAATTTTGCTAGTATTCAATAAAGTCGGGCGTATCGTCAAGCCTAGTGTTGGGACCGATATTGTATAATATATTTACAGATAATCTTTTAGATGATTTCAGAAGTAGACAAAGTGTCTTTTTGGACCATTTTAGACCTGTCCATCGCTGTATAGGTGAAGATAGTCTTACACCAGTACCGTGTTGTTTTCTCATGATTCTTTGGTTGAGATATCGTTCCGGTAGAACTTCTTGAAGAAATATTAAATAAGAGTAATATCCAAGTTTTTTGGAATTTTTTTTAGATCATTCCAAATTGTTAAGGGGCCCCTATTATGTTGTTTTCACTACAATTTGGTTTTGATTCGAATGGCGGCTTTGGTAGCCATCTCTGTGACATAGATATCTAATGTTACGATTTGGAAAAGAAGGTCCAGTGCCGCAGAGGGAGCTATTGCTTATTTTATGCATATGTCGGCTAATGTTTTTTTTTTATGTTTTTGACAGTAACTTACGTAGTATCGTATTTTCGTGGTTAATTAGATACAGTACTGCGCAAGTTTAAATTGATTTATCAAATTACTGGCTTACCATCTCATTAAATGGGGAAATTAAATTTAACTTCGAATATTTATTTATTTTATTTATTTTTTTTTTATTTATTTATTTTTTTTTATTTCGTACATATACATGAGATGGTAAGTAAAGGACTAAGTAAAGGAGTATATAAAGTATAATGTGTAGCAAATTCATAATTCTTAATATAAATTAAATTAAACCTTAATCTATAGAAATTAACAATAAAGAAAATAAATTTATAAAGAAAAGAAATTTATAATTGAAGATTTATAAAGCGTAAGAAAGAAAAAAAATAAAAAATAAAAATATTGTTATCTAACAAAGTTTATGACATATTAAGAATATGTTAAAGAGTTTGTTTTTATATATAAATATAATGGCAGTCCAGCACACGACTATACATTAGTGCATATCTAACAGCACTGCCGTCCACATTTGGTCGATTGGATGTTTGCAATATTAAGATCCTCTTGTAGCATTTTTTTATTGTACTAGTTATATCTAGAATAGCTTTTTTACAACTCGACTATCAAAACCACGCCCTATAAATAAAAGTTATCACAGTATCATATTAAAACAAAAACAATTATCCTAGTTACATATAAAAATACAAAAATCTTATATATAATACACAAGATGAACACATGTGGGTGAGTAAAAAAGCAAGAATAATTGAATAGTAAATTAATTACACAACTAAAATATTAAAATTTTAGCAAGTTCTTGGTGGTGAATACTTAAAACATTTAAAATAGTTACACCAAATAAATTACGGTTATCTCCAAATTGAGCGACATCTATACTCTAAAACAAATTTAAATCACGGACAATTTTTAAAAAGGCTTCATAAAAATTCTGTCATTTTAAATAAACATACAAACTTATAGAAAAAAGTACAAAAACAAAAACAAAAATTGAAAACAGATAAACAAAAATCAGATCAGATCATACTCTTCAAAAATGATATAATAAAATGTTAGTTCATTTGCTCCTGCTATTTAAAGAAAGTATATACAGTAAATAACGGTCATACTCATTCGCTAAATTTCAGTAATATTTCTGACTATAACCGTTTTGTGACTATAGGCGTAGTAGAAAAAAAGTTGCATTTTTATAAAGAAAATCAAACTTAATAAAATATATTTCGTATAACAATTTTAAACTTTATTTTATTCATAAATAGTAATTCTGTTATGTAATCACAAAATATACATATTTGTAATAAAGAACAGAAAAAAGATATAAATCAGTTTTTTAATAAAATAATTCACCTTTGACTTATTTTTTTGTTTTATTGAAAAAATTGGCGTTTTTTTTTAATGTGAGTCATAAGCGACATCGATTGTATGAACTTATGAAGTTTATTCTTTTTTTTCAAACAAATTGTTGACTATTTCTATAACAGAATTGTAACTACAAACGTTTTTGACTATAAAGGAATTAAAATACATCGATCTACTACGTTTAGATTAATGGGATTTTATTGAGTTAAGCTATATTGAAATTAGCATTAATTTCCTCATAAAGTATTAGGTATTGTTTTTTAATTTCATTACAACTACAATTATACCAAAACAAATATTTCTTTTTATATAAAATCGTACCTGAAACAACTGTTCCTGTGCAATTGCACAAGGGATTCACTAGTCTATGTTTAAAATGTTTAATGGTATCTTACGCATTTTGGTGTGTTCAGCTTTTTATTTAATATATTATTGTGAGATTAACTTTTGTTTTAGTTTCATACAAAGAAATTGTTCAAGTAAACAAAATTTAGTCACAGAGTTGTGGTAGTACAGTTGAAAAAATGGCTAACAAAATATTTTTTAATGTTATACACATTTAGCTAGTATGATTATTCTTTACTTGCTTCTCATTTCCAGTGTATTGTTTATGTGTGGGTGAATGATAATATTATTAAAAAGATTTTATTCAGATAAAAAAATAATATTAACTGTATTAATATAAATATCCTTTTTATAGAGAGGAAATAATCTATATATAATATAGTTATCTGTTATTTGTTTTTGTTTTTACCATAAAACAGTTTTCTTACATTATGTTTAAAAAGGATTCTTTTGAAATTTATGTCTAGAAAATATTTTTCTAAAAGACAAAGAAAACAAAAAAAAAATTCAAAATAATATTCAGAATATTATAACCCAGTTATTTAAAGTGTTTTTATAAGATAAAAATATAATATTATATAATATGATCTTTCCTGAATAGTTTCTGGTTTATTCTTGTGTTAACACTATACATCCTTAAGGATGGAAAATTTGATGAAATTTAAAGATAAATTTTGTAAAAAACAAAAAGAAAATAGTTTAAATAATAAATGGAAGTATAGGAATTGATGTAAATCTTTTATTAATATAAATGCATTTAATTTCATCAAGATCTCGTTCTACATTCTGAAAAATAAGTTTTTTATGTTAATGTATTGTAGGTAGGATATTTGCTTTTTAATATGCTGCATTTTGATTTTGAATTGAAAAGAGCTAATTATTTAACTGAATCATTTAAAAAAAAAATATAAACACTGATAAAAGCCAGTGATGAATAAAATAATTGTTATAAAATTTAATTAATTATTTACAACTTTGTCTACCCCTGTTATTTTCTATTATTTTAGAAAAAGTGTGAACAACCGATCATACAATTTCCATTGAATTTTAATTGGTTATTTTAGACTGAGTAGTCTCTCCGTCTAATGGTTTTATGATGTTTATAATTAGTATTATTAGTCAGTCTGTGTGAAAAGATCTGAGGAAGCTGTAAGTATCAGTTATTTCTCATTGTTGCAAATTATACTAAAAGTGATGGGTCAGTGAAACTCTTTAAAACAATAAAATCATTATCTATCCGTATTAATTTTATTATGTTTATATATTAAGAATGTCTTATATCTAAGATATCGTCGTAGTTCTATGGAAACTAACTAAGTCCAAATTGATAGTTTCGAGATATTTAACTTTTAATATATAAAGTCCTCTGAAAAATCAGAAATACTTTAATTTGATACAATTTCTAAATTAAATGATAAAACACCATTGGTTCCAGACATTACGCTCGTTAACTAACATTATTTATGATTTTAAGCGTGTTTAAGCTAGATTTTACGCTTGTTTTATGGACTTCATAGACAATAAAACAGAGTCTAACCATTTTTTTTAAATTGTTTGTTTTTTCTATCTTTTTTATTTTTTATGAAAAATTTACAAAATTTAAAAAGTCTAACTTAACAAAAAAATAAATTAATAAAATTCCCTCCTTAACATCAAAAACAAAAAAAAATACTATAAAATTGCTAATTTAAAAAAAATATATAATTATATTAATTTGCAATTTTGCCTTAAATTAAAGAAAAATAAATTAATACTAAACTTAATAATAAAATGTAAATTATGTAGGTACAATGATCATTGATCTTTTTTCGGTTTAGAAAATGAATAATTGTATCCCGTTTCGAAAATTTTTCTATAGGAAGTAAAACTTATAACATTAGCTGTATCTATCTGCTGTTCCAAATACAGTTCATACATTTTGCCAATTGATAACTGGCTATCGAGGTACTTTCTACCAGAAACTTTCTGAAAGTAATGAGATTGAATTTCATGTAATGAGTCAATGGAAAACTATCTATGTGACTCTTTACTGCAAGTCTGACTTCTTCTGGAATTTTTATTCCAGATGCATGTTTTCCACGAAGATCTTGGCTTTGAAAATTACATTATTGGATTGATCACTTTCATCATCACTTTAATTTTCTGGAGTGTAGTTTTGATCAACCAGAGAGTTGCCACTGCTAAAGTTCACTATTTCTGTTTCATCCTGTTATTTAATATTTTTTTTTTTTTTATTGATATTATGCTCCTTAATTGTACAATTAATTCTTTTAAAACTATTTACTTAGATACAGATATATAACTATCTTTATTACAGTTGATTTGTATTTTTTTATTTTTATTTAGATATTTTCGGGTTTACTAGTATAATTTAAAGAAAAATTGGAGATAAAAAACCTTTTTGAATTTTTGTTTTGTAAAACTTAACGCTAACTTAAACAGTAAAACCTACCTACAGTAAAACCTACCTACGAACTAAACTAGGCTAATTTTTTCAACTTAATTTAAATTTCTGATCATAGGATTTTCTGACATGAACAGTTCCGAGTGGAACTTTACAGTTAAATAACTTATTTTTTCTAAAATTGTATTCATGCTGGCTTTATCATGCAGCTTTTTGGTTGAATACCATCTGGGAAGATTGAATACAAGTTTCAAAAGTTTATTTTGCGCAATTTGCAATTTTTTAATATGACTAGCTGCACAATCTCCCCAGACTGGTGCCGCATATAACATTATTGGTTGAAAAATTACCTTAATAAGTATCAATTTGTTTTCTGTGGATAAGATTGATTTTCTGTTAATAAGGGGATACAACATGCGAGTACATTTGTTAATTTTATCAATAGTGTTAGAAGTTTGCTTTTGAAAGGTTAGCCTTTTATCTAAGGTAATGCCTAGGTATTTAATAGTATCGGCCCAGTTAATTTCGTCATTTTGCTGTTTTAATGGTATAGAAGGTAAAAGAGAGGCTTTCCTTTTTTTCGTAAAATAAATTGATACTGTTTTGGAAGCATTAATTTTTACTCTCCATTTTGAATAATAACTAGAGAGCTTAATGAGTAAATTTTGTAGGTTTGTTAATATGTAATTGGGATTAGAGCCAGCAGAGTAAATTGTAGTGTCATCAGCAAATACTGATATTTTTGTAAACTCTAACCTCGGGATATCTGCATTGTAAGTGTTGTACAAAATTGGGCCAAGTACTGAGTTATATTGTTTTTTAATTCTAGTAATTTTAAAGTACTTAGCTACAATGCATATACATTATACGGTATTCCTTATAACAATAAAATCTCAATAATAGTCAAATCTTTTGATAGAGCAGCCTCATTTATTTTAATATTTGAATTTGTATTTGAATTTTTGTTTAGGAAGGAAAATTGTTTAGACTGAACTTAATATTAATTATGTTTATCTAAATTAACTTTTTCTTCAATATCTCTAATAATTTTGTTAGAGGACAAATTTCTAATCTCCATATTAATATTTTTTTTTATTTATTTATTTCTTATTTTCAAATTTATTGATAATTTAACTCATTAATTAAAAGAGATCAAATATGTAGCTACTATTTAGAAAATTTTATTCACAAAAGATATAATAAATGTGCAATCGCGTAAATATTTAATCGAATGATTTTAATAACATACAGTTTGCTAAAAATTAGATATACACACTTATAATAATTCAAAACAAAAAAGATTATGTTTCGGCATGTGTGAATTGAAATGCATATGAAAAATTATTAAAATGAAATCACTAAGTCCAATAATAATAAATTTATTTCTCAACAAAATGTAAATAAAAATCAATAAGTCTCGTTAGTTAGTTTTCATTGTTAAAAAATTCTATATAAATGGAATCTAATCTTCTAAACTAACAAAGATAGTACTTCGGGGGTTTTCATAGAATAAACTTTAAACTCTCCATATTTTTATACAATATTAAACTCAACTTTTGCAAAAAACGAATTTAGGGGGTTTTCTACAGAACGACGACGATATATCCCTTACATTGCAAATACGTACAACATCCTTAACATAATTTTCGTAAGGCTCGATAATTACAAAATATTCTTATTTTCTTATGTACTTATAAAAAAATTTTCAAATCAGACAAATAATAAATGCTTTGCATGCCCTTTGCGCAAACTATGACTTCCAAGTATGTCCATTCCAGTATTTTGTAGATCACAGGCAGATTCAATTGCTATCAAATTTAATAATATGATGGAGCTGTGAAATACTCATTTAAAGTTTGACTACTTCTACTTTCTATGTATCTTTGATTGCTTTATATGACTTTTCTTATTTTTTTTTTTTTTACACTCTACAGTAACTTAGGTAGAATCACCATTTCGTGCTTAATTAAGTACGGTACTGCAATTTTACACTACAATCTACAATAGTTCGAGTATTTATTTAATGAATTACTGGCTTATCAACTCATTAAATGTGGAAAACTACTGCTATTGTCATGAACTAAGCCTTCTTAAATAGAATAATTTCATTTATTTAATTTGTTACCAGATTATACTCTCAATTATTTTTTGCCATTTATTATATCCCAATGACAAAAGGTACTGAACTAGGTCGAAAAATCCATAACGCATTTTTTTTTTTGCTTCATCGGGAATCGAACCTGGGTAAAATGGACACTTAGAAAAAGGAATATTAGCAAATGGACATTTTTATTTACGTACGTACGTAAAAACAATCGGAAAACAGAAATTATAATCTGTCGATATAAAATTATATTTATACGGGATATTCCAGGCTATGATCCTGAATTCTGGTACATCGGACCTTCAAAACTATTTTTTTACAAATATTGTTATTAAGTTGGTTTGATATTTTACATTTATACCTGACGTGGAAGCTTTTGTATCGAATTCTGAAACGCCAGAACTTCTGCCAGAAGACAAACAGAAACAACAAAGAATTTAAGTACAGTACAATTATTTTTTCGGGGGCTGTCTTGAATTTTAAGTGGCGAGGCCTTTAGTCTCGAGGCCGCACCCATTTTGTTGAGGCAAAATACAAAACCTTTAAAAAGGTACCCTTGAAATCGTAGCGTTTAATATCTCGTCATTTATTCTGCAAAAAGCTTATTATATTTGTTTATGTAGATGTCAGGGAAATAAAATATTGTAGAAAAAGGCAAACGTTGATTTTGAGTCCAACTTTAAAATTTCTCCTAACCTATTCAGAATCTTACATATACCCCATTTGGATCTCCAAAGAAGCATTTCATAAATAAATATTGAAATTATTGTAGAGTTGTCAAGTGTACATTTATAAAATGTTGCGAAAGGTTTTTTTACCAAATGTTTATTTTGTTAAATGGATTTTAGGATATGTCCATTTGTAACAGGGAAACACTCGGGTATAATTATATTCAAATTGTATAAATTACTGCTCCGCATAGTGTACTAGAAATAAAAATCTTGATGAAGTTCACCGAAAAGATTAAAGGGATTTGAGATATTTCAATATTCAATAAGCAAATCGCCACCATTTATTATTTTTTTTTTATATTATTAGCCAAAACTTAGGTCAGAGGAAATTTTGTAGTTTCGTACCGTAGCCTTTTGGAAAATTGAAGGAATAGTTAGAGAAAAAAAGAGAAAGAAATGATAGAAAGGTTCAGCGGGGAGTTGTAAATAACATTATTGATGATAATTTTGAATTATTGTAAGTCAAACATATAAAAACTATCCTTTATTAGGAATTCTTGTAGTGGAATGCAATTTCATCTTCTAAGAAGTTCTGGCTATAAACGAGTTTCCATAACCAGTTTTGAACCATCGTGATGTTTCCACGGTGTTAAGGTGGAAACACCAACCTACAACAAACGCAAATATTCTGCTGACCTTTTGATAATTAATATCGAAAATATTATCATTCCACAGAATATTTGAGTCCTCCAGTCGTTGTCTTCATCTAGAATTTTGACAAAAAGTCCGAAGGACATTAGTTTTTTCGTAACTGGACAGCTTTGATTGTTCTAGGTGCTTTACTTTACCCCATTTGAGAATTTTGGCTAAGTCATGCTTTACCATGCCGCGTTTATATTACATGAATTGCTATTATATCATTTAATTCGGAGTGACATTTGTATAGTTTACGGTTATATAGACAGAACGTGTATCATTCTGTGAATAACTTCTGTAATTTAAACATATTTTGGTTTCAGAACATTTCACCAATTAAAGATTGAAAATGTGGTTAACGATTTGTTATTTTCAATAGACATGTACTAACCGGTATGTTTAACAGGTTTCAAAGTTTATAATCTCAATCGAAGCTTGTAATTTGCTTTAAATTGAAAATGTTTTTTAGATTCTATTTTCACTAACTTTGATATTATTATTAAAACTCAAGGGCAGTCAGCATTATATTTGAAAATTGCTCTTAATTATATGAATTTAATAATTTATTTTTAAGTTCCTAAATTGTGGTTGAAATTCTTATAATAATAATTTATTTAGAGTAGTAATTGAAAATTAAATGTACTAAAATTAAATTATATTGTGGTGATTGTGAAAATATTAGATTAGTGGCTATTTTAAGTGCCAAATTTATTTGAATAAACCATAAGATTATTTAAAATAGGTTCCAAGTGAAGAAATCAAATTTTCTTTATTTTTTCATTATTTTTGAGTTAAAAAAAAACAACAATAATTCCAATATTATTTGAAGTGAATAACAACAAGCTTAGTGAAAATTCTTGGATTGTAACCAAAAACCGCAGGCAAAATTCTTAATTTGATTTCTAATTAACGTAATTGATTTTATAATTCAATTTTTGTTGTTTTATTTATTTATTTATTTTTTTTCCTTTTATTCCCTATCTTACTTTTTCGTTTCTATTCTGTTTCCTTTTCTTTTTAAGTTCTTCTCTTTTTAATAATAATATTTTAATTATACATATTATACTTATAAAAGTAATACCACACAAATTCATAATAATCGAACTACTGAGTTATTGGTTTTTTTAACGGTTTCAGTAAGTGCTAAACCAGTAGATATTTTGACTAAAATTCTTTAGAACATTATTTTAAAAAAAATTTAAAACATTAATTATTAAAGGAGTTGTTTCGTATATCATAACACCACTCTTGAGCTCATCAGTAAGTATTTACATATAGTGCTGTACTACCTACACTATACAACTCCAAATTTTTAATTTGATTGATTATACAACTTATTACAAGATGTTATAAATACACCTGTGAGGTATAAAAATGGAACAAAATTTAATTGTTCTTGAATATATTATAAAAATAATTATTCAAATTTCTTACGGATCTTACACTTTAATAAAGAAAAAGAACAGAGAGCTACAAGTAAGTAAAGTTGAAAAGTCGATTTTTATACTTTGTATATGAAC
Source organism: Argyra leucocephala (assembly GCA_963942445.1). Classification (NCBI taxonomy): domain Eukaryota; kingdom Metazoa; phylum Arthropoda; class Insecta; order Diptera; family Dolichopodidae; genus Argyra; species Argyra leucocephala. The sequence continues at coordinate 66,534,842 of OZ012680.1, forward strand.
TAAAAAAATAAATCTTAGATAAATTTCGAAAAAAGTGATTTACTGTGGACTAGTACGAAAACCAATTTTTTTTGGCTTTAATTCGAATTACTTTTATTAAAAAAAAAACAAAAAGAATGTGCCCCAATTCACATTAATTTGGTTTGTAATATCCAAACAAGGAAATAATGTAAGAAAGAAAATATTTACTTAATGTTCTCAAAACTCCTTATGATCTAAGAATTGGCAAAAAAGGAATATATTTCATAAAAAAAAAAAAACCGAAATGAGTTTTATTTTTCTATTATCAAGGAAATGTTCACTTCCTGTGAATATTGTTGGTACGTAGGTATTCAGTGTATTCTAAGTATTTTTGTTATTAAAAATTTTTAATTTTTAATTTGATTTTTTTTTTGTTTTTTGTAATATGAATCCTTGTTAGCATATAACCATCAAGAATGTTTATACGTGTAGAAGTTTTACTTATGTTTGAAGTAAGTACATTGTAGGTGGTTTGTAAATTGTATCAGCTGTAGATTAAAATTAGTAGGTACATAAAATTGTTGTTAAATACTTTGTAGAAGTTACTTATCCATGTTATTGTGTAGATATTTTCCTATTCAGCATGTTCATTTATGAAAATTAATTTTCAATTGAATTTAAGGAAATTTAAGTGAAAATAAACTTTTAGAATATTTTTTTTATGGATTATAATAATTATAAAATCTATAATAATTTATAATAATTTTCTTTTCTTAATTTAAAAGTTACTAAATACCTAAGTACTATTAAGAATTCAAAAGTAAATAAATTAGAATATTTTTATATCTTTAATATAATCTTTAGAATTATATAATAGCAAATATTAGCGTAAAAGATTTTGTGCATAATAAAAAGATTTCCATTCAAAGATGTTGGAAAGTCGAATCTAATTAATAGAAAACACTTTAATAAACACCTAAACAAAAGAAAAATTATATAAATTTTCTAGGATTTTCCGCCATTTTAAAAATATTTATTTCTATTTTCTTAGTGGTCACTACAAGCCTTCAAAATCAACGTATGTCTTTTTGATATTTATTTCTATTGTTTACAGAAATCAAACGGAAAATTTCTTTTGATTATCTGTGTTCTTAAGTTTTTGGGTTATTTAATGATATTTGTATCTTCAGCTGAGACCTCTATTCGTTTACACAAAATTCATTTTGAAATTTTTATTTATCTACTGAAATGTTTAGTCCAAAGTTTGATTATCATCAAATACTTTAAAAAAAATAGCTAATTATCTCAAACCTCTCCGTCTACATTTTTTACCTTTTGTTTACTATGTGAGACGGAATTCATCCCTACAACTAGCGTTCGAAAACTGCATATTAAAACAAATGATTTATCTGAAATTGATGATTTCCAAAAAGCAATTATGAACCGTTTTAATACGGTTTAAATACTGTACTAACGTTCTACTAATTTTTTGTTGATGCAATAACAAATGTTAAGAAAAAATTAAATTAAATATTTCATTAACGAGATTTATATCAATTTTAAATAAAAATAAAAATATTTAATTTGGTTTGGGATTAGCTATATTTCTCTATAGTCTGGCAGAACTATTTAATTTAATTTGTCATATTGTAGCAGATTGGAGTTCAAATCCCATGAAAGATAAATAAATATTTATGTTCTAGTACACAGGTGTACTAGAACATAAATGTGACAAACGAAACTAAGAATAACTGACTAATCAACGTTTTGTAAAAATAATGATGATTGTAAATTGAAGTACAGTCTCGGAAGTAGAATATCTTAGCCATGTTGAAGCTTAGTAATGAAAAAAAGGGGGATTTTGAGGGAGATGTTGTATCAGCGTCGGACCTAATGACCATATCCCAAGCAAAGCTGGAATTGCTAGCTTTCCCAAAATATATATCTTTGGTGGCGCATCTTATCCTTTAAGGACGAAATTACAGATATAAAAACTAAAAAAAAAACAAAAAAAAGGTTTTAGTTTTTGAATATTAGTACAGCTTGCTACAAATTATATGGCTAAAAAACCCAGCCATTGCTGCATATTTCGCCAATATTTGAGATTTTAAAAAGCTCTTAATTGAAGAATTAGATAACTTCATTGTCTTAAATGTTGAAGGTTCAGAATCGGTATAATTGCTTCACCTATTTCTTGAAATATGCAAATCGTGCAATTTTAAATAGTTTATTAATCCAGTGGTACTGCTTCCCTTACAGCTTAGAATTGTTTTGCAGCGATTGTTTTTAGCTTCATTTGCGTTTACTTTTTTAAAATAATTCCAAGCTTCTGAGTTCCTTTTACTCAATATGCTTATGTGTAATTATTTGGGTAAAAAAAGACTTATAAAAAAAACTATTCCCCAGTAACCAAAAATTGTCATGACTAGTTTTTGTCAATATATTGTCAGAAAATTGTGGGCACATTTTTCGTCAAAATTTGTTACAAAATTGTAGTTGTAAATTTATCAACAATTTTTCCATAAAATGTTGACAAATATTTCTCATGACAATTTTTGGTCCATAATTGGGTGACAGGGTTTGTAAGTTTTTTATTTATTTTAATATGTATTATGTATTATTTAATATATATTCAAAACTTTTGGGAATTGGTATTGTTTGATATTTTGTATTTTGAAAAACACAACAAAGTTTATTTAAAAATATGAATGAATTTTGTAATTAAAAACAATTGAAATAAAACTGGTTTTTTAATTATTTTTATAGAATAAATTATAGATTGAATAAAATATATAATATACATATATATAAAACAAATTGTTTTTATTATTAAAAATCCTCCTAAATTATCCTCCAAATAATTCACAAATTGTTGTGAAAATTATCCACAAAATACTGACAAATTATTCACAAATTGTCGACAAATTTACCCACAAAATGATGACAAATTAGCTACAAAGTGTTGACAAAATTGGTAACAAAATTTTCATCTAAACTGAGACAAATAGGATCGACCCTACCGACCTTTTTTCAACAAAAGTTGTCGTAAAATTTTGTCAACATATTGTCACCTTTTTGTGACATTTGGCTGCTCGGGCTATTATTTACTAATATTAGTTACTTATTTAAAACATACTATACTTGGAATGGAAACCTTACGTATAGCTTCTTCAAAAATAAGTTTTAACTTTGATAGCACTATGATATAAATAAATAAATTATATCATAAGATTTAAGAGCAAAATTAATGATTATTTTTTATTAAATCTTACGTAATTAATAGTTATTTTTGCATTTTGTATTTGAATTAAAGCACTTTATTAGATGTGATCAACGTATTCAAGCCACTGCTCGCGACGACTAAAATTTTTTCATATATATTTTTAAGTTTTCAACAAAAAAAGATTTACAATAAAATCCGAGTACCAAACAGTGAAGAAGTCTGTAACGAAATATGCGTATCTGGTATGATAAGCATATATTCAGTAAAATTAAAAAAAAAAAATATTCGACTATTTCAAAATATTATACAAATTTTTTTTTAACGATAGAAAACAAGTTTTTATAAAAACCAAAATAAAAATTATTTTTTTTATAATAATTATTTTCCTACACAATTTAGCGCTCAACATAACTTCTATAATCCCAATCTTATTTCCATAAAATATCTATTTGTTGAGTATTTTATTTCATTATGAAATTTTCATTTATTTAATTTATTTTTTTCTTTATACTTTTCAACAATTTTAACTACACATTATAATAAATTTTAAAATAAATTTAATTAGAATTTATATTTTTGTTGAAATTAATTTTATTTGCAGAATACACTTTGTACCTATAGTTATCTTTATCTACAAAATAAATGTTAAATAAAATTAAAAACTAAAACAAAAAAAATATTATATAACAAAATTTATTTGACTTTAGATATGAAAATTACTATTTAAAAAAAAATTAGTTTTAATTTCAGTTTGATATGTAATTATATAAATACAATTTTTTTTTTTTTATATAAATGTGATTTTAAATAACTACTATTGCCTTTAATTACTAAAATGTTTGAGTAATTTATGGTAATTTACTAAAAATTATATGAATAAAAAAATTTGACTGTGTCGTTATAAATAAACATAATAAAATGTAAAATACGTGATTTATAAATTTCACTATATTTTAAAAATTAAATATAAAATATTTCATTGTATAGATATAGATATATATAGATATATATATATATATATAATATATATATTTAAATATAAAATTTGTTGTGGTACTTGTATTTAATTAAAAACTTTTCAAATTCATTTAGTAGATAGTAATTTAAACATGATGATAAAGTCAATTTGTAATGTCCTTTTGTTTTTATTTTTTTATTTTGTTTTTGTTCTATGCACAAAATTCAATTATGATTAAATTTAATTGATTTTGGCTTAAATATAAATAATTTCAATTTATTTTAATTTTCATTTCTATTTTTTTTTTTTCGTTTGTTCTGTTTTTCTGGTTTTTAATTACTAATAGGATACAATTTGTAATTTTAAATATGTTGAGAAACAGACTTAGGCTAATGTGATTGATTCAAGGTTATTCTCAATTAGATATTATTGAATATTTTCTGAAAATCTATATTTTTTTTTATTTATTTCATTATTATTACCTACATGGGAAGGTAAGTCTATAAACCAGTGTACGATAGAACATGAATGATGCATTTATTTTTCTTAAATTATACTTAGTGTGGTAAAAATAACATCTACAAAACAAGATCTACAAGATAAACAAGTTTTTAAAGAAATGTTTCAACAATTAAATGCTAAGCATATTGAGTGGAGATCCAGAATAACACTGACGAGAGGAAAAGAGCTCAGGCAGGCAATTAGAGAAGAAAACTGCTTATTTTATTCGACTGGTAAACAAACATATTGGCCAACAGATATTAACAGAACCCCTGATCTAATAGATTTCTTCATAACAAAAAAGATATCAGCTAACTATATTAATGTCGAAGAAAACCATAATTTAGACTCTGATCACTCAGCAGTAATTTTGAGTTTATACGAAACTATTGTGAGAAAAGCTGTAAAACCGTCTCTATGCAGCGCACTTACAAACTGGTGCAGTTTCAAATTAAATCTGGAAGAATGTATAGATGAAGTTACCTCGATAAATACGAAAGAAGAACAGGAAGTTGCTGCGGAAAAATTTTACGAGAGCTATCCAGAATGCAGCATGCAAAAGCACCAAAATCAGCAAATTCAGAAAAGTTGGGCATACCTAGACATATAATAGAAAGGATAAAAGTCAAAGGAAGAGCTAAAAGAAAGTGGCAAGAAACACGTGATCCAGCAGATAAAAATAATTTCAATTCCAAGTCTCTACAGTTAAAACGGGAAATAAAGAAGCTGAAACAAGACACAATGCAGAACTACTTAGAAAACCTCTCTGCTACTAAAGAAACTAAATATTTACTTTGGAAAGCAACCAAAAAACTAAAAAAACCGATCGAGCATTCAGCTCCACTTAGAAAAGGTGATGGATAATGGGCACGTAGTGATAAAAAAAAAGCAAAACCTTTCGCTGATCACCTCTTTGAAACGTTTATGCCAACATAGAAATCTGATATATACATAAATCAAGTACAAGTTATTCAAGCAGATAGCAGAATAACGATTATCACGCGAAGTGAATTAATAAAGGAAATCAAATCTTTAAAATCCAACAAGCCTCCAAGATTTGACTTAATTACAACTGATATCTTAAAACAACTACCGCTAAAAGCTTTGTCAGTTCTAACAAAAATAATGAATACAGCGCTCAAACTAAAATATGTTCCGAGTGCTTGGAAAGTGGCAGAGATTATAGTGATTCATTCATAAGCCAGGAAAATCCCCAAATGAGGCCAAGTCTTACAGACCCATTTCACTGCTTCTAGTAATCTCCAAATTATTTGAGAAATTACTGATTAAAAGATTACAACCAATAAGAGAAAGTAGAAGCATCATACCAAATCACTGATTTGGTTTTAGAAAACAACACTCAACTGTTGAACAAGTCCATCGAATAACTGATGTCATCGAAGAGACACTAGAAGAAAAATGTATATGCTCTTCAGTGTTCCATGATGTTTCACAAGCCTTTGATAAAGTATGGCATGAGGGACTTATTTTCAAGCTACCCAAAGTCTATGTCGAAGTAATAGCATCTTACTTAGAAAATAGAGTATTTCATATTAAGCAAGGGGAAGATTACTCTACGCTAAGCAATATACACGCAGGAGTACCACAAGGGAGCATTCTGGGTCCCATTCTATATTAACTCTACACCAGTGATATACAAGCACTAGAAGATGCAACGATGGCAACTTTTGCAGATGATACTGCAGTATTAGCGGTTGGTAATAATATAAACGAATCAACAAATAAATTGCAACAAGCAAACAACAAAATTTCCTCATGGTGCAAAAGGTGCAGAATTAAATTAAACTAATCAAAATCAACACATGTTCATTTTACAAAAAAAAAAATAGAGTCACCCATAGCGGTCACAATAAACAATGTCGACCACATACCACATCAAAATTCAGCAAAATATGTGGGTATGACACTTGATCCAAAGCTCAGATGAAAAGAACATGTCAAGAAAAAAAGATAAGAGTTAGAACTGAAATACAACCAGCTGTATTGGCTAATTGGGCGGACATCTTCGCTTTCAACATATAACAAAGTTTTGATTTACAATAAAATATTAAAGCAAGTCTGGGCATACGGTATTCAAACATGGCGTTGTGCTAAACAACTTCATATTCAAACTATTCAAACGTTCCAAAACAAAGTGTTGCGAAACATTGTCAGTGCTCCTTGGTATGTTCGCAATGCTGACATTCATAGAGATCTTAAGATCGCTTTCATAAAAGACGAAATCAAAAAACTGGCAATTTGCCACAAAATTCGTCTTTCTCAATATGTTAATAGTGAAGTTTTACGCTTAGCTGACAGTCAAAACTTTGTTAGACGTCTTAAACGGACGAAACCGTTCGAACTGTGTTAGGAAAAAATTTTTTATCTCTCAATAATTCCTAATGGGATTTTGATTGATAAAGGATATCTGAAGTAATAGAGCCAAAACTGTATTAATGGTTAGTCTAAAAGACAAGTTTTAATATAAACAAAAGAATAGTAGTTTTTCGACACAGTCCTTCACTTCGTTCCCCCCCGGAAATTAGAACGATATCTAAAAAAAAAAAAAAAATTATACTTAATATATTAAAGAAGTTAATAAAAAAGTCTTAGTTAAACAAGAGACAAAAAACGAAAATTAAAATTTTATATAAAATGAAAATGTCTGGTCTTAACAAAAACATCTTCTAATTAAACCAGACATAACAAACATTATTCCAAATAATAATTTTCAGTATTAATAATGGCTACAACTTTTCCTTAAAGTACATCGAATAAAGCTCGTAGAACTTAGAATTATATACCTCACACCTGATACTATTCAGCAAAGAATTCCACAACATCATCCCTTCACCAAAAAATTATAATTATTATATGTTAAACTTGCAGATCCAGATCCTTGAAATAATTAACCTTTAACTTCTTTTTGACCACCCGGTGGTTATTTTCTTATGGAGATATTCTGGCCTATTTTTAAGTTGAATTTTTCTGATAAAGCAAATTTATTCATATTTCAGGTAGTTTTCAAAAGTGCAATCAAGAAATGATTTTGAAAAATTCAAATTTTCGTCAATTTGGCACAAAGGGAAATTACAACCATTGAAAATTACATTTAACATGGAAAACTCACCTGCATTCATTCTAGAATAAACTTCATCACAATAAATGAAATGTGGAAAGAAACTAGTTTCATTTTTACCACTAACTAATAAAGTTATAAATTGTCCAGAGTTTTCGTAGCTTAAAAAAAAACATTCTTAGAAATAACAATTAAGTGATCATGCTACGTTACAGTTTTATTTAACACAAATTCTAAATTTTTAGCATTATTAATTATTAATTTTACTATAGAATAATTTACATTCGGCAGATTTGTTGTGACAATATTTCGAACGTAAGCAGCCAAAGTCGGATTTGGATGGATTTAAGTCGTAATTCGTAGAAAGCTATAGATATTGTCTTTCATTTTGGCTACTAAGTGACGAATATCAGAAGCCCTATGTAAATTTAGGCATCATCTGCATACAATTTACAATGGGCTGCAGAAAAATAACAGGACAAATGAAGGATTGAAAAACTAACAAAAGGAAACTATTTTTATGATTGACAGAAAAATATAATCCTTTTGAAATTAACTATACTGTGCTTTTATTTCAAATGTATAATATATTTACTTTAATCATATTTATTTTTGTTTCAATTAAAATTATTGTTCTTTCACTTCAAGTGTGTGAGAATAAAATTATTATTGAACGTACTATAAATTATTTTTGGTTCAAACAAAAATATTTTTCATTTCCTGCTAACATAATAGAATATTAGTAAATCATATTTAGAACAATAATAATATTATAGATGAGAACAAAATATCGTTCTGTAGAAAGTAACTGTAATATTATGTTTACTGCAATTACAATTATTTTTGTTTCAATTATAAATAATATTGTTGCAAATATAACTAATATTAAATTAATATGATAATATTCTTGTGCGGACTATAAATTATTTTTGTTGCACTCATATTATGTTTCATTCAACCACATAAGCAACTTAGTTTTATATAAAACTCATAATCACATAATTACAAATTATGTAAATTTGTAAATACATTTTCCAACCATATTATTTTTTTCAAATTTTATTGTTGAGCCACACATATATTTTTTGCTCAGTGTACACACTATTATACTTGAAATTTACTTTGAAAACTTTTTTTAATATACTCATGACCTAACCAAACAATATAAAATTAGTTCTATATATAATTTGCATCATATTAGAGTCTAAATGACTTGTACCTCAAATAAAGAAAAACAATATCTAATTTCTATTTTTGTTTACGACTCATGACACTCATATACGCAATAATATAAAACATTGTTATGTTGAGTCAGATCCATTATATTATTTTTAAAGTAAATTAATGATAATTTTGGTATACAAGTTTGTTATTAAGGAACTGTAAATAAAATAGTATAGAATATATGGAGATGTAAAATGTAAAATAATTATAAGGATAATGTTCATGTAGGTATGCATTAGTAAACTAATCTTCCGAAATTTTGTCTAAATAGAAAGGCTATTTTTGAAGTCAATCAATTAAAAAACAAATGAATACAAATTTTTTAATTTAATATTTTGAAAGAAACGAAAAAACTTGTTAACCCTTCTATAACCTTTGTCATTTGAAAACCCGAAGTAGTTTTAAGAGATAAAATATTTCGGTTAAAATCTATTTTATATGGTATTCCTTCAGCCTAATGCATGAAGTTAAGCTAGTTTTTGACAAGATACACATGTGTACTTCGGGTCACGATTTGACCCGCCCATATGTCATTTTTATTATTAACAATAATATTTTACAAGTCTTTACGTGCATGTGCAATCTTTAAGTAATTTGTTTTATTTTAGTTATCAAGTCGCCAATTACTTCTTGAAGATGTTTATCAATACTACTGCTAATTTAGCTAACTTTGTTAAGCACGCAATATTTATAATACAAATGCTCCCTACCTCTCATGCTGGGAAGATAAATTTATAATTTTTTTTGTAGAAAAATAGAAGGGCTCATATGTTTTTTTGTCAAATTCAAAAATCTGGGCTTGTGTTTTCTTTATCTTTTGTCAGTTCACTTAGCGACAATTAAATTTGCTATAAAATCTACATTAATAAATATCTTTGCCTTGGTATATCAATAGAGCAATTAGCTTTCGTAGACCATTAATTTTTCAAATCTTTGTGGGCTTTTTAATAATAATAAAATATAGAATAACATCGCGCCTAAATTACATGGAAATGCTACCGATCTACGTGGTATATTTATAACGTCATATGATTACTAATAAAAAAGGGTTTGAATCCCGGTCAGAGCATGGATGTGAAATTGAATTTTTCTTTCATCTTTTTATTAAAGGAGAAGTTCGTTTGTTTGTTTGCCATACCATACGCTTCCAAATTTTTAAAGCTAGAATTCTGCAATTAAGCACATTTATTTAGGATCAAAAAGAAAACTAAAGCGGTAACTTACAAAGCTAGAAATGATGAGTTCTAGTGGCTGTCATACTACTCCCAGTACCCATCAGGAATATTTAAAAAACATTTGTGTTACTGACCTGAAAATTTGTAGTTTTATATTATCTGTCAATTATTATTTTTAATCATTTTCCAAAATTCAGACTGGTTCGGGTTGCTGGCATACAACTTGTAGTACCCATCAGGAATGTTTCAAAAAACAGTTACGTTCGAGATATAAAAATTTACACATACTCTATCAAAAATTATCAAAAATGTATTTTACAGTTTGTCAAAATTCGGGCTGTTTCAAATAACTGCCATACAACTCCTAGCGATCTTCGAGAATAATTCAAAAACCAGTGGTGTTCAAATATTGCAGAAGAAATACAACTGTTACTTATTTAAAAAATTTGGGACAGTTCATGTAGCTGCCATACAACTCCTAGGACCCATCAGAAATATTTCAAAAGTTTTTTAGCGTTTTGCAAGGTTGTGACTGGTTGGAATAAGTGCCATATAATTTCTGATACATATGACGAATATTTCTAAAATCGAAGGTGTTACAGACTTGAAGCTCAAGTGGTTACTGAAAAATAAACAATCAAGTATTTTACCATTTTTGGAAATTCGGAATGGTATGGAAACTGACATATAGCTTGTAGTACACATAAAGAATATAATACTGCTGAAGAGCTTAAATTGTTTCACCCATCAGTTATTTAAAAAACCAATTGTTTTACAGAAAAGTTGTAATCAGGCACTCTTTTAAAAACACACAAAAATGGCTTTTAACGTTTTTCAAAATTCTGACAAAATAGAAACCACTCATGTTTTCATAAAAATTTGGCGGTTAGTAAGTTTGATTTAGGAAATATAAATACTGCTCTGCCATTTACTGTTTCGTTTTGACATAAAGTAAGTGGCATTTAATGGATAAAATTACAAAAAATAAATATTTTTGTAGTTAAAGAGGTAAACTCTAACTTTACTCTGTAAAGATGAAATTGCCGGTCATAATGAAGAATTCAACTGTTTTTTTCTTTTTTTGTTGTTTTTATATTTTTATTGCAGATGAATTTGTTTTTTTGTTATTATTTTAGATATATACATAGGTTCATTTGCACGTAATAATAAACCGATTTATTTGTTTTTGTTTTTTATTTTAATAAGAACTCACATATGCATAGTGTATTTGGTGAATAAAACCATATGATATGATTAAAAAAATGTTCAACTGTGTGCGCATTATTGCTTTATATGCAACTTATAAAATGAGACTCATATGCCAGATAAAATGAGGTGTCTACTGCGCAGGTCCTTAAATCCCTGTCTATCATGATTATAGATTTTGATTATAAATGGAATAACGCTAATTAATAAGACCTCGTTCTTGATGATAGCATCAAGTAGTTTTTTCCATATTAAACTAAATTAGTTGATTTTACCATTAAATTAATAAATAAATACTCGTAAAAAATATTACACACACGTTTTAACGTATGAAGTAAAAATTTATTTATTTAAAAATAATTATTAAATAAGTTTATTTCAATAAGTTTTTCTAAGCTAACAACTACCGACAAATTTATGTATTATGGCATGATGATACTGCGAATATATTACATTTCTTAGTGATCTTGCACCGGCCGTTTAATTGACAAATTTTTGTTAGAATTTATCTTATAATACAAAACTACAATAAGGTATGAGTATGCATGAATGCAAGTATTAAAAATAAACTTTTAACCTGACCTATACCGTGTAACAATTACTTCAGAATGTAAAATAGTTATTTATTTACTTTAACCTCTTGTAATAATTAATTTTAAAGGAAGATGTGAGTTATTAATAAAATTATTTTTATAATTGGCACAAGTGCACAACATTATTTTTGACATTAAATAAACTAAATTTAAGGGTCTCAATTTAGTAAAATTCATATTTTATTATATCATTTTGTATTTTAAAAATATTACTTATACATAAATTATATAATATTATAATGAAATATATAGTAAAAAATTCAAATACATCAGAATATATTATTTTCTATAATATGTATGTATAAGGTTAGAAAAATAAATTTGACAAAAAAAATGTCCATAATAGCTACCTATTTATAGATAAAATTTCCGGTTAAATATTAACCATCAATATTAATTTTAACATTATATTTTGTTATAATTTAAATAACATAAATAAATGACTGTGATAAAATAGAAAATAATTATTATAAAATTAATATTGAAAAAATTTCTCGAAAAAAAATAAATTAAAAGGAAAATTTTCACGTGTTCTACTCTCACTTGTGTTGTTAAACAGTAAATTTTGTTGTCGGTTCGAACATGTCGGTTCGTTACACCATTATCCTTTTGATAAATTGCTTTTCCAAAAAAAAAATATAAATAAAAATTATTATTTAAATTTTCTATACACACATATATGCACACTACATATACATTATTACTTTATTAATTTTTTGAATTAATTATTTATATTATTGATTACAAATTGACAAAAGCCACAATGTTTGTTAATTGAATGTAAAATTTAACAAAAAAAAAAAAAATTTATATATATAATATGTAATAAACCTTGTAAGCTTTACCAATTCGTGGTTATATTTACATTTATATTGAAAAGTTGACATACTGAGTAGCAATTTTGCTTAATTGCAATGCAAATTTAAAAAAAAATTTATGAAAATATCCTCATACTTTTAATAATTTAACTTTATTTAAAAATAAAATTTTATGTCACCTGTTCAAAATTATTAATGTTTAGGTATAGGTACGTAAACAATGTTAACAAAATAATGCAAAAAAACCTTAGAGTTAAAAAATTCATAATTTTGCATTGGCCAATTTCCTTTTTCTAATTAGAGCAATTTTCTAAGCAAATGTCGACCACAGAAAATCAATCTGAACAGAGCAAATTTTTGATCGGACTCTGAAAGAAATGCTCACAGTTAATTTTTTTTTTTTTGTTTTTTACTTTTTATTATTGTTTGATGCTACAAACGGTGTAATATTGTCCTTCACTGACAACGATTACAAGCATATTCTCTCCAATTGTAAATATGAAGTACTTTTATATTCGCCGATACTTCAACTCCCAACGAAGGTGTCGTCTTCCTTCAAAAAGCGTCTCCCAGCCTTTGGATTCAAAGAACTTTTTAGGTGGAGCATTTTCTTCCATTCGATCTACAAGGCCTAGCCAGGTCCATGTCGTTCGTTAAACAGCATATGATATATTCTCCTTAAAACTCCTTTATCAGACACAGGACTATATATTCGACGAAGAATCTTTCTTCCGAAAATACCAAAAAATATGCTCACTCAGACGACTCAAACCTATGTAGTAGTACCGGAATGATAAGCTCTTAGTACAGTTGTGAATTGATATTTCGAGATGGGAACACTGAACCCATTTGTTTAGAAAAACCGAAGTAGCAACGGTTTGCAAAGCGTAATTCTTTGTCTTATTTGAGGCGTTAGGTGTACGAATATTGTTTGAATTTGAAATTGATTGGAAATAAAAAAAATTATTCCTCAAAGTCACTTTACGTTTTATTTTGATAAGTTTGGGGATTTATTGTTTTATACCTCTCTGCGATCTGAAACGCGGTCTAAGCATATCTGAATACGCCTCGTGATAATGAAAAACATAAAATGAGAACAAAAGAAAACAAAATTTTTTTCTCTATAATTAGAAAAATAAAATATGTAAGTAAAAAAGAAAAACTGGGATAGTCTTGATCAACTACACATAAATTTGTTTAGTCAATTTCAAACCATGGAAAAGTCATATATTAGAATCCGGTTTCATCTATTGTTTGAGGCAATTATGAATCTTTCGTAGATTTAATTGGCCCAAAATATGCTTTTTTTTATTTATTTATTTAAACATCAGTTTATCTCTTAATACAATTAAACTTTCACGCTCTTTTGCCTTTCGAGATGTGGCCTATTTTTTTTTTATTGTCATTTATTTTTTGCTAATGACATAGAGTACTACTCGAGCAGATGGAAAACGTAAAAAGCATTTTGTTTTAATCGAAACTTAAACATGGGATCTTTCAAATGAAAGACAAACACTTTAACTACTGCATCACCCATCACGTCTCTTATATTTTGTTTTTATAAAAATTGTATTTTGAATTTTATAATAATTTAAATAATAATAATAGTTATTAATAAAATAAATTTATGTAATTATAAATTTTTTGAAGTTTGAAATATTAAAATTTCAATGTTATTTTACTTTTAATAAAAAGAAAAAGTTCGATTTATTAATTAATATTCAATCTTGATACATAGATATTTTATATCAGTATTGTATCTATAAATGTTATTATTATTTTTGTAACTCACACATGTATTATTGAACTCTTCTAATAAGTTATAAAATAAATCAAAATTAAAATAGGAGTTATATATGTAGTCTAACACTATAAATACCTACTGATGAGTTCTGATAGTGTTATGATGAACGAAACAATTCCTATAAATAATTTTATTAATTTAAGTACTTTTTGATTAATCCTTTTTCAATTTTTCGATATTTAATGTTTTTCAGTTCATTATCTTGTTTATTATATTACTTATGTAATACATAAGGTATAGTTCTTGCTTCGGCAGAACATATACTAAAATTGGAACGATACAGAGAAGATTAGCATGGCCCCTGCGCAAGGATGACATAAGGTATATTGTTAAAATGGCGCAATCATTTTTTTTTTGTTATATAGATGACTATTAAGTTTTTGTTTCTATAGTATTAGAATTTAATGTTTATCTTTACGTTTAATTATGTTCGCTGTTGTGTGTGTAGTGTGGATGTTTTTATATTGTGAAAAACGATTTTAATTTTACTAGATACTTTTAATCACTTAGATACTTTATCATAATAATATATTATTAGTATTGGGGATATATTTAGCCATCTCTTGTCAGTTGTACAATTGGTAACTTTTCTAATATCATTTTAGCTCTTCAAATGTTATAACTTAAATTATTCTAAAAAAATCATTTAAAAGATACAATAATGAATATCTACGGGTTATAATATTTGCCTGTATTTTGATATTCCTTTCATACATTAGCCTGTGTAATTATTTGCTGTGTTATTAATACTGTGTATTTCATTTGCCTGTATTTATATGTACAATTAATGCGTTGGCCACAAAATCCCAAATACCAAATATAAAACTCCAAAATACCAAAATTCAAAAACCCAAAATATCAAAATCCCAAAAATTTAAAATTCCGAAATCTGACTTTAATTCATTTAGTGTTTTCGAATTTAATCATTGGCTTTTTGTATTTTGCGTAACAGCGGTTACGCATAAAAATGATTTAAATAAATATTCTGGAAAAATGAGATAAAACCGGTTTTTTTATCCAAAATCTGCTACGAATATAAATGAATATGATATATATGTATAATGTATATATGTATATGTATAGTATTAATCATATTCAGTATACAGTTAAAATTAAATGCAGGCAAGTGAAATTCATTAATATGACATTCAGGCAAATGACACGACCCTAATGTGGAAATCCGCGATCGCAATCCAAGCAATTACACGATCCCAATCATATTATATATTATTTCTCGTAAAGCGGAAACATTTAATAAATAAATAAATTGTATAATAAATCTTTTTATTTATTAAAGGTAAAATGATGGTGAAATCTAAAGAAATTTATTAATTTTCTAATAATTATATTTTATACACACTTTATTTACAATATTCCACATCATAACCTATATTTATACTTCTTTTTTCCAATTGAAAACTCTATATCCATTATGTTATTCTTTCTAATATCAATATTTCATAATCACACTACTAAGTTAAGTAATTCTTCGCTGTAAAAAACTTAAAAATTAAGCTCTTTAATAAAAACATGAGCGTTTTGCTTGGCTCTTGCTTGCGTCTTGTTTGCTTTAATCATTTCTTTTTTATCTATTTTTTTTTTGTTTTACGATGTCTTTGTTTAGCTATAAATTAGTCAAGTCTAAAGTTTTTAAAAATACAAGTAGTTCCAAGGTTTTTTGTAATTTCCACCATTTTTCCTTGTATCAATTAAAATAAATTGTAAATCAAACAACAAACATAATGCAAAATATAAATTAGAATAAAATAAAACTCGTAGCTGTTAAGATACTAATAATATAAAGTCTAACTTAAGTATAAGAAGACTCTGTCATTATAAATTATGTATTAACAAATTTTGGAAATAAACGAACTATCTATCTATCTATCTAGAGCGTCCTGTTTGACTGATGCCATCAGTTCCATAGAAAAACGATTATCCTGATTCATCAAAAAAAAACTAAAAATAGCTACAGCTTAATAAAATTAAAACTTCAATCTTTTGTTGGAGTTAAAATACATATATTTTTATAATAGCTACTTACCATTTATATAAAATACTTTTACTTTGTTCTCACTGTAAAATAAATAATTTACTAATAAATAAGTATAGTCAATTAACATTTTAAAATTTTCGCAAAATTTTTTACATTCCTACCTTTTTATTCTTTGGTAAACCAACCTTTGTAATTAATTTTTCATTGCAATATTTACCATTATCATTATTATATTTAATATTAATTTTAATGTAAATTTTATTGTCATCAGTAAGGTAAAATAAAATACGACATTAAAAAATTTCAGGTTGAAATTATATTCAATTAAAAAAATATTAATTAATATTTTAATTAACATTATTTAATTTGTTCGAGGCATAAATGTACAAACAAATTTAATATAAATTACATAAAAGTTTTATTGAATTAATTCTACATTTTCTTTTATACCTTGAATTTAACAGTTGTTGGTTCATCATTTTGTTATTTGCTGTCATATTCTTCAGTTCAGGACAAAAAATGCCAATTTCAAGATTAATAATCGTGAGTCAAAAATATTTGTAAGAATTAAAATAAAAATATTTAAAATGTTACGAATTAAAACTGCAAAAATTACGATAACAAGAAAAATGTATGTGCTTTAAAAAAATTGAAATAGGAGATTGTGGTAGATATTTTTGGTAAATATAATATGACATTGAACAATACAACTAAATAATTAAATTAAATCTTTTAGGATAAATTAATTTGCTTATTACAATATGATAAATGCACTTACATGTAATTTAATTATTGTCTTAAAGTCCTTAAAGGAACCAGACGAAACCAACCTATACCAACCTATTATAAGCCTCAAGCTAAGTGTTATAATGAAAAATTAGAAGTAGAATATTGAATAATAAAAAAAACAAAAAAAAATAAATAAAATTCATCGAAAAATAATAATAACAAAAAAAAAATAAAATAAAATAAAATATGATAAAAATAAAAGATAAAAATAAAAAAGAGAGAAAACAGTATAATGAAAATAATAGTAAAGTGAAAATAAAATAAAGGAAATAGAATATGAAAATAAAATATTAGTCAAAATAAGCTAAATTATAATAAAATAAAACGGATGAGAGAGCAGGAAAAGCTTTAGAAAAAAACTAATAGTAGGTTCTTTAAAGAAATATTACAAGTTACTAAAAAAGAAATGATTTGAGTTTATTGCTCTGAATCTGAATGTCAGTAAGAATCAGTTATTCCGACCTTTTAAAGCAACTTTTCTCAGTTGTAAATTTTAGCGTAACAAAATATATTGGATTAAAGAAAATTTTTTGTTTTCTTAAATTGTTTGTTTTTTAATTTATTTTATAATTATTGTTTTTTTAGTTTATTTCAATTAGTTAGTTTTTAATTTATTTTAATTAGTGTTCAATTATGTAATTTATTTATATTGCCATCCCATATATTGCCCATTTATATTGCATAAACTGTTTAAAATTTTAACTGTCAAAAAAACGTTAATTTGCTCAGTATTCACAACAGAACTAAAACAATACGTCTGTATCACTTCACAATACCGTTACATCGTAAATGTATCGACAACGTCGCCAACATATTGACGTATGATCTTTAATGTAAAAAAAAAAAATTGTTTACATTATCTCAGGATCGGTAATTAATTTGTACAGTGTATCCCGGACTCATTTTCACGACATGGGTTGTCAAATTATGTGTTTGAAAATTTGGTAATACACAGTATATTTTGGTACATTTACGTTCCATTTTTTTTTATTAATCAAGCAATAAGTTTAAAAATTTAAGAAAAATAAGTATAAATTTTGTTTCGTGTTTCAAAAATAAATTTAAAAATGTTTTTTTTTATTTTAATTTACTTTAATTTTAATAGGAAATCGACTCACGAAAGAAAGATGCTCTTATTAACTATAAGGCTAAAGCACAAAAAAAATTTTCTTCAAAAAAACCGGGAAAAAATATTTTACGAAATTGTCCATATTAAATATCTATAGCTACATCATCTTTCACAAATATATTCAAGAAATATTTTTCAAAAATTTATCCACGAAATATGTATTTACAAGAGTAGAATATTTTGACATTTGATTTAACATTTATTTCAGAGACAATGTATTTAGAGTGATTGGAATTGTAATGTTGTCAGTTCAGAAAGTTTACATATTGTACTTGTATGTACATTGTATCGGTTGAAATTTTTTGTATACATTTCCGATGTCACCGATACACAATAAAATCTCAACTGGCAAAATTTCTCAGTTGTCAATCTACTGAAAGCTTAACATCGAAATAAGGGTCATAAATAATTTTTAATTTCTACATTATTAGTTAACCCCAATAATATAGTATTGCATAGCGAGAAGCACTCGCCTCTGTTCCTGTTTTGCATAGAGTGTACATATTATTTTCTTTTTCTATTTTTTTGGTTTATTATGTGTTTTGTATTTGTTTGTATTACTTCCAACAAGCATTTTAACTATTTATTTTAATTTTATTCTATTTGGAAAATATTGTATGTAAAAATACTTACATTTTATTGTATTATTGTTTATTGTATCATAACGTTAAGTATAGAAAGAAAATAAAAAAAATGAACAAAAAAAAAATAATTATCTGATTAAAATATATATCCAATTTCCATATACGTAAACAGTATCTAATACTAAATTCGGTCATGTCGCAACTTTATCAGAATTACCAAATATTTCGATTGATTTTTCTATTAAAAAAATAAAGGAATATTTGAATAAGTTAAATAGTGATTCTTTCCCTGGACCAGACAAAGTACCAGGATTAATTTTAAAAAATTGTTCTGATTCTCTTTGCTTACCATTATCGTTATTATTTAACCGTTCATTTACATCAGGTATTTTTCCAGAATATTAGAAAAATTCATTTATCGGACCAATTCATAAGAAAGATGCTAAGAACAATGTCTCAAATTATCGTCCAATTGCGAAACTCTCATGCATTCCCTCATGCATACACTCATGCAATATTTGAACTGATAGTATTTCAGTTGAAATATATGACATTTGTTATAGTTCCTTTTTACATTCCTAAAAAGATCTACTGTAACTAACTTAGTTGAATCTTATTCATGCTTTTTGAATACTATGGAAGCTAGTTCTCAAACTGATGTTATTTATACTGACCTAAGTAAGGCTTTTGACTTATTACCTCATAACGTTATTCTTCTTAAACCCAAAAAACTAAGGTTTTCCGACACCTTCTGTGATATTTAGTGTGAGAACTTATAGTGTGATATTTAGATCAAATATATCTGACTTTTTTTGCGCCACCTCAAGGTACCACAAGGCAGCCATCTAGGTCTATTACTATTCATTATTTCTATTAATGATGTAACTAAAATCATCAGGAATAGTAATGTTGTTATATATGCCGATGATATGAAAATTTATAACAAAATTTAATCATCTGATGATTCCGCCTTGCTTCAGAAAGATCTTGACTCTTTTTTTAGTTGGTGTAGTTCCAGCAACTTACTCCTAAACATTGACAAATGTGCTCTAATTTTCTACTCCCGTAGTTTTTCCCCCTCAGAAGAACTATACTTTTGATGCTAAACTTATCAAAAGAGTTTCTCACATTAAAGATTTAGGTATCCTTTTCGATGATAAACTTTCATTTAAAGCACACTTTAATTAACAAGGCAAATTCTATGTTAGGGTTCATAAAAAGATGGTCTAAAGAATTTAACGATGCACATACAATTAAATCCTTATTTACAACGCTCGTTCGTCCTCAGCTTGAATACGCTAGTCTCGTCTGGTCACCTTACTACTACACTCATATCAACAGAATCAAAAAAAATTTCTTAGATTTGCCTTACGTAATCTTCCTTGGTTCAACCCAATAATCCTGACTTCTTAGCAAGATTGCCTCAAACTACTTCAATTAAATACTTTGCACTCGAGAAGAGTTGTTGCGGATATTTTATTTATTCATAATTCAAGTATTCACTGGCGAAATTGATTCTCAAAATATAACAGGCATAATAAATAAGCAGATTAATATTAGTACGCGATTTCGTTCAGAAAATGTTTTTAACCTTCCTTTTCACAGAACAAATTATGGTAAATTTGAACCCAGAAATTGAATGTTAATGGCAGTTAACCAACACAAAGATAGTATAGACTTTTCTTTTAGTAAAATCAAGTTAAAGAAAATTTTATTCCAAATCCTTCACTAATTCTACTAATCTCCTATTTATATATGTATTCACTAATTCACTAATTATACTTAATTGGTATCTATGAATTTATTATTTTTCCTCTTTGTTTTTAATCGTATTTAAATCCACTGAGTTAGCTGTTCATCATTTTTTTTTTTTTTTATATTAATTTATTTCTAAGTTCATAATGATTGTTGTCAATTCTAATAATTTGCTTTTTATTGTAATTGTAATTTAAAAATTGAAATTTAATTGAAAATCTAAATAAAAAAACAGGAAAAACAAATTAAAAACTAAAAATTAAATTAAAATATATTATAAATTTAAATTGTTAATCAAACTACAATATTGCGATCCGTTTGAGCTAAATGGTGAATAAATAAATACTGCTTTCCTTCAATCGATACACAATTACTATTTATGTTTCAGCATTTTGTAGAAATAAAACACATTAATAATAATCTTCTATTTATAATTAGAAATATAATTTATTTCGAAATCAATTAATGTATAATTATAAAAAAATTAATTTTTATTTTAGAATATTAAAATTAAATTTAAATTTATTATATAATAAAAATATTAATCTTCAACTTAACATGTTATAATATGGAAAACTTAATTAACTAAGGGCAGTTATTAAAAATTTTATTTTATATTACCTATTAGTTTTTATTTATTTTATTATTAGTATTTTTTTTTTTTTGTTTTATTTGTATTGAATTCTATTCATATAATTTTCTATTTTTTCTTATATATCTTTACAATTTTAAGATGATTTTAAATTTATTTTCTATTTATAATTATATTTTTTATTTATTGATTTATTTTAGATTTTGCAAAATATAAAAATGTTGTTTTCGTTTCTTTATAGTTTTTGTTGTTTTTATTTTTAATGCTATTTTTTTTTTTTTTTTTTTTTTTTAGAATTTTTTCTTAAAATGTTTAATTATTGAAACAATATTTAAACCTATTTAATAAAATTTATGAATTATATTTTCTTAACAGGATTTTATAATTTTCTATATTATATTCTTTTTTTCTTTTATTTACAAATAATTTATTTATTTACAGAGTGTATTATAAGTGTAAAGATTAAAATAATAAAAGAAAATATGCGATTGAAAATTACCTTACAATAATTAAATTAATTATTATTAAAAAAAAAAAATCTTAAAATTATATGTATTACAAAATAGGGTGGTGTACATAATTTAAATGAAATTATATAAGATAAAGAAAATTACTGTATTTTTTTAAAAATTAACTAACGTTTTACAGCATATTAAAAAAAACGTATTTTAACAAATTTTTAAATTTTTATAAAAATGTTCAGTATATATTTTAAACATAATATTCGCGGTCATCAAATATTCAATCCAAAGTAAACAATAGTAATATTAAAGCTAGGTGAAACAGAAAATCTTCACATATATGAAACTAAATTAAAAATTGTTTATGTTTCCTGATGACTTGACTATAGTTCAAAACTTGAAAGTACTATAAATAAGGACTTGAATGTAGTAAACTGTTGGACAAAAAAACAAAGTAATAAAGTTGGACAAAGTAACTATAAATACTGCCAAAACAAAATACATCTTCATCCAGAAGTAGCTAATGAGCATACTTACTTACTTACCTAATATAAAATATGTAGAATGTGTGTTAGAAATGGTACAAAACTACAAATATCTGGGATTTATAATAGACAACAATATAAATTGGAGAAAAAATATAAAAGAACAACTAAAAAAATCCAGAAAAATAACTGGACTATTAAAAGTGTCAAGCATTAGCTAGAGTCAGATTCCGGACTTTAAGTGATGCTTTCCCCAGCAATATAAGTTTTATCGCGGAAAGCTAAATAGGAGATCTGATCAACTTTCTCAATCACACAAGATGGCTCTAGTACTGAGTCCCTGGAAAGAATAAAGGTGAGAAAACGACCACCTAAAACAACCAACAACAAGAAATAGGTCACTCGAGTCGTGGTATCAAAGAGGCACAATTAAGTGCTATTTGATTTTCCAGAAGTAATTGGAATGGCCACTTCTACCTACCTACTTACCTAACTTAAGAGTGTTAAAAAAAAGAGCACCATTCCAAATAAAATATTACCCCCATCAAAATTGCCTTACGCTAAAAGAAATATTCTAGGGTATAGCATTCTGGAAGAAAAATTTATGGAATATTTTTGGTTGTCCATTTGTAAATTGTAACAGTGCTTTGTTTGGTTATGCAACGTTTATCCACACGATTATGTCTATCATGCGAATTAGATTTAATTTAAATATTTTACAGAAAATATAACAGAATTCCTAGGTTAGTTTTGTGCCAAAAGATAAAAATTGCAATCATAGGTTCAGATATGCAAGAAGTTAATAGAATAGAGTAGTTTCGATTTATTTACAATCAAACAAAATAAAATCATTCCTTCATGACTAGGAACTATAATCACAATTGCAGATACATTTACTTATGTATTTTTTGGATAACAGAGAGGATTTAGAAAATTGGAAGGTTTAATTTTTTATAATGGTTACGGTTGTTAATTTCACTTACAAATTGTTTATAAGTAAAACTGAACCAACTGAAATTTTGCATTAAATTTTTGTCAAAATTATGGTTCTACCGAATTATTACTAGCCATTGCTTAATTAAGTTTTAATCTAGAAAAACTAAATCTTCAAAAAAACTTAACGAAACCCTATATCGTTTGCTATTAAGTCTCAGATTAGTTGTCAATTGAAATTGTATAAAGAGTGTAATGATAAGAGGCATATCTTCAGAGGAAGATTTTTTCAAACCATTAAGAACTTATAACCCATATTAAGGACTTATGCCACGATTCTGGACAAGATAATGACATTATTTCAATAGTGAATAAAAAAAATATTGCCAAAGATGTTGGGTCAACTTAGTATCAAACACAATACTGTAATATTTACAATCGAGAAGAAGATTTCGATATTTATAGGAAAGATAAAGCTATCAGATATGAATCGACACATTCCTCTGGAAAAAAAATTGTACGTTGACACACAATGATTCACATATTAATTACAACACCTCTTACGAAAGAAAAGCTTGACAAAGAAAAGCTACATTATAGAAGAGAAAAATAATACAGAGAACAAATTACATAAGAAAAAATGTGAGAGAGTCATCATTATTTTTCGCATATTTAAGAAAGAAAAGAAAAAAAGAATTTATGTAACGCATTCATATTTTGGCAAAAACCAAAAATCGTTTTAGTTTATAACAAAAGAGTGTAGGTAAAGTTAGTAGCATTTATAAAATTGCATGCTGCTCAGATGGTATTAAATTCTACATGTAGGCTAATCTAAAGGAGTAATTACAATTAAGTTTGAACACTTAAGAGAAAACAAAAAAGTGGGACAACACTGCATTTAGGTCCGCTATAGCTTGACACACAGCAGAATCAAAACATGATCAATAAAAGAAGTACAAGAAATACAAAAATTAAATGCATATGAGAACATAACGATACAAAGAGTGCGAGCACTTATTAAACAATAAACTCAACCGCGACTTAAGAAATTGCAATTACACAGGGCGCTCCATAAATAACATATTAATATTTCATTATGCAAAATAACTTTACCTAATAGAAAAAACAATCTCTCGGTCTGGGTTGACATAATCAATTTCTAAAAATGCCTTTTGTTGTTTATGTTGCTGTATATTCTTTTAAAAGAAGATGCCCAATCTTTATCTAATTGTGGAAATTAATTTTGGAGCCATGTTGGAGAAGCTTTTAAAATCCACATTACAAGAGTCTACGTCATGGTTGGTTAACGTAGAAAATGCTTGCAGCTAATTAATTTTTACTTTAAAAATGTTTCAAAATTGCACAAGACGCGTCAAATCGGATAGGGTCAGACTTGACCTCTGAATATGTGCAAAAAAGTAATAACCTTTTAGTGAACCGAAATCTGAATTTTTATTTAATATTGTATTACATCCCTAATAAAAATTCTATTATCAATAAAAGGATTAAGGGAAACAAAATGTCGTCTGCAAATCCTATTACTTATTAAATGAAGTCGTAAATTTATAGATAACAAACAAGCAGGTTATTATGGCTTTTTAAGAAAAGCCAGTAAAATTGAAGTTGGGGGAGCTATTGCTCCCAAACCAACACTTCTTATTTATTGAATACCTGTTTTCTTTTGGACTACAGGTAAACAAAATAACGGCTTTTCCCAAAATATAATAAAAAACTTAATATTTCATTTACAAGTCAACAGAATCAAAATTTAAAACAGCGAATAGCATCTACAAAAGAATCAACAAATATTTTTTGTGAAATGATTCCAAATTATGCGAATTTTCAATCTTTATTAAATTTTAAATACAATGCCTACGTAAGTAAAATAGCTTCCGAAATATACGGACGAATTCTAAGTCTTTCTGGCGACTTGTTAATTCTAAAAGAAAAACAGATCAATATCCCAATTATATAACATTTAAAAATCAAACATCTAATGATGCAAATGAAATATCTAACTATGATTCTTAGATGAAATTTTAGAATTTTTTTTGAATATAATTATTCTTCTTCAACCTTTACAGTTAATGAAGCAAATTTCACTCATTTAGAAACCTTTCCAAACATACCACTTGAATCAATATCCTTTACACGAAGGAATGTTCAGATTTACTTAAGTAAACTTGCTAATAATACAGTTCCAGGCCCGAACGGTCTGCCAGAAATCATATTAAAAAACTGCGCAGATTCTTTATCTTCACCTATTTCGTTTCTATTCAATAAATCTTTAACTTCTGGGGTATTCCCAAGTGTTTGGAAAAAATCCTATATGAGACCAGTTCACAAAAAGGATTTAAAGCTTAATGTGTAAAATTATAGACTTATTGCCAAACTATCGAGTTTACCTAAAGTGTTTGAACTTATGGTATTTGATACGATCTATAATTACTGTTCTTCATTAATAGTAAATGAGAAACATGCTTTTGTAAAAACAAGGTCAACTGTAACAAATCTTATAGAATCAGTCTCAACTTTTCTGGAAACCATGGAAGCCGGTAAGCAAACAGATGTGGTTTACACTGACCTTAGTAAGGCTTTTGATCTCTTATCACATAGTGTGATTCTCTTCAAACTTAAAAAATATGGTTTTCCGTATTTTCTAATTAAATGGATTGACTCTTACCTTAGTAAAAGATGTTATAGTGTTATTTTCAGAACAGCAACTTCGGCGTCTTTTTTTGCTAATTCTGGAGTGCCACAAGGGAGTCACCTTGGACCACTGTTATTTATTATTTCTATAAATGATGTCACTAAAATTATCCAGAGCAGTGGTATAAAAATTTACGTAAATAAAAAAGTGAGGGTCGATTGGCAAAGAGATCGAAAAACTGGCCGTCAATTTTCGGATGGATCTTCCGAAAAAAAAACAATTTATTACGTTCAAGCAAATTAAAAAGCCTAGAGGATTACTGGGCTAGATTTAAAACAAATGCGGATGAACTTCGACAAGTGAAGGATAACGAATTACATCCATATGTGACGAAGGACTATTATGGTCAAACACACGCAGAAAGGATATAACTTGTTAAAAAAACAATTATAAAGTTTAAATCAGCATAAGATACTCAAAAAAAAATTATAAATCAAAGTGAAGCAAATGTAAACACTTAGTATGTAAACTTGAACTTGTTTGAAAACAAAAAATTACCTTCTAAACATCCTAAATATACCGGTAAAAATATTATTAATTTATTGCTTTTCTTTAGCTTGCAATGTTATTTATATATTTATTCTATTGGGCGATGTATGGGTCAAAATAAATTTTTATTTTATGTCTGTGTTTTGGTGAAACAATTTTAACCGGTTATTAGATCGGTTGGTTAAAAAAGCGTCATGTTAATATCAGAAATTTTGTGTAAGTTCGATTTCCCTTTGAGTCAAATTATTATTTTTCTAAAAATGGCTATTTTATTTTTTTAATGTATTATAAAATTTTCAATATTAATTTTTATAATAATATTATAATATAATAAAAAAAAACAATTTTTTAAAAATTTTATTCTGCATTTATCTGAATGTTTGTAGGTCCGACGGAATATTCCAACACATATACAAATTGCTTTGGTACTCTTTTTTAACCTCTGTCTACCATCCTGAACTTTTGCAGGAAAAAATACCATTGCATGAAATATACTTTTTTAATTTAATGTTAGTCTTCTTCGCAAATAATAAGGAAAAATAAAAAATAATAATAATATAAATAAAACAAACAATTTTTATGGTTTATAATAATAGGGACTAATAGAAATTTTATCAATAGTTGAATATGGTATAATAACCAAAAGGCAAACAGCATTTAACACAAAAAAATAAACATAATGCACTCAAAGGTTATTCTTATTACTTAAAATTATGCACAATATGCATATATACATTTTTTTGTTGTTGTTATGATAATGATCATAGCTACATAGTTTTGCTACCGTATGCATAACCTGTATAGTACTGTAGGTATATATACTCTAGCCAGAAATGTGATGCGATGATGAATTAAAACTGTTATTTATTTTTATTTTTTTTATTTATTGTTTTTTTTTAATATGTATATTAAATATAGTTAGGGTTACGTTTTGGTTCTGCTGAATTACACATAAAAGCAATAACAACCTATAAATTTTTAAGGAAATTAAATGAAATTTTGTACTACTATTTTTTATTTCTTATCTTTGTAAATTTATAATTTTTAGGTATATTTGTTTTTTTTCAAGTGTGTAGAAATGTATGTTGTAGAGAGTGATGAATTTTTTTTAATATAGTAGGTAGTTATATATAGGTAACGGTTAAACCATATTGATTGTTGTTCTTCTTTTTAATGTATGTTATAAATAATAATTATGTATGAACCTTAACATGAACAGTTCGATAATGAATTTTTTGAAATAAAATGAAATTTTAAATAACCGATCATTGGTTCACAAGTTATGAACAGTTTTGTAAATACATATTTATTTGCAATACATTTTTTAATTTTAATTTTTTCTCCAACACAAGTTTTTTTTTATTCATCAAAATAAATATTATGTGTACCTACAATATTATTGTTTTTTTATATTTACAATTTGATTTATTTTTGTTTTTAAAATTGTTTTCGTTTAAAGTTGTGGCTCATTATAAAATATTATTTGTTTGTTATTAACTTTGACGCTAAGCTTACGCAGCAAATGTTATTGAATATTAACAGGATTAACTTAATTCTGAATTATACGATAAATTTTCAATGTTGGCAAAAAGGATGTCGCTAAAATGATCGAGTAAATGAGCCTTAGGGAATAGAAAATTTTGCACCTTACTACAAATATTCTATTTATATGGTAATTAAAAGCGTTATAATACAAAAATAAAGGTATGATAAATTAGTAAGCAAATACGTATTTTTTTTTAAACTTGAAATGAAAACTCTAATGAAGGAAAGAAATGCTAGAATTAATTTTCGTTCCGGCATTTATAGTGGGTTACAAAGCTAGTTTTTTTAATAATTTTATAATTATTAATTAAATTATTAAATCATTAATATTAATAATAATAAAAAAAAAAATGTAAATTAGCTTTTTTGAAGGGCTACACAGTTATGGTAGCAATATTAGGTGCACTTAAAAGGAGAAAACAAATTAGGTAGTTCAACTGTCTGTCTGGTCTGTTATAAAATGCTCTGTGTGTAATTCTAAGATTTAATTTCAGGCAGAAGCAAATAATGTTAAATAAAATATTTGTACGAAAAAAGCAAATATATGAACTTTCCATGAAGAAGAGCAAGGAGTGTCAATCCTGATAACTTTTTTAAATATAAGTCCATAGTTTTAATTTACGCTCCTTGCTTTTATTCATGGTAAGTTCATATATTTGGTTTTTTCGTACAAAGATAGATTCGCATATACAGCAGTATATGATATTTAACAGAAAATATTTTGTTAAACTCTCCTGAAACTCTAATTTATTTGACTTGTACAGTCTTTGAAGAACTTCAATAATATTTTCAAAAAAATATTTTTAGTATAAACATTATGTTTGCTTGTAATTATTAATTTAAATTTAATTTTTGTTTTAGAAATATATCACATTGAGCCCTGTTATGAATATCACTATCATTCATTTTTTAGTAAATGTATCATTCACATCCGATGTCATGATTCAAAAATGATACTTCAAAAAATGTTGCCATTGTGTATTAGATTTTTATGTGAAAATTGCCTCGGTGTCATGAGTAAAAAAAAATGAATGATACTTTTGTTTGTCATTCGCTGACTTTTTGATGATTTAATGATGAAAAAGATTTAGTGATTGATGCCTTTAAAATCAAGAGTACATCATTCGAAAGGAAAAATATTTATAAAGGCACATGGAAAATTCCAGGACCAAATCAAGCAAACCAAATAGACCATGTACTAATATCATCAAGATGGTCGTCATTAATAATCGATACAAGAAGTTATAGGGGAGCAGATTGTGACAGTGATCACTATCTAGTCAAAGCAGAAAGAATATCAAACGTGTCGAAAAAGACAGGAGTACGTAGAAATAAGTTTGATAGTGACAAACTCAAAAATAATGAAATAAATAAACAATTTGAAAATGAGATAAAAAACCTCCTTCCTGAAAATAATATTAGACTTGAAGAAGTAGATATAGACTATGAATGGGAAAAATAGAAACAGCCCTAGTCACAAGTTCAAGAAATATAATCGGTAATAAAATACAACAAAGAAATTCAGAATGGTTTGATAATGACTGCAGAAAAGCAATAAAGATTAAAAATGAGGCCCGATTAAAACTTCTTCAAAGATGTACCAGAGCAATAATGGAAAATTATAAAGAAACCAGACCAATATGGAAAATTATAAAGAAAAACAAAAAATAGCCACAAAAATATGCAAACTAAAGAAAGGGATTTCTCTAAAAAATTATATTTTAAAAATACAGGAAGAACATAATAGGGGAAATATCAAAAAATTCTATAATAACATCAATAGACAAACCAAAAGTTTCCAGCCAAGACTAACATCATGCAAGGATAAAGAGGATTATCTATTGACTTCAGATCAACAAATTATAGATAGATGGACTGAGTATTACGAAGAAATATTAAATAAAACATTCAAACAAAATCAAACAGAAAATGATGATATATACACAGCCGAATTAATTATAAATGATCCCTCATTAAATGATGTGAAGAATGCTATAAAGAAGCTAAAAAATAATAAAGCACCAGGGGAAGATTCGAGAACATCCTAACTACTATATAAAGGTGGGGAACATTTACATAAGAAGATACATAAATTAATATGTGCAATATGGCTTAATGAAACAATACCAGATAAATGGCGTATAAGTGTACTAAGACCAATCCATAAGAAGAGAGATAGAACTAACTGTAATAATTATCGAGGGATTATGCTACTAGCGTACAAAATAATGTTAAATTTAGTATACGAAAAAATCGAACCGTATGCTGAAGAAAGGCTTGGCGAATATCAGTGCGGTTTTCGTAAACAAAGATCCACTGTTGACCAAATATATTTATTAAAACAAAACATGGAAAAATGCTATGAATTTGGTCAAGACTTACACATTTTATTTATTGACTACAAGCAAGCCTTCGATAACATTAATAGAAATAAAATAGCATACTCATTATAAAAACATGGTGTACCTTGCAAATTAGCTAAACTGGCCATGGAAGCCATGTTCGATTCACGAGCAAAAGTTATGATACAAAATATAACCTCTATAGATTTTGAAATTAAATCGACAGTGCGACAAGGAGACGCGCTTTCAGCTTTGTTATTTAATATGGTCTTAGAACAAGCCACAGAGGAAATTGATAAAGGCGGTAATATATTCACAAAATCCTTCCAAATTATCGCTTACGCTGACGATATAGCAATTGTATCTAAAAATTTTAGGAAAATGACAGAAAAATTTATTATACTAGTACAAAAGACAAGACAAGTTGGTCTGGAAATTAACGAAAACAAGACAAAATATATGAAAATGACAAGGAAAACCGATCAAAGAATACCACAAAATATTACCATCAACAACTTTAATTTTGAAGGTGTCACAAACTTTAATTATCTTGGTGTACTAATAAAAAATAACAACAGTATGCACTCGTGCATACAGGAGCGAATAAATGCAGGAAATAGAAGTTACTATGTTAATAAAAAATGATTACAATCCAAAATTCTTACTAAACAAACAAAACTTGTGATACATAAGACAATAATTAAACCAATAGTAACATATGGATGTGAATGCTGGACACTTACATTAAGAGACGAAGAACATTTACGTATATTCGAAAAAAAAATAATCCGAAAAATCTTTGGCCCAAAAAGATTACAAAACGGAGAATATCAAAAAAGTAATAACGAAGAAATCAATAATATAATACAACATGAAGATATTGTAAAGTTTGTAAAGGCACAACGACGAAATCAGACCAAGAATTAGATGGAAAGATAATATCGAAAATGACTGCCAAAAAATGAATGTACAAAATTGGCAGAGTTCTGTGGAAGATCGATTTAAATAAAGAAATATCACGAAGACGGCTCTAGCTCACCCCGAGCGGTAACGCTAAATGAAGAAGAAGAAGAAGATGAAAAAGATTTCTTTTTTTAAATTTGGAAATTCCAAGTTAAATTAAGTTGATAAATAAAATAAATCGGTTGTTTAATTAACTTTTTTTTAAAATTTGCAAAATTGAAAGTTTGTAAAAATAAAAAATTTTAATCATAAATAAAAATTTTAAAAATTAATAAATGAATGTAGACTTTTATTTTAGTGAAAGTGGCAGTCGTGATGTTAAAAATAGATATGAAATACTTTTTTCTATGTTATTAATTGTTAAATTTTGCAAAATTCAACTGACAACAAAAATACAAAAATAAATTACAGTATCACTTACAACAAAAGGTAGGAAAGGTTCATTCATGACACCGATTTATCTCTATCATTTATTTTCGTTTTCATTCACATTTCAGTGAGAATGGTAACAGGGCCATTAGCCAATTATTATGTTAAATTATATTACTAACACTAACACTTTATTTTTTTATTACTATTTTTGCTAAAATTACAATTATAACAATAAAAAAAAATATAAAATTTATCAATTAATTTCAAAATATACAATTTAAAATTTTTTATTATTATAAAAACAAAAAATAAAATTCAAATTATTTAATTATCATCGAATTTTAATTTACAAATCTAAGTACATACAATAGAAAGCAAAATATAAAATTAAGGCAGTGATGAATTAAATTTGAATTAGATTAAGTTATAAAATAAAATAATATTTAAATAACAGTACCATCTGGTGAAATAATTTTGAAATATTATAATTTAATAATATTTACTTTTTATATTCATATAAAATTGCATTAATAAAAAGAAATAAAATGTTAATAGCTAATATTTAAGTTTTCCATTACAAATTTCAAACTTTTCCAGATGTACTGTAAATTTAATTTCTAAATAAAAAAAAAATAAAATTTTTATCTTCTATCTGTTTCAGAACAATGAAAAAAAATGAATTTCATATTAAAAAAAAAAAACAAAAAAAAAAAAAAAAAACCAATAAAAAAATGCAATATTTTCAATTCAATTTACATTTTATGTAAAAATAATTGAAAATTACCAGAGAGTAATTCGATATTTTCTTACGTTAGTAAATTTTATTTTTATTTAACATAGGTATTTTATAATAATAAATTTTTAAGGTATATATACGGAAATATGTGTTTGAAATTGTGTACATATTTTGTAATACATCAAATATAATATTGGTTTAAAAATTTTGATAAAAAGTTTTTTATTACTTTACGTTACATACAGTCATGTGCAAAAAAAAAGGATAGTAAAAATTCTGTTTAAAAATTTTTTTCAGGTATGCAATTTTAATTAATTTTAGAATTAAAAAAAGATGTATACTATCCTTTAGGTGTGCCAAACATCTTCAGCTGCAGGTAACATAATAGTTAAATAACATTCTTTGAAAGATAATGAATTGCAAGATGGCCTAGTTATGAGATTCTGACTATTTGCATATTGGCAAACTTTTTTTCTAAAACTTTGAATTATAACGAAATTGACAATCATTCGCTTTTGGTATTCGTACGCATTATCAAATATTTTCACATTTAAGGTTGATTAAATTAAAAGGTGTAATTTTGTCCAAAATGTATAAAAATATTAGTTCCGACGGATAAAAAAGCCCAATTTTTTAAACATTGGTTTGGGTTTTGAAACTATTTTGAAAATTTTCAAGTGTATAACGTCATTGTTAGCAGTGATGCAGAAATATTTATGTTAAATCAAGTCATTTAATTCAGTTTTTCTCTGATCGTTGTTTTCTATTTTATGAAAGTTTTAAAAAATTAAATAGTTATAATAAAGTTTCTATCACCTTATTATCTCATGTTGAACCCAATCGAAATTTTTTTTTTTCAAAATAAAAGATTGTATAAGAAGATGTGTACTACAGCAAGATGAGCATGATTTGCTGGATAAAATAGGTTAGGGAGTTCTTATCATTAGTTCTACTGATAACATTTGGTTTTGTTATATGATAATAAGAATTGACCCAGCTATTGCAGAAGAAAAATTTAATTAATTCTATATTTTAAAATATTAATTAAAAATTATACCATACCAATTTGTAATTTAGAATAATTATTATTTTTTTTATTTATAGAATTTAAAACAAAAATACCTGAATTTGTTTGTCAAAATTCTGAATTTCAGAAAAAAAAAACTGAATTTGTTTAGAAAAACCTGTATTTGACACGCAAATGCTATAATATTATATTATCCAAATACACAGTTATACACGGTATTTTTTGTTTATTTAAACATAGCCAAAAATATTTTTTAACAGTAAAAAATTTGGCCAGTGCTTCCAACATAAAAACATTTTCTATCAACCGGTTTATAGTGTCTTACAGAAATACATATTCAACTAGACGTGATTAAAACAAATTTTCCTCGAGTCAGTGATGCGTCTAAGAAAATATAAGTCAATATATAGTATACCGTATCGAATGGATACGCTTTTTTAGAATTATTTACGTATACATTATTACTGTCTTTTCTTTAGATTGTTCTTAACATTTCGATGACCCACTGATTTGAAATTTTTTAATGAGTTGATAAGACCGGTAATTTGATAAATAAATGCTCCGTAGATATTGTACTATAATCTTGCAATACCGTGCTTTAATTAAGCACGAAAAGGTGATTCTACCTAAGATACCGTCAAGAACATAAAAAAAAAAAAATCAAGTTATTAATTATATTTTTTTTGACTTTTACAAGACCATGGTTTATATGTAATATAATTGAAATATACTTCAGGACCATTGTAAATATAAAATATAGCAAAAATTCCATTAATAGAAAACTGATGAAAACTATCTGTTTTTTGTACATGACTGTACATACTAGGTATATGAAATATTTTTAAATAAAATTTCAAATTATTTAAGAATCTAATAATAAAAGTTTTATTCGAATAAAAAATTGGTATTACTAGAAATATTTTTTTGAGGAATTTGTTTTTAATGAAAAAACAAAAGTATTATTAGAAAAGAATAACTAAAGAACATACAATTTTCAATAAAAAAAAGTTTATAGTTTAAATAATATTATATTATAATATTATATAATATGTATTATATATATATATTTTTTTTTATCGTTATCACATTTCTTTACAAAAAAAAAAAAAAAAAAAAAATAGAAAGAAAAAATTTTCTATAACTATTTCGAACCGAAAAGTCATAAAGTTGAAGAACAAAAAGAACCTGTACAAAATAAAATTTTATTTGAAGCATCAAGGATTTGCTTGCTTACTTGTTTTCTTTCATTATTTATACCCTTCTCTACTATTGTATAGCACCATTCCATTTACAAAAAAAAAATAAAAAATAAAAAACAAAAACGTATGTTTTTCTATCTTAAAATTTTATTTAAGGATTCCGGATGAGAATAAAAAAAAAAAAAAAATAGAAAAATCATTTTCTAAATTATCTCGGGACGTTTTTATATTATTTTTGGTTATTTTTTTTTTTGCTGTTTTTATTTAATTTTTTTTTTTGTTTTGATTTCTTAATACTTAACTTGTAAAGTCTATAAAAGAAATAACAATAAAAAAATTGGGTACAAATTGTTATTAAAATAAAATTTGCCTAACAATTGTCAGAAAAAGAATAAAATGAAAGAGTTAGTTGGAAAAACAATTTTCTTATATTTTGTTGTTATTGTTTTTATTATCGCTTTTGTTATGGTTGTTTGTGTTGTAACCGGAAAACATTAAAAATTGTGAAACCAATTTTTTTTTTTGTTTATTTTTTATTAAGTAAAATAAAAAAAAAATGTTTTGTTTTTTTGTTTTTGTTTTTTTAAGTATTTGTAATAAAATTTTATTTCCTTAACAGGGTCTTTGATAACACCAATGATAATGAAATGGGTTCAGAATAATGATTATGGTGGTCAGTTTATTTGATATTTTGTTGTGGTCTGAAATATGAATTTCAAATCAAATAAATATTGTGATTTTGAAAATGAAATTTTTTTGAATGCTTTCAAGTAAATTTTTTTTTTTTTTTTTTGCATTTAACTTTTTTAATTGCAAAATTGTTGTAAACATTTTTTGATTAAAAAAAGAAGTAAAAAGGTAAATAAATTTAAAATTGAAATAAAAGCTTGATTATTACTTATAAACTAGATCGTGGTATATTCTGTGCTATTATATTATGTCAATCGAAGCATTGACCGTTATAATTGTGATGTACGATGAATTGGAGGGCTGACGAAAATAACTGTAAACATTCGTTTATCGAAATACTGGTATTATGACATCACTGTTAAAATAAATATAATTAAGATGAATAGCAAAATCATATTGTGTAACTGTACTTTATAACACAAGTAGTACATGACAATTTGAATGCTTATAGGGCAATAGTCTGCAAAGAAAAAAGGTCTGTAGTTGTGTTGCAGATTTTCGAATCATATTGTACTTTATAACACAAGTTGTACATGAAAATCTGAATGTTTATAATGCAATAGTCTGCAACGAAAAAAGGTCTGTAGTTGTCTGGCAGATTTATCAACTGAATTGAATTAGATTCGTGAATATGATTAAAATATCGATTTAAATATTAAAATGTTCAATACGGTTTTTTTTTAATTTTTATTTTTTATGTAGTGAGAGATCTTGAGGAACGCTATGCGACTTAAACCGTTCACGAATGACCCAATATTTGTAGTGGGCTACGTCAATTTGTCTCCGTCAAAATCAATCAAGGATAGATCAATTATTATAAATTTTTAGTTTATGCTATGTATATAAACAGGGAGATTAGTTTTGTAACAATTTGTGTGAAGAATAACAATACAATAGTAATTCAGGCCGATTCTGATTATTATATCAAAATAAAATTTTCTTAAATGCATTATGTTTCACTAAATAAAACTTAAATAAATGATCTGTGAAAAGGAAAAATATATAATTCGGAAAAGTCGCGGAATTATATTATATTTATTTATTTAAGAATTCTGAAATGAGTCCAATTGCTCGTACAGAGTGTATAATTATTCAATATATATATACTTCATATAATTCAATGTAAATAATGTAGTATATTAAATAATAGTTACGCGATTCAGAAACTATTAATACTATGGAATCTGGGCAAGAAGTTGACGTCCTATTTACAGTTATTAGCAAAACATTTGACGAAATTTCTCAAGATTTAATACTAATCAAACATAAAGCAATGGGTTATTCTGATTGCATTCCTAAATGGATGGGGTCATATTTATCTAATAGGGAGTATTAGGTCTGTTTCTGTTCTTCACTTTATCACCTCTTTGTTGCCTCATCTGGGGTACCCCTCATAATTTGTAATATCATATATTATGGTATGCCTCATAATTTGTAATATCAGCAAAGATAAGTTGTTTTAGTAAAGCCATTATGTCTGTTGATGATTGTACCCTACTTCAAAATTACCTTAATAATTTTGCCGAATGGTGTTCCACCAACAACCTTGAATTAAGTGCATCTAAATGTCAGATTGTTAGTTTGTGTAGGAAGCCTCAAAGCTTTTTTATTGAATTTGATTACCATTTTGGGAATCAAACTTTAAACTGTTCCGAGTTAACTCATGATCTTGTTGTTATTCTGGTTTACAAGCTGAACTTCAAAGCACATTTCAATTCCATTATTAATAAAGGTAATCCTATGGTAGGTTTATAATACGCTGGGCCAAAGAGTTTACAGATCCCAGACATTAAAAACATGTATATATCACACATGTTAGACTGACACTTGAATATATGCTTCTCCAGTTTGGTCTCCATATCGTAATGTAGATATTTCACGTATTGCAGCGGTTTAGCGTAAATTTTTATGCTTTTCACTACGTGCATTTTCTTGGTCTGACACTTTTCAACTTCCTCCTTACTAATATAGGTTGTTGATGATTGATCTGCAATCTCTCGAACAACGTTGATTGGTGGCTGGTGTTATGTGTATCCACTAAATTATTGCCGGGAATATCCTGGCACAAAAATTATGGACTTAATAACTTTTAGAGACAGCCCGCGTAATTTACGTTCTGTTGACCTGTTTAATATTCTAACAATAGTACTGACTACGGTAAATTTGAGCCTGTGCCTAGAATGTTACGTGAAACTAGCTCGAGAGCAGCTTGTTTTAATACTAATCTTAGTAAAAGAAACTGAAAATTAAAGCTGTATAATCGATAAATTGTGAATGGAATTGATATTTGGTTTTTTTCGTTTTTTTTTTGTATTTGATTTTTCTATCTTTTTAACATTCTATTAGCTACAGCATGTTGGTTATATATTTTTCTTCTAACCATAGCATGTTAGCTATTTATTTTCATCCCTTACTAACATTAGTTACTAAGGGTGATGGATACTAACACGCTGGATAATGATAATAATGATACTATCTAAGAGTCTAAGCTATATCTGACAGAAATAAAAAAATTAAATTCAAATATTTACTGTATTGTATACCTGCCCATGTAATGGTTAAAACACATTTTAGTGAATATAACTAATGTATAAAATTAGGAATTCAAAAGCACTAGGCATACGTAGCACTTACTATATTCTGGTGATTCAAAAATAAGGTATTGATTCTACAATTATACTAGTAATTTTTTGATATGTGATAGAATATTAATCGGGGCTTTCGACAATTTTGAAGCAATTATTCAGTCAATTTTGGACCAAGCATACTCTTTTATCTTTTATGGCAACCGAAGAGATGGTGTAAGTGCTAAAGATCATCATTACAAAATTTGAGATGAAATATATTGAAAAAAGAAGCATAAAAATATTTTTACGACAACACGAAACGCTTCGATTATTTTAACATCAATCCAAGGTATTATATGCTATTAAGAATAATATTATTAGTATAGTGTCTAGATTTCAAATGGAACCGAGTGGTGGGACATAAAAAACAACAGTTTTTACCGTCAAAACTTGAATTGGCAGTATAGAATCATTTTATCAACAAAAATAAAAAAGATATACAGTATCGCTCACAACTTAAGCACCCCTATGCAAAAAAAAATCAAATAATAATTTCAAATTAAAAATTTTCTATGTTATATTGGTCAAATGGTAAGGAAATGTATTTTATTCTTTAGTTTTATTATCGAGAAACTGATTCAATGAACATAAAATTGAGGTTTTAGAGTGGCCTGCACAATCACCTGATTTAAATCCGATAGAAAATTTATGGGAAATAGTAGATCAGAGCTTAAATCGAAGAGTCTGTGCCAATAACACTATGTTATTTAATGAAATAAAAGACAAATGGCAAAACATACCACAAACTGTCATTAATAATTTGATTTTTTCAAAGCCAAGACGAATGGCTGCTGTAATTAAAAACAAGGGTTACTGGACGAAATATTAATCGTATTTTTAAACTCAAATCTATAAAAATAGCGGTATTTCAAATATTGTTATGATATTTTTACAGAGGGGTGCTTTAGTTTTGAACTTAATATTGTTGTTCCTGTACTATTTTTTGTTTTTGTTTCTATTTTTTTTTTTAGTTTTACGAATTGTTGATATAAATGTTAACTTAAAATAAATTAGTGATAATACAACTAAACAATAAAATATATTTTCTTACCATTTGACCAATATAACATAGAAAATTTTTAATTTGAAATTATTATTTGATTTTTTTTTGTATAAGGGTGCTAAAGTTTTGAGCGATACTGTATATTGAATTAATAAAAATATTTCATGTATCAATTAAAAATTATATTATATTAGCTGTGTTCTTTTCATCCATTTCAAGGTTTAGGCCAGTGTTTTAGCATGTATATAACAACAATTAAGAAACCAAATATTTTTAATTGCTTTTTTCACGTGCCAAAACACTGACCTAGACTTAGAACTTCATAAAAATAACAGAGCTAATGTTGAAATAATATCTAATCGATTATGCTCATCCACTCATTAAATTTCTACCAAAGAAAAAACAAATGTTCACAGTGAACGTTGTGTACAGGTATTGCAAATAAGTATAAACATAGTTTAATTAATTCACTCTTTTGTTCAGAGTAAGTAGTTTTCTTAAATACTTTCATTCATTTCTAGTTACAAGTCATTCGCATCGGCTACTTCCCTATTGACTTCAGCGTGTTTACTTGTTGACAAATCGAAATAAATTTTAGCTAAAGCTTAAGTAATTTTGGTAAAAGTAGTTGTTAAAAAAAAAATTTATTTATTAAGCTTAAGTTTTGTAAATTGAAAAGTGGAATTTTTAGTTAAAAGTGGGCTTTTTATACATCCTACCCAATCAATGAGAGAGTACGAACAAAACTGGAACATTTATCACCTTAATCCATTTTATGTAATGATACCATATGGTATCAGTTTTATAGCCTCTCTTAAAAATATGATTTCTCATGATTTTCAGAGCTAATTCAAAAATACCGTTAAGACTTTGTTTTTAGAATACTTTTTCTTCAATTTAATGTGGGTAATTAGTCAGCAGCATTTTATCTGCTTTACTGATATCAAGTTAAAAACTAATGTTTTTTTTATGTGTTATAAATTGCTAAATATGAGCACGTGGAAATTGTAAATATTATTATTAGCATATCTCTTTTAAAAATTTTTAATTAAATAAGAAGTATATTAAAAGTACACATTTTATTCTATATTTTAATATACTCCGTTAATCAAATGATTGCAATTAATATATTAAATTTTCATATTTAAAAAAAGTGGTCCCATATGGTACCGTCGCATTGATACGATACAAACATAATGGATGGCTTATTATGTGCATTTTTATGTCAATCCATAAAATATTTTTTTATTTTTTGTGAATACTTTTTGTTTTACATAAATTTGTAGTATGAAACTAGATGAAGTGGCTGATTATTTAGAATCATTAATCGATGAGGAAGATGAATTAGGAGAGCTATTTGGAATTTATCTACGACCACCAGATCCAGCATATGATTCAGCTGAAGACGATTACGACGAGAACGAAGGCGATGTTATCATAGGCTTGCATCAGAATGAACTACATCAAATAGCTGAAATAGAATTTGCTGGGAGAGTTAGCGATGGTGAAATAGATGAACTTGAAATTAAAAATTTCCCTGAAATCGGTCAAATAGTAGAAATAGAATCTTGCTCTTATAGCGGACCTGACATTAATGTTCCATCATCTGTACCACATCATGTACCAATTTGAAAGATAAATTTTAAATAATCCAGAGCTAAATTCTATAGCTCAAAATCATTAGTTCCAGATCCAACTTATTTAGATTTTTTCAGCAGAACCGCACGAGTTCCTTGAAAGATTCTTTGGTGATGAATTATTACAAATGATTTGCAACGAAACCAATAATTATGGTATTTATCTACACAAAAAAACCCTATTTTAACCAAAAATGAATTAAAAGTTTTTATTGGTATTATGATTATTACCGGGTACAACAACATACCAAATAAATATTCATATTCGAGTCGGGATACAGATATGCATAATGAAATGATTGTCTCGTATGTGAGATTGAGCGTTGTATTCACTTTGCTCAAACAACTGCTACAAATTCAAATGACAAAATGTGGAAATTGCGTTTCTTAAGGGACAAATTAAAGCAAAACTTCCAAAAAAATTTTCATTGTGAAGAACATTTGCTTTATGATGAATCGATGATAAAATATTTCGGCCGCCTTGGCTGTAAACAATTCATAAAGGGCAAACCTTTGCGTTTTGGCTATAATGTATGGTGTTTGAATTCACCAGAGGGTTACTTGATTAATTTTTTAATTTAACTTACATACTTTGTAACATAGCTAAAATTTTTCTGAAACAGTAGCTCATTGTTAATTTGTGTTTTTCATGTATTTCACATATTCTAAGAAATCATTACGGTAAACCCAGGACAGATTTGGAGCCCTGAGATCAAAATTAAGAAGTATATAGGAAGTTTAATAATTAAAATCGGAAAAAATTCCACAATGTTTGACTTAAATGGGATGTATGGATATCCTATATTAGTAATGAAAAAAATTAAGGTAAAAGTAGAATAATTCTTATAAAGAAAATACTGTTATAAATGAAATTTTATAAAAACACAAAAAATTTATCAAATTAAATTAAATTTAAATTAATTAGATTTTGCCATACAAAATTTTAATTTCAAATAAATTTTATTTTAGTACAAATTAGGAATTTTTTATTTGTAGAATTTACTTCGTGAAAATTAGAAACCTATACCCATTTTATAATGATATTTTCTACTATACTTACTTAATTATTTTTTTAAATATATATTTCTTATTTTTTGTATTTTTTTTTTTTTTTTTAGAATAATTTTTGTTTTTGTATTTACATACTTAAATTAAATTTCTTAAATAATTAATTCTTAAATTACCTAATTTTGATTTGAATCTAGTTTTTTTTTTTGTTTTAATAATTATTATAATTTACAAAATTAAGTTATTAAAATTAAAATAAAATTAAAATGTACGCTTTTGTGTGGAATTACTTAGAATATAAAGTGTTTTAAAAATATGTGATATTATGAGAACTAAAGATTTTTATAATCAAATTAAATTTTATTTGATATTGAAATATTATAATTTTAAATATTTAAATTAATTAATTGATTTAGGGTTTAGACTGTGCTGACAGTAAAAGTAATAAATTACTAACTGTCGAATTTAAATTGTTAAAACGGATTTTCGGTGTTACTTCGGTGTTTTTAGCTAAGTTATTTACACTTGCAATTCTGAAATATGGTTGGATGGTGCTAATTGGAGATGATTTCATAATTAAAAAAAAAAAATCCAAAGTTACAAAATTCCAAACACTGCAAAAAAATAATTTCAAAATAAAAAATTCCACACATGTATGAATGATTTTAGAGTTGGGTTCAAAATCAAAGTTTGGGTGGCATTATGTAATTTGAAACGTCGTTTTGTTTCGACTCTTTTCAAAATTGGTACGACATATTTTGGTATTGTGTAAGTTTGAAACGCTACTTTTTTGACGTTTGATACGCCCAAATTTTGGGGATTGAAAAATAGTTGACGCTTTTAGGTAAGTTTTAAAAAAAAAAATAAATGAATACATCATTTTTATTGGAATATTTATTTTAGAATCGCACAGAAATAAAACTTCCAATAAAATGAAAAATTCAGTAAATTTATAATGATTTTCTTTCAAGAAGAAACATCTTCAGATTAAAAAAAAAAAAAATGTTGGTATTATTATTAGCTTCTTTTACTATTGTATCTAGTTGCAATTTCTTTTAGTTGCAGTTTTCTTAAATTATTTTTTTCAATATTATTTTGTAGCAGTAATTGTTGAAATTTTAACGAAACAAATCAAAAATGGAATTATGTAAAGTGTTTCACTTTTTTTCGAGCGTTTCAAAATAAATTAGCGAGTCAAATTACGTAATGTCATCCAAATTTGGTTTCGACCGAAATGTTTGAAACAAATTTACATAATGCCACTCTTGTACGCCTTTTACATCAGGATATTTACATAATTATTTTTGTACGTAGCTGCTTCTGGATACAAAAAAGAGGATATATGACTTTTCCAGAATATTTAACTTGATTATTTTTATGCGTAGTCGTTGTTGGATAAAAAAAAGTTTGAGAATTTTTTTTTTTTTTGAATTTTGAATTTTGGAATTTTTTTTTTGGAATAATGAAAATAGAATTTTTTTTTGGAATTTCGTACCCAACCCAAGTAGTTGTAATTAATATATTAATAAGTAAAACACTATCAATTTCTTCAAACCAGCTTCTTTTATAATGGACTTCATCATCATCACTATCATGCAACCCCATCCGTAAGGTATATGGCCAAGTTAAGTAGTGAAAATATTAAATAAAAAATTACTAAAATAATGTTCATTAAAAATACTTCGGGCTGAATTCAAAATAGTAATAATTATCTGGCTGATAAATGAATGTCATGATGGTTAATAATCGAAGTGTCCTAAACTTTGTCATAACATCTTTAAAACACAATAAATTATAATTATTACAATTTTAACTTTTTTGATTTTCTTAAAATCTTAACAAACCTAACACTTATCTACTATAATTATTTAATATGTATAAAAAAACTTAATTATAATTTATGTTATATAAAATTTAAAAAAAAAAAGTTGTAATTAAATTAAATTTTTAATTTTTTAATATGTGTAATCGGTTGATATTTACAAAATCTTCTGACATCCAAAGCGCTCTTACTCTATTAAAATTGAAAAAGATCCTGTAAAAGAAAAAAAGTAAAAAAAAGTTGAAGGTTACAAGATTATTTTAAAAATAAATTTTTATTTTATTACAAATATTTCATTATATAAAATTTAAAATAATTTCTAAAATTTATTTATCAAGAATTAGTTTATTTTATTTTTAATTTAGGGCTGGCTACATTATAGTATATAGCCCGATAGTGATTCATTTCATCGCATCACAATGACAACTAGATTATTTGCTATTCTCCGAACAGACTCATAGATGTGACAATTTTTTTTTTATTTTTTTATTTTATATTTATTTAAACCATTTAAATCAGAAAGCACAAAAGTGGATTCGGAAATATATAATTTCCTCACCACTCCACTTCAAATGGGTCCAATCAAGAATTTCACTATGGGCGCAATAACCTCAATGATTAAGAATAATATCAAAACAAAAATACCCTAGGTTATGATCTAATTAGTGGTAAAATATTGAAAGAATTGCCGGAAGAAGGTTATAAAATATTGATGTATATTATGAATGCTGTTCTAAGATGTGGCTACTTCCTATCCGAGTGGAAAATTGCTGAAATAATACTTATACCAAAACCAGGCAAGCCAAGTGAAGAAATTACATCCTCCAGATCGATTAGCCTACCGTGCTTATCAAAACTATTTGAAAGACTATTCTTGGAAAGATTAACACCGATTTTGGAAAAAGCAAAATTGTTTCAGAGCATCAATTCGGGTTCAGAAACGAACATGCAACTATTGAGCAAATACATAGAATAGCAGATGTAATCAAGTTAAGCCTATAGGAAAGAAAGTGCTGTTTAGTGATATTTCTAGATAGAAGTCAAGCATTTTATAAAGTCTGGCATAAAGGATTGCTGTACAAACTTAAACAAATTTTATCACAGAACTATTATTTATTGCTGCGGTCATATCTTATCGAAAGACATTTTTTGATGAAGCATCAAGGTTAAATATTTAATATATATATATAATAGATAATATATATTAATTTCTTTTATTTATTTATATTTATGTAAATATTTACATTATATGTTACATAACATAATTATAAACAATATAATAATATATAGCCTATACACCAACTAATGAAATTATGTCATTTGTACCACAGGACAGCTCCTCAGGTCAGGTCATTTACACTGCAGACATACCAACAACAAATGAAACAATCACTGCCACTTTCGCTGACGATACGGCCATACTGGCCTCACATAGTAACCCGGTGCATGCTTCAGAGATTCTGCAACACAACATAAACAAAGTTCAGAAATGGCTAAAAAAGTAGAAAATCAGGGTGAATGGA
The DNA here is from genome assembly GCA_963942445.1 of Argyra leucocephala. Classification (NCBI taxonomy): domain Eukaryota; kingdom Metazoa; phylum Arthropoda; class Insecta; order Diptera; family Dolichopodidae; genus Argyra; species Argyra leucocephala. The sequence goes on from OZ012680.1 coordinate 66,579,801, forward strand.
GCAAAATCAACAAATATCACATTTACACTAAAGAGAAAAACTTGTCCGATGTTGTATTTAATAACAAAGCAGTACCTCAAAAAGAGGCGCAAACTTTGACAGGAAAAGTATTTGGGCATACACTTTGACAGAAGACTCATATGGAAAATGCATATGCACAACAAAAGAAAGCAACTGGGCTTGAAACTAAGCAAATTGTATTGGATGATTGGCCGCTTGTACTGGATGATTGGACGGTGAGCCGTTGTCACTGGAAAACAAGCTGCTGATTTATAAATCTGTCTTGAAACCGATATTACCCTACGAAATCCAACTATGGGGAGTAGCCAACAACTCAAATATTACAATATTACAGCGTTTCCAGTCAAAGCTTGATTGATAGTTGGCGCGCCTCGGTTTGTCAATAATGATGTCATACATAATTACATAAGAGATTAAAAGGATAAGCGGAAAGTACCAGATAAGATATTAGCTGCATATTTAAACAGACTGGAAAGCTGCATGTTGGCTGCAAGTGATGTAATTCACCTTAAGTGTCCTAGCATCCTGCAGCTACCCAGTAGACAACAGGAACAATCAAATGTCATACAACGGTTGTAATGTTAATTAATTGTCATTGTGAACTTTATACTCTTTGGTTTCTTTTGTTTTTGAACTGCTTATATTTCCCTTGTTTTAATTTATAATTTTTTTTTTCACTGACATTCAAATTATTTCTTGTTCATTTTCATAGTTAAAACCTAATTTATAAATTTTAAACTCTGTACGAGCTACCACCTAGCTCTTTTTGAAATATGTTTGATTAAATAAGTAAATAAATAAAATAAATCTGTGAACATACTAGATATCTGTTAGCTTATCAAACAATATACCCTGCAAACCATTTGAGCCGAGTTTTATAATGTCCTAGAAACTTGAAAAGAAAATGTCTGATATCCTTCGGAAAATCAAAATTTTTTTAGCAAGTTTCAGTCGTGCTTGTGCGTGACATGCTTGTTAAGTGACATGTCAATAACCCATTGTCGTCCTAATTTTCATTATTATAGTGTATTCATACGCACTGTTTGGATTATATTTCAAGACTGACTTTATTACTAATAGTGATAAAATAACAATATAAATAATTGTATGAATATTTGTATGTGTAGGTACAATGTGTAAAAATGCAATAAGTGTTCTACAATACTTAATTGATAATTAAACATAATATAAAGTCATGATACTCTACATTTCCCATTTTAACCAAAAATAATAGCTTATTAGTATTTTTCTGGGTGTTAAGCTACAAGCACAGATGGTGTTAATTATGTTTTACGATTCGACCCTACAGGCTTAGATCGAGTTGATCCGTAATTTAATTAGCATATATATGAAAATGTGCAGAAATACAACAAAGCTTCACTCTGTATTATCTACTGCGAAATGAAAATTTTGAAAAATATATAAAAAATTTATCAGCTAAAAGAGAAAATAACTACTCCTTGTGGAAAGCAACAAAGAGTACAAAAACCTCGATCTCTCAAATCCCGCCAATCAGAATGAAAAGCGGTGAATGGGCGAGAGATAATAAAAATAAAGCTGAAACATTCGCAGATCATCTTGAAGAAATTTTTTATCCAGACGAGACAGATTCGGATGATCTCACTGAAGAAAATAATAATTGGCAAGAAAATGTTATATCACCATTTTCAGAGAGTGAAATAGTTGAACAAATTAAAAAACTCAGAGATAAAAAAGCTCCAGGTTTTGATCTAATTACATCGGAAGTCCTGAAAGAACTTACGATAAAAGCTATAACAATGCTAACACGCATTATAAACGCTGCTATAAGAATAAGGTATGTGCCGAATATGTGGAAAATAGCAGAGATAATTATGATACCAAAGCCAGGTAAGCTCATAAATGAGGTCAAATCCTACAGACCAATATCATTACTACCAATAGTATCAAAATTATTTGAAAAACTATTATTGATTCGAATGAGACCGATCATAGAAAATAGTAATCTGATTCCAAATTATCAATTTGGCTTTAGATCTAAGCACTCGACAATCGATCAAATTCATAGAATAACAGACATAATAGAAAAAGCTTTAGAGGAAAAGAAAGTATGCTCTACCATATTTCTAGATGTAGCCCAAGCTTTTGATAAAGTATGGCATCGAGGCTTAATAAATAAACTAAACAATATGTTACCTAAACAATACGTAGATATACTCTCATCATATCTAGAAAACAGACTATTCAGAATAAAACAAGACGAAGAGTATTCTACTATTAGAGATATTAAAACGGGTGTGCCTCAAGGTAGTATTCTGGGTCCCATACTGTATTTGCTCTACACCAATGATTTACCAGAAATGGAAAATATAACTGTAGCTACATTCGCTGACGATACTGCGTTGATGGCAGTAGGATCAAATATTGACGAGGCTACAATTAAATTGCAAAGAGCAAGCGACAAGCTATACCTCTGGACAAAGAAATGGAAAATTAAACTCAATGAGTTAAAATCAGTACATGTAAATTTTACAAATAAAAAATTAGAAAATCAACCACCATTGGTAAATCTGAATGGGGTCAATATACCCCAAGAAAACAATGCTAAATACCTAGGAATGACATTAGATGTCAAACTTAGATGGAAAGAGCACGTTAAAAAGAAAAAATTTGAGCTTGAAAATAAGTATAGAGAAATGTACTGGCTCTTAGGTCGTAATTCTAAATTACCTATACATAACAAGATTTTGTTATATAATCAGATACTCAAACCAATATGGTTGTACGGCATACAAATATGGGGATGTGCCAAACAAACACATGTACTTTGTATACAAAAATTCCAAAATAAAGTCTTGCGCAACATGGTAAATGCCCCCTGGTATGTTCGCAACAGTGATTTGCACAGAGATCTAGAAATTCCTTGCATAGAAAATGAAATAAAAAGATATGCAACAAAGCATATAGCTCGTCTGGAGGGACATGTTAACGTTGAGGCCACTCAATTGCTAGATAATCAAAATGATGTCAGAAGGCTTAAAAGAACTAAGCCACTAGATTTAATACGATAGAATTTCGTAAAATTTTTCTTTAAGAAAATCAAAATAGCAATAAATTAATGGTTAGTCCGTTGGACTAGTATTAATGGGAGGGGTGTGGTTTAGTCAGTAAAAATCTGGCACACAATGGAAGCTACGGGGCTCATTGTGTCTATGAAGATTCCCACCAATCCACGCAAAAAAAAAAAAAAAAAAAAAAAAAAAAAAATCTACTGCGATCGTAGAATTACAAATTAAAAGGGTTTTAGTGCTTTTACAGTGCCGCTTTACTGTCCCTATAATGGTATTATCCGTAGCTAGGGTCTAATTCCGATAACATTAAATCAGCACCTTAGACTATTTTCAGTACTACCGTTTGGAAGACGCTACTATAGTATAGACAGTGAGATAGATTTATTTAATATTTTAATAACAAAATCTAGAGCCAAATTCGTCATCTATTTTTAAACAATTTGTGTAAATTGATATCACTTCGTTGTTAAATACCGCAGAAATTTTGTTTAAAATATTAAAGGAACAATATTGTCGTTATTGTATAGATTGGAAGTACGTTTTTATTTAACCCTTTTTAATAATTTTTTATCATAGTATACCAAACTATGTCGTAAAGAGATATTTAACTAAAATATTAAAAAAATAAAATCTAAAATTATGTTAGTTTTGCAAGCAGATTTAAAAGTGAAATTTTTTCGTTTATCATAGTGTCGCTAAGTAAAAAGTTCCAAAAATATCGGTCATGTGGGTATAGCTGGTGATCTGTATATCTATCTGCAAAATAAATTGAAGATAGATTTTGTATCACTGGTGATCTGAATAAAATATTTTATCTGCAAAATGCATGTTTTTGCAGAAGCCAAATATGGGTATACGATATGATAAATTATGAAGAGGTATGAAGTTATATGTCTTTACATATAAAAATCTAAGTTATGTAAAATTTTACTTTGAGTATGCAATGATATATAATACAGTATAGTATGAGTATGAGTATACAGTAATATAAAATATAATAATAGTATCTTTGGAATAGTTTGTCATACAGAAGATTTTGTCACATCACCTCTGCGGATATAATATTTATTTTATTTATTTATTCATTTATTTTGTTGAATATAGAATAAGGCAGAATTAATGGTCTAATCAAATAAAATATTATATATTTTTCAAACTGGACAAACTGTTTCAATGAAATTAAATAAAAATAATCAAAATTATTATAATTTATTTTTTAATTCCTATGAAATAATTTCAATATTATTTATTTTTTCTTACAATTATTTAATATAAATCCACATACCTAAAAATATGATGTGAATTTTAGTTATTAATAATTTCAAAACAAATTATTAAAATTTTTTCATCAATATTGAATTTACTAAAATTTGTATATTGAATTAATTTTGTTTACTATTATTACATTATTATGATTAGAAACAATGTTGTACGCATATTTATTTATTATGAAAATTTATGAAATTTTTAATACAATAACAGTAATAATAATAAAATTATATAATATTATAGATAATTGTATTGAATGTAGAGGTATGTAAGTGCTTGCATGAGAATGTTTTGAATTCCGTAACTATATTATGGTATACAATTTGCATATATTTTTTGTTATTATTAGTAATAAGGTTAACTATTATTATTATTATTATTATTATTACTATTATTATTATTATTTTTATTATTATTATTATTTTATTATTGTTACTATTTATTTTCAAGAAATATCACTGAAATTGGAATTTGCATTATATAATAATTTGATTTGGAAATTTTCGAATAAATATTATTATACCTACATATTGAAATGAATAATATTTAATTAATAGACGAAGGTTCCGAAAGACTTCTTTGCTATTTCACACCAAATTTAACACGAAAAAATTAATATTATTCAAAATAATATTTAAATGATTTCAACTGTATCAACTGTAGATATACAGAGGGGATACAATTCGTGTTTATTAGAACATCGGAAATTTTCAATATGACAGCCATTTTCAACTCCCCCGAAATATAAGACCTTGAAGTTAATTAGATATATTTTGGAACACTCTATTTAAATATTACGAACAAAATTTATTGATAAGAATAACAAAATTAAGTATTTGAAATTTTATTGTCAATCATTCGTAAAATTTAATTACTAATCTCCTTATTAAATACTAAACTCACTTAAAATACTTTAACTTACTTCTAAAAACAAATAATGCATAAAATGTCATCTTTCAACGTATAAAAATTAAGTAAGCTTTTGGGGTTATTTTCGAAGATCTTCTTTTTTTCGTACCAACAAATTTTTAATAAGCTGTTTTAAAATTTAAAGCTACAACAACTTTATTTATTAGATAATTTGTAAGAACATTTTATTTAGTCATCCAGACAATTTTCAACAATCTGGTGTAAGGTGTTTAGAAACTATTTCAAACAAGTCAAGCCAAAAAAAAACAGTTGTTTTCCATTCACTTCAATTGAAACTTTGTGACTATAAAGGCTTATTTATGTTACGCTTACATCTTACATAAATGAAAAAAATGTTTACCAGTATTCCAACTTTAATCTACCTTTAGAACATTTGTTTTTTTTTTTCAATTCTAGCTTTTATATAAATATTTGATTGAATAATATATATATATATCTATATACCCATATTCTATAAATACCCATATTCTCTGAAGAGATAGTTTTGTATTCTTTTAGACACGCCTCTGTATAGCAAATTGACGCGACGGTAATAATAACAAAACCGTCTCGTGGATAATTTCTGTTAGACATTTGACGAGACGCGATAGTCATTTTTTATCTTGTTAAAAATTGTAAACGATAGAGTATCTCGCCAAAGTATTTTTTGACTTTTTATCAAAAAATTGAATTAAATAAATAACTTGAATAGATAAAATAGTTAAGTAAAGATTAATAAACAAATTTTCATTATTTTTTTTGTATTATTATTAAAATTTCATTTCCATTCAGAAGAAAATGTGGGGTCCAGAGAACACCTCCAGCAGGGTCTCAAAATATCTACGAAAACATGTCCCAAAAAGACAGCTATAGAAAACCCGACGAGGGTAATAATAACGAAAAGGCACTTGAGGCAAAAAATAATCAACTTAATGCCAGAGTTACAGAATTAGAAATCTTATGCAAGGAATTGAAAAATGAACTCTGCATAATTAAAGAAGAAAATATGAAACTAAAAAATTCACAAAACATGTCTACTAAAAGAGTAGTACTAAAAACTGCTGAAGAATTTCATACAGATGATGAAACTAGCTCGAGAAACCGACTGGATCTTTAAAACAAAAAGAATCTGTAAAAAAAGAAAAGCAGAAAAATCACCTACTTTAAGCCCAGAAAATGTTGTGGACAAAGTAGAGAAAAATGTGCAAATAAATGAAGTTGCGAAAAGTAAAAGAAAAGGTAAACCTCCTCCAGTTATACTTAGTAATGTAGTGGAATACCCTCAAATAAACAAAAAATTAAAAGAAAGCAATATTAAATATAAAGTTAATATGCTTAATAATAAACAACTAAAAATTAATGTTGAAGAAGAAAAAGAATATAGAGAGTTGACTAAGGCAATAAATGAAGCCAATATTGAATGGCACACTTATGAAAATAAGAGTACCAGGCCTATTAAAGTAATGGTTAGGTATTTACATCCGTCATGCCAACCTGAAGATATAAAAAATGAATTGAAAGATAGAGGCTTCAAAATTCTAGAAGTCACAAATAAAATAATAAAGAAAAAGGAAAATAACAAAGAATCTACGGTACGTCTTCCTCTCTTTATGCTAACATTCGAAAACTCCGAAGATATAAACAAAATATTCAAAATTGAATTTATCCAGCACATGAGGGTTAAAATGGAGGCTATTCGTAAAACGACTACCATTCCTCAATGTAAGAGATGCCAAAGATTTGGCCATACACAAAAGTTTTGCCAGCGTCTAGCTCAGTGTGTTAAATGTGCTGGTCCCCACTTAACAATTTCTTGTAAAGAAAAAAAAAATATTAAGCCTAAATGTGCTAATTGCCTTGAGGCACACCAAGCGAGTTATCGTGGTTGCCAGGTGGCTAGAGAGTTGCAAAAAAGAAAGAAGCTACAAAAAATGCCCCAAAACAAATGCAACATGGACAAGAAAAACAAAAGACAAAACCTAGGCAACCTAGTGCACAGAAACAGAATTGCATTGAAACTTCAGAGAAACCTAAAACTTTTACGTCGAAAAAAGTCGTAGAAGGCTTATCATATTCACAGGTAACACAAAATAACCTAAGTCAAAAAAGAAACCCGAAAGAACAAAATAAAGTTTCTACACAAAAGTTGACTGAAAATACCATTATGCAGATGATGCAAAATATGATAAAAACAATGAATGAAATCTCAACAAGACTATGCACATTAAAGAACAAACATAATGAAATATATATGTATACACCAAAAAATAAATCCGCAAGGCATGGTTAAGAACGCACTTCGTATAGTCACGTGGAATGCCAATGGTATTCTGAACAAGAAAAATAATTTGGAAATTCTATTGAGAACACAAAATATTGATGTATGTCTCTTGACAGAAACACATATGACAGATAAGTCATCGCTTAAAATAAATGACTATATATGCTACAGCGCAAACCATCCGAGTAATACACCCAGAGGTGGTAGCTCAATTTTAATAAAGAAATATATTAAGCACCACGAGGAACTTAGTCTAGAAATAGATGAATTCCAACTAATCGTGCTACGAATTATGTCTGTTAAACAAAGCCTTTGTGTCGGTGCATTATACTGTCCACCCAAATACAACATAAAGAATAACATGTTTGAAGAAATTCTTAAACTACTTGGCCTAATTCTTAAACTACTTTATCCTGGGAGGTGACTACAACGCCAAGCACATGGATTGGGGGTCTAGAGTAAACTCTACGAGAGGAAGAGAGCTAAGAAAAGCTATAAAAGAAAAAGGCTGCATTTACCAATCTACCGGTAAGCCTACCTATTGGCCAACTGATAGAAATAAAACTCCTGATCTGCTTGATTTTTATAAAACAAAAAAAATTTCACCCAATTATATTAAGCTAGAAGATAACCATGATTTGGACTCAGATCACTCTGCAGTCATTTTATTAAAATTATTCAAAATGCTGGATGGAATAATACAAAAAATTGTGAATATAAATCGGTAGGATTCAACTACCCTAGAGAAATATTAAATATGATAAAAATAAAAAGAAGAGCTAGACGCAGATGGCAACAATCGCGTGATCCGGCAGACAAAACTGTGCTAAATAGGTTAACTCAGAATCTTAAAAGAAAAATTAAAGATCTTAAAAATGAAAATTTTGAAAAATATATAAAAAATTTATCAGGTAAAAGAGAAAATAACTACTCCTTGTGGAAAGCAACAAAGAGTACAAAAACCTCGATCTCTCAAATCCCGCCAATCAGAATGAAAAGCGGTGAATGGGCGAGAGATAATAAAAATAAAGCAGCTGAAACATTCGCAGATCATCTTGAAGAAATTTTTTGTCCAGACGAGACAGATTCGGATGATCTCACTGAAGAAAATAATAATTGGCAAGAAAATGTTATATCACCATTTTCAGAGAGTGAAATAGTTGAACAAATTAAAAAACTCAGAGATAAAAAAGCTCCAGATTTTGATCTAATTACATCGGAAGTCCTGAAAGAACTTACGATAAAAGCTATAACAATGCTAACACGCATTATAAACGCTGCTATAAGAATAAGGTATGTGCCGAATATGTGGAAAATAGCAGAGATAATTATGATACCAAAGCCAGGTAAGCCCATAAATGAGGTCAAATCCTACAGAACAATATCATTACTACCAATAGTATCAAAATTATTTGAAAAACTATTATTGATTCGAATGAGACCGATCATAGAAAATAGTAATCTGATTCCAAATTATCAATTTGGCTTTAGATCTAAGCACTCGACAATCGATCAAATTCATAGAATAACAGACATAATAGAAAAAGCTTTAGAGGAAAAGAAAGTATGCTCTACCATATTTTTAGATGTAGCCCAAGCTTTTGATAAAGTATGGCATCGAGGCTTAATAAATAAACTAAACAATATGTTACCTAAACAATACGTAGATATACTCTCATCATATCTAGAAAACAGACTATTCAGAATAAAACAAGACGAAGAGTATTCTACTATTAGAGATATTAAAACGGGTGTGCCTCAAGGTAGTATTCTGGGTCCCATACTGTATTTGCTCTACACCAATGATTTACCAGAAATGGAAAATATAACTGTAGCTACATTCGCTGACGATACTGCGTTGATGGCAGTAGGATCAAATATTGACGAGGCTACAATTAAATTGCAAAGAGCAAGCGATAAGCTATACTTCTGGACAAAGAAATGGAAAATTAAACTCAATGAGTTAAAATCAGTACATGTAAATTTTACAAATAACAAATTAGAAAATCAACCACCATTGGTAAATCTGAATGGGGTCAATATTCCCCAAGAAAACAATGTTAAATACCTTGAGTGAAACTTAGATGGAAAGAGCACGTTAAAAAGAAAAAATTTGAGCTTGAAAATAAGTATAGAGAAATGTACTGGCTCTTAGGTCTTAATTCTAAATTACCTATACATAACAAGATTTTGTTATATAATCAGATACTCAAACCGATATGGTTGTACGGCATACAAATATGGCGATGTGCCAAACAAACACATGTACTTTGTATACAAAAATTCCAAAATAAAGTCTTGCGCAACATGGTAAATGCCCCCTGGTATGTTCGCAACAGTGATTTGCACAGAGATCTAAAAATTCCTTGCATAGAAAATGAAATAAAAAGATATGCAACAAAGCATATAACTCGTCTGGAGGGACATGTTAACGTTGAGGCCACTCAATTGCTAGATAATCAAAATGATGTCAGAAGGCTTAAAAGAACTAAGCCACTAGATTTAATACGATAGAATTTCGTAAACTTTTTCTTTAAGAAAGTCAAAATAGCAATAAATTAATGGTTAGTCCGTTGGACTAGTATTAATGGGAGGGGTGTGGTTTAGTCAGTAAAAATCTGGCACACAATGGAAGCTACGGGGCTCAGAGAAAAGAAATCGGGACTGGAATTAAATATCGATAAAACCAAGGCAATGAGGACAAACAACAGTGATAGTGAGCCAATAACAGTGAGTGGACAACAGATAGAATACGTAGAAGAATTCAACTACCTGGGGAGCATCATAACATCAAGAGGAGGTACAACAGAAGATGTCAACAGCCGTATAAATAAGGCAAGAAGAAAATTTGGGAGCCTAATGAAGATATGGCGGAGCAACCAAATATCGAGAACAACAAAGCTAACAATATTCAGAGCATGTGTTAAGTCAACATTAATGTATGGCAGTAAAACATGGCTCACTTCGGTCAGAATCAAACAGAAGCTACAAGTATTCATCAACAAATGCTTGAGAATTATATGCAGAATATTCTGGCCGGCAAGAATTAGCAACGAGGATTTATGGATGATAACTGGAGAAGAACCTATCAACAGACAGATAAATAGAAAAAAATGGAAATGGATAGGACGGACATACACTAAGGAAATCAGAAAGTGATATAGCAAGAAGAGCTCTAGAGTGGAATCCACAAGGACAAAGGAGACCCGGCAGACCATACAACACATGGAGACGCACAATCGATCAAGAATTAACAATCAACAATTATACCTAGGACGATATTAAGGAAGTAGTACTCAACAGAGAGGAATGGAGGTTCACTATCGAAGCCCTATGCTACCACGCGGAGTAATAGGAGAAAAAAAAAAAAAAAAAAATATTTACAAGTACTTTTCACGAAGTCTTAATCTATCAAACTATAAAGTTTGGTTTGATACCAATTTAAAATTTTGATTCTAATTTTTGGACATTGCTTTTATTTTTATCCTAATGCTAAATATTTGTATTTTATATTTTTGCTCTTGCACCCAGTCCTTTTTTCTGTCTATTACTGTCTATTACCCAACATATTCTAAACTAATTAAAGAAATAAAATAGATCTTCAATTATGATTAATACTACGACTAAACCTACGAATAAAACAACAACTGAACCTAAGAATACGGTTATAACTTTTTACAGATTAGCCTGATTTTTTATAGTGACGTTGTTGTATACATAAGATTGTGGTAAACTAGATTGACTTGTTTCAAAAAGATTTGCACTATTTATATTACCTATGACTAAAGGTGAAAGGTAATAATTAGAATTAATATTAATTTCGTTATACATTCTCTTGACCGTTATGTTGGTATGGTTTTTTCTATATTTTGCATTATTCAGGATATATTGCATTAAAAATATTATTCCCGAAAGTATATATTGTGAAAAATATGTGGCCGAACGAACAATCCTTCAATATTATTATTGTCAATTGTGGATGTACTCAATTATATATATAAAAGAAATTTCACTCATTATTATTACAAACTCACTTAGATTTTTGTTCTATTAGTAAGAATTGTGCCACAGAATTAAAACAGTGAATTTAACAGATTTTATAATATATTATATTTAACGGTACCAATATCTGAACCATTTTACAACTGGTATTCATTATTATCCTTTTAAATGATAGATATTTAAAGGGAGACGTAGCGAAACTAAATATATATTTAAAAACTTTGAATTTTCATTTATTAATTTAAGATTCAACTCATGTATAAGTATATCTGCATAACTCAAACATTAACACAATAGCCTTTTAAGGGATATGAAATACATTTATTAAATTAGAGTTAAAAAAATTACATCGGAAGTCCTGAAAGAACTTCCGGAAAAAGCTATAACAATGCTAACACGCATTATAAACGCTGCTATAAGAATAAGGTATGTGCCGAATATGTGGAAAATAGCAGAGATAATTATGATACCAAAGCCAGGTAAGCCCATAAATGAGGTCAAATCCTACAGACCAATATCATTACTACCAATAGTATCAAAATTATTTGAAAAACTATTATTGATTCGAATGAGACCGATCATAGAAAATAGTAATCTGATTCCAAATTATCAATTTGGCTTTAGATCTAAGCACTCGACAATCGATCAAATTCATAGAATAACAGACATAATAGAAAAAGCTTTAGAGGAAAAGAAAGTATGCTCTACCATATTTCTAGATGTAGCCCAAGCTTTTGATAAAGTATGGCATCGAGGCTTAATAAATAAACTAAACAATATGTTACCTAAACAATACGTAGATATACTCTCATCATATCTAGAAAACAGACTATTCAGAATAAAACAAGACGAAGAGTATTCTACTATTAGAGATATTAAAACGGGTGTGCCTCAAGGTAGTATTCTGGGTCCCATACTGTATTTGCTCTACACCAATGATTTACCAGAAATGGAAAATATAACTGTAGCTACATTCGCTGACGATACTGCGTTGATGGCAGTAGGATCAAATATTGACGAGGCTACAATTAAATTGCAAAGAGCAAGCGATAAGCTATACTTCTGGACAAAGAAATGGAAAATTAAACTCAATGAGTTAAAATCAGTACATGTAAATTTTACAAATAAAAAATTAGAAAATCAACCACCATTGGTAAATCTGAATGGGTTCAATATTCCCCAAGAAAACAATGCTAAATACCTAGGAATGACATTAGATGTCAAACTTAGATGGAAAGAGCACGTTAAAAAGAAAAAATTTGAGCTTGAAAAATGTACTAAATTTGAAAGAAAGTAAAAAATTTTAAAGTTTGTAAAAAAATTGAGTACGATTTTTTATCAAACTTTCTCGAATTTCGACGAGTGGGCGAATACTAGTACCTTATTTTATTTGAAGTTCAAAGAATGGGGGATTAATAATCACAATATAGCTATAATATCTGTTTTTGTTTTGAACTAGACAGTAATTTTATAAATCATATCCCAAAATCTTATTTTTAGACTGCAGAAAATGATTGCAAGTAATCAAATTATTTTTCGATGCAATTTTGTGCATCACAATGTCATAAAAAAATTATTCATAAATAAATAAAATATCTGAAATATTAATTTACAAAAAAAAAAGGTATTTTATCACAATCTATTAATTAATGTACATACTTCTATTATCTAATACAATAATATATAATACTTTATTTAGTAAATAATAAAATTTGAACATACCCTATCCTATCTGCTAATATCGTCTATTATAAACTGTACTCATTTAAGTTGTTTTGTATCCTTATGTCAGTCCTTTTTGTTATCTCCTCCATCAAGATTACAATTATTACTATCATTCGTTGTTTTTCTTGTTGTTATTGGTATTGTTGTTAATGCTGTTGTAGCAATCGTTGATTGTATTGGTGTTATTGTTTTTGTTGCTCCTATTGATGTTGTTGCTCCTGCTGCTCCCACTGTTGGTGTTGTTTGTATTAAATTTGATTTAATAACAATAGGTCCTGATTGAAGAGATTGTAATTGCTGTTGTTCTTGTTGCGATTGTGGTGGGGATGGTGGTAATATTGTTGGTGGTATTTTTGTTGGTGGTGGAGGTGGTGGTGGTAATACAATTTCATCAATTGTACATACTCGATCATCATTTGGAAATTTAAAATTTATTTCTTTATTTTTTTTAATTGCCGATTCAACTGTTGGTGTTCCTGATGCAGTTGATTCTAAATTTTTTTCTAAACATTTTCCAGCTTCGCCTTTGACAATAATAACAATATGGAAAAAAATAGTAAAAAAGAAAAAAATAAATATTAAAAAGTGTTTTATTGTTGTAAGAGAAATAAAAAATATAAATAAAAGAAAACAAACTGATTTTATATAGAGCAAAAAAAAACGAATAAAACAATCAAAAGTTTGTTAACAATTTGATATCCTTAAAGGATATTTTCTACAACAATAGATCTAAATATTTGATTTGAATTGAATAGTAATGAATCTAAAGATAAAATTTTAGTTCTTTTTTATTCAATATAGCGCGTGTAGGTTTTTAAAGTTTTAACGGTACATATTCAAATTTAAAAACTTGCGGTATAATAAAATTTTGATTTTTAAAGGAGTTTTTTTCGTTTCCTGTCATTTTTTATACTTTATAGACATAGTGTCGCACATTTTTGTCAATTTATTAAATCGCGCGAAAGAAAATAAATAATTTAGAGTGTATTAACACACAATGACTTGCAACATAGCATAGTTAAATATGAATTGGTGTAATATGTTGCTAATCCAGGATTGCAATGTTCTTATTTGCTTGTTTTGGGTAGGTTACGTGTCTTTTCAATATATGATTAGTAGAAAATTAATTTGAAATACCTAGTGAGAATAATAATAGTGTAATATGGATGAAAAAAATTTAAAAATAAACGTGAAAAAATCGGTGAGTCTATAAAACTTAATAACATTAGCGCAGATCCCGATGGATCAAGAGAGGAATTTACAAATTTACAGCTTGTGATACACAATCAATCGATTACAATAAAATCAAGATAGTATTAACGAAATAAACTTCCATATTGCATTGTTAATCTTAAGAGGAATTTGTCTCATAATATTTGGACATATTATACGCCACATGAGTTGATAATCCTGTAATTTTAAAAATAAATCCTTGAAAAAAAGTTGTAGTAAAAGTATTTTAGTATAAATTGGTAGTTGCATACTTAAATCATAAAGCATTACTCTCTAATTTTATATTCCAGTTTCTGTATTAAATTGCAATAAGCCTATATACATCCATTTATTTTTTTTCTTAAAATTAAGAAATCATTGTATTTATGAAGTGATTTAACATAAAGTGTGAATAACTGGGCAAACAAAATATTTGTTCTCTAACCGTTTATTGTGTATAACACCTTTTTTTGGAGGTAATTTTTGGCGATTAACTATTGAAGTTAACACGACAAGTATTTTTTTATTCACGATTGGCCATTTTCATGGACATATTCACGATTGGCCATTTTCTTTAACGCCGTATGTCTAGGTGTTTTAAGCAAAGTTCTAGAATATTTTGATAAATTTTTATGATTTTCATCTTCAACTAAAATTTTAAGCAATTTTGAGAAATGAGTTAATGGTATATTACGATGTACAGCCCATTCAGTTAAATTATATTCAAAGCTATTATTAACTTCACCGATATCTTGTGACTAAAAAATTGGAATTATACATTGTAACTAATATTTTGAATGAAATATAGTTTTATTTTTAATGCATACGTTGATTTGTTTTGTTAATGAGGCCAAACATTTTTGTTTTTCCAGCCTATCCAAAATTTCATAATCATCATAAATATCAGAAGAAGTATTATGATGATGATGGAATTTCATCAGAAACTTCAAAATTATTCTGGCATATTGTATCCTGAACTTTTTTCTTCTTCATTTGTACCATAGAGTGTTTTAGTACCTATATAGGTTCCCGAGATAATAATTTTATTTTATGAGGTATATAATAGTATCGATTCTTTGCTTTTTTATTCGTTTTGGACGATCTTTATATTTTTACACCGATACATATTCAAAATTTTTATTATCAATAAAATTTCGTTGTTCTTACAGAGACATAACGTTACTTAAAGCAATTTGACGGTGTGCATAAATAAATCGGTATCCGCCTATATTAAAAAATTAGTAGTTTAAGATATGTAATTACGTGATAGAGATTATACAAGTCTTATAGCCTAGGTTAATAGCCAAGGTAAGCGTAACTAATAAGTGTAACGTTGACGGTTTAAGTCCCAATCCCTCCAAAATCAAGTAAGTTTATTTATATCAATATCAATATTATCTAAATAAAGCATTCATGATTATAACACATTTCTAATTCAACATTTGTTGATTTATTACAATTAATGATATGCACATTCACGACAATATTTTCATGTATTTTTTTTTAATATATCTAAAATACTCTTTTTTTCAATGAATGAAAGCATTTTTAATGTTTTCTTTTAGCTTTTCTACAGTTAAATAATTTTATTGTTTTTTTTTTAAACTTTTTAATTTTTTTTACATTGAACTTTACAACAATTTAAAAAATAAAAATAGAACTTGTTTTCCTAAAATTAAGGAAGCAAACATAATAATAATTTATAACAAAAATACGATAAAAACGTAATAAAAATAATATGTTTTCATTTTTAAATGTATTGTTCTTGCTGTTCTAATGTTAATTTACCAATTAGATTTAATAAAGTTAATCAAACCATTGTTTGAGCTATCATGTGATGAAACTGTATTAGTATTTGCCAATACGGGTTCAATTGCTTTAGCCAGTTGTTTACCTAATTCAACGCCCCATTGATCGAATGAATTTATATTCCAAATGATACCTTGTGCGAATATTTTGTGTTCGTACATAGCAATCAGAGCACCCAAAGTGAATGGGGTAACCTTCTTAACAACAATTGAATTAGTTGCTCGATTACCAGTAAAAACTTTGTGGGGTAATAATTTTTCGATTTTGTCTTTAGCCATGCCAGATTTTTCTAACTCAGCTTTAGCTTGTTCTGGGGTTTTTCCAGCCATTAATGCTTCAGTTTGAGCGAGGAAATTAGTCAATAATATCTTATGGTGAATACCATTTGAAATTTATTGTGAGTATTAGCCGGTTCAATAAAATCACATGGAATCAATCGTGTTCCTTGATGTATCAATTGATAAAAAGCATGTTGTCCATTTGTTCCAGGTTCACCCCAAACAATTGGACCAGTATTATAATTGACATTTTCTGATGCTTTTGTTACAAATTTTCCATTACTTTCCATGTCACCTTGTTGGAAGTAAGCATCAAATCGATGCAAATATTGATCATATGGTAACAATGCATGTGTTTCTGCATTATAAAAATTAGAATACCAAATGCCAAGTAAAGCTAATATTACTGGTACATTTTTCTCAAATGGTGCTGTTTTGAAATGATTATTCATATAGAATGCCCCATCTAACAATTTTTCAAAATTATCAAATCCAATTTATAAGCAAATAGATAAACCAATTGCGGACCATAATGAATAACGTCCACCAACCCAATCCCAAAAGCCAAAAAGATATTTGCACTATCAATACCGAATTCAGTAACTTTTTCTTTGTTTGTAGATAATGCTACAAAATGTTTTGCAACGGATGAGGGATCATTAGTTTTTTCTAGTAACCAATTTTTAGCTGATATTGCATTTGTTATTTTTTCTTGTGTTGTAAATATTTTTGATGCAATTATAAACAATGTAGTTTCCCAATTGATTCTTTTTAATGTTTCAGCCATATGCACTGAACCAAAAAGGTACGTAACTACAATAAAAAAATTCGTTGAGACAGTTAAAAATTTATTAATATTTGTCCGATGAACTTGTTCATTGAGCCAATGAATAGCTATTTATTAATTTAATAACCTCGTCGTTAATACAATGAACAATTATTAAATGTGTTTATTAAAATAAATTTTTGTTTTAATAAACATGTTTGTTGAAATAATAAAACATTTCATTGATTTAATAAATTTGTTTATTAATTTAATAACATAGATTTTTGTTTCTATAAACATGTTTGTTGAAATAATAAAGTATTTCATTGAAGATTTCATTTTGTCGGCATTTTGTCGGTTCCCACGTCTTCCACTTCTATAATTTATTTGATCGTTGTCCCCGCTTTCTGAGCTCTCTTCTTACTTCCCACTCTCCGCCACTTATCACTTCTTTAAATAAAAATACAATGTTTTTTACTTTTTGTGTATTTTTATTTTAATTATTTGGATTTTATTTTTTTAAACAATTTTTATTTTATAATAAATTTTTGTTGATAACTTATTTTCTTTTGTACCTCTTAGTCTTAGTTTTAAATTTTCATTAGTTTTAAATATGAAATGATTAAATATGTTTTTTCATTTTTTAAATTATATTCTTAAGTAGTTTATAACATTTTATTTAATTATTATTTTCTTTACTTGTTATATATATTTTGGATTTTTCGTTTATATTCTCACAATAAATTTACTTCTTAATTATTGTAAATAATGTTTTTTATGTGGCGTTTAACACTATTTTTTAAATAAAAAATGTCACTAACTATTCTCTTTTTTGCACATTTGTATTTAATTTTCATTTGTTATATTTTATTTTGGAATTTGATTTAAGTTTTGTGTATGATAGAACCATCTAATTATTGTAAGTTTTTTTGTATTAATTTTTATATAGTTCTTTGTAATTTTCCTTCCTTATGTATATTTAAGACTATATTGGAATTGACCGGAAAGAAAATAAAGAATTTAAAATTACGCTAATTTATAAGATCTTACAATTATAAATTCTTTTTTACACTGAAAAATTATGTTAAAATACGAGTACATAAATTACAAATAACACGCGTCGTGTCATTAAGTAAACAAAAAAATTGTTAGTTTTAATAAACTAGTTCGTTGAAATAAAGAAAAAATTCCGAATTTTAAAGTATGAATTCGATGACATAACGAAACATTTTATATTTGGTTGATATTATGCAAGTAACAAATATAAAAGTATACATACATATTAATGAAGGCATTGCTAATCAAAGAGAACATTATTGATTTAAACAGACGAATTTGTTAAAACAACGAACACTGTTATTAATCTAATTTTAATGAAAGTGTTCTCATTATTAATGAATTAATTGTTCAATTATTCTATTAAAAACTGCATATTTTTGTCAATAAATCCTAATTCGTTGAATCAATAAACAGTTTATTAAGAAAAAAAATAAGAGATGTTATATTTTCGTAATATTAATGATTAATTAATTGAGCCAACAAAAAATATGTTAATAAATGCTGTTCATTGGTATTACGAACAACTTTTTTTTCAGTGTGTGTACCATCAATATTTGATACGAAATGAGATCTTAAGCCCTTACAATATGGTTTTAATGGTTCAGTAACCATAAGTGGTCCCAAATCTGATCCACCAATATTTACAACATTAGTCATTTGCTTACCTGTATGTCCTTTCCAAACTCTAGAAATAACTTGATTACAAAATTCTTTCATATGTTGTAAAACTGCACGTACATCAGGCATAACATCTTTTCCATCAACCGAAACTGCATTATTTGAATCGTTTCTTAATGCAGTATGTAATACAGCACGATCTTCAGTAATATTGATACGTTCACCAGAAAACATAGCATCTTTTGCTTTTGCAACTTCACGCGACTCAGCCAACTGCAAAAGAAGATTCCATACTTCTGGTGTAATACGATTTTTTGAGTAATCTATCAGAATATCACCATCGGATGGAGTTATATAGACGCTGGGTCTCGCAGTAGGTATAGCACCTGCCTTTCAACTGAAAGGCTCAAGTTCGATTCCCGATAAAGCAAAAAAAAAAAAAATTATTTATCGGTTTTTCGACTTGGTCCAGTACCCTTTGCCATTGCGATAAAATAAATGACAAAAAATAATTGAGAGTATAATCTGGTAACAACTTAAATAAAAATGGATCTATTCTTTTTAAGCAGCTTTAGTTCCTGACAACAGTTTTCCACATTTAATAAGTAATAAGCCAGTAATTTGATAAAAAATACTCGAAATATTGTCGATAATGTTGAGTAAAATTACAGTACCGTACTTAATTCAGCACGAAAAGGTGATTCTACTTAAGTTACAGTCAAGGTCATAAAAAAAATCGATTTCTTTAAGTGCAGGAACTAAATTCAATATCGATATTTAGCACCAACGTAATTAATTTTTATAACGAGCTTCACGTAGGTATCTCAATATCGTTGAAGAAATTTTTATAGTGTGGTTGCTCGGGAACTAGCTATTCCGGGCTACACAAACAAGTAAAAACTATTAGCTATACCTTCTTTAAGTTTGCCGTATATTTATAGTGGTATTAACAATGGTAATTTCTGTAGTGGTTTATTTATTGATATCACTAAAGTGTTTGATACAGTGAGTCATGATTTCTTATTAACTAAAAGTTATAATGCGGGGTTTAGAGGCTTTATTTTTAATTGGTTCGAGTTATATCTTAATAATAGGAAGTAACGAGTCAAATTGAATGGAAAAATCAGTGAGCTGCTTAGTATCAAGGTTGGTGTACCCCAAGGTTTTATATTTGGTCCTGTTCTGTTTCTTATTTTTATTAATTCATTATTGCAACAACAGTTCAACGGTATACCTACAGCTTTTGCGATGTCACTGCTTTTTCATACAACAATAATAAGCTATTTGACTTATTTTGCGATTTAAATTTTGACTTGGACCTAGCTCGAAAATGGTTTTATGTTCATAAGTTTGTTAAAATTAATAAAACTAAAATTATGCAATTTAGGCTTAATAATTGTCTCCTCGAGATTTTTAGTATTTGGTATCATTCTCCTGATTGTCCTAAATTTCCTTTATTTCCTATACAGTCTCTAAACTCTTTTGTCCTCTCTTCGACTTGTAGTATTTCTTGTTTTAACATTGAAAGTGTAGATACGTTTAGGTACTTGGGTGTTTTACTTGATAATAAACTGAATTGGTCGGCCCATACTTACTATTTAAATAATTATTTTAAAAATGTTTTGCGAAACATTAACCACTTAAATCTGTATTGTTCTTTAAAAGTTATGCTAATGGTGTATATTGCTCTATTCAGTTCTAAACTGCAATATGGAATTAGTTCCTGGGGTTGTTCTTATTTTCATAAAATTCAGCCTCTTCTGATCGCTCACTTATAAGGATAAACACTGTATAAGGATAATTTAAAAAGAAAAGTTTTCCTTTATTTAAAAAGTTGAATATTCCACTTAGACATTTATATCTGTTTAAAACGTTGAAAATTTTTTCAATAAGTCGGGCTATCTCGCTCACCGATTTTAGAATTAATAATTTATACCTTGTAAATGTTCCAAGAGCCCGTACCTCTCATTTTTGCCACTTTTATGATTATAAAGCTCCAAAAATTTTTAATATGTTATCTTATTCTTTAAGATCGGACAGATCACCAGTTTCATTTTGGCTTTTTGAACTGGATCACCTTCAAATTGAATCTGTTTTTAATACGATTTAATTTTAACTTCAATTTAGTTTTTTTTTCTAACTATAATTTTTTTAATTTTCTTTCAGAATTCTAGTTATTTCTTTATTTTTTATTCTTGTTATAATTTTGAATTTAATTCTGCTTACTCTCGTTTATTATTTAAATTTTGCTTTAAATTTTATTAAATTTTATTTTAAATTTTATTTTTTCTTTATATAATTTTAATTTTAAGCTATTTTGGTTTTTCCATATTTAGCTTTAATTTTTTACTTTACTATGTATGTACCCAACAATATTTTATATTTTTATGCCGGTATTTTTGCTTGCAGTTTCATTCATCACATATTCTAATGAATATCCGAATGATCCTATATTCGATATTTATTCTTATTATTTTTATTTAGTAGTGTATATTTTAAGTATTGTATTTTACTATTATTATGAATAAATGAATTAAAAATCTAAATCTATGAAAATTAAAATGAGAAAGAAAGAGAACACAGCATATGCTTACCTAAATTTTTATATACAACTTTTTATATGCGTCTTCATTATTTTTATATGCGCTTGATTATTTATTAAATACATAGTGAGATAAAAACTTCGGACAAATTTAAAAAATTTATATTGAAGTTTTATACCAAGTTTTTTGTTATTCAAAATTTAAACTGATATGGCTAATATAATTATACTGGGTGATAAATATAATTATAGATGTTAAGCGTGTAATATCTTAAATAAATAAATAAATAAATATTGTGAAAACCGGAAAGCAAGTTTTATCAATTTCCCACAGAGAATAAAAGGTAATTTTTTTTTATATTAAAATTTAATTTTTAATATGTTAATAAGTATATTGAGTTTCAAATTTTTATAATCTTTACTCAAATTTACTTATTTTAACGGAATCCTCACGATAAATAGTTTCATTTTAATACGAAAAAATAATTATTTTCATTCTATTTGAATTTCATCTTTCTAATTTCGTTGCACCTTTTTGTTTACTAAATTTCATCTTTTTCGTGAACATACAATTCTTATTACCGTCTATTTCTAACAAATTTTTTTAATATATGTAAATGTATGGGTGTGTTACCAAAAATACATATCCTAGTTTAACTTCTTTCTTATTGAAAAAGATATATTCTTTGTTAAAAACTAACGTAAGTATGACTAAATTATTGCTAAATTATTGCTAAATATATTGCTGACTTACAAATTATTGCGAAATTATTGCTAAATTATTGTTGTGTGAGATTGAGAAGAGAAGTTAGTGTATTTGAGTATTAAAGTAGTGTTGAAAGTAATTAATATATTATATATATTAATAAGGAGTTTAATTAAATTTTTGTCGCACATATGTTTTCATTCGTGTTGCATGATAATAGTGGTATTCACACTACGGGATAATATGTTATCGAGCTCAGATAAATAGTTGTAGAAGTAGGTGTTCAGACTGCGAATAGTTTCATTGATGTTTAAATTTTTGTAAATATTGTTTTTTCAAAAATAGTTTCAATTGTTGTTTAAAAAAGTTTTAAAAAATAAAATTTTTAAAAATATTGAAAAAATTTGTTCTGCAGCTCTTTATATAAGCAAGAGAAATTTTAATTAATTAATCAAATTGGACGTATTGGTAGTTCAATTAATAAATATAAAATAATTAGAAATAAGCTATTGAAGAGAAAACAAAGACTAAAATTTTAAATTTTAAGCTATTATCAAAAATGTTTGTATAGTGCGTTTGATATAATAAAAAATACGAATATGTGTGGGTAAAGGTACGTACTAAAATAGTATCCCCATTTTAAAGAAATTTTAAATACTACTACTAACCATTTTTCCATTATATATTTTATAATAGATTAAGTTTGTTTTAAAAACAATTTATTTAACAACGGTGAAGTCTTGTTCAAAGAAAATTTATAAGAATTGGATATGACTCATTTAAGGAGCTATATATGCTTGGTGGTTCGGCTAAGAAACAAACACATCTGAAAGAAGCAATTCCAATGAAGAAAAGGATTGCAGTAGCATTATATGCTCTTGGCTCTCCAGCAGAGTATAGAACAATAGCAAATGTATTTGTGATTGGTTAGTCAACAGTTTGCGAGATAGTTCTGGATATTTGTTTCAAGATTTGGTAGCAACTAAAACCTAGATACCTCAACTCAAATCCATTAACTAATGCGATTGTGAAACAAAATATTAAAGGATTCGAACAACTAAGATTTTCACAGTGTATCTGTGCTATTGGTAATGTAAGATATTGAAATATGCATAATATTTTATAATGTATTTACTTATAGATGGATGTCATATTGACATTAAGCCCCATCGGGAGGATACAACTGATTACTATAATTACAAAGAGTGGTACTCTACCATTTTGCTAGCAGTTGTTGATTATAAATATGATTTTTTATATATTAATGTTAGATGTCCAGGCCGTTGTAATGATTCTGCTATTTATGAGTAATCGGCCTTAAAGTTACATCATATTAATAACAATATGTGGCAGGAAAATGCTAGAACTAATAAATCTGTTTCAGTACTATCAATGTTGATTGCAGATTCAGCATTTAAATTAACAAAACATGTGATGAAACCATTTAAAGTTGAAGCACCAGATTCTGAAAATTTAATTATAATTTATCAAAATGCAGAAGAGTAGTCGAAAATAGCATTTGGTCATCTAAAGGCCCCTTTTAGAAGCTTGGGTAAAGGGTTTGCAATCAATTTCAAAACAATCTTATTGATTACACCCCAATAATTATAAAAGTATGCTGTGTACTTTTCTTAATGCCAAAAAAGATGAATTTCGTCGAAATCCGGCGCAACAACCATTAGAAAATGAAATATTATCAAATAGAAGACAACCACGATCAGTTGTAAATTTAAATGCAAGTAAATTAATACGAAAATGCTATTAGTTTATATTTCAGTTAATATAATATTTACTAAACTTAAATTTATTTCTTTTTGTTTTGTTTTTACAGAACTCATAACAATTACAATTTTTTTAACAATAATTCATTAAATCTGACGTTTTTTCATAAAGTTTTTCTAGCATATTTATTTTTTTTTCTTCGACTGCTATTAGTCTTTCCACGGAACTGGCGACGATACAATTGGTGGGGATGGTTGTTGTTCTGACGTTATAATTGTTGATGGTGAAAATGTTGAAGTCGAAATACAATCCAATATATAATCTAAAAAACAATATTGAAATAAAAACTAAACACTAAAAATTTAGCTTGTCAATATTTTATTTCAGAAAATTAACATTCATTTGAGCTTAGTAGGTGTTGTGCCAAACTAGGCAATTTTTAATAAGTACTTTATTTTTTGGGTAATTTTAATTGTTTTGATGATTTTAGACAATACTTCTAATTTGAAAAAGCTTCATATTTTATTGATTTTATAATGTTTGGCTATTTGGTTCTTGTATTAGATATATAGCTTACCTTTATGGGTTCAGAACTTGGACATATTTTTTTAAAAACGATTTATATGTAAAATAGACACAAAAATATTATTTTTATTTTTTAATCGTTAATTTTTTGCAGTATTATTTTGAAAAAGCTTAAAATTTAAATTTTTGGATTTCTGTCACTGTTTTTTGCTTTAATTCACCATGGAGTAAAGTTTTACAGACATTATGAGCATATTAATAAATTAGATTCTATTACATTTACAATGACAATCAAACAACTTAACATTGAAACATTTACAAGAGAACAATTTAAGCAAGAAAAAATTAAATTGAATGTTTTAACTCTTTCTTATAACGGTTTCAATTACCTGCAATAGTGATAATAATACAATACATAATATTAATTCATAGCAAGCTTACTATCATAGAAATTATTTAAAAAAAAAAATAATGTTAAAAAAAACGTACTTAAATGGATTACAATTCAGAACTTCTTGGTTGGTAATTAAAGAATTGAAATCCATTTCTCTACAAATCTACCACGAACAAGAACAGTACAAAAACCAATTACATTGAATTTTATTATAATTCTTAAAATATTTTATTTTTTATTTACTCAAATTTTCTTCTATATCTCTCTCTTTCTACTACTTAGTGTTATTGGAGAACAAATGCAAAATATTTTCATTACTAAGAAAATGCTAAGAAGGTAAAAAAAAAATAAACTGTGGGAATCATCCTCATTCAAAGAGTCATTTTCTTTGAAAGAAAAATATTCAAAAAAATTTTCAAAGCGATTAGATACTGTTCATTTTTCTTACATTTCGTTTTTATTTTTATTATTCAGAATTACGATGGTTCTATATAATTCTGTGCCAATAAATCATTATCGCTTATGTCAACATAATACAAAATCGAAATGAAATAACCACCACATTCAGAATTTGTCAAAGTACTTCTTATCAAAATTTTGTTTTGATTCTGACAACTATAAGTTAGATTTTTATCATAATCGCTTATTCAACTTAAAATATTTTAAATAATAATATTCTCACTATTAGCTATAAAAACTTGAGCCAGCGTGTTTTATAAATTTGGAATATTATTTTCAAATTTTCATATGTATTGTACGGCTTATTTTACTTGGGTCCTTTTTACAAAATTTTATTTATTGATGTTACAAAATGCAAGCGTTTTTTAGTTGTTTGATTTTAAATGCTTACATAATTCAAGCGATTTTAGTCATAAAATTACCCAGCCTTATTAGATACTCCATTAATTTTATTAAATTTGTTAACAAAAATAGTGAAAATTCACATAAAGAAATATAAAATTTTAATTGTTGAGCTTATACAATATGTTGTTCATAATACGTGCTTGCATATTGTTGTGTCGCGATGTGTTGGGCACAGTAGACAACACAGAATATTAACCCTCACAAGCCAATAAACTACTCAAAATTGTATACATTTGTCATAAAAAATTATCGAATATCTATTAGAAGTTTTTGTAAACATTTTTAAAATATTAAGATAGATTGTAAATAAACGTAGAAATAATAAAAAAAAATATGTTGGGCACACAGTGGTGTTCTATACAACACGGATAGAAAATTCAGATTTGGGAGAGAGATTGCGATGAAAAATATGTGGTCAAACAAGACTTTCTGCTACATTTCGTAAACATAAACGAGGTTTGTATTTTTTTTTTGTCCTTTGAATTTGGATTATTTTTGGAAAAGTCGATCAATAGACCAAGGAATTGAAAAGGTTATATTATCTCAATACTAGGTAGATGGCGTAAGTTTTTTTTCAATTGTTCTTTGAAATTGATTTGGAATATTATCGTTATCGCTAAAAATAAAATGGAGTCACATATTATATGATATTACGAAAACGACGTTACTTTAACAGTGACAGTAACATGGACAGTAACATGGACTGGTAAAAACGTTTTCTTTTTCGTTTACACAAGAATAACTTTACGTTTTAGAAGTTTTAGTGTTAAGGCCTGCTGAAAAGACCTGACCTCGTGATATCAAATCTGTCCCATCTTTTACACCTTGATTTTTTTCTGGTGTGTTCTTACATTTACCAAAATAAATTTGGAAGGTTACACTGCTGCCTTGGAATATTTTACAGTGTCTTGGAGGCAACTACGAAGAGAGGGATTAAATTGTTGATCTACATTGTATGCACTTTCTTAAGGAACACAAATAATGAAGGATTGGATACCACAGCTCGTTGAAAGCATGAGTTAGTAATAATTTATTTTTCTGAATTTGTGATCTGCCATTTCAAGAAAATGCTTTAGTTACACTACAATTCTTTGACAAAGGACGTCCAATGCCATTTCTCACCGCTTATAAGCTTTACTAAATTTTAACCCATGCCATAAAAAAAACTAGAAGCACTACATAGACTTGTGTGTCTCTGTGCAGCAAGTGCTTTTAGAACCACACCTACAGCAGCTATGCAAATACTTCTAGGGCTTCCACCCTTGCATCTTTATGTTAGAAAAGAGATCCTAAAAGTTTCAAGAAGGTTGCAAACTCTAGGGAATACTAGAGGATGTAGGAACAAACATGAGAGGCTATGGAAGGACTTGTAAGAGGAACAAAAAGAGTTCTTCATGCCAACAGATGACATAACTACATACGTATTCCTAAAGAAGAGATACGAAGTAGAAATCCCGGCAAGAGAAACCTGGCGCGGTTAAGAAGAGCAGGTTAGGCATTTTCACTGACGGGTCCTTTACGGCTTTTGAGGTCCACTTTCCTCTCGAAAAATACTGCACAGTTTTCCAAGCTGTAAAGGCAGCAGCAGCAGCAGCAGTATAAACACAGCAGTGAATATAATAAAAAAGCAAAGATGGTCTAACAAAGTCATTAGAATCTTTATTGACAGTCAGGCTGCCTTGAAAGTAACCTCATCAAATCTAGATTTCTCGGAGAATGTTCAGAAGCCCTAAAAGTCATAGGGCTCTGAAACAAGGTACAACTGATCTGGATATCGGGTCATAGTGGCTTGACTGGAAATGAGAAGGCTGCGGCTTAACGATAAACACCTTCAGAAAGTCATTGGCTATTTGGTAGCAAAAATTAAAACTAAAAACTACTTAAAATTTGCACATGGTGCATGTAAAAACTTAATAAATATTATTGTTAATAATAAAAAATACATATGGATCAAAGCGTGATCCGAAGAATATGTGTCCATATAATAACTATCTATAGAGCACATGTAGAACAATTTCAAATTATCCTGGCAAAAATTTGCTTAAATTCATGCACTAAGCAGAAAAGATGCCACATAAAATCGATTTTAACCGAAAGATTTTTTCACTTGAAATTATTTTGGATCATTAAATGTCCAATCCAAAGATAATAGAAGGATTAATAAATTTTACTATATTTTAAAATTCTTAAAAAAACTTTAAAATGAATTTTACTCAAAACATTAATTTCAGACTTAAGCAGTTATAACTTGTTGCCACAGATTTTACTAAGAAAAAGAATAATAAAAACAATGTTGTACTACTGACAGAATTTCATTTTGTTTTTTTCATCTCTAAACGTTTTTTTTTTTTTTTATTTTCTAAAGTAAATAATGAGAGTAATTATAAGGTAATTAATAAAATAAATAGCTTAAAATATTTATAGCTATGTATGTATGTGCATTTTCGTTTTTGTACAGGATGTCTGTACAAGATATATTACTTGTGAGCATGAAATGTGTATTTTGAAAAAAAAAACAAAAAACAAAAACAAATAAAAATAAGAAAATCTGTCAAGACAAATGTAAACGTTTTCGAAAGAATTTGTTTTCTTAATTACAACAATTTTTTATTTACCTTTAAGAGCGTATCTCTTTACATTTCTGTCTCTTTTATTCTATGTCTCTATATTATATATTTGTTTTAGGATTATACTACCACACCAACGCCCACCACACAATATTGTTTATTTTACATTTTTCTTTCAATGGTCAAATAATAATGGTCAAATTAAGATAACCAAAGAGAGAAAGCAATATAGAGAAAATAACGACATAGGCCAAAAATAACATAAAGTATAAAATTAATAGGATAGATTAAACCTCTTAAGGATTAAAGGGGGATTATTTAAAGAAGTTCATATGAGAAATTAAAAAACACAAGAGAAAAAAAAATTAAATAAAAATTCTTTAATAATGAAAATTCTGTATTGTATATTATTATTGTATATATATAATAATGAGAATTTCCAAAATTTATTTTTCATATTTTCAGTAATTTTATTAAAAGAAAAATGAAATCCAATTAATTTTTATTTTCACTATTTAAAAGAAAATCTCAAAACAGAGTAATTTTATGTATAAATTTATTGTGTTTATTAAGTTGTAGAATATTATAGAGACTGTAAGGATAATGGTGGTAGGCATGTGCAGGAAATTAATTTCAGGAAATGAATTAATAAGAACGAAATATATATATGTAGGTATGTATAATAATATAAATATATGTATGTATCTATTATATTATATTATATTATTATTTTCTTTTATTAAAATTATAAATTATTATCAATGGTCAAGGTTAATTTGTACGTGATAAAATATGAAATCTCTTGATTAGTTTAACTTATTAAAGAATTTTAATAGGAAAATAACTTAGAATTTATTAGTGTCAGAAATATATTATATTGAAATTAAAATTAATTATATTATTAATTATATGGAATGATTATCCATAAAATATTGTTCGTTGAAGTGAACTTTCATCAGTTATGATGATAAGTTCCATAGGATTTGCAATAATTATTGAAATATTTTGTTGTTAAATAGAAAATATTTTAATTTAGGATAAATGACACAAAAAATTTGTGTACGTATTTAATGATTGTTTTATTAATTGTATTTTAAGACTTAATTCAATGGTGTAATTGCATTTATATAGTTTTTTTTTCTCCTTACTCCTCTTGGGAGGTATTCCACTTAACATTTCCATCGTACTCGATTTCTAGCTGCTAATTCCCCTTGTATTTCCGTATTTGTTTGTACTGTCTAAGTAAGGGATTGGCCTACTGTAGAAGACCACTTTTGATAAATTTATCTGTGCCTACGTGGGAAGACGACGTCATATTTTTCTGTAAGTTGTTGCTGCGATTTTATCCATCTTTGACGTTAAGATGCCTGACGTTACTATGTTTTAATGGGTACGTCATATCACATACTTTTGTCAGTTGTTGACAATTGTGTAATTATCATTAGTGTTTGTCCAATATTATTTATTGTGTTATTTGGTTATTGTGTTGTATGATATTATATGAGTATTGATATAGATATTGATGTAGGTAATATTTTTTTTTAGTTATATAAAGTATTAATTATATTAATTATTTTTATTGATTATTGATTTTATAATATTTTGCTATTTTTTTTTAGTTATATTTTATAACACCCAAACTCCCACCCCCCCCAGGCTTCAAAGCCGCGACTACTGCATCGTAATTCAAACACATTTCTGTGCTCTAACCGATTAGGCCACGGAAGGGATTATTTATATTGTACGATACAGCAATTTGTTACATAATGGAGCGAGTAATATTTTACGACCAATCAATATTATATTTATCAAATGCTTGGTATATAATATGGAAAAATGACATTATCAGGAATCAAGTTTTCAAATATAATTTTGCCAATTTATTTAAGTTAGTACCAAATTGTGCACTCAACAACTTTTATTTATATTATTACATTTAATGAAACAAACAACATTTAATGATTATAACCATGAATTACCAATGACAAATGTATTTAAGTACTTGTATTCTGTCATTACGGCAAATAATACAGAAGAAAGGAAATTAATCGTGTCTCACTGTAAACAATACAAGATTCTGCGTAAAGCAGTTTGGATATTCATCATAAGGGTTTTGTTAATGTTGTAAAAAAAACTTAACTAACCAACAATTTTAGCGACAAAAAAATGACAAAACTTTAAAATTTAAAGTTGTAAATACACTGTATAATATACTTTGCCCTATGCCTCACAGATGGTAAATAATACATAAAAATGGAACTATAGAATTTGAAATCTACAGAAAAGATACTACATTCCAACGAACCATCCTCACGGAGTCAAATCACCCACATGGACAAAAAATGGCAGCATACCATACGATTGGTATGCATAACATACCAGCATAACATACAGTTTGGTAACTATACCATTATCAAGGGTTAGCTTTGAACAGGAAAAGCACTAAATAAAAGACACGACTAGAAAAATAGACATAATGAAGAAATTATTATAAACCTAATGTTAAGGAAGAAACTGCACCGCATCGAATGCAATAATATGACGAGTTTATTCCAACAAAACAAAGATGCTGAAAAACCTAGAAGGATTTTCATAACGCACAGAACCGATAACATTTACCGATAAATTTAAGAAAATGTTTAAGAAACACAATCTGGAACTAGTAACAACTAGCAGAAGTCAAAAACAAAAAACGAGCAGTATACTTGGATCAGCAAAGGATAAAAAGAATAAAATATTATGTCAGAACTGCTCAAAAATAAATATGGGGCAATCAAAACGGTTAATTACGGTGTGATTCCAAGAACACTTGAGGGAAGCTGAATTAGCAAGAATAAGAGGTGCTACCAATTTTAGGTCGGAAATTGCTAAACACATAATTGAGGAACACCATAAAATTGATAAAATCAATTTATTATCAATACAGGAGGTACACAAAATAAGCAAACGAGACACATACGAGAGTTTAGCAACTTCGAGGGTACGCCAGATTGAATAATGATTTAGGAAATGGATTCTCACTGCTATTTAAAATAATTTGAAAAAGTACAGGTAAAATAGATATTTAGAACGGAGGGAATAGGATATAAAAAGGGAAAAAATTAATTAATATATACAGTTAGTTGCAAGCACTGATGAAGGTTGTTGCTTCCGAAATATCGATATTTTTTTTTTTTATGATCTTGACAGTAACTTAGGTAGAATCACCTGTTTGTGCTTAATTAAGTACGGTACTGCAATTTTAATTTGAGTATTTATTTTAACAACTTACTGGCTTATCTACTCATTAAATGTGGAAAACTACTACTATTGTCAGGGCCTTCTTAAATAGAATAGTTTAATTTTATTTAATTTGTGACCAGATTATATATACTCTCAATTATTTTTTGTCATTTATTATATCCCAATGACAAAGGGTACTAGACCAGCTCGAAAAACCAATGAAGCATTTTTTTTTTTTGCTTCATCGGGAATCCTTTCGGTTGAAAGGCAGGCGCTCTACCTACTGCGCCACCCAGCGTGTTGCAATCAAATATAAAAAAACATTTTAGTGATAGGAAACCTGACACAATTAAATTATTTAATTTAAATTATCACTAAAAATAAAAAAAATAAAAAAACCTACAGATAGTATTACAGTACAATGTGTAAAGACAGGTGCTCTGCCTACTACGTCATCCAGAAAGGTACATGAAAACTTTTTTCCATGTTTTGAGAACATCGTGCCTGATCAAATAATGTTAATAAAAGACTATAAATGGAGAAATAAACAAGGTAAAAAGAAGAAGACAAACAAATATTCGGTTCAACATTATAAATAGAGATATCAAGAAACTTAATGTCAAAAATATGATAATTCAGGACAGCATTAATTAAAAAAATTAACTAAGTACACTCAGAACTAAATGGTGTACTCCAGAAGGATGATATACGCTTTCGATAGCACCATCTGACGACTGCTTGCCAAGAAACAATTTTGAGAAACCATTCGATATTATCATGCCAAGTAGAGAGACATGGGAAACCGGACAACGTCTTTCGACACATGAGAATTAGTACTGAAGGCTCTAAGATAATGGCGAAGATGGAGTTGGATCGGAAGTCTATTGAAAAAGCCTCAGAAACCATATTTACTCATGTCTAGATTCTACAAAAACACAGTTTTACAGATTGAAATACTTGCTATTGAACTCTGTGCGCGAAATAATTTAAATCGAAATTACAAACGACGTAAAACTTACATTCGCTAGAATATTAAAGCAGCCATACTATAGCTATCAATTTATATAGCATCACATCAAAGCTAGTATGCCACAGTTTAGATATGCTCAAAAACCTGGAGACAACAAACAAAGTTACAATAATATGGGCATACCAGGGCATAAGCAGGAATCGAAGCTGCAGATTATCTAGCAAGAAAGGCATCGGATACGCTTTTTGTAGGGCCAAGTTCGTGGTGTAGAATTCCCGTGAGTTCAGCTAAGATGCTAGTTGAAAGCTTGGGTGGAACAAAATGATAATAATTTCTGGGCTAACGTTCCTGGAAATCGTCTAGCAAAAATTCTCATGACAAAACGTTCGCTCAAGAAAGCTAAAATACTTCTAAGTTTCAATAGGAAACAATAAATGGATATTATGATCATGGCAAGACTAATAACAGGTGACTGGAACAGGACACTTATGCAGAATATGTGTAATATAGGAAGAATCTGTTCTGTGAATTCCAATCTGCAACAGTGTTCCTCTAACAATGGAAGCTATATCCAGTATACCATTAAATAATATCCTGAGTGTGGTTAAATCAGGTATCCTTAATGATTCAGATGATTAATAGCATACAATAACACGGGTAATCACAATAACTCTATTTGCAGCTGCGATCATATAGGGGCCACATCCCTTGTTGAAATGCCATAATCTAATTTAATCCTAATAAAAGTCGATTTCGGTAATGGCTTCAGAAACATTTTTGGAAAGAAAGATCTATTCCTATTTGGAAGTTAGAAGCGAATAAATCCTCAAAGAATAATTCACTACCAAAAAATATTTTAATTTATCTTTTTGCCTACCAATTCACTACCTTTAAGTCCAATCAAGCTTTATTTAATTTTAATTACAAACTTGTCCAACATTCTTTAAGACCAATTCATCTTGAAGAGTTGAGAATGATCTCTCCCTGACTTTTCATGACTCAAACCTTTTTAATCACATACACAGCTCTATAATCAATGCTCTTGGAAACACCCTGGTATAAGAAATATAAAAAATAGAAAACAGGGTAGTATGCACCAAAGGATTTTATTTCATTTCATCTCTTTTTAACTAATACACAATTTACTACATTATAGTATCTAGTTAAAATAGTAATTTACATACTACCATCTTTAGGAAATATTCTAATATTAATAGAAGTATAAATGGGTTATTTCTACCAATTTAAATTTATATATATATATATATATATGTATATACATCAAGTATAAGTGTTTGTTTTGTATCAAGAGAAGAGTTTTTCCATGTAAAAAAAAAAAAAAATTGACAAATGTAATATTGGGTCAATGTTTACTTTTCACTGCTCGTATACAAAATGCATATGAAAAAAATAGTTTTTTGTTGTTTTAATGATTGTTACTTTTTTTTTTTTTTTGTAGAAAGATACAATCTCCATCAATTTATACAAAAATAACATGCAGAACATATCAGTTAAACTTTTAGTTTTACTATTGTTTGTTTTTTTTGCTTGTTTTAGTAAATTTTCCATTATACTTTTCCTGTGAAAAGAATGAAAAATGTTTTTTTTTTGAATATCCTGTTTCTATGTCTGAATTACGTTTTTATATTGTTCCATAATGTTTTATTATTATTTTTACTATTGTTTATGTGATAAATTTATACCCATGTTCAAATAGAGAATATAATTTTTGTTTTGGTTTTTTTTTTTATTGTTCTGATGTTAAATGTCGAATATGTGTGAGTTAAACTAGACTTATGTACCAATATGATTGTGTTTTTTTTATTATTATTTTAGGCTATATGAAGTTAATATCTTGTACCCAGTACTGGTAGGTATTAATAAAAAATGTTTATAAACAAGAATATAAAAAAATAAATAAGCAAAATATGTAATTCCCAGAAACTGCTAGTCGACTGATCTGTTGACATTTATTGGACAATATTTTCTGAATTTCGTATTTAAAATATGATATGAAAAATAATATTAATATCATATTTTAGTAACTATAGGATAATAAAGTATCTAGAATGAAGAACTATTTAAATAAGTTGAATAATAATTTATTGCCGGGTCCAGATAACGTAATACCAAAAACTATATTAACCTTCGCTTGGGCGGCAAATAAAATATACGTAAGCGGGCAAGATTGACATATGTTAATATTTTTGGTTTTTCCATACATTTTGTATGAAGAATATTTTGACAAAAATAAGTGATTTTTATGATTATTTTTGTATGTGCATTACCGTTACTTTTATGTTTGCTTTTATAACCAGCGAATTTCTACTCTCTAAGATATTTTTTTAGAAATACCGGTATTTTAGAAGTGGGGACTTCCGTTTGTTACAAGGTACTTGTAACAGAGTTAGTAGTTCCGATAACAACAGTGGTCTATTTCAGTGAAATAAAAAAAAAACTAAATAAAATATATATATTTTGGAAAGATTATTTATTGAATTTTCAATATTTGCAATAATATGGCGGACTTCAAAATTTTATGTGCCGTTCAGTAATTTTTGTAATTTTTAGTAAAAGTGCAAAAAACACAAAAAAATGAGTGTTTTTCTTCAAAAAACCCATTTTTTAAATTTCCTATATTTTGGTGTAAACATTCATAAATTTCTTCGAAATCAAGCAAAACTATTCAAAATATATGAGATTAAAAAAAAAAATGCCGTTACAGGTATATGACATTTTTTATTGAGTTTTACTATAAGAGACACAAAAAATCAAAAAAAATGCACACAAAAGATACAAAAAACTTATTTTTACAGGTTATCGTTTGAGGAAGAACAAGCATATTTCTCTAGATTGGTGGAACTTGTGCTAGATGTCGAACATGCTGATGTAGGACTACCGGAAGAAATAGTATTTGAATCAGATGCTGGTCCTTCAAGAGTCAAAAGTGATGATAATGATGACAATGATGAGAATGAAGATTTCGCAAAATGAAAATGAAGAATCAGATGCTTAAAAAATGCATATCAAAGGGCTAGACAAGAAAATATTTTCTGACAAAAATCCATAGGTCCGATATCCATTAACAAAAAGTTAAAATGATTGTGAAACATTCGCCGCAATTTTCAATACATCGATGGTTGACATAAATTTTTAATTTAATTTCGTAACAGAAATTTTCTTTTTTATAAAATAGCAAAAACAAAATTAAAAAAAAAAATTTTTTTCAAAAAACCTTTGGTGTTTTATTTACTTTATGTTTTGAAATATATTAATTTTAGTATTTTTCTATTCAAATTTAAAATATTTCTAATCTTTTATCTTATTTTGTAACTCTTATCGAAATAATTACAAAAATTTCATAGAATACCATACATTTTGTATGAATAAAAAAAATATTAACATAATGTTAATCTTGCCCGACAACGACGAAAAAAAATTTAAATGCCGAAAAATCGGGCATAGACACGTTTTTCCGAACTTTTCTTTATATATTCAATATCTACTCAAAAAATTAGGCACTGATCACTGATTTTATTAAGATCGGCCAAATAAATTAAAAGTAAAAAAAATTTTTATTTAAAAGTAAAAAAAATAAATGTTAACATACGTTAATCCTGCCC
The DNA here is from genome assembly GCA_963942445.1 of Argyra leucocephala. Classification (NCBI taxonomy): domain Eukaryota; kingdom Metazoa; phylum Arthropoda; class Insecta; order Diptera; family Dolichopodidae; genus Argyra; species Argyra leucocephala. The sequence continues at coordinate 66,615,935 of OZ012680.1, forward strand.
AAGTGAAGGTTAACCCATTTTCTACTAGTGTTGCCATATGGACACGAGATATATCTCAGGCCCCAGTTTTTGAAGAAACTAGAAATTGTATTTTTTTGGTTCCTACAGCCAGATGGGAACATATTACAAAATTTTAGGTCGATACGATCCCTGTCATTACAATCATCATTAATATTACAATGGGAGTGCATCATCTATAATGGGAACATTTTCACTACATTGGAAAAGCTCTTTCGTAAAACTTATAAAAAGGATTCCAAAAATATAATATTCCAAATTACCGGCGACTAATTGTCAAATTATCTTGTATTACGAAATTATTTAAATTAATTGTCTGTGATTCAACTTACAACTGATGTTCATTAGTAACAAATCAGCATGGATTGATGAAAAAAAAAATATCTAATATGATAAATTGGTAAAATTTAGTAGAATTTTACAAATTTCTACAAAATTTTTTTAATACTTTTTTAATTTTATTTGTTTTTTTGGAAGAAATATAAATATTTACGTACACTTGCAAAAAATAATGAACAACACTTACAAAAAAAACTTAAAAGCTTTTGCTGATGGGGTTTTTTCTCTGAATAAAAAAATGCAATCATGTGGATACATGAGAATACACTTTCTTGGTATTCTATATACCAATTGAAACAATCTAATTTTTTTACCTTATTTTGCTATACGGGATTAAGAAATAGAGAATAATAAATTAAAGTTATTTTGCAGTGTTAAAATTAAATATAACAAAATTAACATTAAATAATTGTAAAAATCTGCAATTGTCGATACGTGTTTGTTTTTTGTATATATATAATAAAATAAAAATCGAATAATGAAAAGCTGTGAATGTTTTTCAAAATTTCCTATGTATTTCAATTCTTTTGTCCAGTTCTTTAATTGAATTTTTAGAATTTTTAATCAAAAAACTCTTCAAATAAAACACAACATGAAAAAAAAAATATGTCAAATAAAAAGAACAGATAATTTAATTTTTGTAAAAATTAATCTGTGCCTACCATTTATTATTCGTTAGCCATTCTTTTGTTAAACATATGTATATGAATTTCTTCTAGATTTACAAAAATTAATTTGCAATATTTTTTTATGGTTTGAAAGTAGGTTTGAATAGTATGTATTGCTTATTATTATTATATATAATGTAAATTAATTGCGATTTCATATGTTTTTAAAATAAAAAAAATCAGGGGTCAGTATCACAAGTCTGTATTTCATATGACTGTATTTTCATTTCCCTATTAATAGATATTGTCAGATTAATGTTTCGAGCAAGCACATCAGACGTGTATTACTAGACGAAGAGTACTATATGTGTTTACTGTGTTTTCATTTTGCTGCATTTTATTTGTCAGCCAATCATAGTGTATTGTTCTTCTTTAGACCCAACTTAGCAACATCCCATTATGGAAGAATGGCTAGAGTATGGTACGATGGTAGATAGAGTACGGTATTTTTATACTAAAAGACTCCAATCCACCAAACTTTCCGGATCTTTGTCAAATTGAAGGTTACTGGGAATTAATCAAAACAAAACTGAATAAAAAAAGAGCACTAAATGAGAGGTTAAGGCGATTTCACAATTTAGGCCAAGATGAACAGCAGCTACAAATAAAATAACAGAAACTAAAGGTGAAAACCTAATAAACAACATTCCCGAAAAAGAAGACTGTGAATGCAATAAAAATTATTTTTTTTATTTATGCGTATTCAATTTGTAAAAGATTGAACAATTTGGCAAAAGCAGCGATAGACTAGAAGCAGTTAACAAAGCTTTATGAGACAAACATAATCAAATAACTGTCCATCTATTGTCCATAAGTTGCCCACCAGTAATATTCCATTTATCAGCAGGAAAACTTAAGCCTCAAAAAATGTTACAAAAACACTACTCGGGTGAATTTTTACGCAGTATATAAATTTGCTTTGGGTGATATTTTACCCCATATGAAAATATCATTCCTCTAAATTAAAGAAGATATTTTATAAGAAAAAAACATTTATTTTTGCACTTTATTTTATTGGTAAAAAAGAAATTTAAATTTATTGTACAGTAATTGGTTATTTCAAAACTCATATTTAGGATTATTGAAACACGGAGCACAAAAAAATGTATATTTATGTTCTGCACACATTATTTTTTACACACTTCGCACTTCGCATTTGCTTTTCTATCCTTTTTTATGCAAATTTTACAATGAACATTCAATGAAATTTTTAGTTTTTTACCTTTTCAACAGATGTTTCTCCAGAAGTTGTCGTTAATTCTACCCCGAAAAGCAACAAGTTGTTCATCAACCGTAACATTTTCATAAGGAATACATAAATATGGAGAATTTTTTACTCATTTATTCCATAGCTCTCTAATTGAACCAAGCTTGTCCTTAGGTCGGCGTTGTACTCGATCATGTTTATCGTCAAATCGAATTACCCGATTAATCTTTAAGAAAAATTTAGCAAATATTATTGCACGAAATATTGGTCGACCATATTTATCATTCCATAAATTCATAACAGATTCATTTCTCGATTTATATACTCCTATAAAAAAAAGTTCATAGTTCAACAGCTGCAAGGTTTTGCGAAAGTTTGAAAAGCAATTTAATCATTCCTGTTCAAATGAGTAAACCAATACAGCTTTTAATAGTTGCATCTTACATCATCAATGTCATTTCACTTTTCCCTATACACTCGTTTTCCTTCCACAAGAAGTAATCGACGTAGATTTGACCAATTAGCCCCAATTCGAGACGTGTTTCAAGCAATAAATAAGAATTTGGGAAAATATTATATATACCTTCAGAAAATCTTATCGCAGACGAACAATTAATGTCAACATATGCAATCAAAGCCTAACAAGTAAGGTATTAAAATTTGGTGGCTTTGTAACTCTCAGACGGCATACCTACTCAAAGGAATTCCATATGCTGTGAACAAAAATAATAACTGAGTAACAGGACTTGCTTAAAATGTAGTGGTACAAATGTGTGTACACCATATTTTGGAACTGGACGGAATATTACAATGGATAACTATTTCACGTTAGAACTTGCAAAAAGTTTGTTATTTAATGGATTGACGACTGTAGGAACTTTACGTCGAAATAAAACTTATATTATAAAACTTATATATATATATATATATATGAAAATAGAGATCCAATTCCGATAAAAGAAATTTATTTCTAAGATCTCTTGGTGAAAGTTTAGTAAATTCTCTTATCAAAAAGCTACTACTAAAAAACTGCAATTACCACCATCTCGTGCTGCAATTTCAAAAACGGTAGCGTTTATTTTGTTAATTTTGTTATTTGTGAACATCTAAAAATTAATTATTATTTGAAATAAAAAATTTAAAATTTATTAAAAATAATTTTTTTCTATTACAATATAAGGTGAGCCTACCAGGCTCATGTTTTGAATTTACGTGACAAAATATGTTATGAGGCTTAGGGTTAAGGAAACAAAGATTGATGCAATGTTGAACAATGTGAGAAAAATAAAACAATAACACAAAAAAAATAATTAATCAAAATAATTAAATTTAATGAAATTTACATGTTAACATAATGAAATATTTAAAGTTTAAAACACAAATTATTATCTGCATAGTATGACTGAAACAAATCAAAACATTGTAATTCTGGGGATTTTAATTTGTTAGTAATCAACATTACACTGCTTAAGAAAATACAATTTCCTAGGAAACAAAAAAACCCCTTATCGAGGGAAAATTCATATAAATTTATTCTTCATTCCTTACACAGAACTTAGTAAAACCTAACCATTTAGAATGAAATTTCTGAAAATAAATTTTTGCATTTTCTACACTACTAATTCTTTAAGCCCCTTAACAATAATGTCTTAATCAAAAGAAATTCACTTAAAAATCATAAATGCATTAAATAAAATCAGTTAAAAAAAAATAATAATAAAAGCCAAAATAAAATCAAATTAAAAAAAATAAAAAAAAAAAACAAAAACAAAAATGTTTTTTAAAGTATTAAATTTTTTTTTTGTAATTTCTTACCTCCATTAAGTTTTTCTTCTCTTGTATAGTAACGAGCTCGATGTCTGGAAAAACATACAGCCATTGCAAGAATAATTATCGTTATTAAAACGAAAATAATTCCACCCATAATAGCAAGTGTATTAAGGCCACCTGTTAGTGAATAAAAATTTAAAACAAAATATTAAAAAAAAAATTAAATTAAAAAGTTTTTATTTAAAAAAAATTTAATTTGAGATAAAAATTAAATTAGGAAGTAATAATATTTTGAGACCATTAAAAGAATTGTTATATCATAGTAAAAATGTTTTAGTGTATGTCTATAGTTAGAAGTTGTTCAGTTCTTTGCTTATCAAAATATTCATGTTCATAGTTAGTAAACATAGTCGTGTAGTGTAAATAAAATAAATGAAAATTTTTTGAAATCAAAGATTTCTTCTCGCACACAAACGAAATAGACATCATGTAAACGGTAGAGTAGTCGAGAGGAGGAGATCTATTTAACAAATTGATATTTTTGTGCCAACAAATCATAATCGCTTATGTCAACATTAGAAAAAATCGAGATTAATTAACCACTATTTTCAAATATTTCAAAATGGTGTCTCAAGCTGGTTTTTATAATCAATAATCTGTGAGAGCATAAATAAGACACAATTGTTAGTAGAGGATATATTTAGATGAATAGTATATAATTAGTTGGTAGGTAGGTAGGTAGTAGTGGCTGCCGGCAGCACGCCGACACACTTAGACCTGTAAGGTCCATTGTCCAACTACGGGAACTTTCCTTGCGTAATGTTTTACCAATCAGACAATGAATCGTAATGACCCGTACCACGTTGCTAATGTCACACCTTTTCAGAGTTAGTAGGTTAAAAGTTCAGTATAGGCCAGATTTGTTTGGTGATGTAGCAGTCTGGTCTAGCTGACCATCTGAAGTTTGAAGCTTTTATTTGCATCTTTGCGAAGCAATAAATTACAGGTAGCTGGCATCCAGATTACTCCTGTCCGGATATAGTACCCTCTTTCTAGAGTTGATCTGCAATGCAGTTACCCGGAATATCACTGTATCGTGGCACCCATCGTAACAATATGGTGAGCCTATCTGCTAGTTCGTCCAAAGACCTCCGACAGGCCAACACGATTTTTGAGTTGATGGTTACCGACTTCTGTGCTTTAATTGCGGCCTGACTGTCTGTGAGTGTACAGATATTTCTAACAGATAATACGCTGGATCTCAGCCATTCTGAGGCTTCTTTTATTGTCATCACCTACGCCTGAAATACACTACAATGATTTGGTAGGCTGACGGATAGATTTAGGTTTTGCGAGTAGACTCCACACCTAAATTCCTCAAAAAAATTTAAATTCAGTCTGAAGGTATAAAGAAGGTATAAGACGTGTCAAGCTAAACTTAATTATATGTAACTGGAGAAAAATTTAAAATTATCAAATGAAATGAAGCCACCCGAATTCAGCAACAACGAGTGTATATTAAATCAAACCAAAGTAATACATGGTATTACAAAGTCTTCGTATTGAAAACAAATAATTTTACTTGTAAAGTTATGTAAGTCCTAATTCATCAAAATTTTATCAATTACAGTTAACTATATAAATATATATTGAATGCTCACGCTAGACAATTATTTTATAGTTAGGCAAGGAACCAAAAAAGCGTTAAGCAAGCTAACTAAATTTCGTCTACAGTACGTCCCATAATTATTGATAGTAGCTGATGTAATAATGACACCTAAACCAGAAAAACACACATCTGAAGTAACATCATATAGGCGGATATCACTATTATTCTGTTTAAATTATTCGAAAAAATTCGATTAAAAAGAATAAATCCACCATAGAGGAGAAACATCTGATATCGGATCATCAATTTTGGGTTCGAAATCAGCATTTTACAATTATTGATCAACTTCATCAAATTACCAATATTATAGAAAAGCATTAGAAGAAAAGAAAGTTTGTTCAGCAATATTTTTAGATGTTGCACAGGCTTTTGATAAAGGCATAAAGGTCTAAACTACAAACTAAATTTACTCTTTCCTGCTCAATTCTGAACATTTTTGAAATAAATATAGTTGCTACACTTGCTGATGATACAGCAGTTTTATTTATGGCCGGTAGTAACATCGATACAATACCAAAATTAGTACCAGCTATTAGAAACCTTCAAGACTGGATATTCAGATGGCGTTATAAATTGAATGAAGTGAAATCAGTACATATTGATTTTATCAACAAGCATATTATCAAATATGACTGTATATTAATGATCAACTTGCTAAATATGGAAACACAGCCAAATATCTAGGTATAAAGCAAATCTAGGTAAAAACACGAGAAGAACTAAAAACAAGCTTCTATCGTATCTACACGTTCTGAAACCCGTTTGGACTTATAGAATTCAACTGCGAGTTAGTACTAGTCAAATCATAATTGAACCATAGTACAACGTCTCCAAAACAAAATACTACGCGGTATAGTAAATACCCCATGGTACATTTGCATTAATAATGTACATAAGGATTTGGGTGCAGAAATTATAGAAAGCGCAATGAAAACTATCGCACAGTCATCAAAAAATACTACAAAAACACAGCAATGCGGGTATCCAACTCTTCGACAATGATAATACAAAATGAAGATTAAAATGAGTAAAACTGTTTGAATTGTGGCAAAATTAAAATTATAATGTACATACATATATAAATTTTATAAAGCAAAATAAAAAAAAACTATCATGTGATAAGATTTTGTATTCTAAATGTAGCCAATTAAGATTTAAAGGTAAATAGCTTATTAGTATATATTTGAATTACTAGATTACAACCAATCAATTCACCATTAAGTGTTTATTATCTAATATTTATCTAGTTTTTATTCATTAGTTTTGCACTAAAATTCAAATTTTTATTCTTTTGATTAATTTGTTTTTACTAACGTATAAGCTTAATAATTAAATAAAATAAATATAGTAAATGTATTAAATATTAAAATACCTTTTTCGAGAAAGTTATGTGATGTACTGGCTGCATCTTTCTCCTCATCTGTAATAAATTCGAGGCACTTATCCAATCCATTTAAATCAAGATCAGTTATTTCAGCACCACGTAAATTTTTTGGCAAAAAACATATCGGATATGTATCCCATTGCAACTATAAAACAATTTAAAATAAAAAATTGATGCAATAACAGTTAGAAAATATTTTAATCTTAAAATTATAGTAATACAGAGAAAACCAAAATAATAAAATATCCTTCTACCAGTTAAGAATAATAAGAATATTATAGTCAATACCTACTTTGAATCATTATATTGAAAAATAAATAGCTATTTATTATTATTATTATTCTTTTTTTTATAAAATAGAAAGCGGAATAATGGTTTACAAGGCACTAGCTGCCAGGGTATCGGCTTAAAAATATATTTATAAATGTATGTATTAAGAAATAAAGTAAAATAAATAGAAAATAAAATTAAAAAAAAAAATATTAAAAAATTAAAATAAAATTGTCAAAAATATAAATTGTCAAAAAATAAAAATGGTGATGCAAATAATGGAATGCATAATAATAAATTTGATCCAAAATCCGCATTTTTAAGAAAAACCTTATGACATGCAAAAAAAATGATACATAGGCTAAACTTCGATCATTTGCTCAGAGATTCAGTTTTTGCTGGATAAATAAAATTTACTTGAGTTTTGTAGCCAATTTAAAACAGATGAAATATAAGTTTTAATGATCTTTAGCTTATATGGCTCTTCTGAAGTAAATGTATCTGCGTACAACCATTTATATATCTCAACTCAAGGATACTTGGTATTTCCAGCTTTCCAGAAATATTATATATATTTAATGGCTTATCCTATTGTTTAAAGATGAGAAGGACATTTGAAAGCATCCTTGTTGTTTGTGCATATACCGTTATATAAACCGTACCAACAAAAGAGTCAGCCGTATTACACAAATAATGATCTATAACGGTAGTCGGTTCGATTTAAGTTATAACTTCCGTTTTAGGGTTTATTACTTTGGGTATTTTAAGAAAAAATTTGTTTATTTTGATTTAAATTTAACCTGAGCTGGGTGAGAGTGAAGAAAATCGGATTGGAAAATAATATTGTCTAATAAAAAATATCCTTTACAGATCCTAACTGGCTGGAATAATGCGGTTGTTCAGAGTGTTTTTTTAGCCTCCACATTTTTAACGATAATTTTAATTTTTTTAAATCAGAATTATAAGTTTAGACAACTATTACTCAAAACGGTCTAGTTTGACATCCATCAAATAAAACTGTTAATTAGGTGCATTAAGTTCTCTAGCTTGCATATCTTCAAAGATTTAATAAGCACTATTTTTATAATCATCAGATTTTCTTTAATCCTCTTTACGGACTCAAACTATACTAGAACAAAATCTGATTCTAAAACCTCTGTTTGGAACAATTTCTTTCCTAAAATACTCTAAGGGATCTTCCGTAATGGATTTAAAAATTTAAAACAGACTAATCTGTAAATGCTTTTATTGTGTTCAACTTGGATCTATCAGTCACAAGCTACACCTTAACAGTAGTCTATAGACAAAATCTAATTCTATTCAAATATGAAGAATATGTATTATAGGTGTAAGTGTACAATTCCAGCAGTACATTTAAAATAAATTTAAATAATTCATTTATGCTTTCTAATTAAGAAGAGGCTTAAAATACGAATTTCGAATCGATCAGTCGCTTATGTTCATTGTACCCAATCCGTGGCTGCCAATTGTACTTTGTACTGAGAGAACCCACTTTCACCAATTTCACCAGTAGATTTCACCAATCTAGGTATGTTGCTCAAAGCTGTTGTTAGTTGGGTGTAGAACTCATTCTTATTTTCCTCATCAGTTATTTTTATTTTTCTGATTCGGGTGTGTAGTCTAGCCGTTATAATTCTATCCGAGACTGCCTGCCCATTCGTTTTTTCTTTAGCGTCATTGCTTATTAGAATCCCAACTCCACCTTTACTGTTATTGTTACTACCAAAGTATATTAGCATGTTTCCTCTTAATGTTGTTATTTCTCCCGTGTTAAGCCATCTCATTTTACTCATACTCAAGATTTTTATATTTTTGCATTTCATTTTCTTTTTCCACCATGTTTGGATGGTTCTAAGAGAGTTTTTTCGAGCGAGTTGCAATGCTCATTACTGTGTTTTCATCTGATATCCGAGGTTCTGTTTCTGTTTCGTTAGTCAAATTTTGTTCACTACAAAAAGGTGATTAGCCTGCTGTAGGCAGCTGCATTGTAGTTATCGTGCAACGCGACGAAGTATATGCATTAATTGTGCATATACTTTCATCATTTGAAAAATGTTTCGATTCTCAAGGGGCTTGAAGCCGTTCCACGTTCCTATATTCAAGTATTTTAGCACTCACCTATCATCACCTATCCACCTAGCCATCACCTATCAAATAATATTATTCATATTAAATTTCTCTTACTTTTCAAAATAGAGAGTACAAAATTTTATAATGCGATTGAATTGCTAAGCGCATTTTGTTGTATCTACGCGTTCAAACAGCTGCAAATCTATTTTTATATAAATACGGAGTCACAATAAAAAATGGTTGATATATAGAGTATAATTTGAAAAGAACAAAAAGACAAAAATATTTTAAATTAATTTTGTTAAAGTTTCCTTAATTTTAAGAAAATTAAATTTAAAAAATTTTGTTTATATCCTTGAAAAAAAAAACAAAATCAAATTTCTCATCAATTTTGTACAATTTATTTATTCAAAAGAAAAATTAAGACAAAGAATATGTATAATTATTAATAAAATATACAAATAATATGTTTGGTTGTGCGTATAATACGGAATTTAATTTTTTTGAAGGATATACATACGTGTATTTGTATGAGTACTATGAAGAAATGAAAATAACCTAAAATTTATCAGATGTTACAGAAGACAAAAACATATATACAACATTCTCCATAAATTTTGTTTCTAAAATTTACAAAATTGTTCTGAACAATTATAAGATATACTATGCTTGAGTGCCATTGTTGATTGAATTCAGTCAGTAATAGTATCTAGTATATTATTATACATTCACATAACAATAGTAAAATGTTTTGAATTTTTAGGTTTTAAAGATAGGTGTAATATATATATATTATTTTATTACATACGGGTCTTATGTTATCGATTCAATTAAATTTTGCTTTGTTAAGTTTGAAAATAGTTAAACATTTCGAAGACATGTATTTAGTATCAAACTTTCGTAAATTATAACATTCTTTTCAAAATTTTAATTTTACAATTCAGATAAAAATATGGATCAGCATTTTATACTAGTTTTAATGCGTAGTATAAATTTGTTGAATGAATACAAATGGCAGAGTAATATCATATTCTGACATTATAGTCTCCACGTTAAAATCCTTCCACAGAAATAATAGATATATTTTTGTTCGCTTAAAAAACTGAAATTATCAAACTTCGGCTTATGCTGACTATTATAACTTATATCGGCTTATGTTTTGAATAAGTTATTTGCAATGTTTGATTTCTGGGTCCGGCCTCTAAATTCAAATAATCTGTACAGACAATACATATTCTTATATTATTAACATTTTCCTTCTAAGACGTTGGACGTTATACTTTGTACGTTGTACGGTATAAAGAGCAGCTCGAGCATACGATCAGTATGAAATCCTCTTGTATTGTTTTTTTGTTTGGTAAAGTAACATTTTCGTTGATAACTGCATTAATTTTCTGCTGTTCATTAATTTTTTCTGATATTTCGAATTACCGTCAAATCATATGAACTTTGTTTTTCGGTATTGAAAAGGTGTATTGAAGTAGATTTTTTTATTTATAGTTGTAGGATGGAAAATAAATTCACTGATAGGTTGATTTACAAGTAATTTTTAATGAGGTTTTGAAATATAAGTGCCGTACGATAAAAACACGTGATCAATTTAACATTTCATCCGTAATGTATGCAATTTCAATCGCCTTCCTAAGCATACCGAAAATTAGAAAATTTATTGCAATATAGTGTACGTTTGCAAATCGTAATCCATCATAAGCCCCTATATATGTCTTACTAAATATTTCTTTGTCGTTATTATATTACATTTCATTTTATTGCATGCTTATAGGCACTTTAATTACTCATTAGCTTTACTTATTAGAATAAAATATTGATTTTTGACAAGGAGAAAAAAGCAATTTGAAGGTAAAACTCTCTAATCGTTATATCAAAATGAGACATCCCATTACGGCAAATAAAGTTGTATTTCTTGTCTGTAGTATGCTGTAACGTAGACATTATTACCCATATTATCTTAGACACATCATTGACACGATCAAAAATCAGTCTAGCTGAATATATATTTCCATAAGATCAAGATCCTGTAAGATAGGTGATAAAATTTTTTACTGTGCTTGTAGTACTAGGAAGTTTTTTTTCATAATATTAATATAAGTTTAAAAATATGACGTGATCGGTTAACAGAATATAAAAATATTACTTCTATCATATTTTCATACGTCTAAGAGAATATGGGTGCATAAGTAGCTCTTCTAAATAATCTAATATGTGTTCTACTAGTAGTGTTACAGACAAATGTTGAAATTAGTGTTACAGTCCAATAATGAAAATATTGTGAGTAAAAAAATACAATAAGTTCTGTGAGTATTAAAAACAGAGAGACAAGTCACAATCTAAAAAAAACTTTAAAATAGTCTGTTAAATTATCATTTAGGTCGAAATTGGTGTTTAAAACACTAGTGATGGTGAAACGCAGAAAGCAGATATTGCGAGTGAAAAACATCTGCCAATTAGATCAAAAAAAGAACCGTAGATGAATTTCTAGATAACGGGCAGTGTTGGCAAAGTAAATTTCGTCTAGTTTTTTACACAGTTGTTTACATGTAAAGTATAATTTCCTAGGATGTTTTTTTGTTGTAAGCGTGTAAACAATGTAAATAATGTAAACAACTCAAAATAAATTTAGCTGCAACATTTGCATATTAATAAATGAACACTAACAAATATGAAGCGATTCCGTTCAAAAAATAATTAAAATCACAATTTGCTGATCTATACAAATCCAATACAAATCAATATTCTGAATCAAAATTGAAGATTTATAAAACTATTTATTATCTTTACGAATAATATAGTTAATTAATTAAAATGTTTATTAATTTTATGAATGCAGTTATTAATATGTACTATAAAACATATTAATAAGCTAATTAACTAATTCTTTAATTCAATCAACATATTTTTTATAGAATGATCAAACATTGATTATGGTTCATAAATTAATAAATTATTATTATTGTTATAATAACATTAAGGGTTATCAGCTCCACCGTTGAGCCCGATTTTCTTTTTATAATCGATTATAACTTTCTATAATAGATTAGAACGAAACACTTTAAACAATTTTGGCGAACTGTCAAAAACAAATAATTTTACAGTAATTTAGAGTTGTTTACCGTTGCTTACAGTTGTTTACAGTTGTTTACAGTTATTTACAGTTGTTTACTTATATTTTACACTTTTTTACGCCAAATATGTAAAGAATCATAAAAAACGTTAATTTACGCTTAAAATGCCAACACTGACAACGGGACGAATTTCCTTAATATAATAATTGGAAATATCTAATAATGTGACATCTAACATCCAGATCTAAATAGTTATAGGTTAACAAAAGAAGAAAAAGTATTATAAGCTGAATATCAAACAAATAATAAAATTTAAAATTGTTTTACATTACATTATCTATTACAATAAACAAATCAAGTCATATTATGTACATTAAAACTAATTTCACAAAAAAATGTATGGAATTTTATGCAATGAAAATAAAGAGTTCCAAGTAAGAATTTAATAAGGAATGGCAACAACAAAAAAATGACAAAAAAAAAATCTTTAATTTCAATTTGAGAAAAAGTTTTCTTCATTATTTTTCTCAAACAAAAAATAATAATAATAAAAAAAGAAAAAAAGAAAATAAAACAGACACTAATTGAATAATAAGAAGGATTAAAATGACACTATATAAATACTAAGGATTAAATCATGACATTTCGTTATTATATTAGATTACTTTACATCCTTCATTTTGAAATTGTATATAACAAATATATTTTATATAAATAAATAATAAGAACATAAGATATTCTTAATATGTAAAATGTAAAAATATGTTATAATATTATACATATTACATATTATATATATATATATACAAAGTAAATTGTTTTTGATTTGAAAGATTTGATTTAATTTCGAATTATAAAATATAATTTTTTCGTTTATTTTCATTTTTGAGATGAAGTCGAAATTTCAAATTGAATTATGCAGAATGTACATGGAATGTATGTATATGTATCTAGTTTTTAAAGTATTTTATATATGGCTAGTTAAATTTTCAGTAGTTATGTTATGAAGTTAGAATTTCTTCTTAGTTGGTAAAACCTATTAATTCTGCTACTCATTCACTTCTGGTTGATTTATAGGTTATTTTTAACGAGATTTTGAAATATATAGTGCCTCCACCCGTATGACGATGATTATCGTTTTACTGCTGTTTTATAGGTTTGGTATTATCCACCCGGCACAATGTGCGCTGTTTAATTTTTCTCTACTCAGTTTATTTTTTTTTTTCTTTCAACAAGAACAAGTCTAATTATGTTTTCTTGTTTTAATTCTGGATCTATATGGATCTATGAATTTTAATGTAAGAGTTATTAAATTTGTTGCCCCTTCCAGTTAGGGCATACAATTTATTCCTCAATTTAAACTCGTTTTAAATTTCAATAGTTGACATTATTATTTTCTTTTTATCTATTTGTTGGTTCAATTCCAACACTAAGTTATTTATATTTTTTTTTGATTAATTTATGGTTTGGGGTGGACAAGTTAACTTGTGGTATATTTCACATTTTCTTAACACCTTTATATTTTTTAAACTTAATATTTTTATACGTATTACTCTTAAGTCAATTAATAATTCGTACAATTATGTAAGGTAAGATTCATTAGGCCATACTTTTTCTTACATTAATACATTAACTTAAATAATTAATACATTAACTTAAATAATTAACTTAAAAAATTAGAATATTAGATTATTTAAAATTTGTTAAAATTTTTTCTTTTTCCTAAAAATATTTCTTTTTTTTTGTTTTTTACGAAATTTGTCATTATTTCTATATAGTAATAGTTAGACACTACTTATTGAAAGGTACTGAAATGGAAATAAATAGTTTAAAATTTGAATATAAAGTTGAACAATGTTGTTGACAAATAAAAAAGCTTCCAACATCATATTGGTTAAAACATCCCTGTCGGCAATATTCAAAATTTACAGTTACTTCAATAGTTTATACCCACTTTGGAACCAGTGTCAATCCCACAAACAAAATCAATGTGTAGGTAATGCGAAGAATAATCCTTGCAAATCGTTGTTTCTTCAGTCAAAAACATCAAAGCTCCTTTTCTGAAACACCAAAGTTCAAATCTACAAAACGTTCATAAATCCGGCTCTAAGGATCGGAATCATGACATTGCCCAAGGCAAGTGAGCATACACTTAAGTGAGCATACATTATATGAAAAAAAAATCTTCGCCAGATATAGGGTCCTGAAAATGAAAATGCGGTCTGGAGGAGAAGATATGATGTATTCATTAAAATTACAGTTAAATATGACTATAGCAGCTCGGACACCTAGAGCAGAAGAACGAAAATGCTGCAGCCAAGAAAATCTTCGAATGAAGAAAACAACCCGAGGATACAGGACGTCGAGGCAGACCAAACCTTCCTTGGAGAGAGAGAGTGCCGGCTATTTAAAACATCTTCAACATCGCATCTTCAACTGGAGAGAATCCATCTGTGGCTGGAAAAAATGGAAAACGTTGATGAGTCAAGCCCAAGACATATATGGTCTGTTTGGCACCTCGGTAAGTAAGTATAGTAATGTTGAAAAAACAGATGAACAAAATTACTTAATAACAAACTTGTTATTGGTTTTAATCTACATGCTCAAAGAATTAGAGTCCTTAGATTTCATTTTGAATATGTTATCAAGGTTATTAAGTATTATAATCAATTAATAATTACTTAATTTATTAAGTGATAAATCAATGATTAATGGTTAAAAATTTTTGCCATAGTTAAAGATATCAGTTGTAATTAAGTCGAGTTGTGGAGTCCTGGATCTTGTTTGATATAATTGAGAAAAATATTGCTTCGAAATTTAGTTGAGCATTTGCCATTTGATTTGCATCTTTGAATAACGAAAGTATTTAGGACTGGTTGACGACTGTTTTTAGCTTGCTGGTTGCTTTTCAGTGTGAATATTCAGTTTTTTTTTTTTGGAAAAAAAGAAATATCTGCATTGTATTTTCTTGAAATCACTTTATTTCATTTTGATATTCATCGATGATCATTGAAAATATTTTGGTATATATACTGGATCACGCGACGTTTAAAATATTTTCTATTTCTTTGGTTTTATTTGGTATTTTCTGTTACATCTATAGGAAAATGATGGCAAAATCTAATGAATTTGCTGATTGTAGTGCTTTTCCATTCGGTTATGGATAGTATGCCTAAAATTTTGCGTTTTCGTGAACATATTAGATTTAAATTTCTATCAATTCAAACATTACCAATTTATTCTTCTTTCGGTTAAGAGATAGAGTGACATTGTATTTTGTATTATACAACTGTATTAAATAACAGTGTTTACATTCTGGTACAATGTAAGGTGCAATGGGAAGTGTCAAACTAAGATCAAATGCAAAAACATTTGATGATCCAGCAACAAAGTTTGACAATGTTGATGAAAATGTTTTTGTTTTTATTTCAATTGTGTTGCAACTGATCTTTGCAGTTTGACTTTTACTCTTTATGATGTTTATCGCAATTTTTTAAATTAATTATCACAGAAATTTAATTTAATAAATGTGAGTGGTAAAGCACTTGAGTATAGTATTGTAATGACCGTATGTAATGAGTATAGTATTGATCTAAAATGGTAAATTACTCCAAAAATGTAATTTTCAAGACAACCACATCGGTTCAAATATAATTTCACAATTAATAAAGATATAATATAACTAATAAAAATAATATAAATATATAATATGCAAATGTATAAAATAATTAATATAATTTAATTATAAAGGCCCACATTTCGAAAGGGAAAGGACCTATCAACTTGGCCTTCAGATTTATCTGTAGGATCCACTGTTAAAACAAAAATAATAAATAAATCAAATTGTATATGGTATATAAATATCGATATATAAAATATGTTGATATTCAAACGCTAGTTAATTTGAAAATTTATACAAAAAACTTCAATAAAACTGTTGCAGCATCAATAGCAGTTATTTTTATTCAACTAACATCCGGGTCTTGTGACAAATCGTGCAGATGACATTATCGATTTGTCTTACACTGCAAAAGTAGTTATCTAGCATTGACATGAAAAATTACATGACTTAAATCAAACTGCTGATTCGATTAGACTGCAAATGCATTCGATCTTAGTTTGACATTTCCAGTTACAGCTGTATATTATTATTTTTAGCAATATGTGTAGATAAAATTTTATTTTTTGTATTTTACTATTTTTGTACCATTGTCAATCATAAAAATTACAAATGGCACCCTATAATAAAACCATTCAAGAATAAAAATATAGTATACTAGTATAATGCCATTGCTAATCTAGTGAAGTTTGAGACAATTTATAAAAGTATGCACACTACTACTTAAGAACAATGTAAAGTATATGTGTACCATCTCTCAGTTTTTTCATTATTGTTGTTGTTGTTATAAAAGGCTTCAGACAAAAACAAAATTAGTATTAGTAAAAAAGATATTGAAATCATTTTGAAATATTGAAAATAACTACATAATTCTTATTTTTTGAACTACCATCTAAATTATAACGAACATTCGAATATACATTCCAATTTGGATATTTGACCATTAAAAATCCAATGTAGCTGAACTTTAGCTGCTTTTTAAACTACTATAATTTTCTAATATGCATGTATGATATGATGATTAGTTTATCTGATTACTAATCGAAATGTCCCGGGTTTGAAATACCATTCAGACCCATGTATATTGAATTAAAAATTTTTCGTTTCATAATCATTTATTCGTAAATGAAGAGCTATAATTTGGTATTCATCTAAAATAAAATAGAATTATGCTTCTCAAGTAGACTTAGTTCTTGATAATACATTTATACTTTTCCACATTTACTTAAATTGGAATGTGATAAAAAATTGAATAGTACTTTCATACTAGAAAACATACGTTCAAAAGGCTATATATATATAATAGAAATCGAATTTCATTTTAAGTTAAAAATAAATGCCCAAATATTGATCGTTGGACTTTCAAAGGTTGTTTCCAAATATATGGTAGTATCTGTATACATTTTGTCAGCATTTGTAGAAATTGTAACGAATGGGAGAATTTTATTAAAGTGGAGATGACGGTAATGAACTATTTTATAATTTGGTAATAAATTTATTTGGTAAAATATATTTATATCTGAAGTCTATATAATTTTCACAATATATAATAAATTTGCTATTTTTCTGATAGTTCTTATTAATGTTAACATCAATTTATGAATGATTATTTCAAAATAAATTATCGCTTAATTACTAATATCGTTGTTGAACAATAACAGCATTATACCATCACTATAATTTGTTGGTTACGCTCTGCGTTCTACCCACCTTCCATTAGGTTTGATTTATTCGTTCAAATATAGTGGTTCAAGAATTCCCTTCATATTATAACACCATAGTAAATACTTTGCATAAAGTTAATTACATTTTAATTATTGAATATTTTGTTCCTTCTAATTATCATCCGTAAACAATAATTACATCTGTAACAAAAATTACATCCATCATTCTGACTTGTGTAGATATGTAATTACTAATTCATATTAAATTTGAAAAAAAATTATCTTATAAATTTTAAACATTGATATTTTTCATACTATTTTATACCATTCAAAAGTTTTATATTGAAATTAACAGCTTTATTTTCCACGCTTTATTTGCCATTTTGAATTGAAATGTTTTAAAATCATTCCAACCAGGACGGTATCATTACTATTTTCATCATTACATTATAATATAATATTTCGATATTTCTAAAGTAGATCACATGTACATGATCTTGAATAATTTTTAAATTTTCTACAAAACATTTCAAAAATGATAATAAAATCAAAACAATAACAAAAAAATAAAAAGAAAAAACAACTTTCCTAAAATATAACAAAACAGAACAAAAATATCTTCTAATCCTAAAATAATATCTTATGATATTGAGATTGTAAATGTCATGATAGTAGCAAACACATGTGTGTTTAATGCAAATTATGTTTATATGAAATACAACGACACAACAACTTTACTTGTACGATATTTGATGTTATTACTATCATGATGATGATGATGATGATGATAGTATAATGATAATAATGATGATGAGCTGATATTATAAGGATAACATTTAATGAATGAATAAAAGAGGCAGAACATTCTCCTATAACAAAATAATAATAATAATAATAAAGAGGAAAAAAAAAATAAATAGAAAAATTAGAATAAAAGATAGAGAAGGAAAATAATATGCATATATATATATGTATATAAATACATATATAATTATTTATTATATATGTACCTTATATAAAAATAGAAATATTTGTAAAAATATGTATACAAAACGAGAAAAATACTTACATTTCTAACGATATCTATTAATGTTCCCATGTGACATGAATCACAAATTAGTGGATTGTTGTCAAGCCTAACATTACGTATATTCTTAATCCTTAGGGCAGAATCATCATTTATTCCTTTCAACTGATTCCGTGACAAATCCAAAAACTTTTGTGTTATATTTTTTGAGCACCCAAATATAACATATTATGATGAATATATATATATATATATATATATATAATATTTATATATATTTATGTATATATATATATTTAAAGTTACAGGAACAATGACAGCCCAGCACCAACAAACAACAAATAAAGAATACAAAAGAAAAAAAAAATGAAACAAACAATTTATGAAGTTGTTATAAAGTTCATCGGAAGAGAGTTTGTGTAGAAATACATAATGAGAAAAGAATAAGCTCCATTACCAAAACACGTATCCAGTGGAATAAAATAAAAAGAATTCAAATTTTTGTCATTTTATTATTTTTTTGTTTTTAAATAAATATTTATCCAAACCAAAAGGATAAAATACAAAAATCAAAAAATAACAAGAAGGAAGACATTTTTCTATTTTACTTCTTTTCGTAGTACGATAGCCTATTCAAAATTAAAGCAATAATGAAGATGTTCTAAGAAAAACCTCTCAGAAATCAATGTTTATTCTGTAGTGTAGACTTCTAATTAGTACTAAATTGTGGTACTGTAAATCATTAAACTGTCAATAATTATTCACTAAATTTAATTTATTTTTTCAATTTACGAAATTGTTTATGTGCTGTCGCACAATGTAATAAAAATAATTACAAAATTATGGAATGGGCTCTACCAGTATTTTTTTGTAGTAACTTATTTAAGGAGGATAATGAATTTAATTGTGTTAGATTGGATTTACTTATTCGATTGATACATTATTTAAACCTGTAATTGCAGAATGAGGACAAATTGAGTCGGATACCACATATACAATTAGATATAAATTTCGATTAGCTTAGATTTATTATATTTGATCATAATATCGCGGCAGACAGATTGGGCTTATTCTGATTAACCGCATTAATGTAATTAGTCTGAGGAGATACCTGATTTAGCAATTCTACAAAGTATATTTTATAAATATTTTAACATTTGTACGATGGCCAACTCCCGTTGTTCGGGAAACACCATTTCAGAATGGTGATATTGATAGAGTACATATTTAACCTTCACTTGAGCAGAAAATTAAATATGCGTAATCGAGCAAGGTTAACATTATGTTAATATTTTTAGTTTTTCCATATATTTTGTATGGAGATTTTTTTTTTCCAAAAATAAATCGTTTTTATGTTTTTATGATTATTACTGTTATTTTTATGTTTGCTTTAATTACCTGCGAATATCTAGCCTTTAAGATATTTTTTGTAGAAATACCGGTAGATACTTTTTCAATTTCACATATAATTTCACATATTGTTTTCGACTAGTTCAACTTTATAAAGTTGGTTCTTTACTAGACAGTGGTTAATTATTACCCTAGCCCTACGCATCTGTTTCGTATTGAAACTTACAATAACTTTTAATACATGCAGAACGATAGCAAACCATATGTTGTTTTTTTTATTATGTATAATGCCAAATATAATAACAAAAATTTTACTACGGTATTATTGGGCAAAGAAAAATATTCTAAAGATCAGTAGGGATATTCTCAACGATATTGTGATTAATCTTCTTAAATTTTTGAGAGATTATACCGGATATGCCAGACCATGCGTATCAGCTTTTCAAAATGGTAAGAAACCTTCATTATAAAATTTAAAAATTGTTAAGTAAATCGAGGGCGATATTTTCAACTTCCGGGAAGGGCCGAGAAATGGCTTTTTAAGTCCGGAATTAGTCGAAATCCACATTTTAAAATTTTTTTACCATAAACCAATTTTTATAGTACAAGGGTGACCATCTCCATGATTTGAGTTTATCTGAGCACATATCTATCAAATAGAATTAATAGGTGGTCAAACAAACTAATGATTTTAAATTGGAACCAAAGAAAATGTCAGATTTGAGCGAGAAGAAGTTGAATTTTACAACGCAGCTTACAACAAGATTAAAAGAACACTGTGGAAATTTGTTTGGTAATCGGTTCATGATTTGACAGCTCATCTAATGTAAGTTAATGTTGGATTTTATATAGATTTACTTATAAAAATATTAAACATACATATCTATGTCCTAGAGAGAAAATCACGCCTAAGGTTTGCAAATATTCAGCATTTTTATCAATTTATTATCCAAATGTTGGGTTTACTTTTTCATATACGAAATATCGATCATATCATACCAATCAAGTAATAATTGTCGAGTAAACTAAAATATTGGTCGAGTAAACTGAAATAATTGTCGAGTAAACTAATCGAGTAAAGTAAAATTTTTTTAGTATAAATGGATAGTAAAAGAAAGCCCAAGAAGCTGATGGGTCTATCATAAAATTTCATAAAATAATTAATTAAATCTATAGTACATTATGGCGCAACTGAATAGAAATAAAAATTATTATTTTATTCTACGGAAAATATTTGTTGCCAGAAGGTTTGTTAATGGAGAGTTTGCAAAATGAAACAACGACGAGATAAATAAAATAATAAAAAGCTTAAGACATACTTCGGTCAACAAAACATCTGCGTTGGATTGGTCATTTAATAACATTGGAAGAAAATAAGGCTCAGCGATAAATATTTAATGTGATACCGTATCACAATAGAGTAAGTGAAAGAACAAGGTCTGACTGGGCTGATTATATAGATCAAGAGTCAGAGACTTTGGAAATACGGAATTGGAAGGCAATAATAATAATAAATGAAGGCAAAAAATAAATGAACGTTGAGAGATAAGAAATGTAGCAACGAAATCATGGACGAATACGACATTCAAGATATTATCCTTTGTCCAAAGAAATTAAATAAGATAATAGCAGGTTAACTGACGAAGGTAGTAATAAATGGTTAAATCATCATTTAAAGTCTACCAGGAAGACCCTCTGAAAGATGGTATAAGTTTTGGACGTTGTTATCACAAAATTTTGGATAATAAATATTGCAAACACCGGTACTAAATGACTTACTAATTAATTATCTAAAAGGTAAATAGCTTTGATAGTTTTTCAAAAAAAATTTGTCAATCCAAATTTTTGACTCCTTTTTGTAAGCAGTTTTACAAGCAAATTTCAATTATTGTGTTTTTAAGATAATGTTCCATAGGTTCACAAACTCTATCATTTTGATTTATTATTGTTATTACAGCTCCAAGTTTACAATTTTCTATTTGTATTTTTATTTTGAATAAAAATGTCGCAAAAATCTTTGTTTTTTGGAAATATTTTATTTTCTTTGATTTCATTTCACAAAAAAAAACTTTATATAATAAATAAAACCAAAATAAATAAAAAAAAACATTTTTCCAAAATTTCTAAATGAGAATTTAATAATAGATATAAAAGTTTTGATCCTAATTTTATTTTCATTTAATTTTTCGGTAAATTATACAACATGGTACGAGTAATGAAACGTGAATTTTTCTGTCATTATTTTCGGTTTTATTTTTTTGTTATAATTTTTTGGTTTTTGTTTTTATTTTTTTTTTCATATCTTTCTTAATAGATTTTGACAAAAACTTTTCACGCTATAAAAAAAAAGATAAATAATTTTACTTTGAGTTTTTGATTTTGACTCAAGTTTTTTTGGGGGCGGGGGCGGGAAAATTCAAATATAATATTCCTCTATGTAAATACAATGGAAAGAAGGAATTTTCTTAAGAATTAAATTATCCTTTATCTATTTAATTGGTTGACAGAAATTAGGTTCGGTTAGACATGATAAGTTGACTGTTGTTTTGTTGTTTTTGAATATTTCATTTTTAGAAAAGTGCAAAATAAAATTAAGAAACTTTTACTCTCAAAATAAAATGAATGATTTTGAAAGCTTAATAAATTGTTTTTGTTTTGCGTATATTTGTTTTGTGCTACTTGAAGGACGTTTCTGAAAAGTTAACTTTTGTGATAAGTTTTTACCTCATATAATTAAATTTAAAAGTTGAAATTGTTAGACTGTAATGGTGATGGTGATCAAAAGATGTAAAGATATTGTGACAGCTTAATTTATTGCGATATTTTAGTGAATATTAAAAGTATATCGAGGTGCTTGAAAGAGTTAAAAGTGATTTTTTTTTTAATGTATACCCCATAGAGCATTTTTTGAATAATTCAAAATATTTTGAACAAATTAATAATTAATTAACTGAACACCTATACTATTTATATTCGTCTCTTAAAATAATGATTATGTATATCCAATATATAGACATATATATATATCCAATATATAGACATATAATGATATTTCTAATTTAACATTCAATAATGAACTTGATTTACAATGAACTGTTTGAATATTATTGAAAATTAACCGCTAATTTAAAACGGTTCGGGGTAACAATTTAGAGGTATCAAACAAAATGAAATAAAAAGTCCTAAATTTTTTTTAATTGATAACAGCAGTTAATATAGTTATTTCTAAGAATCACATTGTCTGCTAATTATTTAGATTTTAGGAACCGGGAAGTAATTTTATTGCCAGTTTGTTATTATAGAATACATTTCTTTTATTAAGTCAACACAAAAGAATGATACAGAGGTTCTGGCTGTTGGAGAAAATAATAGAGAATCTACAGAAAAACTGCAGAGAGCTATAACAAAAATCCAAGATTATAGCTCACATATAGATATAAGCTCACATCAAAAACAAGAAAGAAGAATTACAAATCCGCTATAGAAAAATGAACTGGCTCATAGGTAAGAATTCTACCTTAACAATACAAAACAAACTTCTGCTCTATAAACAAATTATGAAACCAGTATGGTCATATCGCATCCAGCTATGGAGATGCAGCAAAAAAAGTAATAGAGATATTATTCAGAGTTTCCAGAATAAGGTCCTAAGAAACATTTTGAACGCGCCTTGGTTCATCAGAAACTATGAGCTACATAGAGATTTGCAAATAGAATCTGTCGATACAGAAATTTGCAAGAAGTAACGAAAAAACGCTTCAGCACCATGTAAATGGGAAGGTAGTCGAGCTCCTGGACAATAGAAATATAACCAGAGGACTCAAAAGAGTAAAACCTTTTGAGTTAGTGCAGTAATAATCATCCACATTCTTGTGGACTCGTCGCGCTGGTGATCGGAGGTTGACCAACTGCCACGTTTGGGTAGATTTGTTTTTAAGGGACTTGTGAATAATTTCGTTATGCAACGAAACGAGGTTTTTCACAAGTTTTCCATGATTATAAATTCGTTTGGAGAGCTGATTGGTTTTTCGTCGCTGATGCGATGGGTCTTCAAGGTTATGGATAAATACGTCAAAGGAAATAAAGGTTTGTGATGCACGATTTAATGAGAATTGTATGCAAACTTTGGTATGATTTATAGATATTTAGTATGTCAAATTAAGTTTTGCAGCAACTCAAAAATCCCAATCATCTCGCGGAATATTTGGAAATGTCAAAGATAGCCATTCCGTATGATTTTCGTGTTTTCCTACATGCCCAAGATATTCAATAGTGCGGTTTGCTGAATATGTACACTTCCGAATAGCAAGGTGGGGTTAAATGGAGTATTTTTTTTTTGTATATTATAGCCAAAACTAAAATTGTGAACCTTTGGGTGCTTGCGTACCGTTTGCTATTTGGAAAAGGAAAGGATAGTTAAACGGAAGTAAAGAAAAAGGAAGAAAAAATGTTTTATGGGAAAGAGCGAACAATGCTGTTAATATTCGTCTTAAAGCTCTGTAAATCATAAATCAAAAAAGTTTTTCGAGACTAGGCAGCAGAGTTTTGAAGGTGTTAAATTCAAGTTTATTACTTTTTCCCTATTCGAAGGTTGATAATAATAACCATCATGTTACGTTTATCAGCATGTGATTTTCGAAGAAAATGCTTCTAGAGTGCTATCGTTTGCAAAATTATGGATTAAAAATTCATAGGAAATTAGGGAAAGAAGATTAGGAAAAAGAAGCAATCCTTGTGGAACACCCGCGGTAATATAATATTTGCCGGACATGAATCCGTTATTAAGTCACGAATTTAACGATTCAAAAGGAAATATTTAATGCATTTTATGAAAACAGAACCCAGGCCCATATATAGGTAGCACTAGGCTATATATTCTTTATCAGGTCGCTTTATTCTTTATTTATTGCTTTTTCTGGATGTTTAAATAAATTATCCATCAAATAAAAAAATTTAAAACTATTTAATTGAGTTTAAAAAACATTTCAAAACGATTTTAAAATTGATTGAAATTGTATGCTTTTTAGGTTTTTACTTTTTTGTGTAGTTGCCAAGACAATTATGCCAAGGATAAACAAAACGCAAAGTTTTGGCAATTAATAATCACGATGTGTTTTTGCTTTTTGAAGTTTTGTAAATAAAGATGACTAATTACCAGAAAATCCTGTAGGACTTTGAAATATTAGTGTTTTACTCTAGATCTTGCACAAAATATGTACACTGAAGTCTGTATCTACTATTTCATCACTAAATTATTTTTCCACAGAATTTTTTTTTCTCTTTATCATTTTTCCTAACTCGTTGTGAAAAACTTTTTTAGTTTTATTTTCTACATCAATTTCCGATGTGTATCATTTACTACACACAAATTTATGGTAGTTTTTAAATTAGATCCTGATTCTATCAAAATATTCTTAATTGTGTATATTGCGAAAAAAATGTAATCAAACGAATTGATAAGCACGGTGGGTGGCCTTTCATCGAAAGGTCCCAGGTTTCATACTCAAAAATTGCTTTATAGCAAAATGCTTTATAGGTTTTTGACCTGGTCCAATATATTCTATGTCATTGGGATAAAATAAATCAAATCAAAAATAGACTCCAATTCCAAAGGGTTTGAAAGTTTGCCAGATAATATATAAATGAATAAATGAATACAATTGTAAAATTTAGTATAGTAGACCTGAGTAGACCATCGATCCATAGAGCTATGTAGTTGATGGAGATCGTTTCTCAGCTTTTTACGACTTATTATGCAGCCTGGACATTTTTTGTTTACAGTTCAAATAAGATAAGAAAAAGTAATTACGTTCTCTTTAACCTGCCTTTTTTGTTCTTTTTGTTTAATGAGGAGTTCTATGTAACAGGGACCACTTAAGATCTATTGTACTTCCCTGTTTATCTCAGAGTTGTAGGTCTATGTTCTTGATAAATGCTATTATTGCTTTGATGTCGATTTCAGAATCAGGCGATTTTTATTTCTGAAAATATTTATATCTTTTGCGAGCTATAGCGTCGCTTCTAAGCAGAATCTGCATCTGTCTGTCCTCGATCTACCAAGCTTGAACAGATGCTTGTTGAATGATATTAAGCTGACTTATATTGCTTTTAAGAAGTTATCAATTATTTTTGGGCATTTAAAGACAAAAATTGTTGTATTTTTTCTCAAAGAAATCACTTCTAGGTATACTATGTTTTAACGAAAATGGGGAAGAGAAACAACATTATCAATAAAAATTAAGTAAAAATGAAATTGTTTGTTTATTAAATTTTCATTATATTTGATTTTAGAGACTTATATATGAAATTGTTCTGCAAAGACCTAAACCACTGTGATGCATTAGAAGAAGACCTAAATCAGTCTTAGTAAACCATAATTACGTTTTCTTATCTCGTCAAAATTTTATGTACAAACAACTAGGCTAAGTTAATTGATAGCTGAGAGACTAACCCACTACACTATGCTATAATTATTTTTATTTGCTTCTGTTACTCATCCGCACATCATCACGATTTAATCCTCCCATTGTTTATCACAAATTATATTAAATAGAATAAATTAATTAAAACAATTAATGGAAATCTAGATATACTACTAGGAAAGTTATACCGGTTAGGTTAGCCAGTGTTTAATCAAATAAATTTCAACCCATTAAGTCTTTCTAAAATCAAACAATTCAAAACGAATTGAATAAAATGTTTTTATTTGACCTTGCTTCGAAAAGCTAAATTTATCATTATGTTTGTAGTAATCAGGTAATTAATTATTGTAGTAAAAATAATTTAAACTTTCTTCCGGTGATATTCTTTACTTTTTAATAAATTTCAAATTAATTAATATTACTTTATAAAAATATCTATTCTTAATATTATTAAGAATAAATTGATTAAAAAATTGTAAACAATTTTTTTATTACTTACGTCTAATGATGGACATGGATGTATTACTTGAATGCTGTCCAAATGATTTCCAGATATGTTCAAATAACGAAGTTCTTTAAAAGGCACCAATAAACCCATTGGTAATATACCCATATCAGCCACAGCTAAGCTTGTTAAATGAGAGATAAGCTAAAAATACAAATAAAATAAATAAAACAGTAATCAAGTTATAGCAAAAGGTTATAAATTTATAATTTGTAATAACAAAATTTTCCTTTCAATTGAATTTTTTAAATTTATTTGGGTTTTGGCTATGTTTTAGTCATTTTAAGATTTAACTGACAATTTTGTATCATAATCTATGATAATAAGTTATAAGATGTTTCAAGTAAAATCAATTTTTGAACTTAAATAAGAGTTTAAAAATAGTGTGATGGTTACTGTACCAGTTTTTAGTTTTCAAAATTACTTAAATTTTGTAAGCATTTGACCTTCAAAAACTTTACTTTTAAAGGACGCTTACTTTCTTGTAGGTAGAGTTGGCCATTCCAGTTGCTTCTGAAAAACCAATTAGTACTTAACTGTGCCTTTTTGATACCACGACTGGAGTTACCTATTTGTTGTCATTATCGTTATCATTCCTACTCTCTCCAGGGACTCAGCACTAGAGTCAACCTGTGTGATTGATTGTGAAGGTTGATCAGATCTCTTATTTTGCTTTCCGCGATAAAACCTATATTGCTGGAGAAAGCTTCACCTTAGCCCGGAGTCTGACTCTAGCTAATCCTGGGCAACTGCAAAGAAAGTCTTCAAGAATTTCTGTTTCATTCTCATCTTTACAGCAGCGACAATGGAAATTGAACGGAATACCTAGCTTGGCAGCGTGGTTCCCTATCGGTCAATGACCTGTACTGATGGCTACTATTCTTGATATATCAGTACATGGCCTAGCTAAGAGTGTTTTGATTTTATTGATGTTGTACGAGCGTCATGTTTTCCTCGAAGTAGCACAGGTATTTTGTCTATGCCACCTTTCATTCGCTCTGGCCAGAGTGTGTGAATGGAAGTGCTCCTTGACGACTCTAATTGGAGTGTGAATCTCTTCAAGCGACCTGTCAAATTTGGAACCTTTCCTAATAGGTCATATTGACATAAGCGGTCATGTATTATAGCAAAAATATATCTTATAATTGTCAAAATCAAACCAAATTTTGACAGGAAATATTTTAATTTTTTTTGTATATGGTGGTTTATTTATCTCGGTTTTCTCTTATGTGGATATCAGCGGGTATAATTTGTTGGCACATATATAATTTGAATTATAACAAAATATGGCTTATTTTCACAAAACATTATTTTTTAACCATTAGAATAGCTTATTGAAAATTGCAGTGAACAACTATTATAATTGAGCTGATTGAGTAAAATACAAATTTTAAAGTGTGTTGCATATGTGCAACATTGAGTAAATAGTTTAAAACAATTAAAATATACAGATGAACAAGTCTGTGCAACGAAAGTTTGTCATAGTCTCAGACTTTACAATCCAAACAAGCCTCACAAAAGGGAAAATAAATTTCATAATCTTTGTGGCTTATCGGGATTCTGCTATAATTTCGAAATGTATACTGGCATGGAAAACGATTCAGAATTTAGATTAAAAAATGAACTTGACTTGGGCGCAAGTTCAAATGTTGTGATAAGACTTATGAGACATGTGCCTATAAATCAAGACTACAAATTATATTTTGATAACTACTATACATCTCTCCCTCTTGGCTCTTTTAAAGCAAAGACAAATATTCGCTATAGGAACAGCAAGGAGAAATCGAATACTGAACTGCAAATTCCCTTCTGATAAAGAATCAAAAAGGACGCGGGACATCAATGGAACACTTATGTCAGATTGATAATGTCGATATAATATCAGTAATTTGGAAAAATACTAAAAATATTATACTGCATTCAACCATATCAGGCGTTAACCCTATTTCTACGATAAAAAGATATGATAGGAAGCAAAAAAAATATATCGAAGTATCTTGTTCAAATATAATACATTATGTATAATAAACACATATGGGGAATCCAACCTATTAGATAGCCATATTGACCGACATAAAACTTCAATGAAATCTAAGGTATTTCAGAGTTTTTTTACCAAAGTCAGTTGGACCCTCGCAAGACATTAGGGTAGATCACATTGATCATTGGCCTCAGCGTAATGAAGAACGTACGCGGTGTAAAATTCCTAATTGTAATGGCTACACTTTTATAGCGTGTTCCAAATGTAAAATGTTTCTTTGCTTCAACAAAATTCAAAATTGCTTTGTTAATTATCATAATTAAATAAAAATAATTATATCTTTTGATTTCATTAAATATATTATTCAATTGCCTATTTACACGTTGTTGCATATATGCAATATTGTAAAAAATGTCCCCCGGAGCCCCAAGAAACTAAAATCAAAATATTTTAGTGTTTTGTGTACCAAATAAATAATTTTTTGCACCAGAAATAAAAAATCATACATTTAAGGGTAGTTGTTGCTGTCACTAAAACAATATTTATTTGACAGTTTAAAATTTTTAAATAGTTGAATCCAAAACTTTAATTATACAATTAAGAAAAAATTTAAATTGAAATAACTTCAGGTGTATTTGAATTTTTTTTTTAGCAATCTACACACAATAATAAAATACAAAACTGTTCATACCTCAAATGTATTACGCATTTCTTGTAAATCCATTTGAGTATTACCACTAATATTTAATGTTTTGAGTTTCACTAAATGTTGAACAGCTTGTGGTTCCAATCTTACTAGTTTATTATAGGATAAATCCAGATATGTTAAATTTGATAGACTGGAAAATGCAGCATTTGGTACTTTCGCCAAGAGATTATGTGATAAATCTGAAAAGAAAAAAAATTAAATTCAAATTACGTAATTAGTTCTATATATTTATTTTTTATATAATAATTACATTCAGTTTTTTCAAAATTCAATGTCAAAGAGATTTAATGGAAGACTATAATATTGCAATAAGTAAATAGTAAATCAAGTTTAATGTTCATTATTATTGATTTGAAAAAAGTAACTGATTTTATATTTTAATACTTAATTAAAATTTAAATTTTGGCTTTATAATTTTACAAGAAAATACAGATTTTATATTATCAGCATATTTTTATTTATTTATTTTATTTACTATTTTATCATTACAATTCATAAATTCATTTTTTAAAAGAGACCAGTAACACAATTCAAAATTTAATTTTTATAAATAGTAAAGACTAGAAACTTAAAACAAATATAATAAAATAGGATAATAACAATTAAATACTATAAGAGCATGTTTTGATTGCATTTCAACCATTTAAAATATAAATTTACAGAAGTTCAACAAGGGGTTTATGAGACATTTTTTAATATTAAATATTTAGCAAACTCTTAACTAATCTCCAAATTAAAATCAAAGAGAAAACAACACATTTTTTTATTTGGTATCTAAAATAAAAGTTAAAATATACATACATAGGTAATCCAATATAGAACGTAATTGTACTAATAACTTACAACTGATTATGAAAAGTGCTAGTTAAGTTTGAGCCTGTAGTAACTTTTCAACATCAATCACATAATTTTATAACGTTTAATAATTTTTTTTTAGCTAGATAAAGAAATTTGGACAGTATTCTTGTAGGTCTCACATTCACGGGGAGTTTATTAAAAATTATTGGTGCTGTTATTCTAAAGAAATTACAGAAGTGTGATCTAAAAAATCGAGGAATTGTGACCATATTTCTAGTGTTAATTTTTAAATTGTAAAAAACTATGCGCCTTAAATCTAAATAGCCGGATCTTACAAAGAAAACATTGAGTGTTTTGAATAAGTATAAATTTGAAATGAAATCGAGTTGAAATAAAGTATAATATAAGTATGATGATAATCTTGTTTTTCACAAACCAGACGAATTGCATGTTGTTGAAATAAGGAGTGGTTGAATCTTGGTAAATTAAGCTCCATCCCAGCCCACAATACCATATTGCAATTTAAATTGAAAAATAGCATAATGTACCATTTTTGTGACTTCAACTGAACTGTACAAGCT
This sequence comes from Argyra leucocephala, assembly GCA_963942445.1. Classification (NCBI taxonomy): domain Eukaryota; kingdom Metazoa; phylum Arthropoda; class Insecta; order Diptera; family Dolichopodidae; genus Argyra; species Argyra leucocephala. The sequence continues at coordinate 66,647,090 of OZ012680.1, forward strand.
TATTAAGTACAAATGCCTAATTACGTTATTAATATATTTTTTAAGATAAGAAGTATGCAATGAACAGTCAAGCTTAGAGTCAATTGTAATCTCTTAATATTTAAAAGAAGATACACTTTCAATTTTAAAACAATTTGTATGACATGTAGATACTGAGAAACAATTTTTATTTTTTACTAACGATAATGTAAATTGTAGTCACATAATGTACTCTTACTTATATTAAAAAACGTATATTTGGTTTTTTCACTAATAACGAGTTTATGTTTCGTAAACCAATGCCGTATTATATCTAAATAATAATTTATATAGGTTACTGCATCCAAATAGCTAAGACTAGTGTACGTAAAGACAGAATCATTTGCAAAAGCAATGGGTCTACCTATGAAAGACTGCAAAAATAGAGATTTAATGTAGACTAGGAGAAGAATGGGATAAAGAATCGAGCCTGTGAAACGCCATTACCTACTTCTAATTTTCCACTAATTTTGTCATTCATTTTAGCCATCTTAAACCGTCCAATGAGATATGATTTGAACCATTCATACATAAAATCTCTAAAACTTATATTATATAATTTATCTCAAAGTATATTGACAAGATCAAAGGCTTTAGTAAGCTTTAGTAAGACCATCATATATATCTTCATAGAATTTTAGCAAGGCGTCTTCCGTAGATTTTCCATTAAGAAACCTAAATTGACTATCACTGAAAATTTTAATATTATTGAAGAAAGACAATAATCTACTTTTAATACATTTTTCAAAAATTTAAAAAAAAAAAGCATTTCCATCAGTCAAATGAGCAACTTCTGCAATCTTTAAGCTATCAGGGAATATGCCACCGTAAATACATGAATTAAATAAAAAGGTCAGCATATCAATAATTTGAAATGCAACTCTTTTAATAATATTGCTTGAAACTGAAAGTAAAACAAGTAGTTTGTTCAAAAAAGAAACTACTTGTTTGGAAAACTGCTTCCTTCAACTCATTATCAACGTAATTATCTGGAAAGTGACAAGGGTAGTTTTGAGAGATTTGAAAATTAAATTAAATTTGTTTGCAACAATTACAGGATCATTAATTAGTTCGTTATTAATTTCTAATGTAATGTCATTATTTTTTTGATTTTTCATGATCATGATTTAATTAAGGCATGTTTATAGTATACAATTGACACATAAAGAGAAAGAAAATAAAGGAAAGTTCAATTTATTTCAACATACAAATTGCTGAGGAATAGAATGGTTTTCGAAAGAATTAGTCCACTATCGATATCATATTAATACTCTGGCAACTCATTGAGAAATCAATCTAGTTCAATTAGCCTATCTTTATGTGATTGGTAAATTTAAATCAAGCTTTCGATAGAGTACAACTGAATTATGTGGTCGAAATGTTACAAGAAAAAGAAAGCAATCGCACAATAGAAATGATACACGATATATAATCAAATAACAAAACGTGCTCACTGAAGATATCGCAACATTAACAGGTATTAGAAATGTTACTATACCTATAGTCTCTTAACTATATGTTATAGTCTTAATCTAACTCTGTTTAACTTAATAATGTATAAAATAATCAAAAATATAGCTAACACTTCTTGTGGATATCGAATTGATGATAAGAATGTTAACATAATTGGTATGCTAAGCAGATGACGCTGTACTACGCTGTACTAAAGATAATCTGCAGATATTATTATTGTTAAGATATAGCTAAAGTGTAAAATTGTACAATATGGAGGTATCCAAAACAAAAGTAAAATCCATAACTATATTTCAAAAGAACCCATTCGATGTAAAATGTCCATTAACAATAAAACAAGTGCTCAATTTTAAATATCTGGGCGTAAATATTACCAGATCTTGTAACACGAAAACAGAAATAATAAACAAGGTAGGAATATACACGGCCATTTTGGGAAACAAATACATGTTAATAGAAAACAAACCACGAATACACAAATGCTGTATTCGACCCATGATAACGTATGCTATTGACACAATTAGAAAAGAATTTTGTTATATTTTCATCATTTTAATACATTTGTCTTAACATTTTACTTTCGTCATGTTTACATCTTGTAATGTTTTATCTTTGCTATGTTTTTATTTTGTAATATAAGCTTTAGTTTTGTTATTAAACTTAATTATGAGTTAAAAAACTACCTACATTCATTTTGTTTACTTGCCTTAAATTAACTAATGTTAAATAATTATATGCTACATATAATTAAAATTTATTAGGAATATTTACACAATCCATATTAAAATAGAAGTCTAAAAAAATTAAACAATATTTTGAAATTTCATAGAATTTAAATGGAAAAATTCGTTGGTTCAATTCCCCAGTAAAATTCTGTTTGACAATATTTATGTTACAAAAAATGTTAATATTGAAAAATAATTGGGAAAAAGGATATTTTTTTCGTCCTTGTCATAAATTATATCATAAATTTTAACGTGATTGACACATTGCTGAAATTCCAAGAATCCATTTCTATTTTCAAACAGAAATGGAAAACTTACAAGATATTTTCACACATCTTAAAGACATATTTTATAGATTCAAATTTAAAAGACATATGTACTTGAGTGCATTCTGTTCGGGAAAGGGTTTACTTATTTATTTATTTGCATTTATTTCATTATGAACATATGTACCTGAGGCGGTAAATCTTTACAAGAGATAGAACATTTAAATTGATTGCATTCAACCTATACTTCAGTAATCTGTGAAACTGATAACGGGTGTACTGTTAGTAAATCTAGTAAAATCTAGTAAAATTTAGTATGACATAATTAACACCTGAGAATATTTGGCAAATAATTCTATAAAGTCACTGTTCCTATAAAGTCATATGCATCTTAATCTTCCACAGTGTCTTGGAATAACAAAGCTTGAGCTTTTTATTGACTTACAATGGTTATAAGGTTAATATAGAACAAAACCTTTGTAAAAAATGTACGTCATTAAAATAAATGTTCAGTAATTTTTAAAATATTTTATTAAAGCATACTTATTATTCGGACGGTGAATGAAAATTCAATTAAATTTCCATTCTGTAGCTAGTCATCATCAATTTTATCATATTAAATAAAAACTAACCAATTCAACACAATATTTTTATTTTTGTTTGTTTTCAACGCAACGATTTTCCTTTTTTCTCTCTTTTAAATACTTCAATATTTTAATTAACTTTTATTGTCTGTATATAATTATTGTAAAAAGTTAATTCAATCATTGATATCCGACTGAAATTTAACCCATATCTTTTATGTTCACAAAAACTTTTTTATTTATTTATATTGACCAGAACAGCCCTGAATAACTCAGGAAAAAAAAATAGTTTTTATAATTACTAAAATAAATAAAAATGGATGTCGAATAAAATTTGTTTGTTAAAATAGAAAAAAATATCAATCAAAATTACAATATTGAAGAGAAAGAGAGAAAGAGAAAATGAGAAATGTTTTTTTGTTCAAATTACCACACAATATAAATAAGGATATCCCCCTTCCTATTTATATTTAGAAAACGTATAGTTCTGTTAGTGAAAAGTTTTTCAATACGAAAGTTAAATTGACGTGATCACTTTAGGTTGTTTATAGTTTTCGAAGGTCAAAAATATTTATATGAACACATCCAACACAACTACATACATACATCCGTATATTTTTGTACAATTTTACTGATGGTTTCATATTCATGAATGGATGTATTATTAGCGAACTTCAACAAACCAATTAAAAGAGTTTACGTGCAAATAAAGATAATTTTTTTTTTCATTTTATTTTTTAAATTCTAAAAACTTGGGGAAAATTTTCCATTTTAAAAATCGCTCTTTTAAAAATGAAAGAAAACTAGCTATGTGCAAAAAAAATTAAATAAATAAGTTTTGTTGTTATTTGTGAAATTTTATAATTTTGTAGTTTTTAGGAACTTTTTTCTGACCTCTTTTTATATATAGGGTGTTCAATCATAACCATATTATATTTTATTGGAAGGTATGTAGGTTGTGTCGACTTGAGCAGAACATTTTAATGTGGCCAATCGTTTGGTTTGAATTTATTCACATAAATAAATATTTTCTGTCACATTAGTGCTGTAACTTAATGTTCTTGTGGTCTGATTTATGTTAAATACTGACTGAGATTAGATCACTCTTGTTTTATTTATAACGAACGATCTGTTTAAGTATTACAATGATTATATTTAAAATCAATTTAGTACAAGTTATAACTTAAAATTAAAATGATGATTTTATCATGATGAGCAATAATGAAAAAAAAAACAATATTTTAAATAATGCATTCTCAGAGAGAAATATGTAAATATAATTAACGAATAATATCTGCTTTATTAATGCTATGGGAATCCGATGAAATCATTTCTTGAAGATCAGTCATGTATTTATCAATATTATCTAAATTGGCCCCATTAGACTCACCTGGAAAAGTCAAAGAAGATCTGAATACCTGAACTAATTTATTTTTTGATTCATCTAAATATTTTTGCATTAAACGATTTTTTTCTGCCAATTCTTTCTGCTCATTTTAAATTTTTTTAACACCACTTTTTTATATTTTCAATATGTTTTTTAACAGATTCAGAACAGATTTTCGCTGTACATATTTGATTTTCTTAACACTCTCAATTCTAAATCAATAGTTTTATTATGGTCTGTAAATTCTGCAAATATTGGAATGCATTATTCTGGACAATAGTTTTGTAATCGATTTTCATCTAATTTTGTTGTTAGTTGTTGTTGATGTATCACTACACTACTATCACCATTTATTTGAGAATATTTAACTTCACTATTAGATATCAATTTTTTATTACCATTTGAACAATTTTTGTTAAAGCTGCAATTTTATTTGTTTGCTACTTATTTACTTGTTTTTTTTTTTTTGCTATTTCTTTGAATTATATATTTTGGCTACTGGCTTTCTCAATCAAAAATTTGATGGGATATTATTGAAGTATGACAATCCTTATATGTATACCATGTGAAACAAAGTAAACGGGATATAAATTAGGTTAACACATTCCATTACGAAAGGCTAGATATCAGGTATAATTACAACGATTCAAGATCAAGGTCAACCGTTTAATATTAAGATAAAATAACAGATTAGAACCCCGATATTTATCTGGTTTTATACAGGTCTCAAATAGCTATTTATTAATGATATTTGTCACGAGTGGAGCTTGCGTGGTTTTTTAATAGACATTTTTAATAATTTAATTAACCTACATCGTTCTTTTGAATTTAATAAAACCTAAACCTTGAACCGTATGAAAAGAACATAGTTAATAGAAAAGAACAAAATGAAAATGTAAACTCAAAAATATTTAAATATATCATTCATGTAGATGTAAGTAGACCTAAACTCTGCATAAATGTAATGAAATTATAATGAAATGTAAGTGGATTTATTTGGAAATAAATAAACTTCGTATATGAGCCGCACCATTTAGTTTCCACAAATTAACCTTCTGTGTCGACTTTTTCTTCCGCAACAAGCTAAAAAAGAAGTTAGGATTTTTGATGCTGCTTCAGTTTTTCACTGAACTACATCGTTTGAGACATAATCATAACCTACAATTTTTAACATTCTTCCACATAATCTCATTACAAATATCTGGATTTCGTACTTATTGTCTACTCCATAAATAGAACATACCTCAAACAGTCAGCAAATCGCAATAAGCTGATAGAATAGTTTTATACTCTCAATATTTTTTGATTATTTGTTTTATCCCAATGATAAACCGTAAAGGACAAGGTCGAGAAACCTATTAAGCGTTTTGCTTTCATCGAGAATCTTAGTCATTGTTATGCCTTTCTTTAATTTTCTGGCAATAAAAGCTACCAATGCTGTACCTTTGCCACCAGCAATTTGGCAGTTAAATTCACGTTTATCTCCGCTAATATTAGCTTAACTGTTAATGATCCATTGAACAGGTTGCTATCAAAATCATGTTTGGTGAAAACAAAACAGCCCAAACTTTAATTGTGGCTGTTAGCTATATACCGCCTAACAGTCCATCGGATGTATACCTTAAACATGTTAATAACATAGATAAGATTTCTATTCACAATGATCAAAGCCATTTGTGCATCTTAGGAGACTTTAATCTGCCAGATATAAGTTGGAAATGGATAGAAGATGAAAATCTTATGAGTCCATTTAATTTATCCTCAACGTCAGCTCATATCGTCATTGATCAACTATTTAGTTTAGATTTGGTTCAAATATCGAAAAAATAAACTGTATTGTCAAATCATCCTAAATTGTTCAACCGCAATTTGTTAAAACTAAAAAATGCTAGAAATAAAGCTCATAAAATGTACCGAAAAACAGATCTTCTTTGGGAAGGGAATTTGTGTTTCAAAACGCTTTCTTTATCGTAATTATATGTGGGCCTTGGAGTGTAAAGCAAGAAATGATAGCAATAGTTTTTGGTCAGTAGTAAAATCTATTAAAATATAAAATCTAATCATTTGAAATCAAAAAAGCATCATATTCAACTTAATTGCAGCTTGTCTTAAATTACGAATTATTCAATTAAGTAAAAACCGATTGTTATGTCAATTATTGTCACAACAATCACATAACTGAGTTCTAAACAATTTATTGTCCAATTTAGCTCTACTTACCTCCCTGTGGAAAAATAATACTATCGGAAAAAGCATCCTGTATGTTTTTTTTTTGTTTTTGTTTATATGGTAGACATTTTATGACATAGCAACTCTAATAAATAATGGACACGGTGCAGTGAATGACCTCAATGAACTTAAACATTGTTTAAATTTTATTTCTGGTGTTTTATTTGTACCTACAAAAAAATGAATTGCTTGTGGCTAAAGTTGTCAGAACTTGAAATAAAGTAAAGTTATATTTCCACCCTTTTCTTCTTGGATAAAATATTCATAAGATATATGTATATTGTATAGCTATCTTTAAGTGTTTTTATAAATAACAATAATAAGAAATATTGCAAGGAATCAACAACGATTCAACTGCAAGGAAACAACGTATTGATCCTATTCCAAATTTTTGTACAAACAATTTTCTTCTACTCTAATCTTTGAATGAAAATTTTCTTTTTATACTTCAGAGTTTTTTAGATGAAAAATGCCGTTATTTAGCGGTTTTGTATAGGTTAATAATGGTTGAGATTTATTTCTTTTTATTTGTTTATTTCGTTTTGCACGTTAAGAGTTAAGAATTTTAATATAATTTTGATAAAAGGGTATTACTGCAAATATTAAGGATCTGAAATCTTACTTCATTATATTCAGGACAAGACAACATAATATTTAGGTAGTTGGTTCAAAGTCAGATTTTCTTTTACAAAAATTATGTTTACTGTTATTTTAGTCACCTAGATAATTAATTGTTAATTAAAATATCAAAATCTGCTTTCATCGAAAATAGATTTACGAATTTTTTAACTATATTTCAGACTTTGAACAATTTGGTTTGCAAATTTCTGTGTTAGAAGCATCAATGATGATGTCCAGAGTGTATGGATAAATATTTAGTATAGTATATGGTATTAAATAGATATTGATTAGTATAGTATTTCTATGGTACTATGTTAGAATGTTACCTAAAATCTGGAGTTCCAATTCAGTAGTAGAAATTGGTCTTGAATTTGTTTTTTTTCTATCGGATAACAGGTTGAAGTTTCTTTATGAAAGCTTGATTCAAGAAAGGTCTTAAGCTCCTGAGAGGTATAAGGGCAATAAAAAAGTTATATAACTTAAAATAAATCAAATTTACCATAACCCTTCCTTTTTCAGGAGATATTCTGCTCGGATAGTTTGGTTCAACTAACCAACTAAATTGATGTTCGCTTTCAAGAGTAAATTTTACTAGAGACCTAAGGTTAACATATAACCCTACACTGAGCTTTAACCTACATTAAGAATTTTCTAACCCCTACCTCACGAAACATCTTTATGTTACATATGTAAGGCCTACCCTTGAATATGCCAGTGAAGTGTTGGCCCACATCACTTGACTAACATTAATCGAATACAATCACATACAATAGCTTTTTCTGTAGAATTTTTGTGGTATAGACTAATTTTTTTTAAATGTGGAAAACTATATCTATTGTAGAGTACTTCGCCTTCATAATAGCATAGTTCCATTTTATTTTTAATGATAACCAAAACTCTCAACTATTTATCATTTATTTTATCCCAATGATAAAAGGTACTGGACCAGGTCGAAAAATCCAGAAAGCATTTTTTGCCTCCGTCGGGAATCGAACCTGGGACCTTTCGGTTAAAAGGCAGGCGCTCTACCTACTGCGCCACCCAGCGTGTACATCCTTTGTACATACATATCTTATTCCTACAACCATTATCTAATCGCCCGGTTATTGTTGATATCATTTTTATTCAGCAGACTATTTGGGTAAGACGTTAGCTCCTGAAATTGCAATATAACCAATCAGAATAATCTCAGAACCGTTGAGTGGTTCCACATTCCTTTACACTCTATTTAATATGCTACAATGAGCCAATCACTAGACTGCTCCGGACAAATAAGTGTTTTCACTGTAAAAAACGTTAGTTGGCCAAAATATAACCTTATAACTCTAAGGCAACTAATGTAGTTTTTTAACTTAAAATTTCTATTTACCTTTTCTTAATTTAATTATTTTGTGTTCTGTTTTTTTATTTTAACTTGATTCTAAAAATATTTTTTTTAATTAAAAGTTTTTTGTAAAACTAGAATCAAGTAAAATATAAAAATGTTTTATTATCTTTACTTTACTTTAAATTATAAGTTTTCATATGTAGGTACCTAATAATAAATTAAATTAAATAGAACAAAAAAACTGTTAATTGAAATACACTAATACCTCGGTATACGGCACCTCATTATGCGGTTGTTTCGCAGTTACGACCTCTTTCAATTGTTCCTCTGTTCCTTTATACGGTTTTAAATAGTAGCCGAGGTAAATTTGAAAAATTGTAACAACTTGAAAGATAAAGGGTGATTAATTTGAATTTTAAAACGTTGTTCGGGAATTTCTCATGTTATCTAAAAAAAAAGCATGAGAATACATATATACATATGTACTGCATACATACATTATATAAATATGTATGTACACATGCGACTTTCCCTACGGTCTAAAATTCTGTTTTTTTAGTCGCCGAGGTATTGTATAGAAATTAATATAAAAAAAGCTATCAAAACTGTCGAAAAACCTTTTACTGGAAAGAGTTGTTTTCAATTATATGAGTTTATATGGTAATAAATTCGTTATACGCCATTTCGCTTTGCGGTCAACTTCTTTGGAACGAGTAAGTGCCGTATATCGAGGTATTAGTGTAGAATGTTTCATTCCGAATAATCAATTAAGAAAACTAATCTAGATTTTGATTTAAAATATTATCCAAAGACCTTAAAATTGAAGAGTTTCCACATTGAATTAAAAAATTTAAACAATTATGTATTATAACAAAATTAATGGGTTGTTTGGTACACAACACTACTGGAACTCAACAGTAGGTATGGTAATGTTGGCCTAAATTCTGACTATATTTTTTGGATGGTTTTATTAAAATTTTTTTTTCAAAAATAATGGTTTATTGTGGGTCCTATAACGATAATTTTTTATACTACTTAAATAACGATCTTTTTATACTTTAAACTTTAAAACCAGAAAGTTATTAGTGGGTCAGTATATCGCCGTGTGAAAATTTAAGTGTCCTATGGCCCATTGAAAAATTTTTACAGGAGATGACTTTTTAGGTTTGCATATTTTTTTAACTAATTTAAAACAGAAAAAATTTATATCTGCCTGCCAATATCGCAAGGAGGGATAATTTCAAATGTAATTCATTTTTCAAACTGGACAATTTATAAATTTCTATTAGGTGAAAAATTATATTTGGGGACAAAGCCCATATACTTAGTAAACGATCAATTTTCGGATTTGTGTCTCACAACATATGGAATATTTCTGATGTATCCTAAGATACATTGATTCTATTTTTATGTGTTCCAAGGCATATGAAATAATTGGAAAACTAGAAACAATGAGTTAATTTAAAAAAAAAAATAGTTTTACTCTACTTTTTTTTTAAACTCAATAACAAAATAAACAAGGCCTTATTTTAATTCATTTACAGCCTTTTTTTACATTAATTTATAATTCATATTTTATTTTTGATATTTGTCTTGCATAGATTTTTTTTTATATTTCAGCTACTGTCCGTAATTTTTAGAATAGATTTATACAAAATTTCTTCTTCTTCGGGCGTAAAAGGAAACATTGAAATTTAGAATGTTCTGGAACAGAATAGCGTTGCACAATACTGTCGATGTTATTTTCTTCTAGAAACTTCAGCAAGGCTAAAGACGTAATTCTATTCTGATTTTGAGAAATGCATGCATCAGACCAAAGTATAATTTTTTACTTACGGTAGGACTAAATAAATTGCTCTCAAAATTTTGACAAGTACATTGGCTATATCATTTTCCGATTTACCTGTCTGACTTCCATACCACAAAGTGCAATAAGATACACCATTTAAATTGCAGTGACCAGTTAAATTAAAACAGTTGAACTTTCTTTTGTAGAAAAAGTTAGATACATTGTTATGAGGTAATTAAAAGATATTTTGTAAGTCATAGCTTATAACTGCAGTAGTTGAATAATCGGCCAAAGCCCGGTCAGAATTTCTTTGCAATTTGCATTTTTCATTTAGATTTCTATGATTATTTTGTGCATAGTGCTTTGTCATTTAGCGAGATTTGAAAACTTGCTGCAAATTTCACAAGCATCCTTTTTTGGTATGAAAAATCCGTATATTGAATGTTAAAGATATCCGTATATTGAATATTTTGGTTTGGTATATTTCCGTTTGCAATTGCATTTTCTTTAAAGAAAAATTGCCCTTGTTCTACATATTGTCTTTGGGTATTTGTTTTAATGTAGTAATGAGAGTAAAATTGAACTGACTCTTTTTATTCTCTCTTTTTATAGTTTTGGTTTTGCTTAATTTTTTTTCTATAAGCTATGGAACACTTAAATATGAAAAGTGCCTTGGAACAAATGAATTTGAAACTTTTCTTATAGTGCTACAAATAAACGTACTATCGGTAAACAGGAGAATTTTTATACAAAAATGTCATATATCAAACGAAATTGATCCATGCGACAAATTATTAATAAACATGGAAGAAAAAAACTGGATTTTTTGCGCTGTGGGACGAAAAACATTTAACGTATCTTTTAAATTATACTACTTAGCGAAATTCTGTTAATTGATTTAGAAAGAGCGTAGTCGAATTTCTTAGACTGCATTAATAACTCAATATTCCAAAAAAGTATGCTATGGGACAGTTAAATTGTCACACAGCGATATGTAAAACCATTTAAGTTATTATTTTGTTTAAGGGCTTATCCCCCATTAAAAACTGAGGTAAAACACTTAACTAAACATGAAATATTAGACCGAATTCGAATATTACTCTTCTTTTTGTAAGCTCAACAACAAACGAAATGAGCATAACCAAATTAACCATTTTGCAATATTTTTTAGTAGCACCTGTATTGCAATATTCGATAATTGAAGGGCTTAGAGGAAAAAAGTGTGAAGTGACATTTTTTTGAAAACCAATGTTTTTGCAGTTTTTAAAGTGTTATGTCATATTCTATACATATAAAATTCCAGTTTGTATATATTAATGTTATTATCTGTTTTGGTGGGTGTATGAAAGTGTTAAGTGAAACAACAATATACTTTGCATAGTGTAAGAAGTTCTTAAAACACCCCTTAGAACTAACTCGAAAATATTTCGCTACAGCGTACAGCAAAATGCTGGTGCATGAAAGTGTTAAGTGTGCACTTAACACATTCATACAATTACTAAGAGTCACAAAAAAGTAAAAATATTTTTGAAAACAAAAACCGTTAGAACACCGTTAGAATCTCTGAATTTGTTAAGTTTGTTTATTTTAAATTATGGGGAATTCCCAATTTATATTTCTAACTTACATCATAATTTATTTTGTGTCTTATTTTGGTATTATTTTCTAAAAAATCATTACAAATTCAGATTTTGCCAACCCAACTTTTTTTATAAAATATAAAGATGCCACACACCAACGTTTAAAAACTAGTTTTAATTTTATACTGATATACAAAACTGAATGAACGATAATATAAAAAAAAAAATATTAAATGGAATTTTTCTCGAGATTTAAAAAATGTCACTTAACACCTTCTTAGTCTAACCCATTCAATTATATAATATTTTTGAGGAGATAAAGTATCAGCGGATATTAAAACACTTCATATCCGGCTGAAGAGAATTTTCTCATAATCAGTTTAAGGTCTGTATCCCTCAAAAAGTTATTAAGTATAAAACTTTAGTTACAGAGTCAAATATTACAATTAATATAAATTAGATGTAGGTAGGTACATATCAAATCAAAAGTAACTTCAGATATTTGCTGATTTATAAACAATAGGAAATGTGTAGGGGCATGCCTAATCGATTTAGAAAAGGCTTTCGATACAGTCTGGTTAAATGAACTAATATATAAATTAATTGAATACAAATTTTCGGAAAATATAATAAAACTGATATAACTGGTATGACCGAAAATAAAACTTTTGTCGTTTACAATGGTGCGTAGAGGTCGAAAAAAAACTTTCAAAATACAAAATGGTTTACAGCAAGGAACTGTTGATTCGCCCATTCTATTTAACATATTTTTAAGCTCTTTATTAAATTATTTTAACAACATATCTGGTCCAGAATTCGCAGTAGCATTTGCTGATGATCTAATTGTATATGTAGCTATTAAATCAGTTATTGAAGCTCAAGTAGACCTACAAGATATGCTGAATGAAACCAATTTCTACTAGCATTTTTGGAAATTGAAAATCAACTTTAGTAAATGTCAACTGATTCTGTTTAGATACACAGTAGATAAAGTGAACCAAGACATTTGGAAAAATTGGAAACAATTTTCTCTTAGACCATCTGATGGTTCAACATTGACAAATAGAAAAACTGTAAAATACTTAGGTGTGCTTCTTCATCATCACTTAACAGCTTGCACATAAAAAAACAGGTTGAAAAGGGAAATAAAGCTGTCATGGCTACAAAAAAATGTTCTTTTCTGAACATCTAAAACCGAGAGTAAAAATATTGGTGTACATGTCATTAATTAGGCCAATCATAACTTATCCTTCTCCAATTTGGTTCAATATTAATTCATCCATCATGGAATCAATTCGAAAATTCGAAAGAAAATGTTTAAGAATAAGCTTAAAAAAAATTAAAAAATATCACAACAATCAAGTAACATATTATTCAAACAAAGTAATATACAAAGATGCAAACATAGGTAGAATAGAAAATTTTATAATTAATTGGAATAGAAAACATTTTGAGAGAATACTGAATATTAAGGAAAAGAATCTCATAAGCCACATTTATTATTTCAACGACAATTATATTAAGAAAACTTTAGAACCTGGGTTTATCCCACCAGAAGCTTTTTACTTACTATCTAGGTTTAAATTACTTTTTTCAAAGCAATATCAACATCCCAACATTATATCATTACAATAGAAGAGCAACAGGTAAAAAAATCATCAATCTAAATAGCAAGACCGAAATAGCATCAATTTAAATTAAATTTGATACAAATATACCGCCTATAGATAATAACATAAACAAAAATTGCTGGTCGATAGAGAACTGAGTAGATGAATGAATAAAAATATATAGTACTAAGTTACTAACATTAGTCATATGTTAGTTTAGTTATGGTTTAATTAGATTAAGCATAGATTGAAGAAATATGGGTTTAAATTAATAATAAGTTTTACATTTACTCTGATTCTGATTACTGAATTCTGATATAAAAATATACAGACTTTTTTATATTTTGATTTTAAGGATTGTAATTAAATGATTGTATAAATAAAAAATAAACATTGAAACAAAAAAAAAGGTACATATCAAATAAATAAGTTAACTATTGATAATCCAATGTAAGGACATAATAAAAGTTACACTTACCTAGATATTGTAATGATCTCTGCATTTCAAACAATTCATCTACTACCACTGATAAATGATTTCCATCTAGTGAAAGTTTTCTTAATTTTCCTAAGTCTTGAAATTCATCTTTGTAAAAAAATTCAAACTGTAAACACAAATAAAAATATGTAGGTAAATTGAAACTGTCTTTTATTAGAAATTTTTTGATTTTAAGAAAACATTTGTATTAGTAAAACTTAAAGCATTTGGGTGAAAATCAAATGGGTGTAAATTTTAAAGATGAATAGTTGAAAATTTTTAGACAAAGTTTTTGTATAAAAAAAAATTTTTTTTAATTGTTTGTGTTTTTTTTCGTAAATTTGCTTTTGAAGAAAATTCTTTTTAACTGTTTAATTTTTTGTTCATTTTTATTCCCTAATAACTAAATTCAAATTGGACCCGTTGTATTTTAAGATGTTTTACGTCTTGTTATAACATCTTAAGATACAATAATATAACTGTTTTCGACTTTCATTCTCTTAGCGGATTCAACAACGGGACCTTGTGATTAGTAGTCGGATGACATAACCGTTGAGCAAGTTTCTATACCATACAAAGATATTGACAATTTCAAAATGAATGTTTTTTTGTTCTAATCTTTAAGTCAGTCTATCATTATGTCATGTTGCACAATCAAATGCTTTTTCATAATGAACGAAACCTTCTTATATTTACATCTTTTTGAATATCATTGCATCAGCTTTGTAATAATATTGTTTATGTTCCAAAAAGCTTGATGAATTTCAACCGAAACGTTCCAAGTTCAATTCCGAAGCAGCAAAATATTTTTTAATAGGTTTTTCTACCAGGTCGACAAAGGGAACTTGTCATTAGAATAAAATAAATGACGAATAGTTTGGTGTTTAATTTGTGTAACAACTTAAATTAAATGGAACGCTATTTAATAAGACTTTGTCTCCGACAATAGTAGTAATTTCCCATATTTAATTAGATGATAAGTCGAAATTTGATTAAGCGTACAAATTAAAAAAAATTGATGACCCGACTTAATTAAGTCCGAACAAGTCATTCTACCTAAATTACTTTTAAGAACATAAAAAAAATCTCCTCTTGTTTGATTCTTTGAAGCTGGATTGTGTCTTCTCCATATTGCAGTTTCACATATCCGTTAGAACCGAATATGTAAGATTTAAAATCAATTTTTAAAGTATGACCCCTTATATGTACTGAGTAGGCCGGCATCTTTTTGCTTCGTTTTTCTGTAAATTATTTTTTGAGCTTAGATCATTTTGGCAATTAAAAATATTCAGTTATAAAAGGATTCATCAAATTATAGGAATTGCAAGTTTCTTTTCTTATTGTGATTTGAATTGAATTTGAAATTGTATTTATATATATTATATATATACTTATACGTTAGAATGTAAAAATTTACTTACAGAATTGTGACCCAAATCTAGTTCGTCTAAATGTTTTAGAAATGTATACAATTGTGGATTGATTTTTTTTAATTGACAGTTACGACATCTGAGAACCTTCAATTCCTGAAATAAATAAGCAAAAGGATAAAAAAAAACTATTATTAATAAGTTTTTAAAAATATTCATATTTGAAAAATTGATAGAAATCGATAGAAATAGTAAACTAATTCCATTATTGCTCCGTGTAGGATGATTTTTACACAGCGTTGAGTTCGAATTTTGTTAACACTATGTTTTGAAGTTATATCAGGTATTTTAAACAGGTTAAAACGTTTCAACTCACCTTATTAACAAATCTACAGTAAATTAAATTACTTATTTTTTTAAGCAATGGATATTTATTATTGCTTTTAATTGAATATTGTTTATTTAAAATGATTCCAAATCATTGTAAGCTTTAGGTAAGCTTTTTTAGATTATAGTAAAAAATATTCAAGTAAATATTGATATGAACTATATTCCAGATATTTCTATATCCCAGAACATAATGGTTTCGATATAATTAAATATTTATTTAATAATATTAATTAAAACATGTAATATTGATACCGTTATAAAATAAAAATTAATTAAAATATTAAAAATAAATGAAATACAAAATCAATATACTTACAGGAACATCCCTAAATACATCAGGAGGTAAGTCTTGCAATGGATTACCACTTAAATCCAAATATTTTAATTTTGATAATAAATAAAAAACTCTATGAATTAATACTTCAATTGAATTATCGGCCAAGTTAAGTCTACGTAAATCCTTAAATAAGATAAAAGAAAAAATAGAATTATTTTTAATATTAAATTTTAATAATATAAAATAAAAATATTTAAATTTAATTCAAAAATCTTTTATTTTGTTATTTTTAAAAATAAATAAATTTTCTGAATAAATGATAAAGTCATATATGTATATTTTAAATGGGTGCAGTACATTTGGCAAATTTCACTTCGGAAATGGACATTACGTCTTTGGAAATTTTGCAAAAAAATTATTTGGCAAACAAATGTTTGGCAAAATGGAAACTTAGCAAACAGAAGATTAAATAATCGATATTTCATATTTGGACATTTGATAAATTTTATTAACGTAAATACAAATTGTTTGAGTAAATAAAAAATAAAAAATAATTGATTTATAATTTTTTGAAATTGTCAAAAAAGGCTCTTCTGATGGAGATGTTGTATCGGCGTAGGACCTAATAATCAGATCAATTAAAAGAAGATTGTTACTTGGTAAAAAGCACATTCCTAGTTTTATATAGGAAAAGGGTATAAATAAATGCTTATACCTTCTAAACAATTCGACGTAAACATAAATTATGGATGTATGAGTTATAGAAAGAAAAGAGGCCCATCCAACAGTATATAAATAATGGGAGCTTTTTATGGTAACATCATAAGGTATTTGGTTTTTCAAGAAAGAAAATAAAGATGTTTTTTTCTATAATTTTCTACTTTAAACTACAAAATCTTCATAACGAGAGCACCAATCATGATCAAATAAATGTTGAGATATGCTTCAGACCATTATCTTTCTAGAATATATAATATATACATATATATATACATATTCAATAGATCAATAGATATAACGGTTTTTATACAAAACCATCAAAATAACAAGGACACTTTCAAATGTCCATTTCGTCCTTAAAGGATAAGATGAGCCACTAAGGATATATATTTTTGAAAATCTAGCAACTTCAGCTTATCCTAGGTATACGGTCATTATGTCCTACGTCAATACAACATCTTCCTCAGAATCCCTTCAAAAAATAATCGGAAAACTAAAATAAAAGTCTAGGGATCTAAAAGATTTTACACCGGATATTTTTTTTATTTTATTTTGATTTAGGCTTTGGATCTGAATTCTGGTACCGTCTGACCTTCAAAAATTTGTTTTGTAAACATTTTTATGAAGTTGGTTTTTGATATATGACTTTTATGTCATATGTGAAAGCTTAGACCTTCCGCCAGAGAGTAAAAAAAAAGGTTTAAATACAGCATATTTTGGTTTGTTGGTGGCTGCCTAAAATGTTTAGGAGTGAAAATTTTGGCCCAATCGCAGTTCGCTGTCATTTAGTTAAAAATGCTTGCTACTTTTTGCATGGTGGATGCACGTTTATTTTTTTTTGTATACTTTTCTTCTGTTTTATTATTAAATGCTTACGATTGGATGTGCCCGAGTTATAAGTCGCTGCTTCACCCATTTTTGCCACTTATAAATATTTTAAACTATTGTAATGCTTTTCGTTTTGCTGATGATTGGATATATATATATACATATATATGTATATAAAGCCTACAAGATTAAGGCAAGAGATGTCAAATTAATAGGCCATTAGGGCGTTCATAAAAGTTCCTCATATATTGTGTGTTATGGCCACAAGGCCTATGACAATATAGACAATAAAAAAATTTAACTTTTGCTTTGTTGTGGTCAAGACTGTTGGCCAAATATTAATGTTTTTATTCTATAATTTTCATCTTATCTTATATATTAATACGCTTAAACGTCTCTTAAGCTTTTCACAAAGCTTTTACAACACAAAACTTTTTGCAACTAGATTAGACAACTTTATTAGAACTATTACGAATTACGATAGTGTGAAAATTTGTTTTAAAGACATAAACCACAAAACGATATAACCAAAAACAAATTAAAAATAAACTAAAAAAAATTCACCTATTGAGCAATAGCATTGACTGATTATATGAATTAATTTAAAAAAAAAAAACAAAGTAGCAAAGACAAGAACCGAATTATCAGAATATAATTATTATATCGATTTATAAAAATAGCTTTGTTAAAATATTACGATATTACAGCAAAATTACCATTATAGATCGTAGTTAACTCATGATTGATCATTTACTCATGAAAAGAGACATCTATTAGAAAAAAAAGTTCGAAATATCGTAATTAAAAAAAAAATCAAAATTTGACGTTTTCACATCAGCAATATTTTCGATTTTAAAAAATGTTGTTGTTATATTGTAAACATACGATTATTTTAAGTTTTTGTAATAAATATTTTGATGTCATTGTAGAATCGTTTGAGATGGAAAATATTATTAATGATGGTGAAAAATAACTTATAATTATTGTAATTAAATTGATTTAAAAAGAATATAATATTATAATACAAGACAAGACCAAAAATTTAATTGTAATTTGAGTGAAATATTTTTTTTAGGAATCAACTGCTGCAAGTGCCTCAGAACGAACTACCTCCTCAACTGCACCAACAACTTCAATAATAACTCATCATGTCGATCTAACAAAAAATATAATACTAAATTAATATTAGTACAAGCTAGAAAAAACAAAAAACTACAATGAAATTTAAAACGCAATGAATTACTTAAGGCCATGCTAGAACTAGAAAATAAAAAGTTAGAAATATAGCAAAAATTAACTGAATATTTAATTTCAAAATTTAAAATTGTTTTAAACTAGGGTTGCCAGATGGGAAAAGTTTAAAAAGAGAGTTTCTTTGGCAAAAAAGAGAGATAAAAAGAGAAGGGTGTATATAAAATTAAAATATATATATATACAAAAAATATATTAAACCAAATAATTAATATAATTTAATAAAAAAAAAACCCACATTTCGAAAGGGAAAAGGACTTATAAAGCTGACTTGCAGATTTATATGTCGGATCAACTGTTAAAATAAATTAATAAATAAGACTTTGTTGTTTTCTTCATAAAACCAGAACACATAACATTAAAAATATTTTATATAAATTAATTATGTTTTATATTAATATAATATACTTTATATTAAACATAATATACATTTATTTCAGCAACAAATCACAATATTTCAATTTTACAAGCCTCTGTTTCATAATTTGTCGTTTGATTTGAGTTCATTACTTCTATTATAAATTTATTACCACATTTTATTTCATTGTAAAATTCTTTGCAGTTTGTATATTTATACATAATTGCATGTGACGACTAACACTGTCTATATTTAGACGTTTTCTCTCAAAAAATCCTACCTTGCCTTTGAAATATTAAATCCATTTCAGATTTAAAAGTTTTTTCTTAAATTCATGGGAGGAAATATTTTTTTCAATGAAGATTTTTGACATTTTTGCTCTTTTTCTTTATAAAAATAAGATAAATTCAGTTTAAAAAAAAAAAAGAGAGGAAAAAGAGATACGAAAGATCCGATCAAAGAAAGAGAATGAACAAAAAGATCGTGTTGAAAAAAGAGTACATGTGCTCTTTAAAAGAAATATTCTGGCAACCCTATTTTAAACTGTATTGTATTTTTACTATGACTATTATGAGACTGAAATATAAAGTGATATGAAATATTTTTTTGATTTTTAATTGTTTTAATAATTCTTAATTTATGTGATGTATTTAATTCTTAATATATAAAAATATATGGTTAAATACAATTATAATATAATATTTCACTAAAAACACAATTCTCTATTTCACAGTTATATGTTGCTTTGCCTAGAGTACGATCTTTTGATAGTGTTAGTGTAGTATAAAACATTATGAAATGTTTGAATAAGTATTAAAATGTTAAACTATTTTTAAGATATTAAATAAAGTGAATTATAGTTTTAAGTTTTTTAATTTAACTTAATTATTATGTAATAAAAAAATATGTAAAACATTGATGTTTTTTAAGAAAATAAATAAATAAAATAAATTGTTTCATTTATAATGCTAATGCTAGACCGGCGAATGTTACGCCGATAATAGCTAGTTTATATTAATATTTTACATTGTTTCTTATGGGCTATATTTAAAATCTATATAAAAAAGACTTGACTTGCATTGATGTTATCTAATTTTATAGAAAAAAAATGTGCACTTAATTTACATTGGTACATTCTAACTCTATATAAAAAAAATTGTACTTTGATGCATTCAGAAAAATTTACTATTTTATTATTGATACTTAATATTAAATTTAAATAATATTTCATTCATAATCCATATTTAAAAAAACATTTTTAATATCATATTTAATTTGAAATTTCAAAACAATTACTTAGAATACATTATTAATTTTTTATTAGGGGCAATTATTATTTATTAGGGTCTTTAACAAATTTAAAAACAAATTATTCCAAAACAAATCATGATAATATTGCGAGAAAAAATTACGCACGAGTTTGTAATAATAAAAAAAAATATTTGTTGTCAAAATATTGTTGAGAAACAATTGCAATATATGTAGTTGAATGATATGTTTGTAGGTTTGTTATAAGTACATTACACTATGTTTATCACTATGGCCACTGTTATCATTTAGATTATGATAACAATGTTATGATGTTATTATTCTCTACAGTTGCAGGTTGTATTTCTATCATATTTACTACATTGCCCGGCCACCTTTAATAGGATTTTGCTCATTTTTGTTTTTATATGTATCTAAAATTAATTTTAATTTTTCTTTTGTTTTTTTTTTCAATAATTATTATTACAATACTATAACTATATATCTTATTCACTTATTTATTTAAGTTAACCAACCAGTTATAGTTTATTTTATTATATATATAATAAATAGTTTGATTATACCATAAATTTTATATTATAAATATTAAATTATTTTGAATAAAAACACAGTTACTGTTGTTATACTAGTTTTATTTATAGAGAGTTTTACTAGTTTTAGATATAAAGGGTTTTTATTCCCTTTAACGTACCTTCAACTTTAGCTTAATAATTGAATATAATATTAATTCTATCCTATATAGTATATATTATTAGCTAACCAACATGATGCACCAAAGTCAGCATAATACACGGCGTGCATTCCAATATAATATAATATCTAAATTATTTAATGTATTGTAAATGCACACTGGACTTTTAATTTCAAATTGCTAGAAATGCTGACCAAACAAATATATTGTTTTAATATACAAAATACAATGTAGTGCATCAAATAGAGCAGACAAGTGCACATTTATGAAATATTTAGTTGCGAAAGATGTTTTTGCTTAGTGTTTATTTTGTTCAGTGAAGTTTGCTAAAAGAGCGGAACTCTATAAGTAAATACTTACCAAACCCAAATCGAAAAAAAATTAATTCAATATAAAATGAAATTCCTTTAAGCAATTTAAAAAAAAAAAGTAGAAAGAAAAAGAAAATTTCGAAGGAAAATTTCTAAAATAAGAAAATCGTTATGTAAATTTACCTTTTCAATTGCAAATAAATTCATTTTTGGTTTTTTATGTGCTTTTTTGTTTTGCTAAAAATGGATTATGTACATATATACCTGATGTATATTATTTACATACATTTAAGTTGCAAAAATAATATTACGAAAGATTTAAACCTTATCAGTAAGATCATCAGTGTTAAAATAGGTATAAATAATTTTTTCAAAAGATATTTAAAATTGGTAAGTATTATTGCAATGGTGAAGAATGATGGATTAAAATAAACTATTAGAGAATAATCTTTGCAATGAATGAGAGACACATTGTTTAATTGTACGACAAAAGTGAAAAAAACTTTAACGAACAACAAACCCAATTGATGCGTGGAAGAACAATAATTTACAAAAGTCAAAAAGGCCATTTTGAACGAACAATGCGAATATGCTTAAAACCTATAAAAGCTATTGATGGACTGAAGAACAATATTTTTTTTTTTTAAATGTGTTTTATTTTTATTCATTTTTTTCTTTTTATAGATATTTGTACAAAAAAACACTTAAACCAAATTATTCTATTTCTTGTTTTTATTTTTAATGACCTACTAAGAAAGGTACTCTAAGATTTTAAATTTCTGAAATTTATTAATTTATTTAATCAGCTGTCAGCTATTTATTATTATTTTATTCCTTCGTACTTTATACATTTTTTTCTTTTCATTATTCAATTGGAAAAGAAAAATGTTTTTGATCAAAAAACCAATTTTTATTTTGTATTTTTTTTAAACCTACACTACTTATTCTAATCTACCGGCTTATTATTTTATCTAGCTTACAACTACCCTAATTTACCTTATAGTTATCCTAACTATTCTTATATACTATATTTTCCTGTTTTAACTCATTTTTCTGTTCTTCAAGTCTTTCAACCAATACTTATCAATGTTTATTAAATCTCTATTCGTTATATACCAATCGTATCTAACACTATTATCTTCGAATTTAAGATTTAGTTGGTATTCTATTTTTTTGTCTGTAGCTCTCCTTAATATATGGTATATTATGGGCAATTTGTCTTCATTTTGAATATATTTATTTTTATCCAAGTAAATACATCCTTCTGGAGATATATAACCGGAACTCATTATCTTCTGTTACCGATTCTACCCTGGAATAACGTTTTCTTATTAGATTAATTATTGAATTGGTCGATTTTTTTTATCGTTCCAACCTCATAGAACGTTCGTTCGTTTCTGAATTTACTTGTGCAATGCCTTATACACTTTCTCTCAAACTTTCTCAATAACTCCATACATGACGGACTTATATTTTATCATATTGGGCAAGAATATGTAAGAATAGGTCTTATAATACTTGGTACCCTACGATTTTTACTTTGAATTTTATTTTTTTCTTTTGAATAGAACAGCTTATTGGAGGCCCAAAAGGCTTTCCTAGTTTCTTCTAATTGGATGGAAATATGTTTTTTATAGTTTAAATTATGTGCTAAATTCACTCCCAAATATCTTACACATTTTTGGTTCGTAATTTTTATATTATCTCTAGTTTAGTTATCTCTAGTTTAGTTATCTCTAGTATGTGAAACTTTCGTTGGAAAGTTATATCTTAAAGGTTTAAAAATGAGTCCACCAATCCATACCGAATGTAAAGCTTCTTTCAAGTCTATACTGAAGAACAATATAATATAAACCACCTATTTCCATTTGGAATAAAACTACGACATAAATGTAGAATATTGTAAATAGTGTTTATAGTTAATATTTCTTCTTCGAAATATTTTTTCTTTATTATTTCTAATAAATCAATTTAATTATTATTTTATCATATATTTTCAATTGTTTTTACACCTTTAAAAATAAATTAAATATCAACTATGTAAATATAAATAATTACAATTAGTTTAATAGAATACTACAATTAAAAATTACATCTTTACACTATAAATTAAGATTTACAACTATAGATTTTAAGATTTTAATTCCGTTTTCCTCAATAATCCATCTGAGACTGAGTTTTAATCTAACAACAGTGTCTTTCATTTCCGTGCGTGCACAGCAACCGGAAATAGTAACCGGCTGGAATATATCTTTGAAAGACACCATCTCTTAGATCTATTACATAACTATATAGTGAAAGAATAATACAAGTTCGATTTTTGCATTGATCGAGCAAATTATTATATACTGTAGAATTAATGGTTAGTCAATATTCTCAAATAAAACTATTACAAATATTAGTACAAAAAGACACAAGGTTGTAGGAAAATAATTTTTATTTTATGCAGAACCATCATCCTTTGCCAAATATATCAATACAAGAAATATTTTATTAACGTTAGTTTTAATTTATTATGGCTTTAAAATGCATACAATTTTATGATTTGGAATCATGATTACCTATTATCACACACAAAGATCCAGACGAAGTTTTTAGTTTTCTGTTAGACTGTATATTAAAGAAAATACATTAGCAAAAACTGCACCTATTTTTCCCCGGGTGTCCTGAACAAAAACGCAAGAATAATTGTTAAAGTTTTACTTTTGTCTCTTCTAAATACTTTAAAAATCTTTAAAATTATTTTCCTATTAGAGGCCACAGTTTCTTGCGAAAAAGATTTCTGTACCGTAAAAGAAGTTAAGGTAATCGATTTATTTACTTGAAGAATGTTAAAAAATGTCAGCTACTTGCCATTGAAAAAAGCTAAAATGTCTTTGACCCAAAATTTACACGTTTTTAATTTTAAAAATTGGTGACCAAATTTGTACAAAAAAATAATGTCAATCGAACTAAAGTCAAAATATCAGTCAAATACGGATGTCAGCTATGTTGTAGATTTACTTCTAACTCTAATGTTGAAATAACACAATACTAATGCAATCAATATTTTGATGAGTTATTTATTTACTTATAAGCTCTTGATTGTGGATCCATCAACCACCTGGGTTTTATTAACCCCTCATTCTTTAACGGTTCCACCATTACTGTTTGTGTATTTATTTTTTTATTATTTTTGTTTAATACATTTGTCTTAAATTTAGATTTTTGATTTACTTTCTATTTTGTTTTATTAAACTACAAAATAATGATACTCAATTCCTTATTAAAACCCATTTGGTCGTAAAGATGTATTACTTCTAATTCTAATGTGTTGATAATACAAAGAATGGTATGTAAAAATAGAAACCTACATAAAGACTTGAGCATATCAACAGTAAAAGAAGAGCTAGCAAAGGTCACATACATAGTCTCTAATAGATCACGACTAGACTCAGGCATCATCCAAATTCAAGAAACTTCCTAAATATCCCAACCAGCAGCAAATACTTATATCTTCTCAACTATACGATACGGACACATGAACAAAACCTTTCCAAGGATGTACAAGCGTTCAGGTAGCTTTTCAGTAAAATTTTTAGATTTAATGTTTTTAACCTTTATTCAGCTGGAATTTTAAAACCCTTAATTACTTACTCAGCTGAAAAGGAACACCTGTACCTTCAAACAATTTGTATGGGTTTTACTATGATTTTTACTATTTTTTTTCGATTATTGTAATTAATTTTGTATTTGTTTTACTTTTCAAATTTAGTTTTATTACTTGTGGGAATCTATTCTCTAAAATATTTTTTTGAAGGTAAAGCTATTTTAGGAAAAAGAAGGTCTATTAAGAATTTCTGTTTGTGACGAAGTATTTTGTATGAAGTTCGGACTTGAAACAGTAAAAGTGCATCTCAAATTCAAAAAATATTATAAAAAAACAAAAGCGGTACACAATATACATTTTTATAATATTTTAATATGCAGCATTAGGTACCGAACTATTCTTATTTAATTTTTTAATGATGAACTGCTCTTTGGATACCCAAGAACCGTTATTTATTATATAAATTTTATGTAAATGAAAAATGTAAAATAATGTATGTATATAAAAAAATAATTTGTTATAATAAATTATTTCTGTGATACAAAAAATAATATTTTCATATTTTAACACAAAATTTCATTTAAAATGCCTTATAGAGGTACATGTGTACCTTTCCAGCTGAATAAAGGTTAAAGAAAGATACGAAAGATTTTTTTTCCACAATTTTCAAATTGGAACTACAACATCTTCATGACGGTAGTTCAATAAAAATTTTAATTTCTGAATGTAGTAAAATTAGCAGATATTTATTTAATACTATCTATATAGAGTTACCTATAAGAAATATAATATGTTTTCATTTTGGCACATTTGGCACTCTCCATCTACCATTATATATTTTACCGAATTTCATGGACAAACATAAAAAAATTTATCGTATCTTCAACTGGAGAGAAACCGCTCGTGAGAGGCACAAATGCAGGACAATGATGAGCCAAGCTCAGAAGCTACTTGGTCTGTTCGTCACACCTAAGTAAATAAATAGAAAATAGATAAAAAATTAAAAGTAGATTAAGGATTTAAGGGATGATATTCTTCAATACCATATTGTAATTTTATCGTTAAGCACCTAAATATCATAATAATAAATTTGAAACCAATTTACCTATAAAAAGTTTTTCTAAAATTTTTTGTAGCGAAAATTTCTGTAAAAATGATGATGTATCAATTATGTAGTATTTATTTAATTAAAATGTTTTTTTTTTTTGAATGAGGTATGAAGTTCCATGAAGTTGAATTAAAAATTTTATGGTAAACTTTTTTGTTATCCAACAACGGTTAGCTACTAATAAAAATAATGAAGGTAAATATTCTGCAAAAAGGACATAATTATATCCTTTTTTTCCTATTTAACAGCAGCTAGGAATAATAATTCATTTTGAAACCAACTCTAAAAGCATTCATACATGTGTAGAATTATTTTTTTCATTGATTGGAATTTTGTAACTTTGGAATTATTTTTTTTTTTTTTTGGAATTATGACACAATCAATATTTTTTTACATTGTATTCTTTTACAGTGTATTGTAGAAAATTTCTTTTACCAGAAGTCAGTTCAAATACACATTTTTTAATAAATTACTTGTTAATAATTTTAAATATAAGAACTTTTACTTGTATGATCAAATTTTATATCTTTCAGTAACATAGAATTATAGACAATATTTTATTTTACTACCTACTCGATATTAGTAGGTATATTTAGGCTTTACATGTCTTTTATTTATCTTGAATAATATGTGTCCTACACATTGTTACTAACTTATGAGATAGAAATTCTACAATATTCATAGATAAAATAAAACCAAATTAATAATGTATACAAAGTGTTTCAGGAATATTAGGTTAGAATTTTTAAAATAATTAAAAATGTCACAAGCGTACTTCGAAATTATTATTGATCTAGGTCAGAAACTCAATTTCAAAGCGTATTTAAACTACATTATTAAAAACAGCTAATTATATGCTATTAAATTATATGCTAATATGCGCTGGGCAAAAGAGCTTATTGGCCCCTACATTACGAAACAGTTATACTTCACATATTTTGCAAATTTGGTTTTCATATCGTAATGTTGATATCTCACGTATTGCAGTGGTTCAACTTAGAATTTTATGCTTTGCACTACGTGCTTTTTCATGGTTTGACCCATTTCAACTTCCAATTTTTGGAATACAATTTATTTTTACTAAACCAAAAATCTATCCAACAACGTCGATCGGTGCTTAACATCAAGTTTATCCGCCAAATTACTACTGGAAATATCCTGCCACCAAAAATTAGGGATTTAATAACTTTGAGAAAAAATACGAATAACTTACGTTCCATCTATCTGTTTAGTATTGCTAACCAGAGTACTTGACTGTTTTATTTAAGCCCGTGTGTAGATTTTACGCAAATCTACCTCGAGTGCAGCTTTTTTTGATACTAATTTTACTAACAGAGCCTATCTTTATATATTATCTTTTTGTTTTTTAACATTCGACTAAAAGCAGTATATTACCTATTTTATTTTGATATCTTACTAACATTTATTATTATATATTACTAATGATGATATGGTTACTAATGGATGATGATCACACTGCTTAGCAATATAATGCAAGCTTTTGTCTAAAAATAGACATCTGATTTGCTTGCTTTATATAAGCAGTATCTGACACTATACAAACATTTAAAACAATAATTATATAACATGGAATATCAGCATCATATTGTAAAAGTGAGAGAGACTGAGCAATTCATCATTATCGACAATAATAACAAAGAGATTTCTAGATCAAGCTAATGATAATCATAATACAAGCTCTAACCTGTATTAGCTCGCACACTGCAAATTTTAAACATGTTTAATCTTGATCAAATTTTTTAAGTTACTTACCGATTGTTTCAATGCAAGTTATTACACTTATGTGAAAGCTTGACTTATTGGTAATATCTTATAGAATTTTTTTGTAGATATTATAGTCAAAAACAAAATTTATAATTGTCATAGTCAAGCATTTTAGGACCTGCGCAGTAAACTTTTATCTCTCTTCTTCTTAATGAACTCTTACTTAATATGTAAATAAGTTGTATACACAACAGAAATGCGCATATGGTTGAAAAAATTTCTATTTTGTTTCATAATATTCAAACTTATAAATAAAATAAATATATCCATTTTATGCCATTCAAAATATTATTATTTGTGTACATAATTAAAGTAAATTAAATTTTGTATAAAAAAGTCCCAGAGAAAGCTGTCCGTCTAACAATCCCTCAAATGTTAACTAACAATTTACTAATCTACCTACTTTACATTTTTCAGAAAAATTTCTGTTCACATGGTTTTATTATTCCACAAATATCGACATTAAAGAATATGTGAGCTTTTGTTCAAACTAGAGGCCCCTGTTGAGTTATTATAGTATTCAAGTCAACACTAAATTTAAAGTTTTTGAAAGAACAGTAATTTACACACTGAAATGTTTTCATAAAAATTTTTAGGTTAATAAGTTTTATTTAGGAAACATAAATACTGCTCCCTTATATACTGTTCTGTTTCGACATGTTCGGTATAGTAAGTGGCATTAAATGGATAAAATTACTAAAAACAAACATTTTTATAATTCAAAAGGTTTATTAAAGGATTACACAAAAATGTATAGGTATGACCAAAACTATATGATTACAACAAATTATCAAAGTATAGAAAACAATATTTTGAGACAGTTAGGTATACTTAAAAAAATAAATAGAAATAGAATTAAAAAAAATGCTTTATAAGAGCCTCCTCTTATGTCGGATAAAGTAACGATTGAAATGTTTTTGTTGGTCTTTTTTCTGTTTATTCCATATTATGAATTGACGAATATAAACAAAACGAAAATTTTAAAAATTATGTATCCACCATAGTATTTAATGGAATTCTCTTCAATTATATTATTTAAAATATCTACAGGTACAGGTATGTCATAATTGAGATCATCATCATCAAACATAATAATGAATTCCTGTATTGAATCATTTTTGTCTTGACTGATTGAATCTGCTATAGATAGATCAGCTAAAAGTAAATCAGTATAGCCTTCTTCACAATTAGCTGTATCTGAATGATCATTTAAAAGTCTCATTAATAAAATATTACTGTTAAATGATACTGTTAAATTCATATAAAGAGTTAATAATATATATTGCAAAAGGACTTAATCAAATGTAGATAATAAAAACCATTTCGGTTCTTGGGCTGTAGAAAAAATAGATATAAAAAAAAGAAAAACTGACGAATAATTACCGCTTAAATATTTTTAATGCACAAACAGTGGTCGTTCACTCTCATTATTTTTTATTCATATAATAATATTTGAAAAAATTACAATAAATTCATTTAATCTAATTTATAGATTTAAAAATTATTTAAAGAGTAATTACAAAATGAACTAAATAAATTAATAAAAAATAAAAAAAAATATCTAGGTACATGCATAAACTATAAAAACAAAAATAAAACATAAACAAATGCTGTCCTGATAAATTTCAATTAAAATATTTTGAATAATTTCGCATTTCTATAAAATCAAGAATCAAATAAACAATGAGAAAATAAGAAACATTTCTTCAACGTCAACCACACGTCCACACATCAAATGAAAATTTTTGTTTATTCTTTAAATCATTCTTCTGACACTCTTCAGATTATCTTCTTTTTACTCTTTATATTCTTTGCCAATACATATGGAAGTTAACCAAATTTTTTTTGTTTGGTTAATTCCTTAATAATTCATATTCATACTTATCATATCATATATAACTAGGCTTTGACCAGCTTTGACTCTTTTGTAATAAAACAATAAATAAATTAAAAACAAATAATAAAAAATGAACAAAAATATAGCATAAACAAAATTGAATTGGAGGATTGGATTGGAGTCTTCAGAAATAGATAAAACAAGAAGAATTGTAAAAATATCTCTCAATAAAGTATTTGCCTCGTTGTTGCCCGAATTTACCATAGTTGAAAATTTTAAATATTATTCACATGATACTTCTTACTTTCTACATTCTTTGCTAATACTTAACTTGAATTGTAATTACTCAACAGGGGCTCCTAGTTTTATTCATATAACATAATTCTTATTTTTTTGTTCAAAATAATTACGACAATTTTAAATTCGGACAATGTCTTCAATATTGCGTGACATTTTTTCGCTTTAATCACAGTATCTACTAGCATTGAGTCATTTAGTTTCTGACAATCTTGAGTCATAATTAAATTCCATGTCATAATTAAATTTCAACGTAACCATCAATTATTGTGGTTAAATTTATTTTTATTACTTTCCGCACAGATCCAATCTGATTTAAGTTCGGACTGGCATGATGCCCACTGTGAAATAGGGATATTTTTATGGGAGAGCAAATATTTTGTTACTTATGCTGTATGGTATGAAGCACCATCCTGCTGAAATGTAAATGCTCCCATACTTTTTCGAACCAAGATATGGGGGTTTAACTGGAAGTGTTTGACTTCTTAAAAAACCTTTAAAAATTGGATCATATTTTTAAAAAACATCACATCCTGTATAGATTTTTGTTTTAAACCTAAAAGGTCAATGAAAAAAAAAATGTTGGATCCAAAAATTCAACTTTCCTAAAAAAAAGAAGAAATGCTTCATTCCTCATATCAATTTGTTGTTTGTTGTAACTTCTTCAATCAAAATAGGGTCTAAAAAAGCAAATAAATCCCCGATTCATATAAAATATGTTTGTTTTTCATTATTATAAAAACTAATCTACAGAAGGTTATTCCTGAAACACTTGGTATATTCTATATATACTATATATACTAAATATATATTCTATATATACTATATATACTAAATATATATATATATATATATATATATATATATATATATATGTAATATGGTATAGCTATTCTAAAAATAAATACATGGTTTTTGTAATTTCAATAACTACTTTTCTTAAATTTATTTGTTATCATAGGGATACCATAAGAAAAGCCAACCATATAATTGCTATTGTTATTTATAAGCTTTGGAAAATAGAAAAATTGAACATTTTCATGTATAGATACTATTGTTTTTTTTTTTTTTATAAATTTATTACTTAAGAAAATTTATGAATGAAAAATAGCCAGTGATATTTCATAGTAGTAATTTTATTGTTTCCTATGACTTAAAATTTACCAAAAACAAAAAACAAAAAAAAATTCTTCATTTTCTTTTCAAATAATTTCATCCATATCTTTTTCAATGTATGTATGAGTGTGTAGTATATGTTATATTATGTATGTATATATATTGTGTAATAAAGACTGCGTTGAAAAAATATAAAATAGAAAAGAAAATTTTAAAAAGAAATTTTAAGTAACTTTAAGATATTAAATTTTTAATATTTTAAGAATTTTTCAAGGTCTTTTAATAAAATTGGCCTTCAGAGTGCTTTAAAATTTAATTTTGTTTTTTTATATTGTGTATAAAATTTATTTATTCATTTATTAATATTTATTTAGGATAAAATTGTTTTTCCATGAAGGACGATTACATTGGGGAATTTTTATTTATTTCCTCATTGGGGAATTATAGATTATCTATATATATATTTTATTGTACTTTGTATTATTTATTAAAATAAATAATTAAATTTTTGATTAGATAATTTAAATTTACACAAGAGTAGATTAAAAACTTCAAATTTTAATGTGGTGTTTTTTTATTGGTTAGTACATTTTTTTAGTAATAGTAGCTATTTTTAAATCTAAAACAGTATAAAACATGAAATTGGTTGAAATGTTGTCCTAGTTCTAAATGTTTCGGGTGTGTTAATTTAAATGTAGAAAATAATGCTTCGTTACTATCTATTCAAATTTTTTTTTACCTTATATTATTATGAATAGAAAATTCATACAAAATTATGCTACCATTTTTACTAAGTTAATCCAATTCTCAGAATTATGAACGCAAAAAATTAACTTTTTTATATTTTATTATTTATGTACCAAAGAAATGTACACATTAGTTAGTTAAATAAGTTAATTTAACAACACTATGAAGTATAACTATTAACGTACTAGGTGAATGAACTATCTACAAAAGCTGCAAAAATTTCAGGTTTATTTAAAAACTGAAGCAAAATAATTTCATTTAGTATAAAAAAAATCAGTGTACTGCAGGCCGTTTCACAATAGTATTACCTATATGTTGTATAAGTATTTGGAGAAACACATTTCACAAGAACATCGAAAAGCTACAAAGAATATAAAATAAAGCTAAAAGTCTGGAAGCTATCAAAAGACAGATTTGGGTAGCTGCCATACAACTACCAGCACTTATCAGAAGTATCTCAAAATCCAATTGTGTTACAGACATGGAAATTTATGCACACATACTTTATCAAAACTATCCCTTCCGTGAGCTAATCGGTGGGAGCACATAAATGTGTTTCAATTATGATGGGGTAGTCACGAGTTCGACTCCCGTGTGGGTTCTAAAATATAACTAAAAAAAAAAATTTCAAAAATGTTGTATAAAATTTATAATTAATAAAAAAAAATAAAAATAATTAATATAATCAATACTTTATAACTAAAAATATTACCTGTATCAATATCTATATCAATACTTTTATATCTCATACAATACAATAACCAAATAACACAATAAACAAATATTGACAAACACTAATAATAATTACACAATTATTGTCAATAACTGACACAAGTACCCATATATGACGTACCCAGTAAACACAGTAACGTCAGACATCTTAACATCAAAGATGGATAAAATCGCAGCGACAACTTACAGAAAATATGACTTCATCTTACCACCTAGGTGCAGACATCATAAAAGAGACATAATTATACTAATGGGCGATCTAAATGTGAAAGTAGCCAGAGATAACAGCGGAAAAGAAAGTAATGGAAGTGCATGCCATAGGGAATAGAAATACTAACGGAGAAAGATTGATCGAGTTATGCCCAACCTTTGAGTTGACTATCTGTGGCACTATCTTTCCTCATAAAGATAAATCAAATTGACCACATGTGCATCAGTAAAAGATGGAAAGCATCCGTCATGAATGTGAGAACCCGAAGAGGAGCAGACACAAATAGTGACCATGAACTGCTCACAGGAGATATCGAGATTAAAATAGTAAAAAGAAATAATCATCACAACACCAACAAAAACAAATGATTGAACAAACAGAAACTCCACAACCCACAAATATTATTTAAGTTATGTTTTTATTTTGAAATGATATTCATTTGAAATAATTTATGTTATGCGAGAGTGTGAATGGTATTATTTTTTATTTTCAAATAATAATTTTATGGAGTTTGTATTTATTTCCTGAGAAAGGAAGATAGATATAAAATAAAAAATATGATAATATAAAAAATGTCTTGCTAATAAATAATATTTTTCGGTCAAAAATAATTGTATTAATATTTAATTATTGTTATAATTATAGTTATTGAAATTTCATTGACATTTATTATAAAAACAATTCGAAAAAATACAATGCCCTCCAAAAATAACCAATTTTTAAATAAATAAAAGAAAATATATTTTTAAATTGCATCTTTAAAATATTTAATAATGTATGTTAATTAATGTATAACATCAAATTCGATATTTAAATAATTATTCTTTTAAGTAAAAATGATATTTTTGCGAACAGAATGCAAAATAAAACTTTTCAGTTTTTGTTTATTTAAAAAAAATTTACCTCGTTTGTAGAAAATAATGGCCGTCGCAAAATATTTATCTAAAAGCTACAGTAAGTTTATTAGTAACATTATAGGAATACAGTAAAATAATAACACCACTACTGCTATTCTAGCAATTCTATTCTTATAAAAACACTTTAACTCTTGATATAGGATTACGCACTTTTAGATTCATAAAAACGTTGTTGTATCACTTTCGGAAAATCCCATTATAAGAACTCCCGCAATTGCTATAAAAATATTCTTATAGCAATATTAATCACATTATTCCCATAAAAACATCAATATAGCACCTTTAGTGCTTATCGGGAGTCATATAGAAGTCTTGTAGCACTAATTTTGTTTTTATAACAATAAAATGTTACGTGGGCACTATATTATATATGTGGATTTGAGATGGCCATGTTTCTCCCATGGACAACTTTATGTTTCTTGCTCCAGGATGGGTTTACCAAATAATTTATTAATTCTTGTTCCTACAAGGGAAAACTAAAAATGTTGTTTATAATCAAGTTTTATTTTAAGATACAATTAAAACAAAATATTATGTTATCGTCCGTTCATTTAATTGGTTTATCGTTTTGTCTTTTTCGACTTTTTGCTTTTTGTCCTTTTCAGTTTTCTTTTACACTTTTATCTTCTTACTTAATTTGTTGTTGCTTTCACCTTATGAAACCTTATGAAAATAATTGATTAATTAAATAATTTATGGTATCAAAAATTAAATTGTTACCATTTACATCTAGCATAAGTTTTATACTAAGATAAAATTAAGGATTTAATATTTGAATATTATAGAAATAAAATTGTTTATTCATAATACCTAAAACAAATTTCATACTAACATAGAAAAAAGGGGCTATTTAGTTGTCAAAAGTATTTCTTATTACAATTCCAACCCAAAAAGCAATTTTTATCTTCAGCCGTATCAATTCGTATTTGCTCGGTTTGCGTCTTTATCACAAAAAAAATTTTCATAAAATAAAAACATTTTTAGAAATGCTTGATTATAAGGCAATATTCTTATTTCATCAGTTCAATTCACACAAATGCCTACTACAGCCAACCAATGGTTAGTTGTCTAAAAAAGAAACATCAAATAATATTTTCCCTTGCAAATTAACCGGATAACTCTGCTAGTTGTCTTATATATCACAAGTTTTGTTTGTCTGATAAGAATTTTGGACTTTTATATCCTGCGTTTATTCGCTCTTGTATGCACGAATGGAGAGTTTATTAGTACATCAAGAAAATAATTAAAGTTAATGACAATTATTATTAATAAGACATTCATAAAATTGTATTAAAAACGTCCATCCGTCCATCTTTGAATAATATTTTCAGCTGAAGTTCTTCCGACAAATTTTGACAATTCCGAATATTTCTGTAATCTTAATAAATACAGAAAACTCTTAATAAGACTTGAAATTTTATCATTATTCATATCATGTTAGATTTTATGGTTTCTGCGCTCACAATAGCAAAATTTAAAGTTGAACGATTTATTCTAAAAAAAAACTTAAAATTTTATAATTTTATTTCATTGCTAAAATTTTAAAATCAAAATACCTAGTTGAGAAATGATTTATTTCCTGATGAAATTTTTTTTTTGTTAAATTTTTATAAAAAGGTCCTTATACGTACATATATACAAAAATGTTGATACTGTTGTATACGATAAAGCAGAAAGATACATTTCCGTTCCCATATGTATATATAGTGAAATGATAAATCGTTTTTACTTAGAAAAAAAAAATAATTTCAATGACAATAAAAATTTTAGATTTTACATGATTTCACGTTCTAAAAACTAAACATAATAAATTCAGAAATAGGTTT
The DNA here is from genome assembly GCA_963942445.1 of Argyra leucocephala. NCBI lineage: Eukaryota > Metazoa > Arthropoda > Insecta > Diptera > Dolichopodidae > Argyra > Argyra leucocephala. The sequence goes on from OZ012680.1 coordinate 66,682,807, forward strand.
GTGGTTAGAGTTGTCAATTTCATGATTATCAGATTGAGACATATAGCGAACATTACAGTATGTATTTCATTTTGTTATTTATTTAATTTGTTTGTTTTTGGTTTTTTTTAGTTATGGCGCTAGCTAAAGATTTAGTTAAAATATAAAATGTGTTAAAAATTAATGTGTTCAAATTCTCTGCAGAATTAAACAAATTTCAAAATAATAAATAAAAATCAAAGGGTTTTTGGCAATTTTCCAATGGTTAATAATTTGAATGTATAACAAATTCGAACGTCCCTTAATTTCCAAAAATTATATTATTTGTTTAGTTTTATGATAAATCGAATCAAATCAAATTAGCATAATATAACAAAATTTAGATTTTTTTTGAACAAATTTATCGAATCCTTGAAAAAAAAAAAAATTATGCAATTCTTTTGAATTTATTTAAATTTCGAATTAAGTTATTCATGATAAGGATTAAAATTCAGGATAGGTAGTTTGTTATTTTAATTTCTTCATAGTCTGCGAGTCTTAAGCAAACATATTTTGTGGATTTACCTTTCATTTGGTTGATTTTAACGTAGACAACAGAAAACTCGATCTACAACTTCATAGCAAAATAAATTTTTGCGTAGCTATATTATTTAATTATAACGCTAATAATGTCAGTAAAATTTTCAATTTTGTGAAATAAAGTAAAAAGTAGTGAACCCGAAAATTTAAATGTAAAACTTTTTTCAAAATATTTCCGCAAAAATTACCGATGAAGAAATTAAAAAAATTTAAAAGTACTAATTTATGTGACCATTTTTAAATAAATTATTTATAGAAAGACATATCCAAGTTCTAAACCAATATAAAGAAAAAACTATACATTTACTACAAGGCCCTAATAATATCATCACAATAATAGCGAAACATCATAAAATTAATAAAATATGAGTATATTTCAAATTTGAAGTATTTTAAAGTCATCAAAACAATTTAATTTTCTCTGGTTTGTGTCTTTGAATTAGCCAGTTTGAAACGGTTCTAATTGGCAGGCGTATCTTCAAATTGAAATTAATGTTTATTTTGTACAAGAAAATATTGACAAACAGAAAAAAATATTCTTATTGTTGCCATGGTGTTAAATCTTGCTTTGGCGACTTTGAAAATTCACTAGATTTTCTAAAAACCGTACTTATAGGAAAAATTCCCGAAGCAAAGTATTAAAGAGTACATTATCAAGGACAATGATGTTGACTATTGATGGTGAAATTACAAAACTACAATCTTCTTCATCTCCTAATATCTCTAAAAAAATGAGACTAGAATGGACAGTTGTACATCGATGACTTCACACAGGTAACAACAAGGAGATTAGACAAAAGAAAAAAATAGACTATGTAACAAAATTGTTCTGCTTAAATTGGACGATATACTAAGAACATTTATTTGTTTTATGGAAATATATAACTTTTTTTTGAGTTAAATGATTAAATGTAGAAAGAAATATTTTTTTAGTGCTAGAAAGGCGAATGTTACACCGGGAATAGCTACCTGTTTCCAAAAAGTGCCACTTATATATTTTTTATTTATTTTTATGTCATGATAGTTTTTATTAATTATTTAGTATAATATTTTTATTATAATATGAAACACTTCGAATGCTCAAGTAAGCAGAAGGGCAAGGTTTTATAAAATACCGTTAATCAACGGTGAAAACACTCAAACGATAGGGGTTACCGAATACAGTACTAAGTGGTCCAATCAAGCTCAACATAATTTTATAACAATTTATCAATAAAAAATGATGTGCTCATTGACATTAAATAAGCTCAAAAGCACTAAAGGACCTATTTTAATGAAAATTTCATTAAATATTCGAGATATGATGATATTATGTTTTATAACATATTCTGGCTCTTTGTGGCACAATATTAAAATTTAGAAAATTAAAACTATAATATGCAAGCAAGAATTTTGTAGTGAAAGTATTTCTTTTCTATTAAATTCCAAAGTCACTACAGTCTGATGAATGAAGAATTTCTGAAGACATAAATTGGGAAATTGAAATGAATCGTATAGCCATTACTAGCAATGAAAATAAAGCTGCTAACTGTACCCAACGGAATTTTTAAATTCTTTTAATTTGACAGCTAATATTTTTTCCGCTGTAGGAGATCAACGAAATTATTGAAGTAAATTGTATATATATAATATATATATAAATTGAATTGACAATATTATGCATTCAAAGTGTTATTATCAAAAACGGCAACCTAGTGATAAGAATATCTAATATCAATTTATGAGTATGAAGGTAAACGTTTTTTTGTATTTGATTACAAAGAATAGGATATCACCGTAATACATATGTACAATTTGACCTAATATTGACAAACACAATTGAGCAACGCTGGAATAATACTTAGTATCTGTAAAAAATATGTGTTACAAGAAATTAATGATTCGTTATATGTGATGACTAGGTCTAATTTTTGTTCAAATCAGATTCATGAAAGAAAACGAAAAACTTTAACGATAACCTTTGTTTATTTATTTATTTCGCCTACGAACAAATTTTGTACAGACATAATTAAGTATATTCTAAAACTACAAAATCTTTTTAATTTAAAAAGTAAATTAATTTATTATAAATGATAGATAGAGATGAATTTAGCTGGGTTAGATTGCAGAGTATTCCAATATTATTTCCATATTCCCAATAGGGTTAAAAATGGATTTCATAACAAAAAAAGTAAATGGGGAAAGTCCGCTCAAACATGATTGTGTCTCATCATCTTCTATGCGTACAACTATCTATTTTCTAAACCAATTATACATTGAAGAGCCATATTTTAAACCGAATTTCCAAGTTTATTACATGAATACGAACCACAATGATAATAATATTGTTTTTATGTCGAAAAATACATTGCCCGTCTGTTCATATGTAACAAAAATAAAGATATACCGTTGAGTAAAAACTCTTTACAATATTACATAACTGTAACTATCGTTCTCTATTCCATTATAAATCATTCTTATGTTCTCTTCAGAAAATATTTTATTGCATTAGATAATTATTTTTGTCACAACCAAAATCAACTATTGAAAAATATACATACATACACTTTATTACATTTATATCTACATAAATATATATACAAAAATAATAATTTCTATATAATGTAATATACACATATAAATATACTTACTTTTAAATGATGAAATATTTGATTTGTTATTTGATAAATTTTATTTTTTGACAAATCCAGTTCAAGAAGATTATCCTGACCACGAAAATTTTTCTCAACAATTTGTGTAATATTATTTCTTGAAAGATCTACAATGAAAAAAAAAACAAAAAAAAAAACAAAAACGGAAAATAATATTAAAATACACACCACCCACAAAAATAAAAGGGGTTAATATAATAAAAAAGAAAAAAAACATGTAAAAATGGCGGATGAAAACATAATGATGATGCCCGTAAAATTTCATCATTATTATTATCAGAGCATCATTGTTATTGTTATTATTTTTTTTTCTTTTTTTTTATTATTGATGGTTGATTTTTATGTTGGTGAGTTGTTGTTGCAGTTGTTGTTGATTATTTGATTTCAGGAATATTGTTGTGTTGTAGTCGTTATTATTTAAAAGAAAAATACTTTTTGTCAGTTGATCCCATCATGGTTATAATTTTTTATACATATTTTTTTTTTTCGTTTCAAGTTCCCAATATTAAGATAAAAAAAGGACGAAAAGGATAAGAATCAAAAGAGAATGGAAAATATTAAATGTGTATATATATATATATACGATGCATATATACATAATAATCATAAAACAGAATTTTTTTTTTTGATAAACAAAAAAAAAAACTAAATAAAATAAGACCATGGTAAAAAATTCAGTTTTTATTTTACTGTTTCGCCAAAGGATATTTTTGTTTTTTCTTTTTTTGTTTTATTATTGATGAAAACTTACTCAAAACATAACCCTTATATTATACTGTTATACTTACTTAATACAACTGGTACCATTATATAAAAATATAATATGAAAATGTAGATTTTTCCGACAAGATAAAAAACATTTTCAAATAACCTTGTAGATCAAATAATTGGAAACATTGAATATTGGACACAAAAGAACAGGTTATAAAAGATTATTATTGTTATTATTGTAAGCTGTAGGATTTTGTTGAAAATATCAGTTACTGGTTTTTTGTTTTAGATTTTTTTTTTAAATAAAATATAATAATTAGAGATGAGTTCTGATGAACTTTTGAATTTTAGAGAGTACTGATTATAAGGATTTAATGAAAGAATTATTGTTCAATATTTTGAAAATATTGGATGAATCAAGAGAATTAGGGGACATAAAAAAAGAAAGTTTTGATAATATGCAACTAAGTAGTTAAGCTTTTTTTTAATATTGATGTAGGTACTTGTTTGAAAGTTATGAATAAATGTGAGTTTTGCAAAAAGTTTTAGTTTTTGAACATTTTATTCATTCTTAGTACTGTAGTAATGGTAGAATATTCTTCCAGAAACGTATGATTTATGTAACAAAATGTTTTGTATTGGGTAAAAGTTAAATATGTGTTGATACACAGATTTCTTGAAAATTAATTTGTGATGATAAATTGTAAATTTTGACAACGTAGTAGGTATAGCAAGCCTTGCCAGAGCAGAACAAATTGAAATACAAAGTTTGTCAAAGACATCAATATTTTTCCTAAAATGTAATTTTGTAGTTGTGAACTTGAATTAATAAATCTGAACAGTTTACATCAGGAAAAAATGGAAAAATATTTCGGAACCTATGAAAACTTTAATATTCAGTAATATGGTTGCTTACGGAATACTGTATAGAATGACAAACAAATAAATACTGTTTAATCAACAATTTTGTGAGAATATTTATGAAACTGTTCTATGAACAAGATTTCTAAAATATATATGTACGTAAGATATAATAGACCCCTACATATGGTATTGATATACCATATCGATTTTGTTCCGGACGAACCTTAAGGACTTGTTTAATATTACTTGCTTTATTTAACTATTCTTTATTGTCCTGCTAATAGTTTGCTTACTGTTACAAATCGTTCTGTCAAATCAACTTTAGTTATCTAAATTTTATGAAAATTCTTAATTATTTTAAAAATATTTAAAAATATTTTTTTTGCCTTATGTTTTTTTTTCTGTCTTTATTTTTAGTTTGTGTATACAAAATTAAATTTTATTTTTATCTACATTGCTATGTAGTTTTTAAATGCAGATTAAGTTTATGGCTTTAAAGGATTCTACGTGAAAAAAAAATAATAATTTTTTTAAAATTGAAATGATGTCAATTCCATAAATTAAGACACTTTAAATTTCAGAAAAAAAATTGAAGGGACCAAGTGTACAGAATGTGTGAAGAAAATTAGCCGCAAATACCACAAATGACTGGTCAATCAAAATGCATAAAACACCTACCAGGTATGACAGGAAAAAAGGTTTATGGCTGACAGTAAATAAAAAATTTACCAACACAACACCTTGTATAATATTTGTGGTAATAATAAAATTTTTATAAAGAAATAGATATCTAATACAGAAATGTAATACTTAAAAAGATACAAAAGTGTAATATTTATTTTATAATTGAATCTATAATTGAATCCGACAAAGAATTATGTTCGTTATATATGAACAAATTTAAAACGAAATGAAGTTATAGTAGTTTGACTTATGCCACAACTAAAATATTAAATTGGCCAACACAACAACTACAATATTAATATCAACTAATTTTTGATTTATACAAAAAACTGACAATCTGTAGACTCAAATCTGTAAAATTTGTTTATTCTGTTGATTGTTTTCTATTCTTTTTTTTCATTTGACACATTCTTTTATGGCGTACCTATGTATGTGATTCAAAAATTATTTGCCATTATACTCACCTAATATTTTTAAATTTTTTAATCCCCAAAATGTATTCATTCCTATTGCTGGTACATTTGAATCAACTATTTTTATTATTTCTAATTTATTATGTTGATTAAATATTGGACCAATAGTTACTGAGTTTTTTGGACCTTTAATAATCAATATCTTCACATTTTCATCAATATCCAGAATTGGTACTTTTGTCATTCCACCTATACAAAAAATAAGAATTACACAAACAAATTTTTATTAAAAAATAAAAACAATTTTTTATATTTTTTAGAAAATAGTTAAATTATATTTAAATATTATATAAATCACCTTAAACCATTTTTTTTTTCAGAAATTTATGTTAATGCTGACTATTCAAAACGATTAACGATAAATCATGAAAATTTTCTATGTTAGGTTTTACAAATTTATATTTTAGAATAAAACCTCTAACAATAAAATAAATTTGGTTAAATAGAGAAGTGCTGCAATATAAAATAATTATAATGCCTAAAAAAAAATTTATATATACATATATAAATCGCCGAAATTAGGACTACGTCAAAAATAAGAAACTTAACTTAAATTAGAAATTAGACTGTTTACTGAAGATGACAACTTTAACGTTGTCGAAACATGTTTAATGTTAAATTTTAAATTTGAAAAAAGAAAAACGTCCACATAGACGGAATATAAAAAAGGGAAAAAATATTTCCTATATCTATACAAATAATGTTACATACAGGTTTTAGTAACAAGTTATATGCCAATATCTTGTTTTTTAGAGATAATTGTGACTTATTTCCTGGTAGCCAATATATATTTCTTAATTTGATTCCAAGCTGCTTTCGTTTGCTTTCAATATGCTTTCTGCAGCTCAATCTTCTATCTAAATGTATTCCTATATATTTTGTATCTTCTTTTTGAGGTATAGGAATATTGTTTAAGGAGACTGGTGGGCAAGTATGCTTTATCAGCATAAATGTAATGTGCACAGATTTTTGTAGATTTGCTTTAATTTTCCATTTATCTAGGCATATTTGGATTTTATTCAGGCACATTTGGGTAGTGGATGATGCCACGAAGAAGTATATGGTTCTTGGGTTCAGAAACAATTAAATTGCCTCTGCCAGATCATATAAAACGAAGAGCGGCATTTGATTTGGTCATATCAGACAATGTGCTATTCAGGACCTCTTCCCTGGTTAAAGTGATCAATGATGATTCATCAGCAACATTATTAATATTGATATGGTTTACTTGACAGAATTCGAGTAGGCGATGTCTCTCTCGTTAATGTCTCTGCTTCGTCACACAACATGATGTGGGTTGGCATCGCAACCTATTAAGAATTTCGTCTGCAACTTTGTGTTCATGAACAAATTCTTGTAGAAGTTGTGAGGGAAGCTCTTTTTCATACCCGGAAATTCCCGGAAATTATGCAATGCTAGCTTAATGGTTATAGAGATATTTGCTATGTCTCTGCTGATATCCGTGATTCGCGGCGTTGAATTGTTTAGTATTTAAGATGACCCATTCTTCTAATCTACGATTTTCACAGGTTGTGGGGCACACGAAGTTCCACGTTGGCAATATTCAGATATATGTTGAGTTTTGTTTTTCCTATCTTCCACATCAGTTCGTGCAGTATCTTTTTTCTGTCTAAGATATACAAAACCAAAGACATTTCTGAAGTTTCAATATTTCCGCACTCCGTTAATTTTTTCCTGTCTTTCCTTGAATATATTTCCATATCTGCATCCTTTATTTGTTTTGTACCATTAACCATCTAATGATTTCGTTTACTAATGACGTATTGGACAGACAAAACTCGTAGTTCAAAACGTTTGGTTTAGGCACGCTAGCCTCCAGGTCCACGTTTTTTTTTTTACTTTAACTTGGTAATGATCGCGAGAGCTCACGACCGTTTGTTGTCCTCCGGGCTAGAAAAGTTGGACAAATATCGTCAATTGTCAAATCCACGATTGTGTCAGTTATGTTAACCTGAACCTGGTCAATAGACAATAGACAATAATTGAAATTTGGGCTTTGGTAAAAATTTAATAACTCGACAAATAATTTAATAAAATAAAATAAAAGCCAAGAGAACTTAAAAACTAAGTTTATGTGACAGTAAGAAATTTATGATAAGAGTAATTTAATATTATTTTATTTTGTCCCTGATTTTATAGCATCATTGCAAATTTTTCCTTATGGAACATAATTATAATAAAAAATAGAAATGTGTAGTACGCTTAAATTTGTACATAGAAACAATATTATTTACAATAAAATCTTTTAACAAAATTTATTACTTTAAGGTTTACAAATTGTAAACTTAACTACAAAGTGTATTATATGTGTATAATATTTTCCAGGATATATTTCGTCCCACTTTTTAATATTCTTTTCTCTTCTTTCGATCAACAATGTTTGCCTTAATGGAGGAAAAAAAATATTTCAGAGTCAATATTGAGCAATTTAAATGTAATATAATTCAATAGAATATTATTTTGAATTATTTTATTTTATTTTTGTTTTTTTTTTTTTTCAGAAAATCATCGCATTCTTAAGGGTTATCCTTTTCATTAAGGATTTTAAATAAATTTATTCAAATAACTTTATTTTTTCTTATAAATTCTTGATTATACGGAAAAAATGTGATGAAAGGATTGTACTACTTTATTTCTTATATTTTTACAATTTATATTCTCTTCACTCTTCGCTATTCTGAGAGCGTTATAATGAGATTCAATTGACGTTTTCATTTAATTTGAACATCATCCTTCCTACATTTATGCTTACTTTAATTGTGTCAAAGTTGTTTTAGAAGACTTATTGGAATAATTTAATTTTGTATTCATTCAAAATGCATTCTCATGGAGTGGTCTTGCAAAATAGCATTTTCTTACTTAGAGAGTGTGACTGATGAGATGACTATTTCTAATCGCGATAGATATTTATATATAAACTAGCGGACCCGGCAACGGTTGTATTGCCCTTAACTCTTAATTGTTGTTGCAAAAAAATCTGATTAATTTTGTTATACGTAAAAGGTCTTAAAGTGTTTGTGATAAATCCATTTTTTTATTCTTTAGTTCATTTTTTATAATTTTAGTTTATTTTTTTCTAATAATAATATCGCATTTATCTGTTAAATTACATAATGTAAAAAATTAACAATAAATCAAAAAGGGTGACAAAAACCCAGTCTTTCTCTTTATAGAAAATTTCTTAAAATTATAAAAAATATTTATTTTGTATTCTAACACAACTATATGTACGATATTTTTAGTTTCTCCATTTTGTACATATAGAAACAAATCTGTGGGGTTGCCAACACGTGAACATGGGACATATAATTGTCCATGTGAAAAACATTCATTTTCCAAATCTAAGCCACTTTCTAATTTTCTATTTAAATTTACTAATTTTTTAAAAAATAATTTCGATCCTGCGGTTTTTCTTTTAAGTGATGTTTCCGAGATCTAGGGTTATGAATATTTTATATATTAAGATAAGAACTTGAATTGAATTTGAATTAGGTTTGTGGCTTGGAATGTTTCTAATTGATGACAATGTTTCTAGTTGAATTAGGTTTGTATGGCCAACTCGAAATGTTTTCTAATTGACGACAGATAAATTCTCATTGAAAACATATAAATCAAAGATAAAATTAATTTAGATATAAATATCAGTAACATAATATGGTTTTCTAAAAAAAACTTGCGCTGTCAGCTCCAAAAGAAAAATGGCTGGTGCATTCATTCATTGCCTAGGCAAAATCGTCGACTGTGGTAACGGAAATAGACTCGAGTTTAAGACTTTAAATACTCCAAACTGTATTGTTAGTAATAAGCTAACAGCGTTCGAACCAATTCTTCTGTTTAAAAATGAAGATATTCAGCGACTCCTGAAGTCCTGAACATTGTCGGAATGCGAGTAAGTCAAGATATGAGCTAGAATGTACATATTTTCGATATTGGGAAAAGCGCCGCCAAATGTGTGGGCTCTTTGAAACGTGACAAAGGTTATTTTTTATTTCGAGACTTCTTAAAAAGATAAAATGCATAAAAGATATTTACGACCCAAGCTCGAGTATAACTCACATTTATGGACAGGTACAGCAAAAGCTGGTTTCAACTTTTATAGTTGCTTAAAACTGCTCCATTCGTCGTATAGACGTCATAAATGCAATTTCATTCCTTATATCACTAGGTCATCGTCGTAATGTAGGAGCAGTTACTCTAGTTCACAGATATCTAATTGGTGTTGGCAGTTGGCACTTGTTCTGATCACTTTGTACTTTTCCGTTTCTAATTATATCTTTCCGTTATGATAAATACTAATATTTTTAATATGGTTAATTATGACTATTTGAGCATCAAAATAATTTTTTCAAATGGTTGAAGTCCGGTTATGGAAATTCTTTTAAGAAATGGTCAAATCTCGAATATGAATGTAAAGATAAATTTATTTATTTATTTAGATTTTAGTCGTTACCTCTGTAGTATCCAGCAGTATATCGTAGTATTCTGTAGTATATCAAATCCCATGATTCCAAGTGTGGTCCACATCAGTGTATAATTTCAAATATTTGCTGTATATAGCGATTTGGATATCTGGAACACAGTGAGATGTTAACTATGCCTTTTGAACACCATCAAAGAGATATCGTGTGTGACCTATTCGCTACTAAGGGAGTCGCTGAAAATCACAAACCTTCTTTCTTCATAGCTTCGGCTCACATGCTCAAATGCCCTACACTTATGCATACAGTTCTGCCTAGTATACTATGTCAATGTATCTATGTCAATGTGTGGTAGCATAAGCATCCATGGTGAGGTTTTATGTATTTTTCTTTTATCGAAAACTTCATCTGGTCTTATGTTTAATTCTTGCAGCGCCTCTGTCTAAATCTTACAAAAAACAGCTGGCATCTTATGGGCCTAGTTTTATATTAATTGCATTATGATGTGTCGTTTATTACTTCCGTAAATCTTTTGATAATATTTTAAGTACATCAGTCAAAAATTTACAATGTATATCAGTCAAAAATTTGTCTGCCTCAACTCAATCGGTAGCATTCTTGCGTCACAGATGATGCTATTTGTGAAGCAATCCTAACACCTGAATTTAATTAGACACAATAATAACGAAATTTTACGACAAAAACATCTGTTTTTGTTTTCATTGAATGTAAAATACTTTATCCAGTTAATATAACCGATCTTCAACAATAGCATTTAATTTAAGAAGTAAATTGAAAACTTACTTCTCTAATAATTAAATAAAATAATATTAAAAAAAAATATTTAATTTTATAATTTCATATTCATTTGTTCAGCCCAAAATTCAAAATAAAAATTCAGAATCAACAAACATAATTCATTAAAGAAAAATAATTATCATATACAATTATCATATAATATGTATATATTAATCACATTTACTCTTGTAAGTCTTTTTTTTTTAATTTTATGTTCACGTAATTTAATTTATTTTCTTTTTTGATTATATTTTTTCACTTTTGTTTTTAAATATAACATTTTTTTTTTACTTAAACATATGAATGATAACAGCTGATTTCGTGACGGGAAAATTAGAAAATAGAAATTTTTCAACTCGGCTGAAAAACCGCCGGCGAAATTTCGTTCTTGTTGTGTTCACTTTAATTATTTAAGTAGATGTATTTTAAACAGTTTTTGACATTTTCGTCGCGCCGTACTGTGTTTTTACCTATAATGGTTTTCAGTGAAGTTTACCGAATAAAGGATTACATTTTTTTTACATTTTTTACATTTAAATCAGTTTAAATTTTCCTGGTTCAGGAAAAAGAAATTGCAACAATAGCTAATATTACCACTAACTAACTATAACATTTGTAGTCTCTTTCTTTGATAAAATAATAATAAAAAAAAATTAATTTGATAAAAAATTAATTGAAATAAATTTAAAGCTTATATTTACAGTTACATAAAAATATTTACCTAAAACAAATAATAACAAAAATATTTGACTTTTAGATAAAAAAAAAACTAACAATCTAATTAAATCTTCATAACTCTTTGATGCTTCAAATAAATAAAAAAAAAATGTGCTTCAAGGTTAATAAATTTCTCCTTCACAAAAAATTAAATTCTCAAAATAAAACTACCAAAAAAATTTCCCCGTTTACAACCGAATAATAGTAAAATTTTCCAACTATAGTTATTTGATGAAATTTCTGTATTTTAATCTATTTTGTTTTTGATTGTGGTTTAATGGAGAAACTCTTACTTTTTCGTTTATAATATTGTGATGAGAAATACAGAGTGTTGCAAAAATATGGATTTGTGAATATTTTCTGAACTATGTTTTGCTTAATTAATTTTTTTTTACATGCAACAAACAATCTGTACCCACAAATTATAACCGCTTATGTCAACATAATAAAAAATCGAGATAAAAATAATCACCATCAGAATTTTTGAAAATACTTTCTGTCAAAATTTTGTTTGATTCTGACAATTATAAGTCAAATTTTCGTTAGAGTACTTAATCGCTTATGTCAAATTGAACTACAATTGAATTTAAATGTTTTTGTCGTAATCACTTATTTGACTAGAGCATTTTAAATTTATTCAACAAATAGGCATAGGCATCTTACAATAACGTAAACGTTTTTTTTTTACAAAATAAAGTTTATGAATTTCAAAAGCTTACATAATATAGATTTTAGGTTTATTTTTATTTGCCTTACTTATCTAATTATTACTTAAAAATAGATTTATTAGTCTAGTTACTATATTTTTAAATATTCTGATTTAAAAATTGAAATTAATTTTAGTCGGAACATCAATTTCATACATAAGCGGTTATGACTTGTTTCCCCAGAATAATAATCAATAATGTTAACAACATATGTCGTAACTCCTTGATAAATCAAACAAGCAAAAGTAGTCTATGAATGTGTAAAACGTGTGTGGATAGATTTTCATGAATTGATTTTTTGGTTTCAGACTAGAGTACTTAGTACAATATTGATAATGCACCTACATAATATGATCGTCCAACTATACAACAAGTAATAGCCTTAACATAAGTATGATTGAAAAACAGATTGAATTGATGCAATCTAATGGTCGAGGAAATGCCTAACAACAATAAAAATTGAATTAATTAAGCATTTACAGAACTTTTTTTCAGAATTGTTTGACTTTCACTAATATTAGCCAAGGCCAATATAATTTAATTGATAACTCAATGCTTCACTCCTACATCTGACAAACATTACGTAGATAAATCTTTTTATTATTTAATGGGTAAGACTTTAATTCATTTAATGTTTTCAAATTTAATAATTTTGTTTGTATCCAATAGCGGCTATGTATAAAAATAATTTAGGTAAATATTCTGGAAAAAGGAGACATCTTCTGTTTTGTATCCAACAACAGCTACGCATTCTGGATATGGGAGATGTTTTATTTTTATCCAACAACGGCTGAGCTATGAAATGAAATATTGATAAATTAAATATAGGCAACCAATGCTACAAGCATGTGATTTGCTCCTGTAAAATTTTTTTGCTGTGAGTTAGACCTTGTATACTTCTCGCCGTCTATTTATGTTATACTATACACTCTCTATTTTCTTAATATGAGTTACTAAGCCAAACCTTTATTCATAGCTTATTCTGCAGGAGGTAACAAAAGTAGTAAAAACAAATGTTCAAAAATAATTTAATTTTACTGTTGCACTGAATTTTGCACTATTGTTTGAAGTTTGGTTACTTAAATTGTACATATGTAGCTAAATGTTTAAAAATACAGTGTTGACAAATTCGTTTTGATATTAAAAATTTGAAATATTTAAAAAAAATGCAAAGGTTTTTCAATAGCAGGCCCAAATAATTAAAAAAACGAAAACTGTGTTGTTAAGTACCTAGATGTATATTTACATCAAAACATTAATTTTATAATGTTAAAAGGCACCAAAATATTTATGGCCTGCAAAAAATTGTTTTATAATAAGCGTATTAAGAATAGTGAGAAACAATCAGCCTATCCGACCCGATAACTTAGACAAACAATTTTGATTCAATATTAGGGCAAGTCAAATTTAAAAATAATCAGGAAATTTTATCGTAAGTGTATAAGAGTCTGTGTAAACATACATAAGAGACCAGATGCGGATTTTTACTCCAATAAATGTTTGCACCGTGCAGCTATAGTAAGCATCGATAATTTTCTGATAAAAGTAATCAATTTAACACAGCTCTAAACCCGATTGAAAATAGATTAATATCCAGAATATAATAACAACAAATAGTATATTAATAAAATTTTAGAAGCTTGTTTTATAAAGCCCGAACATTTCATTTATCTTGATTTTAATGGTTATGTTCAAAATGACATGCATGTCCCCCTATTACATCACTATAATAGACAGGCCACATAAAAGTACATAGATTATAACCCAAACAACTTAGAAGCAAATTTATTGAAATATAAAACGTTAATTCTGGAAAGGGTTTCGAAAAATTATTGCGAAGCGAATATCAAAAAATTATTTCGGGTTGAACATTTCTTGAAAGAAATTATAAAAATTAGCTTAAAAACAACTAATCATAGGGTTAAATACAGTAATGTAAATTAAGTTAGGTAGGATCAGGTTCAATCTATATCTTTACAACTTCAAATTCGGAAAAAAAATTTTAAATTGGAAATAAGCAATTTGAAATTAAAAAACTAAAAAAAAAAACACAAGATATTTATGTTCAAAACTTTATTAATATATATAATACTAAATTAAAAAACCATAATATTAATTAAATTTAAAACATGTGGTATAGGTTTTTGAATACATGCAACATATTTAGCACGGTTTGCAACAGATATATTTGGTAAATTCCGTTGTATAATATTTTCAAGCTTTTGTAGGCGAATTTGGTTTTGGGTCAAATTTATCCTATTTTAACCTGCTAAAATCTGTGGCCTTTCAGTTGATAAATCCCCTTTAATAGAAGCCGACTAAATATGTTCTATAGGACTTAACATTGTACTATTTCCATTTTGAGATTTTTTATTTCCATTTTGAAATTGTTTATTCCCAATTTGAAGTTGTAAAGGTGTAGTCATGGTGTACAATTTTGAAGGTTAGTATAAGTTTTATGTATAAAATAAACTTAAAACAAATTTTTGTTTTTTAGATTTTCCAAAATAAAAATACTACTACCTTAGTTAGCCAGTAAAAATATACTATAATTTATAAACAACAATAAAATAATATCACCACACTTCAACTAAAATAACCAAAAAATAAAAAAATTATTATTTTTGCAACACCCTGTTACAAATTTATTTGCTTGATGACAATGCATTATACTGTAAATTATTAAAATACTTTGCGCACACAAAGTATTCTTTTGCTGTGAAATATACAAAAAAAAAAAAACAAAAAAAAAAAATAGAAAATTACAAAAAAACTAAATCCGTTATAATGTTAGGACTCTTTTGTTGTTTTTTTTTAATTGCAATTTATTTTCATATTCGTTATTTTTGTTTATTTTTATAAGTCTACACCATCATGTATCTTTTACAATTATATTATATACCAAAAGGGGTTTATATAATCTTATGTACATTATATATTTTTTTTTTACCTTTGCAGTTTGCTTGACTTGAGATATATTTTGAGTGATTTTTATAATCTTTTGAAATTTTGATATTTTCTCAATTTAATGAAATATTTTTTCTAATTATTTTTGTTTTTATTTTTATGTTCATACACAGAGAATTAAGAATTTCATTAAACGAATTGTATATAAGAGAAGGAGAAATTATGAGGATGAAATCTTTTTATGTATGTAATAATTGCGAAAAGAACTCTTATGTTGAATGTTGTAATAATTGTAAGTGTGATATAGGATTTTTGTAGGTATAAGAGGGAAAGGAACACTGGAAATTAAAAATTCTTTTATTTTTATGTTTTTTTTTTTATATAAAGAAAGATATTTAGCAAAAGATAACAAGAACATTGTTGTTATTTCAGAATTGAATTTCATAGGATATTATTACACATATATACATAAACATAATGTATTATATTTTATTATTATAAGGTATGAGATAATTGCAAAAAAATGTACTTTAAAAAATGTACGTTTGTATGTTGAGTGCAAAGCATATGTTACAAGTGTGACGTGTTGTATAAAGTGTTTTAAGTGATGTAAAGAAATATTTTGAATTGTTTCTTCTGTGGTACTTGATGGGTACTGTATAAATGTATATATATAAAAAAAAAAGAAACCTGAGGTTAAATTATTCATAATTATTTTAATAGGAATTTATTATTTTGTTTTTTTTTTTCTAAAAACAAGCAAGAACAAATTCTCATTATAACCGCATATTCACGTTTTACACATAAAAATTCGGAATTTATTTTTAAATTAATTAAAATAAAATTAAAATTTAAATAATTCCTTTGAGTAGTTTTAGTAAAAACGATAAAGTGTAATTTAAATTTAATATTAAATGGTTTTAAAAGTTTAATAACCATGGGAATAAAAATAATACAAATTAAATTATTTTTATTGTGATCGTATTTTTATTTTAAAAAACAAAAAATAAATGTTGTTATAGGTTTTTTAGAATAAAATCAAAATAATAAAAAAAATATTTACTTAGTTTGAATGTTAATCAAAATGTAAAACTAATTTTGTTTTTAGATGTCATCAAAAATTAGATTTTTTCAATGGTCTATTCAGGATAAAGAAATAAAAATAAATTGCAAATTAAATCAAACAACAGATATGTAGCTACCTAAACTAAATTTAAATATTAAAATTTAATTAATTAAAATTTCAAAATAAATTTAGTTAATAAGTACATAAATTAATTTTTTGATACAGTTATCGTTTTTCTCTAGTGATACGTTTTTTAGCCTTTTTCTTTCTTTCATTTTTTTTTTCTTAGTTAATGAATTTGAATGTAAATCTATCTTAATTATCGTCAGGTAATATCCGTGTGTGTTCTGTAATCCACTTTTTGTGAAGTGAATTGGTGAAAGAGAAATTTGGTGTTTTGCAATCTGAATTCGTTCAATTTTTGTCAGATTAATTTCACTCGTATTTTTAATTGCGATTTGGTAGTGAAAAGTTGAATTTATAGTCTTTTTGCAAAAATTTTGACAAATTAAAGCTGTTTGAAAGTTTTATTTCAAAAATTAAACAATGTAGGTTAATTTAATATAGAGTTTTTAGAATTTTTTCTTAAATTTATAAATATATATGAAATATCATAATCGTATACAGGGGAAAAGAAAAACAACAGACAAAATTTTTTTTAAAATTTTATGGAAAAACATCGAGATATAGCAAGAGGATGTACAAAAAAGAAAAACATATAATAGAAGTTTTGTGGCAAGAAGTTACTGAAGATTTGAATAGTGAAGGGCCGCCACAAAAAGATGTGTCAGGATATGTGTAGAGCTAGAATTTACTTCACGGAGCATTCTAGTGATCGGTTCGAATCTACCATATTCCATAGGGTGGAAGAGAATGTGGAACAACTCAACGGTTCTGAGATTATTCCGATTGGATCTGTCAACCAAATAATTTGGAATTAGGGGGCGTCTAGCGTCTTACCCGAAAGGATCTCGTGAATAAAAGAGATATGTGCATTAACGCGACGATGCAGCTTCCTTATGGTATACAAATGGCTCAAAAATAGTGAGGAGAACAGGATTAGTGTATTTGAACTAAGGTTCAAGCTCATGCATTTTTTTTTATAAACAGCCAAGAGTAAGGCTGTAACCTTTTGTACTTACGTACCGCTTGGATGTGGTAGGATAGGGTAGGAAGTAAGAAGAAAGTTATTGAAGGAATTGATAGGACTTTGCAGAATGAAGTACCTAAATGATGTTTTCCTATACACTATGTTGTTATTTATATGCGGAAACAAATTAGAAGAGATATGACTCCACATTCGTGAAGTCCGAACTATAACCGAATTTCCGTAACATGTTTTATACCATCTATGTATTTCTACTGGCTCCTCTTGTTTTACGATGGAGTTATTTAAAAAATAACTGTTTAAGGCCACTCTGTCTTTCACAATGAAACCTATGTGATCGAAGTATCGTCATTGCAATGCATTAAAAAATGGGTACAAAAATACACAAGCATACACACAGTTTAAGATTACCTTAAAAGTTCGGGTTTCTTCAATTTTTATTTCAAAGTTGTCTTATATCTATTAAGGAAGTTCAATAAAGTTAGCAAAAGAATGTTTGGACTCTTGGGAATATGCGAAAACGGATATATATTTGTTAAAACAGGCTCGATGTTTGTAATTGTTGGAATGGAATAAGAGTCTAGCATTACATGCTCACACGCATGAATGAAATGAATACAAATACATAATTTTTAAAACAAATATGTAAAATCTAATATAACAACTAGAAAAAATAATTAGATGCACCAATATGAAACTAGATCAGCTCAGATCAGCTAGTACAACGAATTGTTTTTAATTGGGGAATTTAAAAAAATATTACTATGTGGGATGGTTGCCGGATGGCCAAAAACTGTTGCTGTCTGAAACCCTTTTAAAATTTAATATTAACGGCTTAAACCAGATAGTCAGAGAGAGAGTAGGTAATATCAGAATAGTTATATTGGTTATCAGATGCTACTGTCCATTCAACAAATATCTATTGAAGATCGATAATACATCAGAGACAGATGGTAGATTTTGCTTACAGGAGGAGAAATTATTTTTATTATTATCCACTCACCTTCTACTCGAATTTGCATGTATATACATCATTGCATCACCTGATTAAGAAATTGATATTGCTGCAATAATACCTGAAACAATAGTTCGTCAAGGACATAGATATTTTAAATTAAACAATTATATTTTACATCTTCATTCGAATTCACTACTGTACAGTTTAAATTTTATTTATATATATATATATATATAAGAAAATATAAAATAAAATATGTATGTAAAAAGTCATGGGTTTTGTTTTTTTTGTAGATACCCCCATGTTGTACAATTTAGAAGTTTCGTTAAATCTGAGCAATAATCTTCTCTGCACATCATTCTCATTTTCTACGAATAGCGTCTACGACGCTATCTTCGTAACATATGATGTTAACGTTATTATCGCCAATTCGATATTCCCAAGAGGTACCTATATTATTATGCTAAAAAAAGTTGGACTGAGACCTTGTATATAATACAAATATACTTATTATATTATTTTATTGTCTGTAACTAAGATAAACATTTTTTTCAAGAAAATAGAAATTTGAACAAAAAAGAATTAAATTGTTATCATTCTCTTCATATACTTCTGATATTTATTTTACGGAAACACAATTTCTCATTAATATTCTACTTTTGTACAAAACAAAAAAAATCATATTATATGATGTTGTGTATAATAAAATTATTATTTCGTAGAACATAAGCTTTTGAAATTATAACCGAAGACTCGTTTAGTTTGTTCCTTTGAATATGCTTTATAAAAAAGCCATTTGAATTTAATTTAAAAACAAAATAATTTAGTTTTGTATAAAATAAATTATAACTTCATAATTATTATATCAGCACGAATTATTTTTGTACAATACTAAAATATTTGCTCTTGTATGATAATAAAAATTTTTACCACATTTGAAATCAAATAATTTCTATGACACAATTTCAAACAAATCGTTAAATTTTTAAAATTGGCGGAATTTATTTGAATTATGGCGAAAGACGATATACAGGTCGCTATAGAAGCAGATGCATAGGTAGTACATGTAAAGAGAATGAGAATCGAGCTCCATTGTTAATTATAGGAAACTAGCCAAATATGTAGATGGAAACTAGCCGAATATCTTATATGCTGAGCTGACCTAGTTTCATATTGGTGCTTCCTAGTTGTTATTATAGATTTCATATATTTGTTTTAAATATTATGTATTTGTATTACTTGAGTTAGATTTTTAAAATTTTCTATCATTAATATCTCATATTTTTTGTGTATTTCACTTGTAGTTGTTCTATGGCCAAACTCAAAAAGATCTTTTTACGCTTTATTTTATATTTTTTGAAATTTACTTGTATTTCTTATTATATTATGTACTAGGGGCCCCTGTTGAGTAATTATATTTCCAGTTGAAGTCAAATTTAAAGTTTTTAAAAAAACAGTAATTTACGTACTGACATAGACTTCGCACGATATAGCAGAAACCACTCGTGTTTAATAAAAAGTTTTGTGGTTAGTAAGTTTTATTTAGGACACACATATATTCCCTATAGTAAGTGGCATTTAGTGATAAAATTACTAAAAATAAAAAATTTTGTCATTAAAGAGGTATATATATATATATATATATATATACCTACATAATCCATAATTGTAATAAAAACTATATTATTACTACAAATAACCAAAATATAGAAACAGTTACTTAAAAAGATAAAAATGAAGAATTCAAGTGATTTGTTTTTTTATTGTTTTTATATTTTTTATTTGAGATGAATTTGTTTCTTTGTTTTGTTTTTGGCATATGTACATAGATTCATTTGCAAGTACATAATGTAAAATATAATATCTGATTTGTTTGCTTTTGTTTATTATTTTCATAAGATCTCACTTATGCATAATGTATTTGCTGAATAATAAAATCATATGAGTACAAAATTTTCAACTGTGTGCGCATTTTTGTTTTATATACAATCTTATATATTAGATATATTAAAAGTTCATTAAGGAGTAGGAGAATCGAAATAAAATAAAAAGGTGTCTACTGCGCAAGCCCTTAAATGCTTGTCAATTATAATTATAGATTTCCGTATATACCTATTCAATATGTTATGGTACTGTGAAATATACTATAGTTTACTAATCTTTTTATACATTGAGGAAGTTTTTTCTCTAATTTTTTAAATATGTCGAATTTTCGGAATTAAATTCCGAATTTGGACACTGTAATTGCATCAATAATGCTGCTTAGATATTTATAGTTACCGTACCTTCCTACTAATTTATGATTATATCGTACAGATATATTTACATTTTTGAATTTGAAAAGTATAAATTTTGTTTTGTTTACATTTATGTACGCACCTCCAATAAATTTTTTTTAACATGTCCCTTTTTATTTTATCATACAATTTGATTCAGCGTAGAATATAAAAATGATTTAATATTTACGCGTCTGCCCCGAATGCCGACTTTTCCAAATCCCGCTTTTTTAGTTGTTTTTTTTTTAAATTTTTTGTATCCAACAGCAGCTATACATACAATAAATTAAAATAAATATTCTTGGTATAAACACATTTAAAGGAGGGTTTTTTTTTTAAAAAAGCGATATTTTTAATAAAGGGGGAATTTTAAAAAGCGGGATTTGAAAAAGTCGGCATTCGTCCCGCAAAAACATTTACATAGCTGCACACTATTAAACTTATTAATGTAGTGAGAAAATAAGGCGAGTTGTAGAGAGCTTCCCTGATTCACACTATATACTATATCTTATTATAGATTTTGTATTCATTCACATTCGGTACATTGTTTCCTCTGATTAAAATAACTTTCAAACCACTTGATGCTTCTTACCCATTATTCCACATTTTAGCAGTATTTTAAGCAGTATAATTCCGTCCTCCGAATCGAAAATCTTAGCTAGATCAAAGAAAACTACACTCAGTGGCTTTCCTTTGCTGACAATATTTTACCAAATATTTCAAAGAGTGGGGCACTTGAATTACACGTAAATTCATATTGTCTTTAATTAATACCTGTGGACCTTTATTCGGTTGAAAGGCAGGCGCTTTACCTACAGCGCCACCCATCGTGTTATTTACTGAAGACTGTGGGGACTAATGTTGGGCGAAAATTATTTGGGTCGTTCTTACTTCTACCTTTTTTATAGATTGGCAATACTCTGTTAGTTTTTAGTTGATTTGGTATTTTACTTTCAGTGTATTAAGACATTTATAGGATGTAGGATGATACTATATTTTTGAAATATGTTATAATTCACAATATTATTGACAGGTCCAGATATATCAAATTAATCAGATATATCTGATTAAGAACTCAAAGTTTTTTTTTAAATATGTTTATTTTAAGCATACAAAATAAATAAACAAATAAGTTTTATTTCTAATGATTTTTCAAAAAGTATATTATTTTTTCTTTTACTGCCCATCCTTTATGGATGTTAGCGATCATGTTATTATAAATTTGTTATTATGCTTTTTAATATTCTTCTCTATTTGGTTCTAACTAGTTCAAGACTCTTCGTTACAGCCAGATTTTAAAAGCTTCAATTTTGTTCAAATCTAACATCTTCAATAGTCCCCATACCGTATAAAAGTACTAACCATACATAAAATTTTACAAACCTTAGCCTTAATTTGATGTCAAAATCTCTATTCTTGAATTTCTTTTTATACTTCATAAGTTCACTTGTTAACACGTTCTATTTGTTGTCCATTAATTGAGATGGCGATATTGTTGTCATAGAAATTTGTCCTATTTATAATCATAAATTTGGTTTTATTAGTGTTAATGTTCAAACCAAATTGTCGATTATATTGGACGACTTCTTGAAATAATTTTTGTAAACCCTCTACACTATCAGCCAATAGGGCTATATCGTCGGCGTGTCTGTTGTTATAGATGACAGTACCATTTAAAAGTAAAGTCCCTTCATTTAAATAATTAATGGAATGGTGAAATATGAACTTAGAATAAACTTTAGACAAAATTGGTGACAATATACAAACCAGTCGTACTCCTCGAATAATTTTAATTTCTGAAAATGATCTCCAACAAGGATTTCAGATTGTTGATTCTAATATAGATTTTGAATGTATGTACATTGAATATTTTTTCAGTAGCTTTATTTGTTTTTGACAGTTTTATGAAATTTTTAATTTCTGTGTTTGTGATCAATATTCACGAGTAAGTATATTGTATAAAATATATTTGATTGTTATAATTAAATTAATGAATAATTTTTACAATGCTTATGTCTGCAGTATCATAACAAAATATAGAATCTTAGTGTCATTTAACCCAAAATATACCGCATTTTGGAGACGTAATAATGAGGTACCTACTTATGTTCGAAAAGGTTAATTTCCTCTAAAAAAAATTGTAAAATTTTAATAAAATTTGTATCAAAGTTAAAAAGTGTACCATATACGGGTAGAATTAAAATTCCTAAAGTATTTTCCGGTCACACAATGATTAAGAACATGGACATTTGAAAAATTCAGGTGAAAAATATTAATTTATGAGGTTATTGACATTACGATGGATGAACTTAATAATCAACAGAACTTAAACTTCTTCTTATTTCAGAAAAATATTCCATAAATGTTGAATAAAAATCAATGGACATGTTTTAGAAAATTTGTTACATGCAACTTATCGTGCCAAGTTTTGTTCTATACCTTAAAATATTTTCTTAAGGAAAACAATCAATTTTTAAAAACATTTTTGTTATTTGTAATAATATTGACAAACTTAAAATTAAAAAATAAAACAAATCTTAACAACATCAAAAAACGACAACGATTTTACTTGAATATGACTCTTAATTGTTTATGTTATGTTCTCAAAGTTAAGAAAGAAAGAAAAAACTTTTAAAAAAAGAATACAATTTTTTTGATATTTTTTTTTTTTTTTAGTTTTAATTTGTTTTGAAAAATACAATGAACTTGATCTCAAAAAAATTATTTAATAATATGTTTTATTCTACTCCTACACTTAGTTACATTTTCTTCCGAGATATTTGTATTGAAATAAAAAATCAAACGAAATCAAAGATTTAAAGGACTTGAAATTTAAAAAGGATTTTTAATTGTTTTAAAAGAAAAATAATCCAACATCTTTTTCAGTCATCGAAAATAAAAATAGGAGAAAGATAATATTTTGAAGGATTTTTGCTTTAGGGTGTTAACTTAAAAAGAAAAAATTCAATTTAATTTCTTTTTTAGCGAAAAATATTGTATTTTTGTTCGTTGTAATCGATTTAAACAAAAAAATTGTTTTTTATTCTTTACTCATTCTCCAGCTATAAGGGTGTAGGTTTCCTATCAACTGCATGCATTCACTATGCATTATTCGTATAATAATATTCTAAACTGTTGAACTTATCTTATGATGTTCTCTGTCTAAAATATTTGCAGCAAATCATAGAAACAGACAAACTTCTATCCCACTCACTAATATCTCCTCTATACTTTTCAATGTCTTTAATCTTTTCACTAAACTCAATTAATTTTTTTGTCTCCTACCCGACTTCATATTATGTCCGCGAACAATTTAATCATTTTTATGATTCACTACTTACTGATTCTATCATTTTGCCGATGCTGCTATTTTCAGTTCACTTCCTAATTATGTTCAACCATAATTTTGTCCTTGGTATAAAAAAATGATAAAAAATAATAATTGAAAGTATTATCTAGTAACAACTTAAATAAAATGAAATCATATTTAGTTCCTAAATTAAAAAAAACTACTCCACAATGCTAAAAATGAAGCTATTCAAGAACATGTCCGTAAATTAACACTAACAGAGTCTACGGACTATTCATTGTGGAAAGCTACCAAAAAACTGAAACAGCCACAGCAGTTCAATCCACCAATACGAACTAATAACCAGCTTTGGACACGTAGTAATGAAGAAAACGCAGAAGCTTTAGCACCTTAAGCAAGTATTTAAGATATTTCCATCAGAAAGCACAAACGTGGACTCAAAAATATATAATTTCCTCACAACTACACTTCAAACAGACTTACCAATCAAGAATTTTATTATAAAACAAAAAAAGCCACAGGTTAGTTGCCGTTCTTATTAGTGGTAAAATATTGAAAAAATTGACGGAGAAGGTTATAAAATATTAATGTATATTATGTATATTATCAATGCTGAAATAAGACAAGAAATTACATCCAACAGACCGATTAGCCTACTACCGAGCTTATCAAAACTATTTGAAAGAATTCTTGGAAAAATTTAAACCGGTTTTTGAAAAAAGCTAAATTGTTCCAGAGCATCAATTCATGTTCAGAAACGAACATGAAACTATCGAGCAAATACAAGATGTAACCAAGTTAAGCCTAGAGGAAAAACAGTACTGTTCAGCGATATTTCTAGATATTAGTTAAGTATTTGATAAAGTCTAGCAAGAAGGATTGCTGTACAAACTTAAAAAAACTTTACCACAGAACTATTATTTACTACTGCGGTCATACCTTTTCGAAAAGACTTTTTGGTGAAGTATCAAAGTGCCTATATACCAACTAATGAAATTATGTCAGGTGTACCACAGGGAAGCGTCTTAGGTCCTGTATTATATCTCATTTATACTGAAGACTTCCCAACAATAAATGAAACAACCACCGCCACTTTCGCTGATGATAGTAACCCAGTGCGTGCTTCAGAGATTCTGCAACACAGCATAAACAAAGTTCAGCAATGGCTAAAAAAGTGAGGAATCAGGGTGAATGGAGCAAAATCAACACATATCGTGTTTGCACTAAAGAGAAAAACTTGTCTGGTGGTTGTATTTAATAACGAAGTAGTACCTCAAAAAGAGGCTGTAGAGTGTTTGAGCATGCACTTGAACAGGAAACTTACATGGAATATCCATATCCATAACCAAAGAAAGTAACTGGGCTTGAAGCTTAGCAAATTGTATTGGATAATTGGCCGCAACTCGCCGTTATCACTGGAAAACAAGCTACTGATTTATAAAGCTGTCTTGAAACCGATATGGACCTGCGGAGTTCAACTGTGGGGAGTAGCCAGCAACTCAAATATTGCAATACTACAACGTGTCCAGTCAGAGCTATTAAGATTGATAGTTGGCGCGCCTCGGTTTGTCAATAATGATGTTATACATCGTGATTTGCAGGTGAGAACCATTAAGGAGGCGATTAGAAGCTTAAGCGGAAAATACCCGATAAGATAAGCTACACATCCAAACAGACTGGCTTGTTGGCTGCAAGTGGTGTAAATCGCCTTAAGCGTCCTAGAATCCTGCAGCTACCCAGTAGACAATGGAACAATCAAATGGGGGCCAAAAAATACAATGGAGTATAATGTTGGCATCATGGATGGTTGACCACCACGGTTATCTCATCCGCTAGTCAGTGCAATTTTAACACGAAAACTCCTTATTACGTCAGATTTACCTCTTAACTTTAAGCGATTACAACCCAATTATCGATCATAATCATTAATATCCTATGCAAAAGTAGCAAACATTATATTTGGTGATGTTGGGAGATCGGTTTGTAGCACAGGTATTAGAACACTTCCCTGTGCGGAGTTTTGCACATTTATCGTTTATTAAATTTGTTGTTGATTTCTATACAATTTTTACTGCTTTAAAATTTTTGGACATTGAAAAAAACAGAGCTTCCGAAGACAAATTGATTAATCAAATAATATTAAGAATAACAAAAATTAAGATGTTAACTAGCTACTTGCATAGTTGCATCTAGCACAAGTCTTATACAAGTACTGAAATAAAAACTGACTATTTGAATGTTAACAATAACAATTGATTAATTAAATCTTCCATTTTTATTGAATAATATTAAAAAAAAGAATTAATCAATTAGCCTGGGATGTGGCATAAAATTTTTATAGTGAAATTTAATAAATTATTTTTCGATCAATTATTTATAAAATTTCTGGCCTATCAACTATATGGAAAACCTAATTAAATATGGAAAACTATTACTATTGTCTGGAAGTGCAAGCCTTGTTAAATAGCGTTGTTCCATATTATTTAAGTTGTTACAAGATTACACTTTAAATTATTTTATTTTATTACAACGGCAAAGGGATATTGCACCAAGTCTAAAACCCATAAAGCATTTTATTCACATCGAATCTTATGTAATGCTAAGGTTGCACATTCCTAAAAAATCAAAGTTAGCAAATCAGATGGCATAAATATTTTATAGTGAT
Source organism: Argyra leucocephala (assembly GCA_963942445.1). Taxonomy (NCBI): domain Eukaryota; kingdom Metazoa; phylum Arthropoda; class Insecta; order Diptera; family Dolichopodidae; genus Argyra; species Argyra leucocephala. Next base: position 66,709,699 of record OZ012680.1, read on the forward strand.
CTGATACTATAATTTATTTATGTGAACTAATTTTTGGAATATTCACACGATTATGAAAAGTAACAAATCGAATGAGTAAGCATAATTTTAGCATTTAGTATAGGTAGTTTAAGAAATATAAGAATAATAAAGAGTCAGTCAATAGACGACAACCGAAGTAAATATGAGTTTAATTATTTTTGATACATATACTACACTTAGATGTTTCGGTTGAAAGACAGGCGCTCTACCTAATACGCAACCCAATGTGATGGTCGTATATTTATTTTATTTATTTCAATTTATCTCAAAAAAAGCTCTTGTGTAGAGTGTACATTATAAATAACTTAAGATATATAAAAAAAAATATATATGTGAAAAATTTACTTATAATTCAATATAGAAAAACAGTAATACTTTTAAAAACTAGTTAAATGCAGTAAAACATTAAAAATATTAAGTTCATTATATTAAGTACTAGTAGACCCGGTGTGCTTTGCTAAACCTAGCTGATAAAAAATGTTCGCACGCAAAACAGTGTTACCTTCATGTAGGAAGTTTGTTAAATCAAAAACTATACAAATTAATTCTTATGTTCTTTAATAAAACACAATAATAATAACTTTGTATTTTTAATTTTAAATGATTGATGTTACTATTCTATATTGCAATGCTCTTTGATAAACAATATTTTTAGTTTTTCCTTCGTATACAAATATAAATAATGTCGAAGGTTTACCAACACGTGAACATCTTAGGTAAAATTGGCCATGTGATAAACAGTCGTTTTCAAGATTTAATCTACATACTTGTACAGCGATTGACCTTACGATTTATTTATTGTCATTGCTAACCGAACTGGAAATTTAATACGTTTAAATTGAAATGGCCCAATATCTGATGGATTGATTGGTGTTCGTGAAATTATTACAATTCCTCCTTTGATCGTTGAATTTATTAATTTTGACGAATTTTTCATCTGGGGAGCTGTTTTCATCAAAAAGTTCACAGTTTTTATCTTTTCCAACGCCATCCGTTATTATGCTTTCAACTACCTGCCAAGTCTTTCGAGGATTGTTTCGATGTTGTTCGAATTTTTTTTTTTTTTATATATATCTGGTACTACAGATATATGTGATATATTTGATCTTTTTAGTAGTGCTGGTACTACATTGTGGCAGATCGGCTCGAAAGCACTTACAGATGTATTCATATGATTGCTTGATAGATGGTTTTTAATGTTAACCTAATTAATGTTTTTGTTTTGTTGGTAAAGATAAATATTTTTATTCAATAATTTATTTATATGTACTACAAAAAACCCTTACATTCCCCATTTCATGTTTAAATTTTGATTCAATACGATGAGTGTGTTCTAACACAATTAAGAATGTTCATAATGATAATTGTTACAGCTGCAAAAATGTTGAATATAACAATAATACATCAGTGGGTGTTCAAAACACTGTACAATATTATTTCTGTTGCATATTGTGAAGAAAATTGATAGAAAGAAAAAATCTTTGATAAATAATACATTTTACAATACAGCTAAGACTGTACTGAATTGAAATGAAAAAAAAATATTATTCAAAAAAACGTATGTATACAATTAATTTGAAAACTATACATTTTCCATTGGGCTTTAAAATATTTGCTTTTTCATTTTGCTAATTCGAATCATGATTATGAAAATTTAGGCTACCTACATAAATATTATTACAAAAAACATAATAAGGATAAGTCCTATTTTTTAAATAAAAAAATATTCATCAAAAATTTTAGAAAATTCTTAGATAGACTAATTTATATTAATATATTTTGCTCAATTTATACAACAGTCTTAGGTTTGGCTTATTCCTCATTTAACAAAATATTTTTAAGGAATCTTGGAATCTTTGCTCTAAATAAAAAATTTTTAATTTTATGTGAAAAAATAAAATCTGTTCTATAAATAACTCAAGTGAAATTCAATAGCATTTTCATCTTTATTTCAATTTTAAATTATGTTTTTTTTATTTTTAATTTTTTTTTTTTTTACATACCTTTTAAACAAAATGTTTGTAAGCGTCCCGAATCATCCGTAGAACATGTGCATTCCTCAGGACATTTAATTTTTTTATTCATTCCTATTGTTATACTTGGTAGTACCAGACAGAGTATGAACCACTTAAATGACATTATCTGAAATTAATATAAATAAAAAAATATATATATATATTAATAAGAATAGAGATAACAAAATAAAGAAAATTTTAAATTGAAAAATTAATTAAGTTCACACAAAAAGAAATAATTTCGCTTCATCTGTATTTAGACCATAAAAATAGAATTGACCTTCTTTTAAATATTAAATTTTTAATAAAATAAGATCAAATCAAAATTTTATTAAATATTAATAAAGTAGTAGTGGTAGTCTTTTATTTGTAATATGAATTTTCAAAGAAAAACTTAATTATATAACTATAGTTAGTTTTTAATAAAATTTTTATGCTTTGGGATAATAAAGATATGAACTTTTTTGGGTTCAAATTCTAGATCCGGTTAAGAAATGTCAGATTTTTAGTTTTGCTTGAAGTGACCATTACAGTTGCTCCTGGAAAACTAATTCCCACTTAACGGTAATAATAGCTATTGCTATTAAAAAGAAAAACATTTTCCTGTTATATTAACACATTTATTTAAACTGATAATTGCTATAGTTTTAGAGAAGAAGATAAGGGTGTAATATGAGAAGCTGAAGACATTATTAATAAAATCCTTAATTAACTACAATTAAGACTAATAATTAAAAGAAGTATAAGAAAATTTAATCGGGAAAGATATCGTGCTTATTAGTTGCCAAAACAGATTTACGATAGATTCATGTAGTTTGTTTTGTCAAAATTGAGAATCGATATAGATAACTTTGTTTTGTTGACTTAACGAAAGGGTGGCTCAACAGATCACTATTTGTGTTACGTTACCAGTATAGTATTGTATAACTACCGGCCATCAATTTAATTTTCAAGTTTTAAATAACATCAATTTTCACTTCACTTAGGAATATAAAGTTTTAGGTATATAGATTAGATAAATGGGCTTGAGTGACTGTGCTTCAGTTTGCATTCATCATTATTTTCAAAAAAATATTTAATATCATTATTTTTATTACATTTCTTTTTAAAATAGTTTACACTTTCTAGCAAAATAAAAAAAATTATCTCCCATCATTTGATCGCCTTTACCCTTTATCTTACAAGCTAGATTGTAGAATTTATATAATAAACGTTTTCAAAACTATCTCAACTTGAATCAATCTAAACATCATAAACATAATTCGTAACTAACTTAATGTCTGGTGATGCTGTAGGTGGTGTTCCTGCTTTTTTAGGTTCCATATTTGATTCCCAATGAAGGCAAACATTATATGAGTGTTTCGATCTGGTACAAAACCCTTTGTCATTAGAATACAATAAATCAGAAAAAAAAATGTAAGAAAGTATAGTCTAGTAAATACATATTAAAAGTGACAGGCATTTCGAAAAATCAACTTGAATGAAACATAAAAATTTTGAAAAAAATTTTTAAAAAAATTCTGAAAAAAACTTTATTTGCGTTTTGTTTCGAACTAACAAGTGTTCTCTCGTTTAACCAACGATATTTATGTTATTTATTGAAAATATTGGATATTTACGCCATCCAGAAGCTTTAACAGTCTGATTAATTGCTAATATAAAGGCAGTACACCTCCTTATTCTGGCAACACTATTGATTTTTATACAAATTGTACAATATGTATTTGCAGTTCTAAGAACATTAGATGTATTCCAGAGAAGTTAATTAATTTAGGACATCACATTCTAAATTTCCTTTAATTGACCATAGTCCATTGACTCTAACTAGAGCAATTGAAGCTATAACAACAGTAACAGGCCTAGTCACATGCTTTCATTATTTTTCATTATATTTATTATATTTTGACTTGATTATCACTATCTTAACAATATATCAAAGATATTAATAGAAGATTATGTCCCGGCCATTGAACTAGGTACAATATCACCTCTCATAGGAATTGTATCATTCAATCTTTGTCAGATTCATCTACTAAATACTTTTGTTGGCAACTTGTATAACAGTTACATAGGCCCATCATAGTTTACCAGAAAAAAATTATGTTCAATCAACTCAATTACTAATTTCTTCTAGGTATTTATTTTTCTATACTTCAAGCTCTATTCACAATTGCCGACTCAGTTTATGCCTAAGTACTTTAACGCTATCTACCTAATGAGTAACAAGTATTAAAGATAAAAATATTATTAAAAAAGATAAGTCAATTTAATGTGATTAAGATTCTAAGGATCACTTCCATATAGCATGTACAGCTACAATAATGAAGGCTTCAATAGTTACAAGCTTAATACTGAAAAATTTGCTTTTGTGTTCCGTGCAAAATAAAGCGTCAAAAAAGAAAGCCAATCAACCTCAATTTCAGCAGTGGTGCTTTAACAAGTTGTGCATATTATATATATAAGTATTTTCGAAACAGGAAACTTGATTTAGGTGTCTATTATGTATTTCGATCGAAATTAATCGAATCGTTCATCGTTATCGTTAGAGTTATTCGATTGTAATCGTTAGTGTCATTATGTATTTCGATGAAATATTGATCGAAAGAGTTTAAAAATGCTGCCATTGTACAATTCAAATCTACGATGAAAATGACATATGTTTGATTCTTTAACTGTCAAATTCAAATTATTATACGAAAAACAAAATAATAGTGTTATATTTGAAATTTTTAAATTGAAAATAAGTTGAAAGTGTTTAAAAAAAATATAATTACAAAATTTTAAGTTTTTACAAATAAAATGATTTCAGCAGAGCTAAATTTTTCAATTTCTGATAGTGCTGAAAACACTATCAAATTGCAGAATTAAAAAACAAGCGAACATATATTCGGGATTATTCTAATCCACTAGATTTGGAAGATTATACGTATGTTATTTAAACATGAATTTGATGAGTTATTATCTACATTATTAAAACTATTAGATTAGGGCAGGGGTAGGGATTGATTGGAAAGCGTTCGAAGAAAAAAAAGTCTGCTCAGCAATCTTCTTAGATGTTGCTCAGGCTTTCGACAAAGTGTGGCACCAAGGCCTTGAATTTAAACTACATCGTGATTTACCAAGACAATTCTATGAAATATTAAAATCATATATGAACAATAGATGCTTTCGTGTACGTTATGCCAAAGAATATTCAGAAGTAAAAGAAATATCTGCTGGAGTCCCACAGGGAAGTGTTCTTGGTCCAATACTTTACCTGCTATATACAAGAGATATCCCACAAATTGACAACATTTTTATGGCTACCTTTGCAGACGACACTGCGATTCTTGCAGTTGACGTATCTGTCGAAAACTCCACAGCAAAACTTCAAAATGCAATGAATAAAATAAGATTATGGACCCAACGTTGGCGCATTAAACTTAATGAAAGCAAATCAACTCATATAAATTTTACATACAAAAAGATTGCAACCATTCCTATCTCAATCAATAACAAAATAGTACCATATGCCAATACAGCAAAGTATCTGGGAATGACACTCGATGCTAAGCTAAGATGGAAGGAACATATAAGAAAGAAAAAAGAAGAGCTTAACATTAGACTCAAAAAATTTTACTGGTTACTTGGGCGTGGTTCTGAGTTATCAGCACAGAACAAAATATTGATATATAAGCAGATATTAAAACCTGTGTGGACGTACGGTATCCAATTATGGGGCTGTGCAAAGAAAACCAACATTGAAATGTTGCAAAAATTTCAAAATAAAGTGCTCCGTGGTATAGTAAATGCACCATGGTACATACGTAACAAAGATCTCCACCGTGACTTGCGCATTGAAACAGTCACGGAAGAGATCAAGAAACATGCAGTCAAACACGAGCAGAGACTGAAAACTCATGTGAACTCGGAAATGGCAGCAGTTCTTCATATCGACAGCAGTATCCGTCGACTCAAGAGAACGAAACCCCACGAGCTGGTCACGACCTAAAATGGAAAATTTTACGATAATAGTTTCCTTTACGGAAATTTTTATTTCAATAATTTTCCTTTGCGAAAAAATCTAAAAAATCTTCCCACACGGAGCTATTGCTGTGACTATCTCCTTCACGGGAAATATCATAGTGATAAAGTTCCTACACGGTAATTATTATAATGTTAGCGATCCTCCACATAAACTATCACTATAATAATTTCCTAAAGACGCGACCGAAAATTTACGAAAAAAAAAGTCATTAGTCGATCTTACGTAGATTGGTTATAACGGAAAAAAGATAGGTGGGCTTTAGTGGGTTCGATTCCTACACTATCAAGATGCACACGCGGCTGGAGCTCTTGATGTCCTTCGGGGATTACCTCCTATCTTTCGCAAGAAAAAAAAAAAAAAAAAAAAAAAAAAAAAGATTAGGGCAAAAATTGAAATAGCCAATAAGTAACACGTCGATTCCAAATATAATTAAATTGGTTAGCGTATTAAGATTCTGTGCGGTTTGTACCAAGCAAATGATTTTCGGACTAGCACAGCCAATTTTTTTTTTTTGTTCTTAAAGAAGTTTTATATGTATTTGCAGTTTATAATTATGTGCAAAATGGATCAAATTCCATTACGCATTAGAAGAAAAAATTCAGGCAAACATTATTTTTATGATTAAAGTAGAATTACTGAAATAATTGGAGCAGTAGATGGAAAGCTTATTCAAATTAAATCACCGAAGCAAAACGTACAACTTTTATGTTATAGTAGAAAAGGATTTTTTTAACATTAATGCAATTCTGATAAGTTTATACTTTATTGTAATTAGTTTACATTATTATAACAGTTTTTGTTTTTAGATATGTGATCATAATCAGGTAATTGGTTTTGTGAGTGCAAGATATCCTGGTACCTCTTTGCAAAATTTATAATGGTTTCTCATTATTTACAATAACTTTTCATATTGCAGCTTATTTGTAACTGGTCTTTCATTCCTATTAAAATTTATTTCAATAAAAAATTATTATGAAGAATAAAGTAAAATACCTACTTTCATTTCAACTTTTAAATTTATTTTTTATTTAAAAAAATATCATAAATATAAAACAAAACACCAAGTTGAAAAAACGAAAACGATGCTCTCCGGAAAATAATAAAAGAAAATAAAACTGAAATCGAGATGTTGAAACAAAACAAATATAGAAAAACAATTGAAATAAGTGGATTAACTAAAATACCGAACAAGGATCCCAAGCCTGTACTTAATTCATTCTTCAAATAACTGAAAGTAGAGGTCACTGATGATGATATATAAAGTGCATTTTTATCTAAAGCATCCAAACACACAAGTGAGTCTCACAAAATACACAAAATAATTGTCAAGTTAACAAATACTGAAACGAATATAATTATTATGTAAACAAAAAGGAATAAGACACTAAACTGTGATAAAATTTTTCAATCGAAAGATCAAATTAGAATTGTCTTTATAAATGAGAGGTTAACACCCTATTTTAGCTTATTGTTCAAAAAGACAAGAGACTTGAAGTAGAACGGTGCTATAAAGTCTTTATGTTACTCATAAGATATTTGCTTGAAAAACAGAAACCAGCAATTGATGTACTTGTAGTGTCAGATAAAAGTTTAGAATAGTTTAATGACAACTAAACATTATGATAGCGATATCTTAACAAATACCCTTGATAGTTTTTACAACGCTAATAATTCGTCTCAAGCTCTAACCATTAATATTCTAAATTCTGTAAATGAATTAAAATTTGTCAAAGACAATTCTCTAAATATTATTTATTTAAACGTTCGTAGCCTAAAAATAAATTAGATGACATTAATATAATTATTCTGGATTCAATTTCTAAAGTAGCTGGATTCAATTTCTAAATTGCTTTCAGAGAAAGATGGTGTTCTTGAACATCAGATTGATTTAATCAATACAGGAGCTTATTGAAATATTCAATTGCCTTATTTTGTAAATTTTTAACCCATATATTAGGAATTTCATTTGGGGAAAACAAAGTTATTTTCTCACTTTTAACAGCTTCTATAGATTGTTTAACACTATTATCATAGTTTTATATTGTTAACAGATTTTAATGAATCGATTTTTTATTAATTTGTATAACTCACAGCTACTTTTTTACCATTTCGATATAAGTTATAAATTCAATCAAAATTGAAAATCAGGGGCTGTTGTTTAGGACTAGGTAGTTCTTATACCAAATAGCTACTTTAAGTAATGTTAGATGAATTTTCAGTATTGTATTACATAATGTATTTTTATATTTTGACATTTTTATTTAATTGGTTTTAATAATAACAATTATTTTTTTATCGAAAATAATTATTTTATAAAACATTTAAGTACATGTACATGTTCTAGTGTACTTTTGATTTTCAAAAGGTAGTAAAAAGAAAATAAAAAGAAAAACCACTTGACTAATTTTCCTTTAGTTAGGAATACCTATTCATTAAAATTTCATTAAAAAATTATCAAATCATTATTGTTTCACCATCAGTTAAATAAAAACAAGAAACATAATAATAAGATTGTGTGTATGAATTATTTATAGATGTGCATTTGATTTTATTTTGACACGGTTTTTGTTTCAAGTTTCCATACTAATAATAACAATTTTTTTTATTTTCCCTCTTCAGTAATTAAATCAGATAAAAATTCATTTCATGTATAACTACAGAGTGGTTCTCTCTATTATTTTATATCCTTAAAAGTTTTTTAATTCGAACAAAATATTTTTTTGTTTTCTTTAATTTTTGCTCAAGTCCACTGCAGCATAGAGAATTGAAAAAAAAAAACAAAAAAAAAAATTACTAAAATCGATAATTTAATTTTCTTTTCCTAATATCAAATATTTTGGTTTTCGTTATGTCAGGCGAAAACAATTGAATAAGACATCCTTAATATGTAACATGGAAGTGGAGTATATTTTTTCAGTTCATAAAATACAAAAGAAGTAAAGAAAATTTCTCTTTTTTTAAATTGAATTTTGAAATGACATTTTAATTAATTTTTCGACAAGTAAGCATATTTTATTGAATTCGGCTCAATTACATAATGGAATTCATAGTAACAAAAAAAAAAGAAAACCAGAAATAAAACCTTTATGAAAAGGGACAAGATGATTTATATTTAAAGAAATTTTATTTATCTTGAACACTTTTTAAAATCTGAAGTGGTAAGTATAAGTATTATAATAACAACATAAATGCGGAAATACATAATGTAAATTTATGATGTACAATTATTATTCTTTATAATAATTAAATGGTCGCAATAATTAGTAAAATATTGTTTGAACGAAAATTTGCCATAGTATTATACATTTTATTCGGTATAAATAAGTTTAATATTAGCTGTTTCAGATGTGTAGGGTGTAGCTATATAATTTTATACAAAAATCTTTACGAAAAATGTACAAGCCAAAATTGCTCTTCTCTATAGTTATATTTGTTATATTAAAACACCTTGTCACTTTGTAATTTTTATAATAATATATTTATTTAGATTTTTTTATATTCTAAGCAAAAACTTGTTTTAATATTTATAATTTATATATTTTATTCTTATAATATATTATATCCTATAAGTTTTGATTATAAGCACAATGTACTTGTATACTCTTTGATGGTCTTAAAAGGGGAGAGCTCAGTTTCTAAAAGATACTGTTTATATAATTGTATTTGTTAATCAGTAGCGGAAACGTGCAACCGGATATGATACCGGATGTTGTACTACGTGGATCAACCAGTTTCCCGTATGCGTCGATGACCCGTTGACTGACTGTCCTACCATTGACTGGCTGTACCATCTGTTAATTCATTTATATAACTATATATTCGGTAAAACTAGTCGATAAAAAAAATAAACGACATATGGGTAGGCTACAGTTGGAAACTTACACTTAGCAACTAAACATTTTGATCAGTAGACATTTCGACAAAAGGACTTAAGAAATATACATTCAAAAAAATTGGACAATTAGCAAAAGAACATTTAACAATTACTGGTAACTTAACATTTGAACATCTTACAACTTTTATAAAAATAATATAAAAGACTTAAATAAAAGTTATCAAATGTCCAAATGTTAACGGAATCAAAAATAATAACAATTAGCTATTTCTACAATTTATTTTTATTATTTTCGGCTCAACATTTTTTAACTCAACACGAAGATCTCAAAAAACAGTATTAGGCAGTTCAACAAGAACCGCAGTTCAACAGTCCGCAGAAATTACCAATTACCATTAAAACAATGAAAGCTAAAAATTATTAGCTTAATAATACAAATTCAACAATATCTTCCTAGCGGCAGCATCAATCATCATCAAACAAATGTTAAAATATGGTCTAGGCCGTAATCTTTCTAGAAGATATAACTGAATATATATATATATATATATATATATATATAATAGATCAACAGACATAACGGTTTTTATATAAAAACATCAAAATAACAAGCATACTTTAAAATGTCCTTTTCGTCCTTAAATAAGGAGATGCACCAATAAAGATATATATTTTTGGAAAGCTAGTCATTCCAGCTATCATTGGGATATGGTCATTAGGTTCTACGCCGATACATTTATTTTAAACTAAATTTTTTCCAAAATATTTGATACTAAATAAGTCCTTCTTTAAAAGTGGAATGTACATTTGAGAGATAATGAAATTATAGAGCTAAAAATTATATTGTTGATTGCTAAAATCGACAAAATGTCCTCTTTTTAAGTGTCCAGTTGTAAAAATTGTGCTTTTGCTTACTGTCAATTTTGCTATCTGTCCAGTTGTTGAATGAAAGTTGCCAACAAGCCGGTTCCCAAGACACATATACTACATAAAAGTGAAATTTGTATATTGGTTGCATTAATCATTGTAAAATCGTTTTTACAAGCAAAATAAACAAACGAACTTTTGTAAAACTAAACAGCTATCTAAAAAACTTATTAAAGATAGGAAATAATATTTACAACCAAATTTTCTTTGGTGGCTTGCTTAAATAAAACCTTTAAGCTTTACATATAAATATATTTTACGACTTGTTAGTCTGGTAAATGCTACTTGAGTAGTTACGTGGGGTAGAATAGCAGCCTAAATAAGATTAAAGAACAATCTAAGTAACTAATTTGAAATAAACGAAGGCCTTAAGATATAGGCAAATAAAGGAATAACCTCATTTTCATGTTATTTCAAATTATTTATCAATTTAAAAAAACATTTTAAGTTTTATTCTTCGTCTTTAATTTTATCTGCATTCAACCTCGGTAAATATTTTTGTTTGTACATAATTTTTCTTTAAAATTTCAAGGTCAAGTGTACCTATAGTGATAATTTAAAGCTTTGAATCCTTAGATGAAGCAATATAACATTCCAGCCAGAATCATTATGAAAATATACTTTAAATCTCTTCTCTTCGATTTCGGCAGCTTAGAGTATTATTATTTCATCATTTCTAAAATATTTTATTTTTTGACAATTATTATTATAATTATTAATTCTAGGAAATTGCCTAAAGCCTACTCAAAAATATTGAGTTTGCTGAAGCAAAGAATTTTACTTTAACCATTGGGATTTCTTGAAAATTTTGTTGACCTACAGGGTACTATCAATTACTGCATAATTATAACAATAAATTGTGATTTTATTGTTAAATGTATGATTGTTTTCAATAACGTTTATTCCACAGTTTTACATTGGGAACGTTCCATAATTTCAGTTTAGTAAATTTATATTTTTGAAACCACATTTTTAAAAAATATCGTTTTGGAAAATGTCGTTTAGAAAATCTTACGTGATTTTGTTATATTGATTTTGTTATAAATCTTACGTGATTTTCTAAAACGATATTTTCTGAAAACGGGATTTACTAAGACGAGATTTGGGACCCAATCCTTTTGGATGTCTAGGCTAGTATTTATTTAGTTCATATGTTGGTGTTACAATATGTTGGGAATACAATACAGTTAGTGTATATATCACAACCACTGTATTAAATTGAAATCGAATTCACTTATTTTTATTCGAATTAATTTAGCCTTAAAAGAAGTAGATATAGAAGCTCTGTACTTTGTAAGTAATAAGCACACTTTAATTTTAAAAAATCTAATTTCTTACAATATAACAGAATTATAAGTATTTTTTGGATATATAGTGATGTTATACACTTGCTATAATTTTCATATTAAACAATACAGAACAAGACATTTCATTTTGAATGTCGTTTTGAATGTCGAATTAAAAATTAAGACAAAACAATAATGTGGTAAAAATGAAAGATTTGATTTAAATTAAGCTGTGGAATAAAAATAGCATATCAAATACCTTTTCTTTTTATAAAAATATCAAGTTTTCAAAATAAGAGGTTCTAGTTTATAAAGTTAAAATGACAAATAGTACATACAATTTGTAGCAGATCAACAAAAATTTACAACGAATTAGTCCACTAATTTAACTATTGGATCTGCTACATTACATGCTGGAACGAACGAGATCTAATACGATTTCACTTAATCAGCTACAGAAAAATTCTATATAGACATTTTTCTATGCAGAAATGGTCTGTATAGAAAACAAAAAATTAATGGACAATCTTGTATACTACTTTTGTATGTATTATTTTTTTATTAAAATGAAAAAGTACGTAAATGTTATTGGAGTACCCCAGCATATCGTTTTTTCATTAGGATATTTAATTCTTTAGCTCGTCGTATAATAACTATATTTTAAATTAACGTTAAGATGTGTAAAACATGTACCGGACGTTATTAAAATTTCCGTACGCGACAGAAAGAGGAAACATGAAAATGTAAAGTATTTCAATTGCAATTAAAGTCACCTAATTAAGTACAAAGGTTGTCAATACATCAAGAATAACGTCAAAATGTATTCTGCAGATTACCGAAGAAACCACAATATATTAAAAGCAATATTTTTGCTGACGTCTTAAAACAGGATTCACATTGTATGAATGAGTTGTCTGAATCAAGTTACAACAATGACATGATTAGATCACCTAGCACCACTGATATAATTGAATTAGAAAATATGGTGAAAAATTTTTTGATGAACCATAAATTAGTCTAAATGAACCATAAAACTGTTAAAAAAGTTGCCTGGGATGCTAATGGACTGTGTCAAAATGCACAAGAACTAGAAGTATATTTATCTACAAAAAATGTGTATACCATCAGTATGGCTAAACAATGGTAAATTACAGAAAATGAAACAAAATCTCAACATTATAATGTTCCCTTTAAAAGGAATACTTGTCATCCTGTTTTATTAAACAACAACACAGTCTAATGATGTAAATTACCTTGTTATATACCTGGCTCGCGACTATACTGCATAAAATATACTTTTACTAAAAGGTTACATGTAAATATGCTGTTCAGAAAATTGTATTGGCTAGCTGGGGAGAAATCTCAAATAGATATGCAAAGAAAAAGGTAGACTACCGAAGAAACCACAATATATTAAAAGCAATATTTTTGCTGACGTCTTAAAACAGGATTCTAAAATAAGGCTTATCAGGACACCTGTTTGTACTTATTGCATACATCTTTGGGGAACAGCGTGAAGATCAAAGGCAGAAATTTGCCTTCAAAATAAACCAGTACGACCAATAATAAATATTAAATGGTTCGTGACATGTAACTTAAAAATTATGATGGTTCATGAAAATGTTCAGCGCTATATGAAAAACTGTCGTGACAAATTAGAGAATCACTCAAAATATTATGATGGATATCAGCATACTTGTATAACATAGACTGAAGTGTATAACTCAAACGAATTTAGAATAGAGTGATTTAAGTCACATGTCCCAGCCCCCCTCCTTCGCACTTGAAAATATATCTAAGTTTTAGAGCACTTTCCCTATTTGATAGATATCTCGTAGGTTTAGGTACTTGTTAAGACGAAATAAAAAGCGTAATGCCACCGCTTAACAATTTCACAACCAGAGAAGCATCAAGTGCTCACCATTACTCAGTACAAATTTCTAAGTGGCTCAAAATTGGCTATGGAATTCATTTGTAGTCACATTTTCTCGAATGTGAAACTATATTCGAACAATCATATTTCCATTAATATATACCCACGTACAATCTACAAAAGTTCAAGTGTAATATTAATAAATTTATTCAAAATGTCCCTACTGATCAAAAGGACATTTTTCTTTCTACAATCCTCAATTAAGCTGTGTATTCGTACCATTTAACACTTAATGTTTAGCTTAACTTAAAAAAAAAATATCAATTTACTACCATTTGTTAATTAACATTCGATTATTGTATAAATTAAAATAGATATACAGCTTGCAAACAATAATTGCAAAAAAAAATAATTTGGGGCTCAGGAACAACATTCTATGCTTCTTGGCTAAATTTTTTTTTTTTTAAATTGTCAAAACAAGGTCGCGTTCTGGTCAATTAAAAAAAACTTCATTCTGGTAATTATTTTTAATTAATAAAACAATATTCAAAAATCTTAGTACTATTTGTTAATACTACTTTAATTTATTCTTCACTCACATACACACACACATATCATACACCTAAAGTTACTTAACAAACAGAGAAACTTCTTACATTTCGGTAATACGAAACACATTTTTTTTATTCAAATAGTCTCCATAATTATTCTTTATACAAGTATATCACTTTGTTATTAATATAATCATAAATTTAATAATTTCCCATTAAATCTAAGTATTTCAATATAATTAAAATAATTATTAAAATTTTAATAAAAATAGTTAAATAAAATTTAATTCTTACCTTCACTTCCATTATAAATAATTAAAATTTCAAGTGTAAAATATAAATTATATAAAATGAAATTAAAATAAAACTGGGTGGAACTGAAAAAGTTAGCGTTACCGAAAAACCATAAGAATTTTTAATTTATACAAATTTCTAATTGATAAATTCCACCCTCCTGATGACTAATGAATTTTCCTGAAAAGAAAAAAAAAATATTTTCTTTAAGAAAATTCTAATTAAAATTCCATTTAGGTAGTATTTTTTAAGAAAATTGAGAGAAAAAAAATATTAACAAAAATAATAATTTATTTCTGTCCAAAAAAGTAAAGAGGGAACAATAATTTTCCATCAATATTAATTTTTGCAAATTCTTTCATTTTTTTTTGTTGTTGTTTTCGAACGAACTCATAGTTTTTCTTGAGCTATAAATAAGAGCTGTAATAAAAAACTATTTTTACGTCTTAACAAAAAACTATTCTTAAGTTGTAGAAAAGAAGATATATATATATATATATATAATATATACCTATATATATATTATGTATTTTTTTTAATTTAATGTTATTTGAAATTTTTTTAATGGTTTCCATTGTGAAATTCCAGTGATTTTATTGTTATTTTTGGATCTTACTTAATTTCATCTTCGCAACCAAAATTTTTAAAAATCTTGTAGGTATACAAAATTTAATTTTGGATTCACGATGCCTAAGAAATGTATTATGCAGTAGAAACTTATATTTCGTATTTCTAAAGTAACACAATTCAAAAATCGTATATCATGAGTTATTATCGTAGATATATTTGGTTAAACCGTATCTAGCGTTAACAAAAAATGTACTCCTCTAACTGGATTTTCTGAGTGGCACATGTCGTATGTGTCACTTACCGATTCAATTTCAGTTGTTATGTATTTAACATAAATAACACATTTTCAGTTGTTGTATATTTATATTGGGAATTTGTACTGAACGTGTCTGTTAAGGCAAAAGTGCAATATTTTGAATTGTGTCATTTTAAACTGGTAGCAAGACTAGCAACAAAAATTTTTATAAAAATAAAAGTGCAATATTTTGAATTGTGTCATTTTAAACTGGTAGCAAGACTAGCAACAAAAATTTTTATAAAAATAATACTGTTTTACTGTTACAAGGTACTGATAAAGTTATTGGGCTATTTAAAGTTGTGTCGTTTTAGTTGATCAAGGTAAAAAATTGACGATTTATTTTTAGTTATGTCACTGTTAAAGAATGATTTGTGTTTAATTTTAAGTTATGACATTTTTGAAAAATTAATAAAGTTTTTGAGTTTATTTGCTTTTGTGAAGACAGAATACCCTTAATTTGAGTTAAATTGTTGCAGTCAATCATTCTAAAAAAAAAGTTTTGCTGCATTTCGAAGTTTGTCGTTTTTTATTATATTTCGAATTATGCCATTTTTAATGGAATTATAATGGTAATGAGTTATTTTAAATGTTTGATATAGGATAAACTATATGCATTCATAGAATCGCGCGAAATTTGTGGTGCAAATGGCAATGAAGTATAATGATGCACCAAAAACTAAAAAGCAATCTACAAATTACTGGAATCTTGATTCCATTCTGATTTACATAAACAAAGAGAATTTATTATTAGGTATTGTGAAGAAATCAAACCAAAATATAGATATTCAAATACACATAAATACCTGATTCGTGGGTATTCGCAAAACGAAGGTGATAATATGCATAGCATAATAGAAAAACAGGACACCTCAAATCAAGCTCAATTTACGTTCCACAGCAGTATATTACATTGATTAGAACGGCCAAAAAGAATGGTCCTGCATACCGAGTGCATGAATTGAAATACAAGGATTTTTATAACCTGAAAAATTTGCAAGAAACTTGGGGAAATAATTTTACACTAGACACTTATAGAAATCAAGATCAAGAAAGAATATTCTCATTAGTTTCTTTATAAAACTTCTTATGAAGATAAAATGTATAAGAAAGTCGATGTAAGCAATACAAGAAAAAGCAAGAAGCTTTACTAGAACTGAATTAATTGCACGATTTGACTCACGCTTATTCAAAAAAATATCACTAACATTAAATAAAAAAATGACATCTATTTGTAAATAAAAACACAATTCCGAAATCTTATGATGATTAAGTTTCTAAAAATGTCCTTGTTTTATAAATTAAATTTAATTCATAACCAGTTGAACATGGCTCAGTTGATTGCTTTCCTACATATATCTCAGTTTCTAATGGGTAAGAGTTTGTCGCATCGCAAATTCAAAAAAATTTCACTCGTACCCATTAAAAACTTAGGAAAGATATATTAGGAAAGCAACCAACTGAGCCACGTTCAACTGATTATGCATTCAATTCAGTTCATCGTTTATCTGAACCATACGTCAACAAAGGGCGAACTATAACCATGGATAACTTCTCTACAAGTTGTATATTGGCTGAACAGCTATTAAGAAAAAAAACAACAATAATTTCGTTCAAATAACCCTGATCGGCCAAAAGAATTTACCAGCAAGGAATTTACACGCTGGGTGGCGCAGTAGGTAGAGCGTCTGCCTTTCATACAAATGGTTCCAGGTCTGATTCCCGATGAAGCAAAAAAATTATTTATCAATTTCTCGATCTGGTCCAGTACCCTATGTCATTCAACCAGCTGAAATCATCTCAACATAAATTGTTCTTGAAGGAATTTATTATGCAACTGGTGCAAAAAACAATATTAAGTCATCTATCTAAGCAGATAGGCTATAAAGTAGTGAGCCTAAGACGCGTTGCAATAGACTAAGAAATAGTTATGAATACAGCAAGTAAACGTGAAGGGTGTCATATTTGTCCACAGTCTGCTGATGTCAAAACAAGAACATTATGTTGCATTTGTAAAGAAGCATCTTGTGCAGCACATTCAAAAATTATCTGCATAAACTTCATCAACGAAGAAATGATAGATTCCTCCAAAGAAGAAATCGAGCTTTCAACATCGGGCCGTTTTTAAGCTTAGGATATATTCTTGTTTTTTCTAAATGTATTCTTAAATTGAATTTTGTACTTAAATTTTGTTTAGTTTTATCTTAATTTATTTTTATCTTAACTTCTTTTGGTTCATTTTGTAAATAAAATCGATATTCAAAATAATTAAAAATAATTTAAAATTTTTTATATAAAATATATGAAAATACATATGTGGTCAGATGGACTCCAGTGCACAAACTACGATTAAAAAACTGTGCACAGAGGAAAGGTTCATGTACTTGTGTACCCTAATAAAAATTTAACTAATAGTTCTCAGAATAAAATTTGGCAGAAAATACATTCAAAAATTCTGAATACCTATAGTCGTTATTTTATTTCGATTTTTTCTTATGTTGACGTAAGCGATTATGATTTGTTGTTACAAATATTATATTTGAAATGCACATATTCCTAGAAAAATTGCACACATCTCCTTTACTGTCCTAACATAATTTACCAAATCGTATATACTTTGGGCAAACAACATTAATCTACAACTAGATCGTTCTGTTATTTTAATTTAAAAAGCCAACAAATTAAGCTTGTTTTATAGTAATCTAGTCTAAGGATCATCATCGTTCCAAATGGCTTTTGCTTCATTTCTCTATCTTTTCTTCCAATGCAATTAAATTAAAAACTTTTCTGAAATAAATTTTTTGTTTTTTCCTTTTTATTTTTTATTTTTGTTATTCCATAAATGCAAATTTTAGACAAATAAGTATTTAAGAAAATTGAAAAATGAAAACTAAAATAAGAGAAAACAAAAAATTAATATTTGTGAAATGAATGTTGAAATGAGAGAAAAAAATGTTACATCAACACACTTTATTTGTCAATGGCATTTGAAAACTCGCTATAGAAACTATTTAAAAACTTAATTTAGATATAATTTTATGTATGGTATATTCAAGTTGAAAGGAGCAAGAGTAGTAACAATATAGCCAGCGAAAAACTTTCGCCATTCTTTGTTGAGCATATTAAGACCAAGATATGGAAATTTTTTTAGTATGTAAGTATGTAAGTATATAATTAATAATTTTATGAATGGATTTTTGTTTAATAATTTTAATTTACAGTTTTGTCATAGTACATCATACAAATACAATCACAAATTTAAATTTTAGTGAATTGAAAAACTTTTATTAAAAATTTCGAAAAATCAATGTGAAGATGTCATCAGTAGACAATCAGATGGATGTGGTATAAATCTGATTTGAAACTTAAATCTCACTTTTTTAAGGACAATCTCATTTTAGCAAAATTGAAATTAACCTAAAATTTAGAGTATCACTGCTGAGACAGTAAGATTTTGCTCGATCAATAAAGTTTCACGAGATTTTTAATATGTTTTATTATACAGGTTACATTACCTAATACCTATACAATTCTTAGTATATTAGTTTTTTCTTTTTTCTGAGACATAAACTAAGAAAACTTTTGCCAAAGGGATATTGCCTAATAATTATAAAAATCTATTTAAGTGATCGTTATTTCTTTAGTAAATACAAGTCTGAATATCTGAAAGTCTAAAATAGAAGCAGGAGTATCGCAAGACAGTGTTTTGGGTCCAGTTTTATATCTCCTGTATACAGCCGATATTTCAATACCAAGAAAACAGAATATACCATTGGCAACATTCTAGATCCCTGAAAACAAGTTCAATTCCTGGGATACACATTGACAAGAAATTGACATGGAAGAGAGCCACATATATAATCCACAAACATGGTGAGTTGCAGCTAATCCTCCAATACATTTTATTTAATTTCAACCCCAGTTGTTTTCTTTTGCTTTGGATATGAATTTTGCATGTTAGTCTGCTATTCAAATGCATGTTCAGATACTTTCCAGTTTCTTTTTGTGTTTTCTATTTCATTATTTAGTTTTTCTCTGCAGCGTAAATGAGACATGTTTTGATTTTGCTCCATTCAGTGTGATTCTCCACTTATTTAGCCATTGCAGATTTTTTTTAGGCTGTGTTGCAGAATCTCTGTAGCATGTATTTACGCAATGGGTTATTACGCAATGGCAATATGGCCGTATCATGAGAAAAAGTTGTGTTGGTTGTCTCATTTGTTGTTGGTAATTCCGCATTTTAGATGAGGTACAAAACTGGACTTAAAACACAACCCTGTGGCACATCTCACTTAACTTCATTGGTCTGTGTATAGGCACCAATTAATGCTTTACTAAAAAGTGCCTTTCGATAAGGTATGATCGTAGTAATAAATAATATTTCTGTGGAAGAAATATTGTTTAAGTTTTTACAGCAGTTCTGCATGCCATACGTTATCAAATGCTTGGCTAATATCCAAAAAAATCGCTGAACAATATTTAGTTTGGCTCTAGCCTCAACGTGCTGTGTATTTGCTCAATAGTTGTGTTAAGTTGGTCTAAAGATTTAATAAACTACGATTCTAAGATGGTCGATTTCAACATCAGTTCTTCAGTTTTGATTATAATTTTTAATAGTTCTACACAGTAGTTATTTTTTGTAAACAGTTTTCTGTTATTTGGCTCATTACGTTAATGCCCTTTTCAATTCCAATTAATTCTCTATTCAGTTCGAACTCTTTTGTTATATATTATATTAGAGAATAGAATAAATCTTATTACTTAGTACTTGCCATGAGTTTTGAGTTATAAAAACAAAATTTCTGTACAAAATGATTATTTATGATGATGAATTAATATTCAGGACTCAGGAGTCACTCACTAACGGATATTGGAAGAGGTTAGTGGTAACGAGTTGATGTGACACAGAATAGAACTAATAGGATAAAATAAGAATTGTAAATCGTGGTTGTTTTAATATATATTTATTTTTTTGAAGGCTTCTCTCATTTTTGGTTTTAAGTGGAATGTCTCTCGCTAGATTAATTAGTTTTTTCTAAATTTTGTAGTTCAATTTCAAAACTCGCCTCATGGTTAATTTTAATTTTGTAACAAAGTTATACTATAAATACATATCATAACTGACATAATCCCTAAAGTTAGCAACCATTAATTGTCAATTGATAAATTAAAATTGGTATTCAAAGGAAAAAATTATTGTTTTTGGAAAAACAACAAAAACAAACCAAATTCATTTTTAAAAGCAATACCAGTAAAAGCTGCAAAACCAAATATTTCGAAAAAGAAATTGCAAAATTTGAAAAAGGATATCTGAAAAGGATAGTTTTTCCTCATCTTACATGTTGTATATTGTGCGTGTATATAGAAGAGTATTAGTAAATTTTTAAATAAAACTTTTGCATACATGTATACGAGTTAACACGCTACAATCATCCATAATGTGTGAACAATTTAAAACCACTTTCATTTCAGTTTTTGGACTCTTCTATTTTGGAAGTTTTCGGTTTTTTCTTTTGGGTTAAAGTGATTTTGATAAGAGGATTCAAAATACTTTTTGTTTTCTTCTTTTACTTATTTTTTTTTTTGTTTATTTTATTGGATTATTCCTTTTCGTTTTTTTTTTTTTTTTTTGTTATTTATTTAGGTTCTTTTGTTGGCGTCATTGAATGATTTTTTAAAAAAGAAAATTTTCTAATTTTTGGTTTTTTTTATAACTAGAGAAAATTTAATAAATTTTTTTTGGAAAAGATACGTAAAAAAAAAATTTTTTTTTTTTGAATGGTTTTGTTAGTTGAGAGGATGAAAAAATAAACAAAATAAAGTATAATCATTTTGTTTTCTTTAAAGGATTAAATCTAGTATGGCATATACATTGATCGTTTGAATTGAAATCAATCTGAGAGAGTAGGTGACTAAATTTGGAAGTTGAATTTATTTTTTTGTATGCTAAAAATAAATATTTGTATTGTTTGTGTGTTGTTGGTATATTAAATAGTTTTTAAAAAGGATTTAGGCACTGGAATACAATGTCATCTTGACATATGATTTTCTTTAATGCTATATGTAGAACAATATATGAAATTGATCCTAAGGATATTGTTTTCATTGTGAAAAAAAACTCATTTGAAGAAATTCATTGAAAATATTGATTTAATTTTTAAATTTCTATTTTAGTATTCACATGATGATGGTAATCATTTATTATTATTTTGCAATTTGAATTTTATTTATTTTATCTGACCAGCTTTTTTTTTTTTTTTATTATTATAAATAATTTGGTAGTTAGAATTGACCATTCCATTTGCTTCTGAAAACCAATTAGCATTATACTTTTATTACCACGACTCAAGTCAATCTACTTATTGTTTTTGATTGTTTTATAGGGATCACTCTTCTATCTACCTACCTTTTTATAAATACTAATTGAATGTCTAATGCTTAAGGTTGCTGCAATTTTAAATAAATTCAAACGTTTTTTAATATTTCACCTATTTTCACACAAAATATTATAACTTGACCAAGTCTCTTTCATAAAATAAATAATATAGGTTTATCTTAAAGAATAAAGTGATAATTAGCTTGGTAAGAAACAATAGATTGCCGGTTCACTAATTAAATTCAAATAAAAATCACAAAAAAATAATTAATTTATCATCAGTAATCACCCTTTACTAGCGTGTAAAAAAAATGTTTATTCGATTTTGCTGCAAACTGCATATTGCTTGAATAGTTAGTTACATTTGAATAATGTGTGCCTTAAATTTGGTTTATTGTACACTAAGGTGTATTGAAAATAAAAAAAATTGATAATATCAAAAAAAATGTGTACAAACAAACATATCAACATTTTCATGTTGGTTTTTGATTTGATTTTACCCTTTTACATAATATAAAAACTTTATTTTTTTAAAATCTTCTCTATTTTTACTGGGCTTTTAAAAATGTTTGTGTCAACAACAATTTGTGTCATTAGATAATCTCTGTGGAGGATTAGGAAATTTCTGTGTAAGAAGCAGTTAGGGTTAGCTTTTATGAGCTTTTGTAGACATTTTAAATTACTCTGACGTTTTATTCATTTGTATTTTCATTTTGTATTTAAATATTTGCGATGTTCAGGTAATTTTGAGAAATTAAAATACGAAACGAATAAAAGGATTGCAAGGAAAAAGAAATAAATATAATAACATATCAGTCATATCAAATAATGAGCGTAGAATTTATATTAACCCTATATTACCACTGCTAGGTGGATTCCACCCATTCTGAAATAACATTAACAAAATTTAAACTTTATGCAATCGACTTAATTCGATTGACAATCGACGATTTTATGTAATTTAATTTTAGATTTTTCTTTAATCAGCACAAATTTAAAAAAAATTTTTTTAAGCCGAAGTATATTGACCTTCTGAATACAGACTTATTTTTTATAATGATAAGCGCATACATGTACCATTTCCGTCCTTAAAATAGCTATTTAAAAAAGTGTTTTTTGCATGCATATTTGCGTATCAGACACATATGCTGATCAAATTTGTCAAATATTGTTTTGTTTTGAAATAATGTAGATAATTGCCGCGAATTAGATACAATTTGTTTGCTGTATATTTTGTTTATAAAATCCTTGCCGCTGCGCAGCAGAAATTAGAAATAAAGATACCTTGCATTAAACGCAATGCGTGCAGAAACATGTAATTGTTTCCATATTCACATATTATAATTTATATTTGCTGCAATGCATGCATAATTCTGCAAATGTATTTCAGCCCTTATAACTGCAATATTATATACTTGTGGAGATCATTCAATTCCACTTTGCTATGAATCATCAAATTTAACTGTTCCAAAGGAGCATTAATGATGTGGGTGATGATGTGTTACTTGAAAATATTCTATTATATAAAAGCAAAATTATTATTAGTAACATGGTGGGTTTATCGATTTTGTCAAAAAAAAATTGTTTTAAAGTGAAAAAAAGATTAAGTAACTATTTTTTTTATTCTTAACTCGAATTCAGTGCTTAAAAACATCAGTTACTGCTGGCAAAATGGATTTTGTATAGATATTTTTGAAATTCATTATTTTCTTTTGTAAAAAGAAATTGTTTTTATTTTTTTATTTTTGTAATATGTTGTCTATTATTTAATAATTTAATAAATATTTTTA
This sequence comes from Argyra leucocephala, assembly GCA_963942445.1. Classification (NCBI taxonomy): domain Eukaryota; kingdom Metazoa; phylum Arthropoda; class Insecta; order Diptera; family Dolichopodidae; genus Argyra; species Argyra leucocephala. The sequence goes on from OZ012680.1 coordinate 66,733,559, forward strand.
TTCTACCTTATTATACATTATAATGGTCGTAATACAAACTAATATAATTTGCTTCCAACTTTTATGGTTTCCCTTCTGCTTGAAGTTAAAGTACTGGTGGATTACACCCATCGACAGTACGATGTAAAGAAAATAACGGCAGTAATGCAAGGTTAAGTAATGAATAATAAATAAAAAAAGTAGGTATTATAAATTAAATTTAAGGACTGTACAATGCATAACATAAGACTATCAAAACTAAATTGATTTAAAAAAATTTAACTAAAATGTAAGTTTTTACATTATTTTAACCCTTTCGTTACGACTGGTACAAACTCGTAATAGCAAAATTAAAAAAAAAACATGAAATTGTACTAAAATTAGTTAAAGTAGGTATGCACCCATTCGTCTTTTAATATAATGTACATACGTTTGCAAATGAGCGCAGCTAATTTTGAAAAAAAGGGGATTCCCCATATCACAGAATTTGCTTGGTAAACACGAATAGTTTCGCTCATTTGTAGTAAAAGTGTGAACAAAACAAGTAGCAATTTAAAGTTTTGTGATAAAAAGTTAGTGAATCCAAAGTTATTTCAATATTTATTAGCAAATTAGAATATTTGATAATATGTTTATGCAAATCTGTTACAGTAAATATGAAAATTATTACATACAAAATTGATTCTGGGAAGATTTTGATAGAGGTACATATGTACGTACCATTAGTCTTTTACATTGGTACAAATATATACCAACAGCATTTTATACAGTATTTATTTTATTTTCAGCGCTAGAAAAAAACTATCAAAAAAATGAACCCAGAGGAGATAGAAGACTTCCTAGAAGAGAAGGTTATTCAACTGGCGATAGCCAATCAAGTGCTGGTTATTTTTCTGGAAGCGATGAATTTTATTATCCGAATTTATATGAAAAACGTGAAAAATCTTCTAAATTCGAAGATTCTGAAATTGATAATAATATTTTATGTGGCGAGCAGCAGGTTCATTCAAAAAAAGAGAATAATGATATTGCAGTTAACGCATTTGATGATATTATATGGTTAAAAAAGAAGATTACTGGTAAAATTATCTTTTGCTAGGTAACAATTCCGTGAAAAAAGTTATTACTCGCGATCGATTCAAATTAATATCCTCAAAAATGTACTTTTCACCTCCGGAAAAACCAGACAGTTGCAGTAAAACCTATTATGATGACATGATCAAATCAATTTATCTCAATGCTTAAAAAAAGTTATATGAAATTGTCGGCACTTACCAAAATATATGAGTCGATGAGAAATTTCAAGGGGCGTTCAGCCTTGAAACAATAAATGCCTATGAAGCCGGTGAAACGAGGAATAAAAATGTGGCTTCGATGTGATGCGGCTATGATTTAAATATATATTGTGGTAAATAAATATAGAAGTGGTAGATGGAACTTTAGGCAAACGAGTTGCTTATAAGTTAGCGAGTACTATTTCGGAACCAGATGTTACTCTGTACTTCTATAGATTTTTTACGTCTGTGAGCTTGATTCAGAACTTAAATTTCCCAGCAATTGGAACGTGCAATTCAAACAGAAAAAAATTACCAAAGATAGAAGAAAAACTGAAATGCGGAGAAGCAACATTTCGAAACTCAAATTCAGGACTTGTTTTTGTAAAATGGCAAGATACAAAGGATGTCTTCGTTTTGTGTAATTATCACAAATCTGAAATGACAACTGTTACTAAAACAATAAAAATGGAGAAAATGTAAAGTGCCTTGTCCAAATAATGATCAAGTTTTATCGTAATATTATGGAAGGAGTAGTTTTGGCGGACCAAATGAGTACACTATATGAACACGACCGAAAGTCGTCTAAATAACTTGTGTAAACGCTTGGGTAATACGTTGCAATTTTAGCCGAAAGAAACCATCGTTAAAATAATTTTTGGTGGAATTAAGAGAAAAATTAATTCAGGAAGGTTTGAAGACAACAGCAGTTCGGAGATCGTCAAAATTGGGTCGCATACCAAATAAACCATCTACCCGGAAAAATTTGCCAATAGAAGGTCAAACCAGACAAAGATATACTAGTTGCGCTAAGAAAAATAAGCAAACTCGTAGCAAGACAATATGTCAGGAATGCAATGTACCGCTATGCAAGTTTTGTTTTGCACTATATCATTCATAAGTTGATTTTCTATTACTATAGTTGCACTATATCATTCATATGTTGATACGTTCCGTGCACAAGCTTTTAACTAAATTAGTTCAAAATTTAACTTTAACGTGCTTATTCGAAAGCCGTTGGGAAAGGGTTTTAAAATAATTTTAAGAAATTACTTCCTTAAATTTCTTAGCTCCTATATTTACTTACCTTACCTTTTACTATATATTCTAATAGAAACGTTTTCTTGTATTTTTGGTGCATAAGTATTTTGTACAAAACCGTATCTGCCTTAAAATAGTTAAAAAAACGATGCAATGTCGCGCAATGATGATTTAAAACAAAAAAAATGTTTGAAGCTTTCAAAAATTTACTGCCATAAATGAATCAATTTTTTACTAAAAACCTCTTCTGAGGAACTCTTATTCATTACAAAATAATTGCAAAAAATAAGAATTAATACAATGCAAATAATACACAACAACAATTTGTATTAAATAAGACTTTAAATTTCGTAAAAAATACATAATTTGTAATGAACTAAAAACAGAAACAAAAATAATAATTAATGCATCGTTTTAAATAACTTGGTATCATAATAATTAACAAAGAGCGCACATATCCATAAAAATAAAAATAAAAAAATGTAAAAGAAACAAAAATATATGCTCGAAAAATCAATTTATCTCAATGGCTGAGTTAACTTTCAGGATTCCATGCTACAAAAATATAATAATAATAACTGTAGAAAATAAAAGCTATTATAAGTATCACGCAACAAGATATGCTGCTCAGACAACCTAGACATCAACATCTTGATAAGTTATTTATGTTTATTATATTTTTTTTTTGTTGTATAACACCATCTTTATTATATTTTACCACGCAACATAAATAAGGATAAAGGATATTGATCTACGAGTATATTATATTATTATACTGTGTTGTATGTAAATAAATTTGGTTTGGTGAAAAATATCCTGCACAAAATATAAAACATATCTACATTAAAACAAAAAAAAAAATGTATCACACATTTTTTATCTGTACCTACTTACATAATATGGGTATGTACAACAACAATAATATATTATTATGAGAATATTTTAATACTAACATCCATTTATTTTGTGTACTTGAGTAGTATTGCATGTATATACACATATATTATTAAAAAATATACTATCATCATTTAAGCTTAACTCAAACTATGTCCTTATAAATAAATTGATATGATATCATCAAGGAATCCAAATAAAAAACTATAAATCGATTTTTACTATGAATAAACTTCTCAATAAAATTTTGGAAAAAAAATAGATAAAAAGAAAAAAAGAAAACAATATCAAGGATAATGAATGAGGATATAAATGTATTTTAACAAGAGTGTAACAAGACCTAACAACCAACCAAAAATGTTTAGTGTGGTATTTAAGTTACCATAGAACATGACTTTTTTAATACATAATATAATATTATATATTATTGATATCTATATAATATGTACATAAAATAAAGAAGATATATTTATAAAGTTTTTTTTTAATACTTTTAAATACTTATGGAATTATAATATATTTACAATTAAATTATTACAAGTCATTTATTGGTAGTAAGTAAATTGATAATAAATTAAAAATAATAAAATCAATCTTTAAATTTTTTTATTGGAGAAAATTATTTTTTAATGTTTCTGAAGAAAAATTGAATACAGAATTTCTAATCTAATATAGAGATAATAATAATAACAGACTTTCTGTTTTTGGCTATTTTCTGTTTAATTCAAAATTTAATTAAAATTTCTTACTGGAGGATTAGTATTATAAATTTACTTAATTTCTTAAGTGATTACAATTTTTTGTATGTAAGGGTTTTAGTGTGGAAGCTTGGATCTGGTCCTAAGAATTAAAGCTCGTTCCCTTTTTGTATTCTCTAATGTTCAGGACTGCGCACAATAGTGACTTAGTTTTCTTCTTCGAATAAGTTTTAATATAAATATTGGTGAGCCCCAAAATGTTCAGTGCATCCTAACTGTATAAAATTTCATAGCAAAGCCAATACCTCGATGATATAATATGTTTGAGCTTAAAAATGAGATGAAGAAAATGAGGTGAATGATACTAAAGATCCTAAGTATAAGATTCTTAATAATACTTCCACTTTAGGTATTAGGTAGGTAGGTAGAAGTGGCTATTCCAGTTGCTTCTGAAAAACTAATTAGCACTTAATTGTGACTTTTTGATACGTTACTAGATCTACTCTGTGCGATTGAGAAAGTTGATCAGATCACCGGTTTTCAGATTTTGATTTCCTCGATACCTATATTGTTGAAAAAATATCTCACTTTAAGTTCGGAGTTTGACCTAACTATTCTGCGCAACTGGCAAGGAAGTAATCAAGAGTTTCTGTATCAATTCCATTTTTGCAGCTGCGACAATGAGAGTTGAACAACGGAATACGCAGCATGGATGGAATGCCACTGATGGCTGATATACCAATATAGGACCTGGCTAAGAGTTATTTGGTTTTGTTGATGTCATATTTTACCAGAGATCGCAGAGGTTTTTAGCCTATGCCACTTATCATTCACTCTGGGCTTCTGGGCTAAAAGTATGAACGATTACGCTCCTTGACGACTGTCACATTAGAGAATGAACATTTTTCTAAAGGGTCCTGTCAAGATTGGACCATTTGAATAACAAGATTGAGCCAACTCATTTATATAACTCTGGTCAGGACCAGAGTACAGAGATTGAAAAACGTCCAGATCATTAGATATTAGTTCAGTAAACAGTTCTGCAACTATCAATTTATTGTTCAATAGTTACACATCACGGTTGCTTCGTTTTCTAGTTGACATTTCTGTGTTTGAGATTATTTGTTAAATGCAGCCTTGTTAATGTTATTCCTATCGTTTTCATTAGATGTAGATGAATCAGTGGATGTTACAGAATTTTATAGAAGAGAAGGTATACGCCAGTCTTCTAAAAATTCATTATATTTGCAAAATTTATTTGTGTAATTTTGTAATTATTTTTTACTTTTATTTTACCATTACAATGTTGGGGAAATTTCGAAAGTTTTTTAAATTGATTTCTTAAATATATTTTTTACTTAATTCTAAGCTTCAATAAAGTGAAATTTTTGCATTTCATTTACGCAACAAACTTACTAACATTAAGTGAAAGAAACACCGCCACATTTACTGATGACACGGTCTCCGTCATTCCATAGTGCAAACATTGATTGAATAATGGCTTTAAATGACGACCTAGCGCACGCTTCTGAGGATATTCAGATTCACATTTACACTTAGGAGAGCTAGCTTTTTCCAATTATTTGCCGATTAACGAACTATATATAGTTCCATTAAAATTAATTGAAAAATATATTCACTTGAATAGGCCATATACGTGGAAATCATATTCGTAGTAAACAAAAACATCTCGGTTTTAACTAAGTAAATTTTATTAACAAATTAGATACAATTTGCCATTGACTTGAAGTAAAAAAAAATTTAATTTATAAAGCAATCCCAAAAACCCATATGGACTTACGGAATTCAGATATGAGGAGCGGTCATTAATTCGAATACTGAAATTTTGGTTTGTGATATTTTACATCGAGACCAAATGTTGCTTATTATATGAAAGCAAATATACTATGCACTGATAGTCTTCATTAAGACAGATTGTACAGTTTTTTATTTCTAATTGGTCAAATAGATCCTGGGATTTGTGGGAACACGCTGAGACACGGTGGGTGGTACAATATGTATAGCACGTGGCTTTAAACCAAAATATCCCAGGCTCGATTTCCAACGAAGACAAAAATAATGATTTTTAGATTTGTGGTCCAATACCTTTTGTCATTGGGATACAATAAATGATACAATAAAAGATAAAAAAATAGTTGACAGTGTTGATCATCACTAAAAATAATATGGACCTATACTAATGTGAAAGCGAAGTACACTACAATAGATATATGGTCATAATTTATATAGATATAGATATAGTTTTCCTCATTTAAATTATTAGACATAACATAACCAAAATTCTAAAGAAAAGCTATTGTATGTAATTATGTATTCCAAATCTATGTGTTAAAGCAGTGATGAACACCCATCCCATAGACTTCAAAAAAAATAAAAAATAAAAAATGATAGGCTAATGTAAAAAAAATCGGAAATTTATAGTACGAAATATTAACATATTAGTAAAGAATTTATTATGGATTCTTAGGGTATGAATCGAAGACCCACTGCTGTTTTGATAACCTCTTCTAATAAAAACTATTTTTAAAATTTTATAATAATCTAAATTACGTACTGGCATATACGTGCCTATATGTGGCACGTACTGGCATATACGTGTACATATATCTTATATACACTGAACGAAAAGATTAGAGAAACTATATAAAAATTGAAATGATTTATTGAGAAACATTGATTGTTTTTCAGTCTGCCACATCATTTATATGAACTATCTAAATATATTTAAATAAGAAATCTAAACTAATAGTTGATATTTCATCTAAATTTTTAAATATTCAAACTAACTTCATAAACAAATCAGCTAATCTATTAAAGACAAATCATTAAAAAATTAGACATTTAAACCAAAAAAATATACTAAATAGCAATTTGATTAATACAATTTATTTAGGTAATATCTTCAATTTATTTGTTAATTTATCTAGTTATAAATATATATTTAATTAATTAGAATTAGATTATTTGATGGCTAAGCATAAGCAATGAACTAAATCTGAAAATTAAACTAATTGTGTAAAATAATACACATTTTTTTTTGTTTTTATGAACTAATGGTTCTTTATTTATTACAACGTAACTGACTAAAATTGATTGCGAACAAACATATAAAAAATATAGGTACACGTATATCTTTATGGATGGAAGTACTTAAAATAACAAATTGGCAAATATCTAGTATAAACCAAATAATAATAATATTTTTTTAATTGACTTTGCAAAAATGGCAGTGCTTCTTGTAAATTGCAAACTGCAAGTAGTTCCTCTAGGACATTGTGATCTGCTGATGTATTGATATTGTCTTCAATTATATACATAAAATCCCCTTCTGATTTTTCTACTATATCACTCATTTTTTTTCATTTTTTACAAGTTATAGCTTTGATATACATTTTTTTTTTTAATTGCTCAATAAAACACATTTGCACACTGCTATTACTTTAAATGAACTGAGGAATTGAATTAAAAACGAATTACGGTAAATGTCAAAATTACTCTGAATAAAATTAGACAGAATAACTATAAGATATTCTGTCTATTATTAGACAGAATAAAAGTAGATGAAATTTTTATTTTTGTAACGAAAAAAAACTCTTTTAGAAAAATTATCTACTTGTATTTAAAACATTTAGTGTTGTTGGTGATTTAATTAAAATGTATCTAAATTATCTATTTTTAAAACGAAATGTCTCCTTTGTCTAAAAAGTAGTTGTTTGATCTAAAATTTTGAATGAAAGACTAATGGGTACGTAAGTTATTAGTAGAACTTACATCATGCCATGTTTCACTGCCATATATCAATGTTGACTTAACACATGCTCTGAATATTGTTAGCTTTGTTGTTCTCGATATTTGGTTGCTCCGCCATATCTTCATTAGGCTCCCAAATGTTCTTCTTGCCTTATTTATACGGCTGTTGACATCTTCTGTTGCACCTCCTCTTGATGTTATAATGCTTCCCAGGTAGTTGAATTCTTCTACGTATTCTATCTGTTGTCCACTCACTGTTATTGGCTCACTATAACTGTTGTTTGTCCTCATTGCCTTGGTTTTCTCGATATTTAATTCCAGTCCCGATTTCTTTGCTTCTTCCTGTAATCTGTTGACTTTGTTCTGTAGGTCCCTTTGATTTCTTGATATGAGGCATACATCATCTGCGTAATCTAAGTCTTCTAAGTTTCCGAAGAGCTAATTTTTATATAAGTCATCTAAACCTAAAATCAAATAATTTACTTTTGACTTATTTCTTGAAAAAATTGGGGTTATATTTTAATGTGACTTATAAACGACATTGATTGTATGAACTTATGAAGTTTATTACTTTCTTTCAATCAAATTGTTGATTACTGCTATAACAGAATTGTGACTACAGACGTTTTTGACTATAAACGAATTAAAATACATTGATCTACTACGTTGAGAGTAATGGGATTTTATTGTGTTAAGTTATATTGAAATTAGTATTAATTGCGTCATAAAGTATAGGTATTATACTTTGATTTCATTATAAAGTATAAATATTTAATAATCAAGCGATTCAGAAAACAACTACAATTATGGCAAAAAAAAATATTTCTTTTTATATAAAATCGTACCTGAAAGATATGCTTCTGTGCAATTGCACAGGGGATTCACTAGTAAATTTATATTGACATTAAATAAAATAATGAAAAAGTATAGAAGAGCTGTTTAAAATTTACTAATTATTTATCCATAAATTTTATTAAATCGTTTTAACGTAATTTATTTTAATAACAATAATATAGAAAATTTTCGCTTCAATAATATTCATAAAATTGTTTACTATTCCGCTTTCAAGAACTCTAGATAATTATATTGAAATATTTAAATATTTGTTTGTATTCCTTAAATCAACCTACCTAAATTATTCATTATCATAATAATTATTAATAAAGTATTAAAGGAAAGATTTTAATATACATTATACGTAAGTTATCTAGATTGACTTTACCTTGTTCTAGAAAATAAAATAATTACAAAAAAAAAAATAAACAAAATAATAATGTATAACTTATATTATTTAGTATTATTTACTATAATTTTATACTCTGGTAACCATTTAAAATTTAAGTGGCTCTCTATAATATCATGTTCTCATTTTCATTTGAATATAAACACTTACAATAATTGAAGACTGTTTATTATACATATACATCATAGAAGACATAATACTATAATATAGAGTATGTAAATTTATATTGTGTATTATGCAATAACATTAAACAGTTAAGTGCATTCCTAAATATTTGGGGAAAATCTTTACAATGATTATGTTGACGATGGTACTTAGTTAATGCTTAATGATAAAAGCAATTTAGTAAATATTTTGAAAAAAAATCTATTTAAGGATGATTTATAACTATTTACTAAATCTATTATTAGATAACTTTAATCAATGTAAGTATTAAGAACACTTGAATTTAAATTGAAGAAATACATATTATCGTAATATTATACAGTTAAATAAAGTAAATTTTTACAGTTGCAAAATGTATTCAAAAAAATTTTAGTTTATATATATACAAAGTAAAGGTCACATCAATGTCATTTTTTCGTATATTGTATAGAGAATTTATCACGAGTGCAACTTCTATAAATCTACACTCAAATACGAGTGTTAAAATTGGATCAAAAGATAATAATGTAACAGTTTGATATTACTAAGATATAGCTTATTTTTACTTTAATATAATCTAATTAGAAATTAATTTAACTTGGATACAATTAAAAAATCTATAAAATTTTGTATTTTGTAAAATATTTTTTTAGAACTCACATTAAAAACTATTACAATACCCAATTCTGAAAAGTAGTGTCATCGTAAAGAAATACCCTGTGTAAGGTATGCGAAACAATAATTTTTATAATGCTTAGCAATAATTATGTATTTATAAGTGCTAACCTACCTATATAACTTGGTAGTTGACACGAATAACTTTGATTTTGGTGAGTTCTCGTAATTATAAAGCACATGTTTCTACACCACATAGAAGTATAAGCTAAACATATCATTTAGAGAATCATAAGCGATCAGAACCATCACGGCGGTACCCAGGGACAAGACCGAAAATTATTTTCTTTTTTCATGTTATAGCCAAAACTTAGTTGTGAACCTTTGAGTGCTTTTGAAAAAGCTATTTGAAAAAGGAAAGGAAAAAAAGGAAGAAGAAAAGTGAAAGAACGAACAATGTTGTTAATATTCGTCTTAAACCTCTGTAAATCATAAATAAATAATCCTTCTCTCATTGGGAATGCTTCGATTAAAACGTGATTCCACAATCGAGATGTTCTAACTATATAAAAAAATTTCCATAACCGGATTTCCAAATCACCCATGAGCATTACAATACAATTAAAATATTTTAATATTTAAAATTAATTCTAAAAATATTAATTTTGAACTTTTTAACCACCAAAACAACTTTTACCACCAAAACTTTTTAACCACCAAAACAACTAATTGATAACTGCACTCGTACCACTGAACGTTCTTGATAAGCTGAATTTTAAAATAATAACAACTAAACAATTTGCTGGCTAATCTGTACCTAATGCATGAACAGCAATTCTAGTCTGTGCTTTATTCTGAATATCATCAAAAAATTCTCAATAATCCACACAACAAAAATAGAAAAAATATAATACGAGTTACGAAGGAAAAGGAATAGCAAAAAACACGAATTTTTTCTCCGTCGGTTTATTATATATATATATATAATCCTGCATTTATCTGGATGTTTGTAAGTTCAACGGAATACTCCAACAGATATACAAATTACAATATGTATACAAATTGCTTTGGTACTCTTTTTTAACCCCTGTTTACCATGCTGAACTTTTGCAGGAAAAAATACCATTGCATGAAATATATTTTTTTAATTTAATGTTGGTCTTCTTCGCAAATAATAAGGAAAAATAAAAAATAATAATAATAATATAAATAAAACAAACAATTTTGTTGATTTATAATAAGAAGGACTAATATAAATTTTATCAATAGTTTAATATGGTATAATAACCAAAAGGCAAACAGCAATTTAACACAAAAAAAGCATTATGCACTTAAAGGTTATTCTTATTACTTAAAATTATACACAATATGCATATGTGTCTACATATTTTTTGTTGTTGTTATGATAATGATCATAGCATCATAGTTTTGCTACCATATGCATTGCCTGTACTATAGTACTACAGGTATATATATTCCAGCCAGAAATGTGATGCGACGAAGAGTTAAAATTGTTATTTATTTTTTTTTTTTTGTTTTTTGTTGTTGTTATGATAATGATCATAGCATCATAGTTTTGCCATACCGCATGCATAGCCTGTATGGTACTACAGGTATATATATATATACTCCAGCCAGAAATGTGTTTCGATGATGAGTTAAAATTGTGATTTATTTTTATTTTTTTTTTTAAATATATTATATATATATCTATATGGTATATAAATTTATGATTGTATATAATATTTAGTATATTGTATTATGGGGTTAGGTTTTGGTTCTGCTGATTTACACATAAAAACAATAGCAACCTATACATTTTTAAAGAAATTAAATGAAATTTTGTACTATTATTTTTTATTTCTTATCTTTGTAAATTTATAATTTTTAGGTATATTTGTTTTCTTCAAGTGTGTAGAAATGTATGTTGTAGAGAGTGATGAATTTTTTTTAATATAGTAGGTAGGTATATATAGGTATCGGTTAAACCATATTGATTGTTGTTCTTCTTTTTAATGTATGTTATAAGTAATAATTATGTTTGAATTTTAACATGAACAGTTCGATAATGAATTTTTTGAAATAAAATTGAAATTTTAAATAACCGGTCAATGGTGCACAAGTTATGAACAGTTTTGTAAATACCTATTTATTTGCAATACATTTTTTAATTTTAATTTTTCTCCAACACGAGTTTTTTTTTTATTCATCAAAATAAATATTATGTGTACCTACAATATTATTATTTTTTTATATTTACAATTTTATTTATTTTTGTTTTAAAAATTGTTTTCGTTTAAAGTTGTGGCTCATTATAAAATATTATTTGTTTGCTATTAACTTTGACGCTAAGCTTACGCAGCAAATGTTATTGAATGTTAACAGGATTAACTTAATTCTGAATTATACGACAAATTTTCAATGTTGGCAAAAAGGATGTCGCTAAAATGATCGAGTAAATGAGCCTTAGGGAATAGAAAATTTTGCACCTTACTACAAATATTCTGTTTATATGGTAATTAAAAGCGTTATAATACAAAAATAAAGGTATGATAAATTAGTAAGTAAATACGTATTTTTCTTAAGCTTGAAATGAAAATTCTAATGAAGGAAAGAAATGCTAAAATTGATTTTCCATCCGGCACTTATGGCGGGTTACAAAGCTAGTTTTTTAATATTTTTTAATGGATTTTGGCGCCCTCGAAATATCTTAGATTTTAGCGCCTTGTCAAATTGTTAATACTGTTCTATGGAAGCGCCGACCCTGATAACATTTATGTCGTCTATAAGAATATTTTTTAAAGTTCAAAGAAAATATAAAAATAAAATTAAAAATAATATTAAAATTTCGTAAGTATCGCGGTAGTTAAATTGAAATAAAAAATTTTACTTAGTCATTTTACTGATCGCTATAATCGCAACCTTACTTAAAAATTAGTTTTTTTTCTCTTAAGACCAACTAAAAAATAAAAAAAAATTCAACCAAAACTGCTAAAAGACAATAAATATGGATGTTTTAATAATGGTTTTCAACGGAATAAGACGCCTTAACAGAAGAAGATTTCATTATGTTGTACCAAATATTATATAATACTTAATCCATAATAATTTTCCAGAATTTTAAATAATATCTAATAATAATTACTTAAAATAAAAATAAAACATTGATGTGTGATAATACAATGATCACCATTATATTGTTGCACGAATGTTTATTATGTTTATTATATTCAGTACTTTGTTTATCCTTTGTTAATATTATATCAACTGTATATTGTTATATAGCTATTTCTTTGTACATATATTTTATATCTTTGTTATTTTACTAAATAAAAGTAACTCAAACCTTTTGTTAAGAAATTTTCAGATAATACAAACATATAATATAATATATATATATTATATATATGCATATAATATTATTATAATAATGTAACAATAGAATACACTAAATATCTCACGAAATTAACCACGTAGGTACTTGTATATAGCTACCTACACATAAAATAAAATGTAATAAAATTCCATTGAAATCACTTTCCTGTCATCGTTTTGTTTAAAATAACAAAAAAACATTAAAAATACAAAAAGCGCCACCATCAATTTTATTTTGTTTTGTAAACAAACACAAATATGTACACATTGGAGGCATTCAAAGGATTTATAAAAAAAAACAAAAAAAAAACAAAAAAAAATAATATTAAAATAAGTAAGTAATACACTGGATAGGGTTATATTGATTATCAGTATCTCATTGTGCTCTTAATTTTAATCTTCTAACAAAATACTGGGGAAATTTTATCATAATGTTATGAATCTTCTCTTTGTAACTGATATCTTTTTGTTTTGTTCATTTTTTTTTTTAACCTTTAAATTTTATAGAGTGTGCAAAAAAAATACAAAAGATTTATTTTTGCAATGTGAACTTTAAACAAAGTTCAGTTATTTTGTTACTGTTTGTTACTGTTTAAATTTAGAAAGATAGCTATGCTCAGATATAATCTAATTGTGAAAAATAAACATTTTTTTTTTGAATCAGGGAAGTTCTCACCTAAATAAATATAATTTTATGAAAATTGGTAACCAAACAATTATTTAGACTCTATTGACAATCTGATTGGAGGGTGTAAGATGTTATATGGTGTTAACGAAGTGGAATGATTATGTTTTTTTTTTTTGTCATACCAAATATCATATATGGATTATTTTTCAATCTTGATTAGATCTTTGGTTTTCTAGAAATATTATAAAATGCATTAAACTAGTAAGTTATTCTATTATTTTGACACTATTAATAATTTTGAGTTTTTCTAATCTAAATAATCTAAAATAACCCAAATGGAATTGTTTTTGTTAGAACCCAGATAATGCCACCGTTCTTTTAAAAGACAAATTGAATTCATATTCTAAAACGCCTTGGCATTATGTCTAAAATCTATTTAGACCATTTCGATGAAATTTTTTTTTAAGTTTAAATATATTTAAATTTAAAAAATAAGTTGGTGTTACTTTTTAATTCATACTATCTATTCCCGGCGTAACATTCGCCGGTCTAGCATTAACACTATAAATGAAACAATTTATTTTATTTAAACTAAAACTTTCATGAAATAAAACTTTCATGAAATAAAATCTGATGCCTAAACGCTCCCTAACAAATACTATTAATAGAGACGTACATTTCAACAAAATGTGGCGAACAGAGATGTCGCTGGCAGTATAGATTTGAAATTAAATGCATTTAAACGAAATACATACCACACCCACATTAAAAGCACATAAAAATAGCCATAAATACGTTCTTTTGTGTTTTTTTTTATTATCATAATAGCCCTAACTATTTCAAAACTCAAAATAAAAAAGCAAAACATTTAATTAGAATTTATATTTTCATTTCACTTCTTTTAAATTTTGGTTTTGACGTTTTGATATGATTAGGTATGACCATTATAGTAAAGGTTATGATTGGTTATGGCTTTGTTAAATCATATCGAATCATATAGGCCATTTAACGAAGTATCACATGACATCATATGACGCCTTATGACTATTATAGTTAGGGGTAAAGCCAATAATTATGCTTTATCTCTTACACTTCAGTTTTTATTGTTATATTTTTATCCCGCTAGGGTCTCTGATGTAGGTAAGGGTAGTCTGTGATTTTTCTTTTTAAAGTTTTTTTAATTTTTATGTGTACTAAATTTGCCCTTGTATTGAATTGGATCATAATTGGATCTTGAAAATAATGTCATAACATATTTTGTTTTTCTTGTTCTTAGCAGATCGTAAATTTCGGTTTATGATTCTTCATGTACAATATAATATTTACTGATTGCTATTGCGCATTTGAATTTATACTTTTGAATTATTTGTTAATAAAATAAATAAATTTCAATTATTGGAATTTCTGAACATGGGTGAGGTAAAAAATATATTTTCTAAATTTACTATTTGTTTTAGCGGTAATTTTTTTTGCTGTAATATCGTAATATCGTAACATTTTAACGAAGCTATTTTATCGATATAATAATTATATTCTGATAATTCGGTTTTTGTCTTTGCTACTTTTTTTTTTTTTTTTAATTAATTCATATAATCAGATAGTCAATGCTAATGCTCAATAGGTGAATTGTTTTTAGGTTAATTTTAATTTGTTTTTGGTCTTATTTGGTTTTATCGTTTTGTGTTTATGTCTTTAAAAAAAATTTTTCACACTATCGTAATTCTTAATAGTTCTAATAAAGTTGTCTAATCTAGTTGAAAAAAGCTTCGTGTTGTAAAAGCTTTGTGAAAAGTTTAACAGACGTTTAAGCGTATTAATATATAAGATAAGAGACAAAAAATTCAAATACAGTTGCATATTAAATGTAGTGTAATAAAAGTGCTATGATGGATTTTTCAAGGTTGGTAAAATCTAATAAGTTAAATTTCATTTTGCAATATATTTTAAGAAAATTGTATTATTTACTCTGTAAAGTAGTTTTAAAAATTATCTTTTATATTTTGGTTATAATTTGTGAAAAACGGTTACTGTTCTTTATAACGAACAGTGGCAAAATGTATTATTAATTAACATCAAATATTTTGTTTAGTTATATGAAGAAACCTTTAATGTTACATGAACTGCTAGAGGAAATTGAAAGAAATTAGGATAAAATTCCAAAACAAATATTAATTTTTCCTACAGATAATGCCAATGATGATAGAACTGACGAAGATTCTGACGAAGAAGATAATGTAGAGATAAATAATCTTCCAGGTAGTCAATTGAGAGGTGAAGCAGAAATAGCTTTAGAAAAGAAATCAACAGAAAACATAAATGAATATGACGGTGAGGACGTTCAGATACAAACAACTTACTGTTTTGTGAAACAATGTCTAGAAATCGACATTGAAATGTCTAGAAATCGACTAAACTGGTCGTTAGGATATGTTTTTTTGTAATACTTAATTGTATTTGTAAGATGATTATTTGAAATTTATATCTGAAAGATGAAAAATTTGAGTCTGAAATCTATATACGTACTATCTAATTGCGTTCACGGAAAGGTATTTTGCAGATTTATCTGTAGGATCCACTGTTAAAATAAATAAATAAACGCAAACAATTGCGAGCGTATTTCGTTAGTTATAGATTAGTTTGTGTTGTAGGCAGTACAAGTACAATTTAACAAAATATAACAAAGAGAAGGGAAATAAATTATTATTAAAGAGGTTTTAATAATAAAATTCTATTGTTTTTTTTTTAATAACGTATAACTGGATCAGTAAGTTTGTTTATAGATACTTCAAAGTTGTGAACACAATCTCAACAGAAATAAGAACACTGCTTCCACGTCTTAAATAATTTCAATGTTAATAAGAGAAGCTGCGAGAGCCTATCCCTATACTATGGAAATCTCAAGGAGACATCAGTTAAGAAAATTTGTTTGTAGTTTGAAATTCAAGAATGTGGAATCATATTCCTTCCGTTGTATTTCGACATTCTTCATACAACTGTCGTTTAAATTCGCCCATATTGCTTGATTTCTAGTTTTATTTAGTCGGGTTAATGACCAAGCGGTACGCAAGAACTAAAGATAATATTCTAACCTAACGCTTTGGCTGATTATAAAAAAAAAAACAAATACCCTCAATTTACGGATTTTTGATCTCTTTTACAGCATAGCGTGATATCCTAACCAGATCTGGTATACTGTAAGTAGCGTTAGACAATATCTGGAACGTCATAATCATTCCTAATTCATTTTCTATTAATCACGTATGATATTTAATCAATATCTGTGTTTACTCTGGACTTTACCACCAAATGAATGATAGTTAAAATTTTATATACCTTATTTCAGTTTTATATTGATATTTCCCATTTTCTAAAACAAATAAAAGGCGTCTTCACATTGAATTTATAATAAAATTTTGAATCGTCGCTGATAATTTTATTCAAACTTTTTTTTATTTTCAAATTATTCAACATTACCAATGAAATTCAATGTGTGTATATACAAAAATAATTTTCAAATAATCTAAATAACTTAATACTACAAACAATATGTTAGCACAATATCTTAAAAGCAGTTAACATAACATTTAACAAATATATAAGTACTTTAGAGTGATTATGGAATGATAATTGCTTGAAAAATGACAAAGCAAGACATGTTAAAAAAAAATTCCTATATCAGATACGACTATTGTCATTCTCGGAGTCATCATAATATCATCCTATCCTATTATAACCTTAGAAGATAATCTGAAATGTTGCTACTAAAAACATACATTCATGAACTTAAAAAGTACATGATTAACATGATAATATTGTTCACCTGGTGGATAAAATGTGTAAAATTGATATGGTTATGAGTTTTAAAACAAATTTTTCCTTTTTTCATTATTATTATTTTTTATTTTTTTTTTTTTACTATTGTGTAGTAGTTAGTAATTTGATCACAACATTATGAATGATAATTTGAACAACAATGAGTATCTAAATTGCTTGTCAAAGGGGGTATACATTCGTAATAATAAAATCTGTAACGGTTGGTAAATTTGTGATAAAAATAAATATTTAATAATTTCGCAAAACAAAAAAAAAAAAAAAAAACAATAATATAGAAATAATGGTAAGGAAAGGTACTTGACTTCATTTTGTTTTGGATTTTGTACAATGAATAAAAGAAATATGAATTTTTAAAGAACAGTGATAGAATTTCATGACTATTATTTTTGTTGTTAGTTGCATTCCAGTAAAATGGAATTAAAAAAAAAAAATAAAGAAACTTTTAGAGCAATTCAAAATGTTAGTTTTTCAATACAAATGAAATGAAATGAATTATGTTTTACATAATATTTATGAATTTTTACTCAGACTCAATAGACTGAGTTAACTCCTTTATTGTGTTTGTTATTCAAGTATAATTATTATTAATGCAAAAAAATTTTGTTTTATTGTATAAAATCCTTTAGTAAATTAGAAGATTTTAATAATTAGTATTTATTGATTTAATTTTATAATTTACAGTTCAGTAGTATCTAGTAATTGGATATTAGAATGAATATTGCAACATAAATGAAAATTTTCTTTTTGAAAAATATTGAGCTAGTGTCAAAGATTTTCACATATTTACGTTCCTAAAGATAATCTTACGTGATTCGATTACAGAAAAAACATTAATTTTAAAAAATAATATATAAAAATTCCTGTCTTATCGAGCATGATACAATAAATAACTACCAAATTTCAATTCTGAAACATATTGCTCCGGAAAGTATAAGTTATATGACAACGTTGTTTCAAAAAGTCTAAGACATATAGTAACATTGACCCGAACGTTGGTTCAGAAAGAGTGAACTGTATGGCAATGCTGTTCCGGAAAGTATAAAAAACATATGGCAAAGTTGTTCCAGAAAGTAAAAAGCATATGGCAATGCTGTTCCGGAAAGTATAAACTATATGGCAATGTTGTTCCGGAAAGTATAAAAAAACATATGGCAAAGTTGTTGCAGAAAGTAAGAAGCATATGGCAATGTTGTTGCGGAAAGTATAAACTATATGGCAATGTTGTTCCGGAAAGTATAAAACATGTGGCAATGTTGTTCCGGAAAGTATAAAACATATGGCAAAGTTTGTTCCAGAAAATAAAAAGCATGTGACAATGTTGCTCCGGCGAGTATAAAGCATATGGGGAGTGCTGTTCCTGAGAGTATAACACATAAATGGGTAACGTAGTTCCAGAAGGTATAATAGAAATGGTAATATAGTTTCCAAAAGTATAAAAATATTTATCATCAGCTTAATTGTGTTACACATCTAAGAGAAATAGATAATAGCAAATGAAAAATTAAAGAAATACGTTTTTTTAGGTTTAAGTACTAGAATCTTTTTTATTATTGTTATTATTATTATTATTATTATTTGTTATTATTATTATTATTATTACTATTATTATTATTATTATTATTATTATTATTATTACTATTATTATTATTATTATTATTATTATTATTATAATTATTATAATTATTATTATTATTATTATTAATTATTAAATTATCACATTTAATATTTTATTTAGCTTGCTTTAAATTAATTAAAAAGTTTATATTTATTGGCACAATCAAACTAAATTTGGCACATAGTTAAAATTAAAAATAATGAAATAATTTTTTTTAATTTAAATTATTATGAAGAAAATACATTCTTTATACTCGCTCAATTTCAAATTAATATTATTGTTGTTCCAGAAAAAATTTTTCCTCCATTCTATTTAAAGTACAAATAAAATAACTAATGTCAAATAATTATTAATAAATCATTTTTCGTTTTTTGTTTTTGTTTAGAGGACAAACATTCAATTTATCATAAGGTTATTTATAATAATATTCTTTTATTCCATTGTTGAATCCGCTTATTGTTTTTATTCATTTTTTATATTGTTTTCGTCTTTTTTCTCAATTTATCCTCTTAAATGAATTATTTTTTATTAGTGTTAATGATCAAAATATTATAATTTATTGTGCAAAATTTACCATTAAAATTATTCCATTTTCTTTTATTTTAATTGGCCACAAAAATATGAAAAGAATTTTTCCAATTTTTTTTTATTAGCTAATGTATACGTATAAATGTAAATACATATATATGTACACAAAAATGTGGAGAATCAATAAAAGAAGTTTACTGTCATTGTGTCAGTAGTGTCAAAAATTGCAAAAGAAAAAAAAAAAAATAAAACTATAAAAAAAATAAATAAAAGAAAATAAAAAACACCAAAAAAATATTCGTATTCTGTGAACTCATATACAGTCATAGTCTATAGACGTATATGTATAATAATAAGGTTATAGTTATATAGTCTTTATCGGTTTTTGACCTTCACCGAAAAAAAGTAAATAAATCAACAAAGACAGGACGAATGAAAATCAAATTTCATTAAACATACTTTCTCTTCTATTCTTTATTCAGTATACTTTGTTTTCTATCTTTAATTTATCTTTTGTTTCTACAAAGCGATAACATTTTTTTTTAAAAAGTTTTCTAATATAGTTTTTTTTTTGTTTCTAAATTTCATCTTTTAAAAATAATCAATCAAAAAACAATTATGAAAAATTTTCTTTACAATGAAAAATTATTGGATATGAACCGCAAAAAAAATTTTATTATTATTTGTTTTGTCTTATATCTTCGCTGGTTTCAATCCCTGTAAAATTTCCCTAATGAATTGTTTTTTATTTCAAATAACAGTAAGGATGATAACATAAAAAATAAAAAATAATATTTTAACAAATTGTTTAATAGTGACTCGTTAAAAAAAAAGCAAAACATTTCATAATAAATTGTTTGTATATTAAAATTTTTTGTTATGTTTTTAAGAAAATACAAAAAGCAAAAAAAAAAAAAAAACAAAAACAATATTGTTTGAGTAAAAATTTTCGATCTAAAGAAAATTCATTGAAAATTTTCTTCGGCATAAAACAAAAACGAAACTGTCAATAATATTATTATAGAGTAAAAAATTCAAGCAAATATCAGTAATTCTAAAATTATTATAATATAACCAAGATGTTTGATAACAAAATTAAGAAATCTGAAATTGAACAAATTATTAAAATATTTACAAAAGGGTCTAAGATATTTTGAAAAATTAGTAAAATAATTCAGAACAATAATTCTGATATTCCAAACTGTCTCTTATCAGTATTCGTAGACGATACAGCAATTATTACATCAGTTGTCCTTGGAGTTGAGGACGAAAATAAGCTACAAGGTACATCAAACATTCTAATGATTATTTTACTAAATACAAAATAGCAGTAAAGACGAAGAAAACTAAGAGTATTCACTTCGATCAAAAACGAAAAAGCTGCTTCAAACTGCAAACCAATTTAATAATGAATCAAACAGAAATTAACTGGGTTGATGCCGTCAAATATATCACATTACATGAATCCTTACACAATTAAATAGCTTAAGACATTTTAATATAAGTTAGATCTAAGTAGGACAGTAGATAAGATTAATTTTGTTTATGTATGGTTTTTGTGTTTTCTTCTCCTTGTAAAATTTCTAGTAATTTAAATTAAATGTTACAAATTCAATATAAAAATCACAGCTGAAAAGACGCATGATGTCTAACCTCTGTAAAAATTAAAAAAAATATATATCTATGTCTTAAGAAAAGTATGTATATTAAGAATATACCTAACAATTATTAACGTTCAATTCAGAAGAAAAGTTTTATTCAGAAAAATGTTTTCAAGCTATTTTGAATCATCAAACCCTTGGGAGCTAGACGGTTATTTTTCATTAACAGTTGCAAATTCTCGTGTAATTGAATTATATTAATTTGATTTTTCAAAATTAAAATCTAAATCCTACTTAGATCGATTAAATAACGGCCCTTTTCTCGGGCCAGATAATGTGCCTGAAATTGTGTTAAAATATTTTTTGAATTTAATTGTTGCTTGCTCTGCCATTGTCAATCCTTTTCACTTGTTCTTTGACATCCCAAACTAATTAGACCAGTGCACAAAGAAAGTCTAGAAATAAGCTACTGGCCTATTACTAAATTATTTTTTTTTTCTCAAAGGTATTTGAAAATATAATTTATAACTATTCTATATTATAATGAAACCTGTTCCAATTAAGTCGAGGGTGCTCTATCGATTGGTGATATTTTCAACTTCCGGGAATCCTCGAAAAAGGGTTTTTTAAGCTAAACATCAGCCAAAATTGGCCGAATTCGAGATTTTCAAATGGGAAGAGGTACTTTTTTATACAAATTCGGATTCTAAAACAAAAAAAAATAAACTTATGTTAAATAATTTTTTTTGTCTTCTCAGAATTTTTCTTTAAAATTGATAAAAATAAAACACAAATGCTCCATACTTTCCTTTGGTAAATTGAAATTGTAGCACTTACGAGTCTAATTCAGATTTTTGTTTGAAATACAGAATTTTGCCAATCAAATTTAGATAATTTTAATTAGTTATAATTCAGATTTTTATGAAATAAATTCAGGTATTTTTTTTTTAAATTCATATATGAATTTATTTCGTAAAAATCGGAATTAAAAAATTAAAATTATCTGAATTTGTTTAGCAAAATTCTGTATTTAAAAAAAAAAAACCCCAATATATTTAGAAAATATCGGAATTGGTATAGCAAATACCTGAATATATTTAACAAAAACCTTAATTTGACTCGCAAATCCTATAATAATAATCATTTTTATAAATAAATTTGTTGTTCGTATTTTTATATCTTTTTATCTCACTTAGACTCCGAGTTTGCATAAGTACCGCTTCCCATTTGAAAATCTCGTTTTTGGGCAATTTCGGCCCATTTTGAGCTTAAAAATAATATTCCCAATTCAAATGTTATCCCTTACCTTAAGCGCTAACGTTATAGAGAAAAGAAAAATGTTTGAAAAATACCCCCTTAATATTTTTAAAGAAAAAAAGAAAAAGACAAATTGTAATAAAATGCATTCTACGTAGTATTTGAATAGTGTCAGACCTATTGTTATTATTTCAGTACGAATTTTGATGAATCTCACATTGAAAATATTGAGATTAACTGATATATTGAAATTCAAATTATATGAATAGAATAAAATTACAAAATAAAAATATAATAATAAAAAATATATATATATATAATAAATAAATAGGGAAAATATAAAAGAACAAAACCAAATTAAAATTTAATACTTACATGAAAACGGCGTGTCTAACGTCACAGAATAAAAATTATGTTAAAATGTTTTTTTCCTATTTCCTTTTTGATTGCTGTATTCTACATAGCTTTAAATTTGAGATATCTCAGATCAAAGTATCTATATTTTTCCAATAAAATGTTTCTTACTGATAATTTTCTGTTTTAAACATTTTTTTTATTGGTTGAGGGTTAATGTAAATTAAGTTCAGATTTCGTATTGGAAGGACTGAGATGACCATGTTGTTAAATTCAGGATGGTGTTTATTTATTCTAATTTCATTCGATTGACTTTAATTATCACACCTATCATAATAGACAAGGCGATATGGTTTACTGTTTACATGAGTACAAACGTGTCACTTGAGTATGAAATTTGTATCATAATATAGACTGAAGACACGATGAATAAATTGAACCGGCAGCATTTATTTATTAATATAATTTAATACAAAATTTCAGTTTCTATATTCGGTATTTGTTTACATTATGGATATGTGTTCACTTTTAAACCAATTTAATAAAATTAATATATAAATAAATTATATAAATCATAGTGCATTTGATAGCCATTGTAGTGTTTTTATGAAAAAAGTTGAAGCTGAAAAAAAGAAGTTGTATTAGCAGTCAACTTTTTTTAATAATCATGAAAATCAAGAGTTGAATTGCTTATATTTAAATATACAAGGTGTAATTAATAATTATGATGAACTTGAACAAACACTCTCATCAAAAAAATTTGACTTTGTTTGTCTTTCTGAACCTCATCTTACTGATAATGATGATGACAGTTTGGTTCAAATAAATGGTTATAATATCTTCAGAGTTATTACAATTTCACGGCATACTGGGGGAGTATTAATCTATGTTAAAGACAAATGGTCTTGTACCATCATTAATAGTAAAGAAATTAGTTTGAATCTATGGTACCTAATCATAAGAGTACGTTATAAAAAATTATCTTTTTTGCTTGCAGTACTGTATAAGTCTCCAAATCAGTCATATACCTTTAATGAATTCTCTGTAGACTTTGAAAGAATGATGGATGATTTAAGCGAAGTAGTTGATGATGTTATTATTACTGGAGACTTTAATATAGATTGGTTTAAATTTAGTACAAATAAATCAAAAATAGCGCAAATAATCAATGATGCTGGGTATAAACAAATTGTTACTGAGTCAACTCGAATAACAGTTAATAGTAGAACATTGATAGATTATGTAATTATTAATAAAACAACAAATAAAATTTTTGCAAAAATAGATCACGACCTAAAAATTAGTGACCATGAAACCATTCACATTCGTATCGATAATCTACCAAATATAGGAGTAAAATGTAGAACAAATAAAATTCTCAAATATAACAAAGAATCTGTGAGAAACCACATTCTTAATAGTCAATTATTAACAACATTTTATTGTTCATGTAACCAAAAGGCTGATATATTTAGTGACAGTTTAAATAGAATAATGGGCAAGTTTATTACAGAACAGAATATTAAAGGCAATGATATTAGTGGATGGTTTTCTGAGGAACTACATTCTTTAAAAAAAGCTAAAGTTCTGCAATACAAAAAGGCGTTATGGACAAATACTCAAATTGAGTGGCAACAATATAAAGAACTAAGAAACCAATATAGTAATCGTCTTAAAGAAGGGAAAAACAATTATTTAAAATACAAGGTAGAAAGTGCTTTTGACCAGAAAAGTATGTGGAATGTCATAAAATCGCATGTTTTAAAAACCAACAAACACAATAATATCAAGCAAATCTTTTTTGACCATGAAATAATAGATGATGAAAGAAAAACCGCCAACAAATTTAATGAATATTTTATTAAAAGCATTATAGAAATTAACGAAAGCATACCTCAAAGCCAATTTCATAATTTAGTTGAATATTCTAGCACAAGATTTAATTTTAAAAATATTAATATTCATGAACTCAAAACTATCATAAAATCCATGAACAATAAAAAAGACATAAATTTAGTTAATAAAAAAGTATTTTTAGATAATCTTGATTTAGTTGGGCCGTATCTAATCGATTTAATAAATCAATCGTTAGAAACGGCAGTTTTCCCTGATAAATGGAAAAAATCAACAGTCATACCAGTTCCAAAGGTAAAAGGCACAATTAAATGCAATGAATTTCGACCAATAAATATGATTCTAACTGAAGCTAAAATTATTGAGAAATCAGTCAACAAACAGCTAGAAGATTATTTGGAAAAAAATAATCTAATATCAGAAAATCAATCTGGTTTTCGGAAAAAACATAGTTGTGAGTCATCATTAAATTTAGTCATATCAAACTGGAAATTAGCAAAAAATGATAAAAAAGTAGTAGTTGCGGTATTTCTTGACCTAAGACGAGCATTTGAAACAGTCGATCACCAAATTTTATTACAAAAAATGGAAAGTTATGGCATAAGGGGAAATGAAAATAAGTGGTTTCAATCATATTTGCTCAACAGATATCAAAGAACTAAGGTCAACAATCAGTTCTCAAACTATAAAGATATTTCAATTGGGGTACCACAAGGTTCAGTGCTGGGTGTTTTACTTTTTTTGTTATACATAAATGATATTGAGAAGGTTGTAGATTTTGTGCAAATATCCTTGTTTGCAGATGATACGTTAATCTTTGTAATGGATGATTCTGTAGAAGAATGTGTTCGGAAAATCAACTCGGACCTTAAAAAATTAGCTGAATGGTTCAAAAACAACAAACTGAGCCTTAACATTACCAAAACTAAAGCCATGGTTATAAATGGTGAATGTAATTATGATATCATAATTGATCAAAATATTATTGAAATAGTTGAGCATATCAAATATTTGGGTCTAGTAATAGACAATAAATTAAATTTCAAAGAACACGGCGAATTTATGTGCAAGAAAATTTCAAAAAAACTTGGGTTTTTAAGTCGAATAAGAAATAAGTTGTCTACTATAAGTACTATAAGGATCTTCAGTACCATGATTAAGCCCCATTTTGAGTATTGTGCAACTATTACAGCATTTGTAAATAATGAAATAATAGAAAGATTACAAAAACTACAAAACCGGGGAATGAGGACCATACTCAAATGCAATAGGTATACCTCAATTGATTTTATGCTAAAAACGTTAAAATGGCTCAACATAAGGCAAAGACTTCGTCTACATGTACTACTTTTTGTATTTAAGATGAAAAATAGATTGTTACCGAATTATCTTAGTTCCAAACTCATATATGTTCAAGATGTTCAGCATTATAGATTAAGAAATACATTCAACTTCAGACTAGATTTCTTTAGAAGTGAAATTGCGAAAAATCAATTAATGTATGATGGTCTAAAGATGTTTAATGAATTACCCACAGATCTGAAACTGGAAAGGAACTACAATAAATTCAAATTTAAAGTTACACAATATATTTTGTCAGCTCAAACGTAAAATTTCCGATGTAATTATTTTGCTCATTTTTTCTTAATTAAATTTTCAAATTCATTTTCATTTTTTTTTTTACCGAATTTAAACATAAGCTTTAATTTAAAATTTTTGAATTATAATTAAATAGTATTTAATACTAAATAAATGAATATTAAAAAAAAAAAAAAAAAAAAAAAATATTCAAAAGTAAAAAATCGATACCTATACTTATTTATTAACATTCCATTTATATTATTTTAAATATTTTATTTTTGTACTTAAACAAACAACAATTTTCATTTTTGCCTAAGTGGAACTATTCGCAAAAAAAGGCTAATATGATACGAAAATGTCATATTTATTGCCACATACGACAACCGTTATTTTTTTAGTCGATTATGATAAAGGTAGATAGATAATTAATTGGAAAACTATGAAAATATTAGATCTGAAATAAATTATAGGAACAAAAAATGTTATAGGAATGCTAAAAAATGTTTTTACAAATAAATTCTGTTCAAAATTTTAACCTTTTAAGTTAAAAATTTAATAAAAAAGTTATTTTATCATATTACTGATCCGAATTTTTTTTCAAGACGTGTCAAGAAGTATGTGTTAACTTACTGTGTTTAAGCTAATACATATTCATTGTTAAAAATACTCGTGTAATCAATTTAATATAATACCTACTCATTGTATGTATCTTTCAACCAAGTATAACAAATAAGTATAACCAAAAATGCTTCTTTTTTTGCTATATGTGGCAGGGCTATGCACATAGAACAAATAAGAAATTAGCAATTGATTACGTAAATTTTCATATAAAAGTTACTCCATTGACAAAAAATTGGCATTTGGAGCAGATTAGCACAATAAGGTTGGAAAAACCACGAGCAAAATTACAACTCTGTATCT
Organism: Argyra leucocephala; assembly: GCA_963942445.1. Lineage (NCBI taxonomy): Eukaryota > Metazoa > Arthropoda > Insecta > Diptera > Dolichopodidae > Argyra > Argyra leucocephala. The sequence continues at coordinate 66,760,766 of OZ012680.1, forward strand.
TTTAAACTATAACAGGTAGAAACATTATGAATACACTATTACAAACCGCTTGATTTAAAACATGCGGAAGTGCTTTTAAGTCAAAATATCCAAAAATGGCATATGGAGCAAATTAGCATTAAGTTTGAAGTATTTGAATCTACATGTTTGAATACACTAATATTTAGTTAATGCTAACAGATTCATATCATATAACTATATTCATATAGTAGTGAAAAATTATTAGGGTGTACTTGTAAATACAATGCTGATGTACGATTCATAGACCGATTTTTTAAGATATCATATTAGCTCTATATCACAATAATTTTACCATATTTAATAAATAATGTGAAAGAAGAGCAAACTAAAAACATAAACAAATCAATTTTGGTCTTGCTTTGTTCCTTTGAGATTTATACTTGAATCTTAAAAATTGCTTGTTTCAAAAATTTATTAATATTTTCTAATTCCTCACGAAAAATCAAGATTAATACTGGAAAATGGAGATATTTTATTTTTCGTATTCAACAGCGGCCACGCATAAAACCCTAAAACATGGTAAATATTCTAAAAAAAAAAATTAAATGAATATCTAAATATTTATATTTTACCTAAAGCATAAATGATGAAACCCACCTTAGGCTTGGACCTTAGGCGAGATTTCGATACACTCCGTTGATAAGCCAGAACTTTGATATAATAAATTATTCGAAAATAAACATTGTAGTAAAAATATGTAGTAAAAACTTGCAGTATAGTATTATAATAAAGTGAAATGAATAAAAGCAATAACAATTAAGGATCGTTTTTTTTCGGGCCAGATTGATTTAATTTCCTGATTCAAAGATTTATGAAAAATTTCTTATTGTTTATTGTTGAATTATTTAGACAAAATTAAATCTTCTTGTAAGAGGGCAATCTTTTCCAATGTTGATGTATTTTCTGAGATTCGAGACAATCTTTTTATAATGTAACCTATTCGTACAAATTAATAATTATTATTGTAATTTGATAAAATCTAGTTCACTAATATTCTAAATATTTTTGCTTGAACAGTACAAACAGATGGTACCTACAAATTTGTTTAATGTTTTTTGATTTCCTAACATATTTTCCATTTCTGACACATAGGGGACACACATTAATAAAATATACCAAAGAACGTAAACATAAACTTGAAGAAGCACGAAAATAATGAGCATTAAAAGCTCCAAACGAAACAATTGTAATACAACAGTTACCATGACCCAGCGTAAAAAATTGTAACAACCGGCATACAGGTTGCTCAAACTACACGGAATCAAAAAGGTACGTAAATACAATCAAAAAATTCGTTGAGGCAATTAAAAATTTATTAATATTTGTCCGATGAACTTGGTCATTGAGCCAATGAATAGCTATTTATTAATTTAATAACCTCGTCGTTAATACAATGAACAATTATTAAATGTGTTTATTAAAATAAATTTTTGTTTCAATAAACATGTTTGTTGAAATAATAAAATATTTCATTGAAAATTTCATTTCATTTTGTCGGCATTCTATCGGTTCCCACGTCTTCCACTTCTATTCTTTATTTCATGGTTGTCCCCGCTTTCTGAACTCTCCCCTTACTTCCCGCTCTTCGCCATTTATCACTTCTTTAAATAAAAAATACAATGTTTTTTTTATTTTTTGTGTATTTTTATTTTAAATATTTTATCTTTTTAAACAATTTTTATTTTATAATACATTTTTGTTGATAACTTATTTTTTTTTGTATCTCTTAGTCTTAGTTTTAAATTTTCATTAATTTTAAATATGAAATGATTATGTTTTTTCCTTTTTAAATTATATTCTTAAGTAATTTATAACATTTTATTTAATTATTATTTTCTTTACTTGTTATATTTTGAATTTTTCGTTTATATTCTCACAATAAATTCACTTCTTAATTATTGTAAATAATTTTTTTTTATGTAGCGTTTAACACTATTTTTTAAATAAAAAATGTCACTAACTCTTCTCTTTTTTGCATATTTGTATTTAATTTTAATTTGTTATATTTTATATTGGAATTTGATTTAAGTTTTGGGTATGATAGAACCATCTAATTATTGTAAGTTTTTTTGTAATTATTTTTATATAGTTCTTTGTAATTTTGTTTTCTTATGTATATTTAAGACTATATTGGAATTGACCGGAAAGAAAATAAAGAATTTTAAACCTTTAAAAAAATAAGCTTAAAATTACGCAAATTTATAAGATCTTATAATTATAAATTCTAAAAAATACGAGTACATAAATTACAAATAACACGCGTCGAGTTTTAATGAACTAGTCCGTTGAAATAAAGAAAAAATCCCGAATTTTAAAGTATGAGTTCGTTGACATAACGAAACATTTTATATTTGGTTCATATTATGCAAGTAACAAATATAAAAGTATACATACATATTAATGAACACATTGCTATAATCAAAGAGGAAATTATTGATTTAAACAGACGAATTTGTTAAAACAACGAACACTGTTATTAATCTAATTTTAATGAAAGTGTTCTCATTATTAATGAATTAGTTGTTCAATTATTGTATTAAAAACTGCATATTTCTGTCAATAAATTCTAATTCGTTGAATCAATAAATTTAATATTAATGAATAATTAATTGAGCCAACAAAAAATATGTTAATAATCGTTGTTCATTGATATTACGAACATTTTTTTTTTCAGTGTACTAATAAGAGCTTAGAAGACGTCTTGATCGACTGTTAAAACAATTCATGAAGGTACAAGATTTTCTAATACGGGTATGGGAGCTCTATAAGGAGAATTGACAACCATTGTGTGGATGTGCGACAGCAACTACTAAGAGTTTATCAAATATTTTCGGTGAAATGAGTGCCAGGGCAAAAAGGAATAAAAGCTGCTGACACGGTATGAGAGCTCTAGATATGAAAACACTGTATGAAACTATAACAGCCACGTGTATGTAAAGTTTGTTCAGAAATATTATAGCCACTGTACAAGGGGTGTAAAAACTTATACTTACATATGGAAGAGCTCTATGTACCTATTCCATTTTTTATTATTTTCGTTTTCTTTTATAATTTATTAATAATTATTATTTTTATTATTACCCTTTCTTGTAAATTATCCATCAAGTTAGTTTTTATACCATCAAGTTAGATTTGAGGGTGATTCATTTTGCTGCTGATCTATATATCTGTCCAGTCGGCTATGAAATAGTTAAAACAACCTCACCAGGCTCATTTCCAACTTTTACCTAACAATAATTCTCCTCTGTCATCCTATTTTCTTCATAATCCTTTTCTCCTTACAATGATTTTGCAAAAAGTAATTTTTTCCTGGTGTTTTGGATAGTGGGTAAAAAATACAAGCAATATTTATAACGCACATTAAAATAAATAATAACTGCAGCTGTCATCACCGACATAATGTATATGTGTATGTAATAAAACCGATAGTTATATGATATATAATTTATCTCAAACAGTTGTGCTAGAAGCCAGCAACGATTAGCAAAAGATAATTAAACAATCGATTAAGTTTTAATATTAGGTGAAGTAAACGATTTTTAAAAACCAAGTTAATCCAATATATTTGACACAGTTATACTACAACTCAGAGACATATATAACAGCCGATTAATTGTCTTTGACTATAACACTAATAGGACTATTTTTCTTTTTCAAAATTTTTATTTTTTCTTGTGAATGTGTACCAACAATAGATAAAATGGTTAAAATATAGCTTAGAGCAGTTACAAATCTGTGGGGTTTGAGATTTCGAAATATCATTTCTGTTTTTTTAACTTTAATTTTGTGATTGCAGTGGTGTTACAATATCATTTTTTATTGTGCATAACAAATTTTCGACCTTGAATGTGCGAATAATTAGAAGATACAAAAAATAATTAAATAGGATTAAGCAAGTTTGTTGGTACCCTCAACAGTCAGGGTTTTTAAATTTGCATATTTTGGTTTTTTGAAAATCAATACTGGAGTTAACGGATATGGGACACTACTGCACAAAATAGAAAAGAATGAAGAAAAGTTGTTAAAGAGGCTTAGGCTCACCCTGAGCTGGAGAACTAATAGATAATGATGATGATGAATATTTGTATAAAAGAAAATTATTTTGAGATTTAGGTTCACAAAACTATCTAAAAATTTGAATTAATATTTTTTGTTGGTATCATTTAAAAAATAATGAAAATTTTTAAAGTTTCGATAGATCCTAAATTTCGAAACTATGTGTGTATAAGTAGTGTTCTAATATTATATTTAAATATTTTCATTTAATTTATATTGTATCAAAAAATATTATAATATGTAATTCTAATTTTCTTTCAACCAAACACAAATTATTGAATGTCCTTTTAATATCCGCATACATAAACAATAAAATATTTTTTTCATTTTTTTTTTGTTCTTATTGTATTAACCTTAAATCTATTTAAGTGTTCAGAGATTTCATATCCTTTTATCGAAATGAAAAGCTATAAAAGAAATTGTCTTTTTTTCAGTCATTGTATGAACACTAGCCTGGTATGTTTCAGTGAATGATAACGAAATGTTAAGATGTAGATTTTAAGGGATAAAATTCTGTATAGTACAGACAAGGAATTACAAAGGATCATTTTCATTTCTTTTTGTGTGTTTTTTTTTTTTTTGGTTTAATATTGTTTTTTTTATAGCTACTCGCATCATTTGTCAATCTTCAACTCTTGCCATCAATTTGTTTTTTTTTTGTTTTTGTTGTTTTTGTTCATTTTTTTTTATTATATAGAAATATTTTTGTTTGTATACTTCTGCAAAGTTAATTTTTTTTTGTTATTATTGCTGCGATGTTGTGTATCTACTTTTTTGTTTACGCTTTTTTATACTGACTTTTTTTTGTTTTGTATGGATGGTTAGATGTCCTTTATGGTAGAATGAAACCAATTTGAACATTATTTGTCAATAGATATTTAGCATCAATAAATTGTTTTCCTTTTCTTTTGATTTTTAAAGTTATGTATAAGTATATATAGTTTACCTTTATCTTCTTTTGTTGAGATTTATTTAATACATGGCACTGACAAGATTTTGTAGTTTTGATTTCATTAGAATTTCTATGTTGAAATAAGAAATATTCTAGCGTTTTTATTGTTATTGAATAATTTTCTTGGAATTATTAAGAAACTAAGAAACTGGAGTGGAAAATTTTTTATTTGGTTATTTATGGAATTTATCGGTCTTTTTTCTTTTTGAATGTTTTGTTATAGTTTGAACTTCATTCATTTAGATAAAATAATGTTAAAAAGTTGAGCAAAAAAAAAATGCTTAAATCAATTTATCTTCTTTAAAGTTTTGAAAGAAAAGACAACAAATAATATTTTAAAGGACATTAAAAAAGCAGAATAATGGAAAAAATAAACAAAGGAAAAATATAGATACTTTCAACTAAACTAATTCAAGGATAATTTAAAAAAAAATTTGTAAAAGGGTTCGATATGGACAGTTCGAATTATTTTATTATATACATGAAAATATGAAAAAAGGGTAAGTCCTGAAAATATTGATGATAATGTCAATGATAACAAATAATATTGGAAACGATATTAACGCTTTATATGATTTTGGGAAAATATTGTGGGTCAAGCATTTTATTGGATTACAAGTGTATTGGGATACACAAACTACTTTCTCAAATTATTTTTTACGTCCGTTGTTTGACTTAATCTTGAATATACTACTCAAGTCTTAAGGCTTCATTACCTTACTTACTCACTTACTTGTTGGGCGCTACAGACCTTGAAGGTCCTGGGCCTGGCGCAAAATTGTCCTCCACTGATTTCGGTCACGAGCGGAATCTCTCCAGTTGGTGATTTGTAGTTTTTTCATATCTGCCGATACTTCATCTCTCCAACGAAGGTGTGGCCTCCCTCGACGACGCGTTCCCTGGGGTTTGGATTCGAAGAGTTTCCTAGCCGGAGCATTTTCATCCATACGCTCTACATGGCCTAGCCAATGAAGCCGTCTTATTCTGACTTTTTTAGCTAGGTCCATGTCGTTGTACAGCTGGTATAGTTCGGCATTGTATCTTCTTCTCCAAACCCCTTCGTCAGACACAGGACCATAAATGCGACGAAGAATTTTTCTCTCAAAGATACCAAGTGCATGCTCGCTTGCTTTTGGTAATGTCCACGATTCAGAACCATATAGCAGCACCGGAAGGATGAGCGTTTTGTATAATTGTGCCTTGGTATTTTGGGATAGGAGCTTTGAACCCAGTTGTTTCGACAAACCGAAGTAGCAACGGTTTGCAAGGGTAATTCTTCGCCTTACTTTAACATCGATGTTATTGATGGAGTTGATGTTGGTTCCAAGGTAGATAAACTCCTGAACTACCTCAAAATTATATGAGCCGACAGTGATGTTGTGTCCTATATGATGTTGTGAGGACATTTTATTTGTCGACAGCATATATTTTGTTTTATTCTCATTTATGAGAAGACCCGCTTTACCTGCTTCCTCTTCAATATGTGTAAAGGCTTCGATGACTGCTCGTCGTGATGTTCCGATAATATCGACGTCATCAGCGAAACCCAGGAGCTGCACCGATTTGTAAAATATAGTGCCCTGCGTGTTCACACCGGAACGTCGCACTATATGCTCCAACACCAGATTAAAGAAATTACATGACAGCGCATCGCCTTGTCGAAATCCGGAGCACGTTCGAAATGAATCAGAAATGTGCCTCCCAATCACCACAGCACACCGGGTGTTTTCCAGGGTCATTTTTGACAAACGGATAAGCTTGGCTGGGAAACCAAATTCCGACATTGATTCGTAAAGCACTGATCGATGTATGCTGTCATAGGCAGATTTAAAATCGATAAAAAGATGGTGCGTATCGATTTGAAATTCGAGGGCCTTCTCCAGGATCTGCCTTAATGCGAACACCTGGTCGGTGGTTGATTTACCAGGACGGAAGCCGCACTGATAGTTTCCTATCACAGCGTTACAATGGGGCTTCAATCGTTCGCACAGAATATTGGAAAGGATCTTATACGCAACGTTTAATATGGATATTCCTCTATAGTTGGCGCAGGACATGGAATCGCCCTTTTTGAATATTGGAGATATTGAACTTAAACTCCAGTCATCAGGCATGCTCTCCTCGATCCAGATTTGTTTGATGATTTGGTGCATGAATTCAATCATCACTTCACCTCCTGCCTTAAAAAGTTCAGCTGGCAGGTTATCTTGTCCAGCAGCTTTGTTGTTCCTTAATTTTCGGATGGCTGCTTCCACTTCTGCAGGACTGGGTGTATCTGTATCTTCGGAGTTGACTGGGTTAGGGCGAGGCGTATCTGTGTTTTCTATGTTTGCGCCATTCAGCAGGTTCTTAAAATGCTGTTTCCATGTCTCTAATATCCCTTGCGTATCGGTTACCAAATTTCCCGAATCATCCCTCAGCGCGTGTGTACGGGGCTTGAAACCAACTGCAAGCTGCTTGGCTTTTTTATAAAAGCTCCGTACTTTGCCTCTGTCTCGGTTTGATTCTATATCCAAAAGTTGAGACTTTTCGAATAAACGTTTTTTGCGCCTTAAAATTTTCTTCTCGTCTCTTCTTTTCGCTCTATACTCTTCTTGAGCTGCTCTTGTTTTACGTTGCAGCGCTTTCCTGTAGGCCTCATTTTTCTCTACCGTTTTTCCTAAACATTCATCGTCGTACCATGGATTTCTCACGCGAGGTGTTTCAAAACCCACGGTATGTGTAGCAGCCATCGTGATGATGTTTGCGCATTGTTTCCATTTTTCGTTGACGGAGAGATTATGTTGTAGAGGTGTGGTATTGATATAATTGATATAATTTGTGCTACTTATAACCATATTACGAGCTGCTGCAAAATCGATTGTTCGGTATCCATTATCTGTGGTGGTGGGGTGAAGACTATGGTTACCAACAGTTTTGCCGAAAATTCCTTCCTTACCGATTTTAGCATTGAAGTCTCCAAGCACGATTTTCGCATCGTTTATTACCTTAATCATATCAAAAGAATTGAAGCTACACAAACAATTTTTTTTTAGATCTGCGCGACATAATTTAAATTGGGCAAATCCATCTGCCATCTTATAGGAAACAAGTTAAAGTTTTAGTATCTTAAATCATTTCAATACAGAAAGTTGCTGATACCATATTTATTATTAAAGTTTTGTAGTGAAACTGATTCTCTCTATGTTAGAGACATTCATCAGCCTTCTCGCAGGCGTTGGTTCTGCTCCTACCGCTGCCACGATTTAGTGTATTCTTACGGACTATATTTCGTGACTGACTTTATTAATGATTGTGTAAATGAAAACAATATACATTTGTATGAAAAAAGTAGGTACAATGTATAAAAATTCAATAAGTATTCTAAAATACAATATATAATTAACCTTTATTCAGCTGGCATTTCAAAACCCTAACTTCAGCTGGGAAGGTACAATCTGTACCTTCAAACAATTTGTATGGATTTTACTATGATTTTTAATATTTTTGTTATATTATTGTGATTATTTTTGTATTTGTTTTACTTTTACTCTTAAATTTTAGGAAAAAGAAGGTCTATTAAGCATTTTTGTTTGTGACAAAGTATTTCGTATGAAGTTTGGACTTGAAAGAGCAAAAATGCATCTAATTCAAAAAATATTATATAAAAAAAAATAATTGTTCTAGAAAGGTATTTGATCATACTATAAAGTTCTGTAACCAAATGGACAACTTTAAAATTTAATTTGCCGCTCAGGTAGTAAGGAAAGTCAATTATATGGTTTGCCGTGAAAACACAAAACACGCAAAAAATGTGTTTTTGTCAAAAAACCTATTTTTCAAATTTTATATATTTTATTGTAAATATTATTTATTTTCTTCAAATTTAAGTAAAAGTGTTTAAAAAACATTGAATTACAAAAAAGTGCCAGTTTTTTCATTAATTTTTTTTTCATGAAAATTTACGAAAAAAAAACAAAAAATCAAAAAAAAAACAAAAAAAAAATATTTAGAGAAAAAACGGTACAAAATAATACGGTACTTTTATAATATTTTAATATGCAGCAATATGTACCGAACTATTCTTATTTTATATTTGAATGATAACCTGCTCTGGGTACCTATGTGCGATTAGAATTTATATTTTTTTCCTGTACGTTTCAGGTCCAAAAAAATTTATTTCATTTCTACAATAAAATTATCATTAGGCGTAGGTACCGAACTAATCTTATTTCATATTTTGATAATGAACTGTTCTTTGGGTACCCAAGTACCCTTATTTATTTTATGTAAATGAAAAATGTAAAATAATGGTTATATAAAAAAACAAATTGTTATAATAAATTATTTCTGTGATATAAAAAATAATATTTTCTTTAAGTACAGGTGATCACGTAGACAAAAAAAAAGACTGGTTTACTCACCCCCAATTATTTTTTTTACTTCAAAGAACTTTTAAAATGTAATTTTGATAAAAAATTAATTCTCACAAAGATTCAAGTCTCTAAGTCAGTTTGCATCGAAAATATATAGGTAATATGTACCTTTCCAGCTGAATAAAGGTGAAACATACAATACAATCATCATAATTAAACATAATTTAAATTCATGATACTCTACAATTCACTTTAGATCGGAAAATATCTTTCATACAATACAATCTACAAATTATGGTAAATATGAACAAGATTTTATAATATTTGAATCTGATTTCAACTTTGTAAGGATATGTTCAGGGATTTTGTGTACTGTATATTGGAATATGCTATAAAATCTTGTATATATTTGTCATTGTTGGCAATTATACGAAAGTGAAATTATTTCATTCACAGGCTTTTCAAACTGGAAAAAAAACATATTAAATTGTATTCTTAGGCTTGAAGTCACTTGATGTCACCTTCAAGACTAATAAAAGCTAGTTAGTTTATTATTAAAATTATAATTAACTATAATTTGTTTTTATTACAATTAACTAATTGGTTTTATTAGACTTAATTATATGACTTCAGTTCGATCATTTTGAAAGGATATAAGATATATAGATATTTATAATATATGCCATAAAATCTACATTACTATTTTGTAAAAAAATATTCATTACATATAATATGTTTACGTTTCATTGAGTGAATGAAGCCACTTAATTCTTAGATTTTACAAAATAAATAAAAAAATTGTATTTTCATATGTTTCCAATAATGAATGAAAATTATTAACAAACTTATTATTAAATATAAAATCAAGCATCATATTCTCATCATTCATCAAAAATTAAACATTACAAAAAATTTCTTAACAGTTGAATTTATTTTCTGCTCAAAAAAAAATTGGGTTAAAATCTTTTCGGAAATATTCGAGTGGTATTCGAAATACTATATGAAAAAACAGACTGATGAAAGGACACACAAGAAGACTTGACTCAATATAATTAACAAATAATAATACTGAGATATTTTTTTACTCTTATTATATTTATATCAATATGTGGGCTTTCTTAATAGTCCTTTTAAAACATCAACGATCAATATTTTTTTTTGTATTAGGTACCCTCAGAAATTCTGTTGGCAAGGACATTAAAAATTGGGATTTTATTTATTATATATATATATATATATATACGAATATAATTGTATACATATCTTTTTTTAAAATAAATATATTTTGTAATAGGTGTATGGAAAATAACTGATGCGTTAAATTAAAAATATAGAAATTCCTTGAAAAATTCTTTTATCGCCTTGAACATGAAAACAATATGAATACTTCATATTATATTTTTATTTAAATGCGTACATAGCTATAATGTTAAATTTAACACAATAAGAATTTCTTGAATTAAAAAAAAAAAAATTATATTATAATAAATTAATGTCAATTGCTTAAATTCGTGACAATTTTTCACTAAAAATAAATTCCTTTTGGACTTTAAATTAATTAAGTTCTCTTGATGTCATACAGGCTTTCTATTTTATGACAGTTTTATTTTCCTTTTAATTCAAAATAAAAACACAAAAAAAAAAAAAATAAATTAGATTAACTTTTGTTTTACTTTTGAAATTAAATAAACAATTTGAGAAATTTTTCAAAAAGTTTTACTCTAATCCATTACACTTTGGAAAATTATATTATACACGTTTGTATATAGAGTTGATGATCATCACATAAATTACTATTAATTGTTGTTTTATTTTCTGTTTAATTTTGATAATTTGAAAAATTTATATCCGATAAAAGTAAAATATGAAAATAAATTTCATCACATATAATTGAAATTACGTACTTCTTTGCATCCACTTGCAAAAATCATCGTAAAAATTTTAAAGTTCGAATTTAGTGAATAATATCTAAGTAATCATAAAATCATTTGACCCTGTCATGCATCATGCATAGAAGGATACGATGAAGCCAAACCTATAGGCCTAGATATATCCAAACCTTTCGATCGCGTTTACTTGGCATGCTTCATTACTGAAAAAAACTAGAAGCAATTGAAATGGGAAACAGTTTCATTACGTAGATTACAAATTTGCATTCAAACCGTTCAATAAACGTTGTATTGGATCGTTTTATATCTCAAAAAATCTCTATCAATGCTGGTGTTCCTCAAGGTTTAGTTCTTTCTCCAACATTATTTATAATAATTATTATAAATAATCTCCTATCCACGACTTCAAACTAGCTTTGCTGATAATATTACCCTTGATTCCTTGTATTTCTTTGAAAAAGCTGTTAAAAAAGCTTTAGCTCTTTGAAAGGTGGGACCCAGACTTCAGTCTCCCAGACTTCCAACCTCCTATTAATATATAAGGCATTCGGCCTCCACTTGAATATATAACTCACATATTTGGAGAGATGCACCAAATACCAGCCTACAGTATATCACATAGAACGAAATTACATATTTTGTTCTCTAAACAGCGACCTTCAACAAATACATGACTGGGGAATTCAACAAATACATGACTGGGGAAGTGTAAATTGGGTAAAACTTAATGCTTCAAAGACCCAGAGTTGCATCTTATCTGCAAAGCAAAACCCATCAATACCAAGAATTCTATTCGTACTAACTATTATATTTTATTTTAATTTTTTGATCACTCTTTCCTATCCTTCTTTTTCTTTCCTTCATCTTCATATGGCTTAAATTCTGCGAAGCTAGTTAAGGTACTTATTCCATTATTTTGTCCTAATATAAAAAAAAAACAGTTTTGGTGTCATGATTCAAAAATTAATGCCAAAAATGTTGTCAATGGCGGTGTCTAGACGGTTAGTGAACACTGTCAAATTTCACTGAAATCCATGAATTTGTTGTTGTTTGAAAAGAATAAAAAAAAGTTAAAATGCTTTTAATTTGTCGCCAGTTTTTCGGATTCAATCGTTCCGAATTTCATAGCCAACGTTTCTAATCTTAATGTCAAAATATACAGCATAACCATAAACACAAAAAAAAACGTATTAGAGAAGCAATATTTGAATTTTACATTTGAATTAAAGCTTTTAATAATTTATAAACATACCTATTCTTTCTTAAAACATATCAAACGAATAAAAAATGCTGCAATTTCCAAAAATTCCTTTTTATTATTGTTTAAGTTTCACTTTCACTCGTGACATAAATGAAAATTCTCAGTTTTCGTCATTTGTAATTTTTTTCATTCAAAAATGAGCGTGTAGACACTTCTCAGTTTTAACTGACAGTGAAAACTGAGTGAATAACTGATCGTCTAGACACCGTCATTGTGTATTGTATTTTTATATGAAAATTGTTTCGTTCTCATGAATGATCGATACAACGGTTTCTTCTCATTTCGTGATAGGAAGGAAAGCTTATAAAAATAAATTCATAAACAATGAATGTAGACTTTTATTTTACTCAAAATGGCAGTAGTGATGAGTAAAATAAATATGAAATACTTTTTTCTATTTTATTAATTGTTAAAAATTTAAAAATTTAACTGATAACAAAAACATAACAAAAAATTACAGTATCAGTTACAATAAAAAGAAAGGTTCATTCATTAATCAATCATGACCATGACACCGAATCATTTTATAGAATTTATATCATTCATTTCGAATTTGATTCACATTTTAGTGTTAATGATGACAGTGACCATTAAAATCACTGAATTAACCAATATTAAACATAAACATAATAAATTAACTGATTTGAAACATTTATCTGTTGCTTTGAATATTTATCAAGTTTTAGATATTTTAATACAAAAATGGACATTAAATGTCAGCCTAAACCGGCAGCCACTTACTACCTAGATGTTTTACTAAACTTTTTTTATTTTTATTTTAATTTGGATGCAATCGCTAAGAGTACATTTATAGCAGAACAAAATTTAATATAACATCTAAACTTAAGTAATATAAGCTATTATATTTTTCTGTGGAATATTTGGCATTGTAGATAATAATTGATTTTATTATAGCCACTAAGTTGGTGTACGTTATTATATCATGTACAATAACTTTTTTTTTTTTTTTTTTAACTACGAGTATATAGTCTAGTTGATTTGGGCAAATTAATGCAATTTTCTTATCTTTGAAAATTCATAAAAGCCCTAGAATTTTTGTGTAATATAGATTTTCGTTGATAGAATGTGATGGTAACAGTATCACATTTTCCGGTTATGTCGACTTAAGCGATTAGGATGTTATTGCCACAGAGTTTGATGATCGATAAAAATAAATATTTTGTTTAAGAAAGCTTAGTTTGAAAAATTAGTTAGGTACAACAGTACATTTTTTTTTGAATAATATGCACAAAATGTGTCACTTTCTTCACAAAAATTGAGAAATAAATTTACCTTTCTTTCTCGTTTATTCCGATATAATTAGATCTATTCGTGTCATATTCTTTGCATTGATGTGGCTTAGTTTTGTTTTAAACAGGCAAACAAATTAAATGAAGCACAGAAGACGGTAGAGGTCTATTTTCAATCATTTGAGAGTTAATTTCAAAACTTGAGAAGGCCTTAAATCTAAAGTAAGCCTGTACTGAATAAATAAGTAAATAAATAAATTTGGAATAATCCAAACAATAATTATACTTTTGAAGGGGACTTTGATTACCCTTCAAGTTCAAATTTACTTTAGCCTGGTCTGATATGATTGCAAACTAATTAAATTCTAATTTCGATAAATAGACAAATAGTCTTCCGAAACAGCTTTTATTCACTTCAACATTTCAATAAATTGCAACATAACTTGCTGAAAGTCGAGATTACCCTTTATAAATAAAATAGATATTAATTTTTTGTCTTTTTAATTAAGATAAAATTGGGCTTAAATTAATACGAAATAATTTTCATCATCATTTTGTTCAAATTTAGTTTAGTTAAAATTGTTTATGAACGACCACAAACTTAGATTACTATAATATAAGTAAATAAGTAGATAATATTATTATATATACATACTATTAAAAGTAGCTTAAACACAGTAATCGTAAAAGAAACCCTTAAAATGGACACTTAAAATGAAAAATATAACTTCCTTGAAATATTTTGAATATTTCAGAGAATATAGTATTATTTATATAGCTATCTACTGAAATTTTCGAAGAATGGAATTTAAAATATTTTCCATTGTATTTTTTTCTTTTTTCTTTGTGGTTGTGAAAAGAATTTTCTGTTATTTTTTTATTATTATTTATTTTTAGTGTTTGTCCATTATATTACAGAAATAAAATGTTTAGCTATTCGTATGTTTTTTTTTTTAATAAACAGTTTTAAGAGAATTCAATTAAAAACTTCAAAGTTTTTAAGTATTTCAAAAAATGAAATAATTTTTTTTTTGGCTTTTTATGTTCTACAAAGTGTAATCATAATAAAAGAAGTGCAAACCTGAATATTAGAAATATATCATGGATATCTAGTGCTTTATATTATCGTAATAATTATTATTAATTGAAAGATTCTAAATTATGACATATTTTTTAAATAAAACTTGAGACTAATTATTGAGATCACAGGCTCTATGCATCACCAAATAATTGACAAATTAGTAAAAAAATAAGACTTGAACATTTTTTTTTGTTATTATTATTTCAGTAATTAATACAATACTATTTAAAAAAATTAATGTGCAAATATTTAATACTACAATATAT
Source organism: Argyra leucocephala (assembly GCA_963942445.1). NCBI lineage: Eukaryota > Metazoa > Arthropoda > Insecta > Diptera > Dolichopodidae > Argyra > Argyra leucocephala. The sequence goes on from OZ012680.1 coordinate 66,775,897, forward strand.
AAACTATAAGCACATAATTGAAAATTTATAATAAATCACCGAATAAAAGTTCATTTAATAGTTCTGCAATTGTAAAGAGTGGTTGGAACAATTGAAAGATTTAAATGAAGATATTTGCATAACGGGTGTTTTTAATATTAACTAGTGTAGTTATGGCTTCTATAAGAATTTTTTGAATATTAGTATACTGATGGATAATGCGTTTAAACATAAAAAAGTTATAATGCTTGGTTGGTATAATGATTGGAAAACATAAATAAAGGATTATAATGATTGGTTTAATAGAAACGTACAAATAATGAACGATTATAAAATATGGTAAAATAGAGTGTAAAATCTCTAGAGTGTTGAACCAATTAAAGCAGAATTAATATCCAAAAGAAGACAGACACTTTACAGCCAAACAAACTTCTTTAGGACGTTACAAACCTAACAGAGAGCTAGGGTCAAATTAATTAGAACCAAAGCGGGATGCTTGTTAGCTACCCCCAAATATCTGTTTGAAGGCTGCTACCAACCTAAGTGTAAACACTATGAACGGGCGCTGAGTATGAAGCTCATTTATCTGGAAACCATGAACTGGTGGTAGGAGAACAACATCAATCTATTAACAGCATTCGTCAGTAACGAAAAATAAAACATAAGAAAAACTAAAGATCTACTATAATACTTTGGAGTAATGGGGAAATATGTAGTCTAACAACACTAACCTTAGAACTAAAAATAAACAAAAAAATAAGTAAATAAAAAATAAAAATAAGAGTAAACACTAACAAAATAAATAAAAATGTAATGATGGCCCACATATCATAGGGTAAAGGGCCCAAAAACTAGTTGTGTATATTCATTAAGTACATACTGATAAATAAATAAATAGAAAGAGCGTGTTGAGTATGTTGTTATTGGTCTGAATATAAATCAGTGAGAAATGCTTATAAAAATTTAAAACTGAATAAAACAAAAATTGAATTCATAGAAAGAAAAATTTAAAGTGCAAGAAATCAGAAAGAAACATTGAAAGTTATAAAAAATTATGTTTTAAAAACGAAACTTCAAAAATGAAATAAGTTCGATTTCAATACAAAAGTACATAGATAGTATTTACATGAAGTTGATATTAAATTTAAATTTAAGGAAATGACAAATTTGGAGTTAAAAGAAATTTGTAAAAACATAATAAAAATGTGATAAGTAATAAACCTTTAATAGATAATGGGGAAAACAGAGGAGATATTTTAGTGACAATTTTTAATAAACCGAATTTCCAGCTAAATGGAAGTAATCGCTTGTAGTTCCTATTCAAAAATTGTTAACAAAATGAATTGTGAAGAGCTTAGAACGATAAAAATTATAAATACTTAGAAAAATTTATTAGAAAATAGCTAACAATAAAATAATATATTTTTTTTTAGATTTTAAGAGCGCATTCGGAACAATGGTATGCTGTCAGTAACATTTCATTAAAAAAATTAAGTAAAAATACTGAACTTAAAAGGGTTTAACCATACCAAAGAACTAAGATAATAATATATTAATATTGTAATAATATTTCAGACAGTGAAGAAGTAAAATTAGGAGTGCAGTAAAGCTCAGTTTTAGGAGCATTATTATTTTTAATTTATATTAATAACATTAAAAAACACCTGAAATTTACCAAAATTATGCTATTCACAGATTAACTTTTATTATAGTCAAAATAATATAAGAGAAATTAAATCGTTATTAGACGAAGATTTAAAGTCAATGGGCATAATTAATTATTATGTGGATAGTGAAAAAATTGAAACAAAATTAAGTATTTGGGAATAATAATTATAATAATAAATATTATAATATAGATAAAAAACTGAATTTCAAAAGTCATATGTGTACATGTATAATTTGTAAAAAAATTCGGAAAAAAATTGAATTTTTTAGAAGAATGAAAAATAATTTGGCTACTATATGTGCAATAAATGTGTATCATTTATTCTATTATCAAGCCACATTTTGAATATTGCTCAACAATTATATATTTGTGTTAAAAACAGTATAGAACTTCTTCAAAAACTCCAAATTCGAGCAATGAGATACTAAAACGAATTATATTAAAATGTAGCAGGTTCATATCAGTCAGAGTTACGTTAAACTTCCTAAAATGGATGAAAATAAACGAAAGGTTATAATGAAATGTACTAATATTTATATTTAGTTTGAGAAAAGGCAATCTTTCAAAATATTTAAGGGAAAAAAATTAGCTTGGTATAAAATGCATTACCATATGCGTTAAGGAATGTAGGTGTTAAATTTAGATTGGAAGAATATCTTACAACAAAAGGTGCATAACTCATTATTGTACAAAGAATTTAGAAGATTTAATGATCTTCCACGAGAAGTTAAATTAGAAATATATTTTAAATTAATTTGTGATATAGCTAATATGTTAATTGTACATTCAAAAACTAATATTAATTTTATAAATACTAATAAAGTTATTAATACTAAAGTTACTATTACTAAATAAATACTCGTAAGATATTCTTTGTTTCAATCTGAAAGTAATTCTACGCAAGTAACTGACAATAACAAAAAAAGGACAAAACATGTAGAGTTGATTAGATTAGATCAATTTTAGGTGATACTTTATAGGTTAATTGTTTGTAACCATGTAAAGTTTCTGAGAATTAAATCAGAGAGAGAGAAGCCTACGAAGACTAGTTATAAAACAGGTACCACCATTAGAAATACCTATTTTTGTTTTAAAAATCTACTAGTCTAGCTAGCCTACAAAAATTAACAAAAACAGTTATTTCATTATATTTTATTAACATTTAAGTACATTTTTAATTTTTATGTTAATTTTATCTTATAAATATTTACAATAATTTTTAATGCTATTGCTCAGATTACCTAAACTCGTTCCGGTTGCTTTTTACCTAGATTAAAAATTATTCTTTTAAACTTCCTTTAAATAATAACAAATAAATAAAATAAAAAAATGTACAGAAAATAACTGAATTAAATTATTTTAATAAATTTACCATAACAGCTATATACATTTTTTAACTAAGAAAGAAAATTTTTCGTAATAAGTGTCAGAAAAAATATTTTTTAATAAAACTTATCTCTACACATTAAATAATAATATGATCATACAATATTCAGCCATATATAAATAAATACTGTATATATATATATATATATATACAATACATACATATTGTTTTTAAAAATGTATCCTGAATCAATAAAATAACATAAAAAATCAATTGTTAAATGAGGCAAGATAACATTATTACTACTTACTATATAATACGTTATAAATAATCGTAAGAGATAATTTTAGATTAAATCGATTTGTTTTTGAATCAAAGTTATGTAAAACAAACATATACCATATACTTATGCATAATAATATATATGTACAAATTTATTAACGATATAATTCCATATTCCGTTATTTTATGTTTTTTTCAAATCGATTTGTTTACGTTAAAAAATAATAATATAATAAGAAAAAGTACAAAAAATAAAAAAATAAACATTTTTGGTTTTAAGGTCGTATCTTTAAAATAAATATTTCTTTTCCACATTTTTTGTTTGCCATTGTGTTAAAGTACTTAAAATGTACTCAAGTACTTGGTAAAAGTACGTTTAGATTATAGGGTTCGTATTTCATTTTGGGGAATGATACATTATTTTTACGTACTCGTAGATTCGTCCCCTTGTGTTACAAGATTGTAACACTACGAAGTAAAAATTAAGGGATGGTTCCTTGGAGATAACGCAGTGTTACGTTACACAATGTTTACATTTTTATTGGTAAATATATCCTCTATATTCGCCAACAAGCACAGGCTCACAGTTTCATTGATTTATGACAGGTTTTTTTTTAAATTTAACTATCTGTATAAAGAAACAATACACAAGCTTCTTTATCCTCTAATTCAAATTCTGTGCTATAATTTATAGGCATGATTTAAAGTCAGGGGTCAGCTAAATACGTTCTTTAGACGAATCTTCATCATTTTCATATCTTCAGAACTGTACAGTTAGTATTTTGTTAAATTAATATTATTTTTCTAATACAAATCTATAATCGTTAGTTATATTATCGTCACATTATCATACTACTTGCTTTCTTACATTTAATTTGATGTAATAAAACTCTTTTTAGACATTGTTTTTGAAATAAATAAATAAATACATTTTCAAATTATTCATTCCAGACCATTCATTCAAATTTAGTAGAGTGTTCCAAGGATTAATTAATGTCATCAAAAAATATGTAAATTAGTGCATTGTCTAATTTTGCACGCAGAATTGTTTTCTTCTTGTCGTTTATATATATAACAGAAATAATATAGGGTACCCAAAATAAGACCCTGCGGCACTCCAAGAACTGTATTTACTTCATTAGAAAGGTACGTTTAAAACCATTTAAGTATGCTCCACTCCATTAACATCATAACATTGTAATTTTTAACTGCTTCAAAGGTTCTTTGAAAATTTAGGAAACTGCAATAATAACTTTTTTATCATGTATTGCTATTTGCCCTTTACAAACAATTGAATTAATCAAAGAAATCAGATTGATTTTCAGGTATTAAATTATATTGCTCCAAATATTTCTCAAGTTACTTATTTAAAATTTTCTCCACTATAATTGTTTCTACTGCAATAGTATTAATTGGACGAAATTCCACTGTCTTTATTGTGCCTGTAACCTTCCTAATTTGTACTAAAGTTGTCTATTTCCAGACAAAATGTTTACGGCTTGTAACCCTGTAGCTACAATGTAAATTTGCAGATCATCGTTTACTAAGTAAAAGTACATTTAACATCACATAATGAGTACATAATGTTAACAATATCAAGCTTACAAATCGTTTACATTATTGTATATTCAAGTTAACACATAGAAAACTTAGCCATTTTATATAAAATTGTGGTGGTACATAATAAAAGCAAATATTAGTTTACAACTAGAATATATTAATTTTTTTTGTGATTGTGATCTTAAGAATTATTTACAGGATAATTACGAATTCACATTAGTAGAATTAACAGAAACAGATAAAATGTTTGTATTGTGTTTTCAGTTTAAGTGTTACGAAGATCTAAATAATTATATTAAAAATTTTATAAACTTTATTATATTTAACCCTTTGATGGACACTCTTTTTTTTGCTGGTTCACTGTGGGAAAATACAGCAAGTGATTTTTGATGGCAGATTCATTTTTAATGGCAGAGAAATTCTGAAAACAACAATCTGCTGGGATTTGAATAAAAAAACTTTTCCTATCTTAAAAATAAGATTTAATTTTTGACGTCTATTTCTGTCATGACGTTTTTAATATCATTTGAGAGATATTCTGGGTCAGAGACGTTCATAGACGTCATGAGGTTTATAATACGGAATAAAAAATTCAGTCACAATGACGGAAATAGACGTGAATATTTTAGTATAAGAATAAAATTATTCTATATTGGTTTCTTTAAATGTTTTAAAATGGCTACTTGTAGTTTTGAAACAACATTTTCACATGATTTTTTGACTTATGTGTTAATGTTATCAACAAATGTTGCTACAATCTCTGGAGTCCAAATTGTAGAAAATATATCGAATAGATATCAGATTAGAAGCAATATAAAAATTAAATACTATAATGCTTTCAATATCGGTTTCCTAGTTATCATTTTCATTTTCATCAGAACCTTGATTGTCATTTCAAACTCCACTTTCAATTTCAGATAAATTTTCATCGTTAATTTTTTCAGTAATTTCGCCAGGTTTTATTTTATCCTCATCTGAGCTACTAGAATTTGTGCTATTTTCAGATGGTTCATAATTTCGTTCACGACCAGAGTAAATCTCACCATCCTCGAAAAAATCAGTGTCAGTTCAATCAGAAGCAGTTCTCGGTCGTAAATTTCATTTGCACTTTCTTCAAATATTTTTTCCAATATTTTTTCTAACCTTTTTATAAGACATTTTGCTATTTAGTCAAGAAATTCTTTAAATATTTTGTATTTTATTAATTCAAACTTAAATCATTACTGTAAATATTTATCTTAATAAATTATAAAAAAATTAAAAATTAAACTTATTTATAAAAATGTCAATTCAGAAAGTCACTTGTTTCTATACTAAAGAAAATAAGAGATTTACATGTTAGATTGACGGTATATGACGTCAAGTCTTTCGGAGAAATCCACAAATTATATTTTAAATCAATATCTATATTGTGATTTTTTTTTAACTTAAACGGTTATTAAAACGAAATTTAGCAGTTTCTGTGGGACACTTAACAGAAAAGATCATGACGATTATACAGTGGTAGGCAAAATTAATTACACACTCAATAAATTTTAACATTTATTTTTTTGTTTTTTTTTTCTAAGGCTGGAATTTACAAATGTGTTAAAAAAAACTTTGGGAATCAATTTCACAATGTGTTCTTAATTTAAATTTAAATTTTCGGCTGAAAAAAATCACAAATGACTCAGGTAGTAACAGGTTTCTTTTGCTATGTCACCCGGCAAAAGTAATTACACATTTGGTTTCATACGGTATAATTAATTACACATTATTGCATTTTGATCTATTGAAGTGAATAAGTGCATTTTTTGATAGCGTTTATTTAATTTTTCTTTTTGAATTTTTATTCTAATATTTAAAAGTGACGAACTGCAGCTCTTAATAGTGTTTCAAATAATTTTATTCTGTTAAAATTGCTGATTCATTTCTCATCCATAATACGTAAGACAAACGAATTAAATATTGAAAATCTCGCCGAAGTTGTTGCTTAACACTAGCTCGATTGCTAGTAGAAATTTATGGAATTTCATTTAAAGCTGTTTAGAATAATGTAAAGAAAAAAGAGGAATACGGTAGCTTGAATAACAGGGAAAGATCTAGTAGGAATGCAGTTGTTACTAAGAGACCGAAAGCAGGCTATTACAAATTGTTAAGTAATTAAAAAGAAAATCCTGATATAAGCCCAGTTAAAATTGCTTTTGGGTTGGCAAAAATTATTGGAAAAAAAGTGGGAGCAATACGAAGAATATGTAAATATTCTAATATTCAAACCTATGGGGTGCGTAAAGTAGTAAATATTTTACCATCAAATTTTTGAAAACGTGAGACTTTTGCTCAAGAATATGTTAATGAGTCATTGGAGTACTGATATAACGTATTGTGGACAGAGGAAAGTTAATTTACATTCCACGGAAGCTCTTGGATGAAAAATACATTCATCTTCCAAAAGAGTTAAAGTATAAAGTGGTTTAATCATTTAAATCCCATGGCGATGGAAGTGTTATGTCTTGGGGATGCATTTACTACTATGGCGGTGGAGCTTTGTTTCTAACAGATGCAACACTATTTCAATGTGGATATATTAAAATATTAAATAAACATGCTTTCGCTTAAGCAAGCAGAATATTTTCTGATGATAACTGCTGTTTCCAGCAAGATAATGCCAGCCTTCATTTAGTAGAGGTTGCCTTATAAAACGATTTCTTGAAAGTGTCGGACTGAACATTCTAACTGGGTCACCGAAGAGCCCTGACTTAAATGTTATAGAGAACATCTGTGCATTTATGAAACAAATCGCATTTATGAAACAATGAAATGGAAACATATCGATAAAAGCAGAAAAAAGCTGAAAGGATTGAAGAAATACTGAATATTTAGATAAAAATACCTACAGAATTAATTAAAAATTTAAGAACTTCAATATGAAAGTAATTGCAAGCTGTTATTGATGCACAGGGTGGAATAACTAAACATTAATAATGTAAAAATACTAAAACAAAACTATTTAACTGTAAACAACTTTTTTATTCAAAAATTAGCAATAGTTCTTTAGTTTTACCTGATGTGTAATTAATTATGCCATATGAAATCAAATGTGTAATTACTTTTGCCGGGTGACATAGCAAAAGAAACCTGTTACTACCTGAGTCATTTGAGATTTTTTTCAGCCGAAAATTTATATTTAAATTAAGAACACATTGTGAAATTGATTCCCATAGTTTTTTTTAACGTATTTGTAAATTCCATCCTTAGATAAGAAAAACAAAAAAAAAATGTTAAAATTTATTGAGTGTGTAATTAATTTTGCCTACCACTGTAGTTCATGACGGTTATAGACGATATGACTTTTTTAATAAATTCTTAAATAAATTTTGACGTTAATACACGTCATGTCCCACAGAAAAACTTTATCATGACGTCTTTATACGACAGTATTAGCGAAAGGGTTAAAGGGCATTCGTTTTTTCGAGCTAATTCAGAATTTTATTTGAGAAAATGACATTCATTCCAAAAGTTTTATCTTAAAAAACTAAAAAATATTCTAAACTCTAACATTTTATTTGTTTTTTGAAAAAAAAAAAAAATAAATAATGAATAAATAATAAATACAAACCCAGAGTGTTTATTATAATTATACTAATACACAAAAAAAATATAGTAAATAATCCACCGCGTAAAAACATTATAAAAATTCAAATATTTATTTTATTTTATTTAATTTTTCTTATTTGTGTACAACAACAGACTGATTGTGTCTTTTTTGTAAATGATGTGTAAATGATTTGTAAATGATTTGTATATACAGCATATACAGCAAAATTGTTTCCCAAAATGCATACTGTTAACTATACGTTTACCATTTGAGCTTTACGGTTACAAAGTAAATTTGCTGTAAAGGTTCAACAGGCAAACAAAAACTGCTCGTTGGGATCTAGATGTCTGGCAAACAAAAAGTCTTCATTGATTGGTTTATTATTTATACTTATAAAAAGGAAAGTTTGTTTGTTTGTTTGTTTGTTGTTTGAGTTCTGAAATTTTGCATAGTTATTCATGGTCAAAAAAGGATTTTACAAAGACATCAGATGACAGATTCAGGTTGCTGCCGTACAACTCCTAGAAAGTCTCAGGAATATTTTAAAAACCAATTGCGTTACAGGCATGCAAATTTACTTAGATACTCTTTCACAAATAAAGAATCCTTACTGTGACCGATTTCGAAAATATGGATTTGGATTATTTCAAGAATACCACAATAGCAAGGAACGTATTTTCTTATACTTCATCAGAAAAAGACCGAAATGTTATTTACAAAGAAACTATTTTAATATAAGTATAGTTTAAGTTGTAGTATTGTTGATATTTTGTTATCGCAGTGAAAAAAAATATTAGAATATTTTTGATAAACCAATTTTTTTCAATTCGATTCATAAATCAAAAAACTTCATTTAAGTAAATTCGATTATATTTTGTGGTTGAGCCGGACAACGTCGGGTAATTTTGCTAGTAGTTAATAAATTAACACCTATGAGACATGCAAACGTAACACCTTACAACATTATTATCCTTATTACTCATGCCTTTCAAAGTATCTTTTCGATCCATGAAAGATATATTAGAAAGCAATTCCAATTACATTATTGAATGGTAATTTTGGTATTTTTTCATTGATTTCATAAATTTTCATTAAATTTGTTAGCTATCAGAGCTTCATTCGTTATCAGTTCATTTTCCTTTAATCTTGTTTCCGTGATTTTATCGCGCTTCTTGTTCAAAACAAATTCTTTAATGTCATACCACATCGGCTTTTGGTCAGGAGAGTTTTCAACTTTTCTTCAAACAAAACCGTAACGCATAATTAATTTAAAAACATAAAAATTTAATTTAATTCTGGCGAGGAAAAAAAGAAATTAGAAGAAATTTCATAAATTGCAAAATTTTGTATGTATTATATTGTGTATGCTTATACGATTAATTAATTTTAAATTGAAATTTTTAATCGAAAATTAAAAAAATTATAGAATATTTAAATTCGCCACGTCTCCTTTCAAATATCTGTCATTTACAGAATAATAATGTTAATAAAAATCGGTTGAGAAATTGTTGGTATGTAGATATTATATGTATTGATTTTTTTTTTAAAATATACATATAAAATGTAATGATTTCTGGACAACTTCCTAAAAATTATGCCTTATGCCTTATATAACACCACGTTCATCTTAATTAAATCTGTATTTGAAATACACCAGTAAAATAATTTTTACTAACGATTTTTAATATTGTAGGGATCCTTGAATTTGTTATTTAAAATTTATTTAATAATTCCGAAAACATTCTAAACTTAAAGCAAATTAAAAGAAAAGTTTTGCTGAATTAATTCATAAATTTTCCAACTTTAAATTTATTTTATTTTTAGAAAAACTTTTTTTGTATTATTATTTCTCTATGGTTTTATTTAGTTTATAAGTTTTAGTTTATTAGTTTGTTTATTAATTTAAATAAAAACACTATCAATAAAGTTTCGAAATGTTAAAAATAGAGTAGCTAGCTATATTCAAAATTTTTATTAAATTGATTTAAAATTAATGTTGATTTGTAATTGCTATACAGATGTACGTGATGTATTTTCTGTACAAAACGTTTTAGATGAGGAAGAAATTGTAAATTGTAATCGAAAAAAGTGATTTATGAAATATTGGTGTTAAAAGCTGTTGTGCACAGATTCATATATTCTGACAGATGAAGGTTTTGCAGAAGGAGATGAATGTGGTGGAATCTATGGTGAAATGTTATGGAAGACATGGCTGTAAACAGTTCATCAAAAATCAGCGTAGATTTGTATAAAAAGTCTGGTGTATGAACATAGAAAGTTGATAGATTACAAAAAATCTACGCGTGAAAAATTTTTTAAGGAATTTCCAATTATGTTATGTTACGAATAGTAAATTTCTTACCGACAGCTGTTTTGGCTCTTATGACAGATAAGATTCCGAATAGTCAGTCAATTTGTTATCATATCTACAACATAAAATATATGGTGGTACGGGGTTTATGAGAGCCAATCGAATTCCAAAAGATTGAAATTTACCAAAAAATACTTTCAACAATACAAAGAAAATCTTAATGTGAGTTGATTTGATGTCGAAATAACATCATTTAATAAGAAATTTTTTTCTTATATATCGCATGAGTAAATGGGTTTATGTTGTTTATATTTTAACAATTTTTGCTATTTGGAATTACTTTATAAACGATATTCTAAAATTATTAGGATTTATAATATTAATATATAATAATATAAAAAACATAATTAATTAAGAACATAAATATAATAATAATAGAGTATTTAGGTAGTAAAATAAGTGCATAAGGTATTATATTATGTACCGTATCTTACCTAATTGTACCGGTTTTTATTTGTAAACTAATAACTTTAGTTTTAATATTTTAGTGTTTTTAAATTAAAAAAAAAAAAATAAACAGTAGTTAATAATAATATTAGTGCAATATTACAAATAAATAATTAATATATCTATTTAATATATGAATATATCTATCTATTGATATTTGATATTGTAATCTTTTGTATTTTAAAATAAAAAAACAGTAGTTATTATTTTTTTGGTTTTCCTAATTTCTAAAAAAAAATAAACAGTAGTTAATAAATATATTTTCAAATAAAATACACTTATATATATATCTGTATTCTATATCTATACGGTTTGATGTTGTAGCAGTTTTATACTTTAAAATAAAAAAAAGTATTGGAACTACACCATGCGCTTTTAAGAGACGCCAGTTTCCCGTCCAAGCTGCCTTTGCAATGACCATCAACAAAGCGCAAGGTCAAACTCGCAATAAGGTTGCTCTTTTACTTTATACACCAGTTTTTGCACATGGACAACTATATGATGTCGGGATGTCGCGCATTGGGAATAGAAATCATTTGAAAATTGTAACTGAAGAGAATAGAGCTGTTAGAAATTTTTTACTTTATTTATTTTATTTTTAGAAAAGAGATAGACAGTACAAAACTGGTATAAACCTCTCTTAAAACTAACTTATAATCTAATGACAATATAATATTGTTTATTAAACACATTACACATTATTAAATTCTTATCTTTGCCATTAAGAATAATTACAATTTATTTCTAATATTTTTTTTTTTTTGTTTTTAACTAATTATTTAATTGTGGCAATGCTTTCAATCGTTTTTTAAACACTCTTATATTTGGGGTATATTTAACATTGTTGGGAAGACAATTGAAAATTTTTAGACAGTTGAACATAATGTCTCTTTTACCCTTTTCAGTTCTAGGAGTTCCAAGTTTAAAATGTTCTACAGTCCTTGTGTTGTAGTTGTCTATTGAATCATTTGTTTGAAGTTTTAGATTTCTTTCGTTAGGTTATTGGATAATTTTGTATATTAGTTTACAGTTTTCCGAAAATATTATTTATTCTACGGAGTGTAAATTGTAGTGTGAGTATAATAACCTTGTTGTGTAATCATAAGGTGGTCTGTATAAGATTTTTATGGTTCTATTAATAAGTAGGGCGACTGAATTTATAATGTTTTTGCAACCCTGACTCCAAATTGTGATTAAATACCTTATTTTGGACTGGATGTGAGAGTGAAATACTAACTTTGCAACGTTCTTACTTTAGCTTAGGACATCTTCCTATTGCACCAATTATTGACATTATAAATTTTTTTAATGGTTCAGTGTGTGTATTTTCCAAGTCAGGTCTTCATCAATGTGTAAGCTTAAATATTTTGCTGATTTGAATCTTTTTATCGGTTGTTAATTGATGTTTATTGATAAATTAATATTTTCTTTATTTTTTTGTTTGAATAATATGAACTCAGTTTTTGAAACATTAATTGTTAATCTGCTATGGTTTACCCACTGACTTTGTGTAAGTCGCTATTAATGTTTTCATCAAGGTGATTAGCGTTTTTGCTTTTATATAGAATTATTGTATCGTCGGCAAACATTGAATACATTGAAAACTCTCTTGTCTTCTCTTCGCCTTGTAGTATTTCTTGTTTTAACATTGAAAGTGTAGATACGTTTAGGTACTTGGGTGTTTTACTTGATAATAAACTGAATTGGTCTGCACATACTTCCTATTTAAATAATTATTTTAAGAATGTTTTGCGAAACATTTACCACTTAAATCTGTATTGTTCTTTAAAAGTTATGCTAATGGTGTATTTTGCTCTATTCAGTTCTAAGCTGCAATATGGAATTAGTTGCTGGGGTGGTTCTTATTTTAATAAAATTCAACCTCTTCTCATCGCTCAAAAACACTGTGTAAGGATAATTTTTAAAAAAAATAGACTATTGCCTAGTTTTCCTTTATTTAAAAAGTTGGATATTCTACCACTTAGACATTTATATCTGTTTAAAACATTGAAAATTTTTTTCAATAGGTCGGGCTATCTCGCTCACCGATTTGTTACTAGATATCATCTTAGAATTAATAATTTATACCTTGTAAATGTTCCAAGAGCCCGTACCTCTCATTTTTGCCACTTTTATGATTATATAGCTCCAAAATTTTTTAATATGTTACCTTATTCTTTAAGATCGGACAGATCACCTGTTTCATTTTGCAAAAATCTTCGATTTTGGCTTTTTGAACTGGATCACCTTCAAATTGAATCTGTTTTTAATACTATTTAGTTTTAACTTTAATTTAGTTTTTTTTCTAACTATAATTTTTTTAATTTTCTTTCAGTCTTCTAGTTATTAATTTACTTTTTATTCTTGTTATAATTTTGTATTTAATTCTGCTTACTCTCGTTTATTATTTAAATTTTGCTTTAAATTTTATGAAATTTTATTTTAAATTTTATTTTTTTTCATTATATAATTTTAATTTTAAGATATTTTAGTTTTTTCATATTTAGATTTAATTTTCTACTTTACTATGTATGTACCCAACAATATTTTATATTTTTAATGCTTGTATTTTTGCTTGCAGTTTCATTCATCACATATTCTAATGAATATCCGAATGATCCTATATTTATTCTTATTATTTTATTTAGTAAATGTATATTTTTAAGTATTGTATTTTACTATAATATGAATAAATGAATTAAAAATCAAAAAAAATAATGCCGCTATTAGTCCAATATTGTTGAAACTTTTTACATAAGCTAAATAAAGAATTGGACCAAGAACAGTGCCCTGAGGAAGACCAATTGGTAAGCTTCCTTCATCACTAATGTGCTCATTTATTCTGGTTTTCATTTTTTGACCTTTTAAATAGGACTTAAATAGATTGGCTGCAATTCCTCTAATACCCATGTTAGACAGACTGTTTAGTAATATATTATGATTCACGGTGTCAAATGCTTTTTTTAGATCTAGAAAAGAACAGCTACAGCATAATTATTCTTATCTTATGCCATGTTTATAAAATTCACGACTTCGAGAGCGTTTGATATAGTTTTTAATGAAATATTAATTTTAGTAAAATTAAATATTTCAATCTACCAATCCAATTACATAGTCTGTCTGCTAATCTATTAATTTAACTAAAGTATTATTACTAAATAATATTGTTGATAGGGGAATTTTTGATTTTGATAATTTATAATGCAGTACAACCTAGAATGCTCTAATTTTGATTTTTCACTATATATGGCGGTAGATAAATGTGTAAACAGTGTCTATATCGTATATTTAACATACTGTTTTCTTTGAAATTAAATGATAATGAAAGAGTTTTCTGAAAGTACAATAGGCAACACTACAGAGATATGATATCCTTATTGGCAGCATTTTTTTTATGAAAATACAAATTTAAAACTTAAATTTAAAATTTAAAAATAAATTAAAAGAAAATATCATAGCTACTCTCTTGTAAAAACAAATCCATATATTATATTAATGTAGGCACGAGTATATTTATATACTATATTATTTCAGCTATATAAAAATATAAAAATTTTGATATCTGTTAACTTTGTATAGCTATGTCTCAAATAAATATGATAAAATTGGATGAAATACATTCAAATTGAATTGGATAAAACGCATTTACAGAAATAATATTTACAAAAAAAAAAGGTTTTTTTTTGAATTTCTTATTAAATACTTTTTATTTGTTTACTTCTCCATCTTCATTAACTTCTTCAACATATGATGTACAAAATGAGTATGTAAAAACATATGAAATGTAAAAAAAAATAAATGTATTATTTTTTTGAATGAATGTGTTTACTTTTTTATGAGTGTAGCTGTGTAGCTGTGTAGGTACTAGGTATATTGAATCAACTTTACAATTACGTTGCAGTATAACTTTTTGAAAAATATTCTTTTTAAAAAGTTTTTGTTTTATTTTTTCTTATATTTGTTTTGTAAAATTTTCTGTACAGCCTGAGAACTCGAATTAAATTAAAATAATAAAAAAGAAAATACAAAATTCAAAACATATTTGAAGCTGCTCCCCTCTATTCAATCTCTTCACAAATTCTGATTCTCAAACTTTAAACTTTAATTTAAAATTCACATTCATATAAAGTCAAAATATAAATTGTAAACTTTTGTCATATCTATATTATAATACACAATATCGAAGGCACACTTTTCGTGGTTTTTAGTGTGCTTCGTTTTTTTTTTTCATTCAATCAATTTTTTTTTATCGATTCTCTTTTGAGTCAAGTTCTTTTTATTTATCGTATTTGGTTTTTTGCACTTTTAGTAGAAAAAAAAAAATTAATTAGTATGGTAATATCATTAAAATAAGTTTTAATATCCAAAATTTTTGTGAGTTCGATTCTCTATTAATTCAAATTTTTTTACCGTTTACTTTAAAATAAATCTAGGTATGCAAATTATGTATACTTATTACTTATCCATACATGGAATGTATTCACAGTTGACAGTTTTGACACTATGATGTATCATGTAGATGTTTGCATATAATATAATATATTATACCAATTAGTATTTATCCTACTTATATATGTATACTCAAAGAGCTAAAATGTAGGTACAATAAATATAATATAATTTGTACTGTATTTTGGTTAGAAAGTCTTATTAGTATATTTGTGAAATGTTATGTATATCGAAATCGAACCTATGTTAAAATTTTATTGTTCAAATTTATTTTACATTTATTTACTTTTAATAAAAAAGAAACATATCTTAATTTATGACTAAAATTTTTATTTTTTAAATTTAAAAAGTTTTAAAAAAGTTATAAAAATATTTTATATATATACATTGTATATATATATATTATTATAACTTTATGATAAAACTGACAATTTATTAAAAAAAAAAATAGGAGCAAAATTATATATTTATTAAAATCTACATAAAAAACCATCTGACGACCAATAATCAAACTAAAATTTAAAATTCATACAAGAAAAATAGTAAAATATTAGGTTTATTCAGTAACCTGTTCCAGATAGTTCTATATGAATATGAATAGTCATACGTTTGATAATTTGTTTAATGTCATTGATCATAGTTATTTGAAAATACATAATTTAAGTATGTTTAATTTATACATTGAAAAAGTACGGTTCAAATCTGAACCATCTGACAACCGATGTTCATTATTATTTTTTAAAATGATATATCATTAAAAGGTGATTAAGCAATATTCTATATTTTTTTTATATTTTTTAATTTTTAATTAGAAATTTCAATTTAAAATTTCACGCATGTAAGATATTTTAACATATCTACAAAAAAATTTTTTTTTAAATAAAATATTATTATTTACGTATACGGTTGTTTTCTAAGTAAAATAAAAATAAAATATAGTATTCAACTACCAAGGATAAATTGAAATGATGGATACAATTCATAATGAAGCTGATTTTCCATTAAACAGTATAGCAAATCTTAGGTACATCTACATATATGATTTCATTCATTAGTTGCATCCCTTTTCAATTTAAAATTATTTCGAAGTAATTTGAAGTACTTCGAAAATGGAATGATTGAATTTTTTGAAAACAATTATTTTTTTTATAAGAACAAAAATATAATATTTATTAAAATTTACATAAAAATCCATCTGTCGGCAAATAGCAAACTAAAATTTAAGGTACCTCAATAAAAAAATAAAATACATTCATTCGCTAAATTATTGTTAATATTTCAGTAAAATATTAGGTTTATTCAATAAGCTGTTCACGAACGATCTAGAACGATCTGGAGTAAAAAAATTTGTTGTGTTCAGTAGTTTTCGTTAATATAACTTTTTTGCCCAAAAGTGTTCCAATCGTTTGAGTAGATTGCTTAAAATAGTACTAAATTGATGATTGATGATTAAATTGATAGTTCTAAATGTTTTGTTCCGAATCTTTTTGTTAAAAAAAGTTGTAGTATTTTTTAATTTGAGCACCTGAATAGTCATCACAAAAGAAAATTTTGAACATTTGAATTGTTTAAAGTATCTGAAAACAATGGATAGAATAATAATATTAATAGTAAACCGCAAAAAACTAAAGATTGTCCAAAGTTTTCAGTTAATATTTATAAAATTAACTGTTTTTATTTATAAAATAGATATAGAATGAAAATTATTTTATAAGAATTTATTAGACATCAATTTCCAGTAAATCTTGCATATGCAATATCAATCAATAAATCACAAGGTCAAACATTTCAAAGAGTCGGAATTTATCAACCTACAACCTTCACTCATGGTCAGCTCTACACAATCCACTTCTCTAAAAATTAAAATTCTAGCAGAAGACAGAGGAAAACTACTGACAACGACACTGTAACTGACACTTTTAATAACATTCCGACACGCGTTTTCCCAATTAACGCGACAATCAATTAATCGGTTAATAATATCAATTATGGTAAAGGTTTTCGGTGGTTTTAGTGGGTTAATGTTCCACATAGCTAAGTACCTACATGCACGGTCTGCTTAGTATTTTTCGAGGTTTTCACCTTCCCTAGAGAAATAAAAAAATAATAAAAACAAATATAATCTTACAAAGAAAGCTTAATTCTATCTGATAGTTTTGATATTTTATTTTAAAATTAATATTAACTTAAAATTTTGAACATTTTTTATTTTTTTTGTGGTTTGCAATTAATATTACTATTCTATATATTGTTGTCAGATACTTTCAACGTGTCAAATGTATAATTGTATTAAAAATCATTTTATTGGGACGTTTCACAGAAAAATTACTTTCTTTTGCTCGGCCGGGTATGTACCCGGGGGTTTCTTCTGGTATACGTTTACATTACATATATTTACTTACTTGATAAAAAAGGAGAAAAATAAATTTTTTTAAATAAATGTAAAAATAAATAAACAACATAATTTTCTAACGAACAGAATATAAGTAAAAGATCAAAAACGAAAAAAAAAAAAATATTGGCCATAAAAAAGAAAGCTTTAAATAACTTCCAGAACATAAAAACTGGGATAAAATAGTCATCATTATCATTATCAACATGAAGGTTATATTAAATTTTTTTATCCATTGTGTTACTTTCATTTTTTTTTCGCTTTACATCTCTTTCTTTTTACCTAAAGTATTTTGTTTTCTTTTTGCTTGTGTCAGACTGATTTGAATCCCCTGTTGCAATTACTGTGTGTATATGAGATTTTCTTTCAGTAACAAAAAGTATATTAGAATTATTTTATTTGGTATATATTAGTCTATTCTAGGATACACAACAGTTCTAAAATAAAAAAATTGTTGACAGGATGCCAGTACGAAAAAACGTAAGTAACTACTGGTAGTAATTTTGTGAAAAAAATTAAATATTGTAAAAACAAGTGCCATATTTATAAAAAAGAAGAATTTTGCATTATTTGAATTGAAAAAAAAAGAAAATTGCATATGGTTGAAAATGCGAACTCCAATCTGAAGTAATACCTTAATAGATTACAAAAGCAACCAATAACACATTCAAAATATGGGTGCTCTACTATATAATACTCGATCCTGCATAATTAATAATACATTTCTATTCCAGATACAAATTACTGAATACCAGAATGGTTTTTGGAATAATGGGTCCACCATCGATGCCATATTAATACTTTGGTAGGTCATTGCAAATCAATCAAATTAAATAAACCTTTAAGTAAATAAATCTTTATGTGCTTCGGTAAGAGGTGAAAAAAAATATGTTCCGTAAATTTGAATCCAGCCTTCGACGAAGTTTCAATACCTGAATTATGTCATCCAAATATTGCAAGAAAAAGAAGTCAGTTTACTAATCAAATCACATAATGGGCTCATCGAAGATATCGCAATATCAATGAGACGTATTAGGCAAGGTTATAGTCTCAGTCCAAATTTAATTTAAAAATTACAAAAGCTATCAGAAATATATTTAACCCCTTTTCGGGATATCAAATTGGTGATAAGAACGTTAATATCATTATGTTACGCCGATAACAACATACTACTTGAAGAGAATAAAGATGATCTGCATAGATTATTATTCAGATTTAGAAAAACTTCCAAGTTGTACAATATTGATGTATCCAAAACAAAAACGAGATGCATGATTATTTATAAAGAACCAAAAATATGCATTAACAATACAATTATCGAACAATTTAAAAATCGGGGTGTACATATTATCAGCTCTCGCAATACGGAAACAGAAATAACAAGCAAGCTGGAACAACTACAACTATATCAGGTTATCGAGTTATATGAAGAAACAAATACATGTGAATAAAAAACAACTTACGAATATACAAAAGTTGTGCTCGACCCATACTAACGCATTGGCACGCTATTGAGACAATCGCCAACACTTCTATATCAAAACAAAAAATTTGAACTATAGAAATGCGAACTCTGAAACAAACATGTGAAGATACGTTTAGAGATAAGAAACAAATAGCAACGAAGTCAAGGACGCATGCAATATTCAAGATATTGTCCGTTGGAGTCGAAATTAACATTGGAGTGACCGAGTATATGGAATGGTGCAAGGTCGTTTGACGAAAGTAATAATGAAAGCCTAGGAAGATCTCTGAAAGGGTGGTATGATTGCTGGACGTCGTCATTACAAAACTAAAGTTAAGAAACATTGTAAAAGTTATGGAGTAGATGAAAGAATACACGTGGAAGATAACCCCCTTTTGTAATATTAAGAATTTATTTTGATTGTTGATTGTTGTTTATTATAGCGTGTACGTTTACGTCAAAAATACTGACGATCGATATATAAAGACGATGAAGTTAACAATCCAGCGGTTTAGGCAGAATTCCGATATCTTTAGTATACGTGAAATATATTATGAAGATTTGTCTGTGATAAATAAAATTTCTGAAAAAAAAGACAAATAACTCAACGCTGACAAGAAGCTACCAGTTAGTTTCAATAGATGACCAATAAAAATTATCCAACAAAACACATTTCTTGTCAACTATTTGGTTTTAATATGCTGGGTGGGGCAATATTTAGAGCGCCTACCTATCAGCCGAAAGGTCTCTGATTTGATTTCCGATGAAAGCAAAATAGTTTTATTAGTTTTTCAACATTGTCCAGTACCTTGTTGAACTTGTACCAAGGCGAACTCCATTCTGAAGTAATACCTTAATAGACTATAAAAGCAACCAGTATAATAATAAATGAAATGACATTAAAAAATAATAGGTCCACATCTCGAAAGGGAATAGGGTCTGAAATTTTGTGATTGCATATAAATAAACAGGTAAAAACTGATAGAAATAAACAAAATATCTTATTATATACTAATTTTGTTTTTGTCTGAAGCCTTTTACAACAACAACAATAATAATGAAAAAACAGTTTTCATTGCGAATGAAAGAATGAGAATTGAGAGAATAAATAGTTTTTTTTTAATGTATTATAGAAGTAGGTGTAGGGGTGTAGGTAGAATATAGTGAGAAATATTAATGCATTATGATGAGATATGATACATATTTGCTTTACATTGTTGTTGGTGGTGTGAGTTTTAATGTGCATACTTTTTCAAACTGCAGCTAAGTTTTACTAAATTAGCCATTGCATTATTCTAGTACTTATATATAAAAAAATATAAAAATTATTAATGGAATATGAATTATGTAATAAGAATATTAAAATATTACAAAATAGGTGATTACATAAAATAAAACAAAAATAAAATTTTTAAAAATGTATTCTTTTGATGAGCTTACGAGACCATTGCGTAACATTTTCCGTTATTATTATTATTATTATTATTATTTTGTTGTCCATTTTTCATTTTCAGTTTTTATTTTTTCTGTCTTTCTATAATAAAATATACAGTTATCTTTATTATTTTGTCTGCTTTGTTTGACAAAAGTCCAATTCTTTTTTATTTTATTTTTTTATATTATGTTTGTATAATTATGTATGATTATTTCATATCTCTATTTGGGAAGAGACATATATCTACTTTTACATTTTTTTTTCCTTTTTTTATCTTTTGGTTTTTTTTTTTTGACATAAATGTCCTTCAGATTTTTGTACACACATCAACCAGACATATATACACTCGTATATGTACAAAAATATATAAAACAGATATGATACTTGAAAAATATTATGTGCATGACGTTTCTATATTTTATATAGAAAAGTTTTATATAGTTTACAAAAAAAAAAAACAAAATAAAACAACAAAAAAAAATACCGGATACTCAGGCAATACAAATAAATAAAATTTAATTTGGATTATCACTGACAACTGTGAGATAAATTTATGAATATAGATGGGAACTTTTAATGATTGTAAGTTAATTGGGTTTTTGAAGCACGTAGGTTCTAACTACTATCAAATATTTATTTTTAATTAAAAATTAAAAAAAAAAATTTATTCTCATAAAAAAACGGAAAAAACTTTAAAATTTTCTTTATTTTATTATTAGTATTAATATTATTATATTTTAATTTAATATTAAAGCATTTTAAATTAAATTTAAGAGATAGAACACCATTTTATATTTTGAGATAATAAAAAAAAAGCTATAAGATGTTCGTAATAAATTTACAAAATTATAAGAAAAATATAAAAAATAAGTCCGAAATAAATAATAATAAAAAATTATAATTTTGAAAATTTACTTGTTACAGATGTTTCTCCTGTCATAGAACTTTTAGGGCCAGTAGCAGTTGTAACCAAAGTTTTTAAATTTTTTCTGCTTTTTTTATTTTAATTTTTTTTATATTCTTTTATTTTATATACATATATATATATATATATATATATATACATAATCATTTATAATAAAAACATAAATTCATTTTATGTATGTATATGTATATTATAGGTATAAGAATTAAAACGGTAGAACAACAATATAATTATGAATTTAATACTTGGATTATACTGATTATAATCCTGATGATAATGATGATGATTTTGATTATAATGATCATTATCATTATACTGAAAATCATCAAGAACTTTAAATATAAAACAAGAAAAATAAGTAAAATTGGAATTTATGTTATTTTATATAATAGAGGTATGCTATATATTTAAGCAGTACGTCATAAAGTTTAATAAAATTAAAATTTTTCTGAATATTTTTTTATTATATTATATACACACAATATTGTAGTTGTCGTTATGTACGTATTTATTGTAACTTCATTTCTATAAAATTTCTTATCCTTTGAGTATTATTTTATTATAATAATCATAAAAACAAGAATGCATAAAAATATTAATTATTTTGTGATCATATTAAAAAGATAATAATATGTAAAATTAAATGAAAAAACCATAAAAAAATAATAATCTTTTCAACAATAATTTTTATTGGTTTTTGTTCGGAAACTTGTTTTTGTGTTTTTTTTTCTTGCATTCTTTCTAACTGTATTATTATAGGAAATAAATTTGGTTATTTTTATTACAACTTTTTCTTTGGGGTTTTTTTAATTGATTTGGAAAAACAAGATAACGCATATAAGACTACATAGGTATTTATTTAAAATTTATTTTTATTTATTTCGCCTTAATTGTATTATTTTATTTTGTTTCTGAGTTTACTTTTAGTTAGAGCTTATAGTATGCATTTACGATCCTTTTAGCTTATTGCGATATTTTATTTTCATTGTAGTATTTAGTTTTAAGAACAAAATGGCTTGACAAAATCTCCTAAATATTTTTATTCTTATATAAAATTTACTATTTACTTAATATAATTTTTAATAAAGTTTTCTTTATTCAAAATCTCAGACCGTACAGTAAAACTATTTTTTCTCGTATATATTTACAAAATATATTAAATTATTATTTATGTTTTTTAGTGTATTGTATTTTTGTATATTCGATATTTTGTTGATTTATAAATAGCTTATAACAATTTATAGAAAAAAAACTCATTTTCCGATGATATTATTCCAATTTCATCAAATCATCCATGTTCCGATAAAAATTTTTGCTTTTTATAATCCAATGACAATAACAGATGACAATTTCATAAAAAAAAGTTTTCAGTTTTTTTATTTACAGTTTCACCTATGACAAAAATTAATAGTATTGTTAAACATAATTTATAATTAATTTGATTTTCGATATTTGACATATAATTAGCTATAATAGATTGATATATTATTAAAAAAAAAAAGAAGAAACTAAAATAATACAATATCTAATGGATAAAAAATTGATACGTGTAGAAGTTTATTTATAATTTTACAAAATAGCATCAAAATTGTCTTTTTTAATAACTGTATACCTTGAAGATAAGAAAAATAAATAGCTAATAATAATCTTTTGAAAATCTGAGTTTATAACATTAAATGTGAAGATGGTGAAGATGTTTCTATTGGGAAAACTAAGAGGACCTTACAAACAACGTTTACAAAACACTTAGCAAATGTACGCTATCCAAAACGTTTCATCAGGTTAAAATAATTAAAAACAAAAATCCAATTGGAATTGAAATTACTAGGTGTATACATTTTTTTTTTAAATCTTGATTTATCTCAATTTTTACCATTTTGTTACTTATGCGGTTTTATAGCTTTTGTGTTTATTGTTTTTATTACTTTAACAAATCTTGTAATATTTTTAAAATTTTTAAAATTTTTTTATGTAAATTCATATTAGACATACTATTCATATTAGATAACTACATAATCTACACTATATATAAAATTGGATGTATGTTTATACCTACAAACTATTTCCCGCAACGTTTATTAGCGCTGTGATATAGGGAAAAGTTCGAAAAAGTTATCAGGGGAGGGAGTTCGTCGTTGTGTGTTCGTGTGGATATGATGAACAAATTCAAAACAAAATTCTCACATTATTTTATCACTTTTTTTTTTTTTTTTGTACTTCTTTTTCTTTGGTATTTTTAAATACGTTATAGTACTAAAATGGAGAATACTAATAATGGAGAATAAGGCACCGAAGCAAGTACTGTAATATTGTTATAGGATTAGTATACATGTATTAGTATATATGTTTTTATTTTAAAATGATATTCATTTGAAATAATTTATGTTATGCGAGAGTGAGAAAGGTATTATTTTTTATTTTCAAATAATAATTTTATGGAGTTTCTATTTATTTCCTGAGAAAGGGAGATAGATATTAGGTAATAATATAAAAAATATTAAGGTAATAATATATAAATTGTATTAATATTTATAATTATTGTGACCAAAATGCAAAATTTGGTTTGGAAAGAAATTTCATTGACATTTATTATAAAAATAATTCGAAAAAATACATTGCCCTACAAAAATAACCAATTTTTAAATAAATAAAAGAAAATATATTTTTAAATTGCATCTTTAAAATATTTAATAATGTATGTTAATTAATGCATAACATCAAATTTGATATTTAAGTAATTATTCTTTTAAGTAAAAATGGTATTTTTGCCAAAAGAATGCAAACGAAAACTTTTTAGTTTTTGTTTATTTAAAAAAAATTACCTCGTTTGTAGAAAATAATTTATCTAAAAGCTACAGTAAGTTTATTAGTAACATTATAGGAATACAGTAAAATAATAACACCACTACTGCTATTCTAGCAATTCTATTCTTATAACAACACTTAAACTCTTGATATAGGATTACGCACTTTTAGATTCATAAAAACATTGCTATATCACTTTCGGAAAATCCCATTATAACAACTCCCGCAATTGCTATAAAAACATTCTTATAGCAATATTAATCACATTATTCCCATAAAAACATCATTGTAACACCTTTAGTGCTTATCGGGAGTCATATAGGAGCCTTATAGCACTAATTTTATTTTTATAAAAATTAAATGTTACGTGAACATTATGGGTGGAGAAAAGTTTTGCTCTCGATTTTAGGCAAATTATTCCGGTGGTTCAGAAAGGAACGAGAGCTGATGAAGTTATTCTTGAGTTAAATGTTCTCGCCTTTTGGATCATTTTCACATACCTTTATCGATAAAAATGAGACTGAATTTAAAAGGTGATACATCAGAATAAACTTTTGCTGCTCTTCTTTTAAAAATTAGTGATGGAGCACGGAAAGCGCGGAAATGGATAGGTCAAACTCTGACAAATCCGCCAACAAATATTAGCACAATAGCTCTAGAAAGAAATCCCCAAAACAGTAGAAGAAGAGGACGACTGCACAATGTCTGGCATCGAACCATAACTGCTAAATGAACTTTGCAGAACTTTGCAACAGAGAACAGTGAAGGAGACAACTTAATGCCCTATCCTCCAACAAGGAATAACAGGAAAAAATATAATATCTAGCTATAAATTAAAATATTTTCTATTAGATATTTAGTTTTTATATAATGTGTATCTATGTATAAAATGAATGACAAAACTAAAAGCTATATTTTCAAAATTTTATTTAATTAAAGAACACTAACCATATTCTCTATATTAAAAGTATCACCATATTAGTAAAAGTTTGTGATAAAATCATTTAGAAAATTCTAGATGTATTCAAATAATATGGACCATAGTATAATAATAATATTCATCGGTTAAATTATTTAAGTAAATTTAAATTTTTTGAAAAATAAATATATTTTGACCTTCTTTTCCGATTTAAAATAAAAAAATAATAACATCGAAAAAATTTCTAATTCTCTATTTAAACAATTCTGAAAAAGTTTTTTAACAGCACTTAACCACAAAAAAAAAAAAAAACAAAATTTCGAAAAATATAAAATTTGTGAAAAAACAATATTAGATCAGCATGAAATAAAAAAAAAAAGTTTTTATAATTCTTTGAAAGCAGTCAAAACACTTATTATTTCAAGTAGCTACATTAAGAAAAAAAAAAAACAAAAAAATACTGTTGAACCTATCAAAATGGAAGCCATAATAATATTTTTGAAATAAACACAAAAATGAAGTATTTTAATTGTTAAAATTTTTGTTATTTTATTATATAAATATTTGAGATTATTTAAAATTCAGTTTTAAAATACAACATTTTTAAAAATTTTAAACTCTAGAAAAATATTTTGCAGCATTAAGATCTTTTGTTTTATAATAATTGAATTAAAAAGTCTATTTCAGTATTGTAGAAATATTTTTATGTATACTTAATCCTTTGAATTTTTTGTTTTATATTAGAAAAATTTTATTTTTATTTATGGTTGTTTTTCAATTATTACTCCCGATGTGATAGTTGTCCTTATCTGTTATTTTATTTTAAATTGCAAAGACGTAGATAACGGTGAAGAAAATCTAAATATGAGAAATTTCAAAACTAAATTCACTCAAGTTTATAAATTAGTACATAATATAAAATCCATTTTTGTATATAGGTATTATTGATTCAAATTTAATTGAGAATAGCTATTTAATTTTGTTTTATATAATTTGTTTAATAAAATAATTTCTTTGGAGTCAAAACAGCCAAATAATAATAAAAGCCAGTTCATAATTTGCTAAATGAGAGTTGATACATTTTTTCCACTGACAGAAATGCATATGCATCAAAGCTTGAATACCAGATAAATTATTATTTCACTTTAAGTAATAATATTGTGACTATACTGAGATAACTATATTTTCAAATTTAAATTTACGTTAATTTTGTAATTGGCAAGTTTAACTTTTAACAGACTAGATAAGAAAAATTTTTTTTGATAACATCAATATTTTATTTTTTATAACTTTTAATATAATATTTATGTAGATTGTAGATATGTTAAATTTTTTATTTACTTATTTTATATTTTGCACGTAGTATGGAAATATTATAGGTAATATCTTCACGATGATAATATGAAGTTTTGTTGTTTTAATATTGTAATTTAAAAGTTAATATACAGTTCAATACATACTTCATAATATTGTTTTAATTGCGACCACAGCATAGACTGTCTGGTTTTATAATTGTTTAATTTAATTGTTTGAAATATGTTTAAATTTTTTTTCTTCAATTTTTTTTTTCAATATTTTAATATTTTATTATCTACACTTTCTTTATTATCACTATTATATAAAATACATAAGTTATGATAATAAAGAAATTTCTACACATATTCATTTTCTAATTACAAATATTTTAGTTTTTTATTTTTTTGTTATATATTCATTCTATAGAAAAGACAAAAGGAGACAACTTGAATTGATCGCAGTCCAAGCTGAGTTTCACGCCAATAAACAATGTGCGTGACTTGCATAGATTGATAAATTTACTAACTAATCGAAAAAGCAACACAACTCACCACCCAGTGAGAGATACAAACGGTAACATAGTGACAAATAATGAAGGCCAGATAGAAAGGTGAAAGCAGTACTTCGAAACAGTCAGCAGCATTCAACATAAGAATAACGCAGAAGCACAATCCAACAACAACACTAGCAACAGATCGACAAATCTAAGAATTCCCGAAGATCCCCCCAGCATCAATGAAATGAGAGATGCCATAGGAAGTCTAAAACAAAACAAGGCAGCAGGCGATGATGGCATACCAGCCGAATTACTGCAAGTAGATATGCAGACTATAGCGCAACTACTACAACGCCATATGTCATTGGTCTGGAGTGAAGAAAGAATCCCACCTTGATGGAAAAAAGGCCTAATTGTCAAAATACCACAATCGTCCTAGATAATATACTAGAAAAAACCTGCTCAATAAAAAGAGGAATAACGTGGAATCTCACTCAACAACTTGAAGACCTCGACTATGCAGATGATATCTGTCTTTTCTCGCAGAAATTCAGCGACATGCAGAGCAAACTGGAACACCTGGAACAACTTGTCAAACATGTTGGACTAGAAATCAACCTGGGATAACACCACCACGGTTGAAAGAAAAAAACGAATTGGTGAATCATTTCTGCTACTTGGGAAGTATAATAGCAATTAGTGGTGGGGCTCAAGAAGATGTAGCAAATAGATTAAAAAGCAAGAGCAGCATTTGGAAGATTGCAAACGATATGAGGGAACAGTCAAATATCCAGAGCAACTAAACTTAAAATATTCTGGTCTTGTGTAGAACCAATCCTGACATACTAAATGACTACATAGTAAAACTTGGTTAATGAATATGTATTTGCGTAATCTCATTTAAAACGAGAAAATTCTACAATGTTGATAGTATTGTGAAATTTTTTATAGTCATGTCAATTTAAAACTGCCACATCTGCCATTAAAAAAATAGAAAAATATTACTTGAGTGATATCTTCATTATGATATGTCTAAGAAAATATTGGTGATCAATCAAATATAAAAAAAATGATTAATGATAAGAAACCTGACAACAATTAAATGATTTAATTTAAGATATTACAAAAAACAAACTAATACATGCTAATAGCTATACAAAAGCGGTATTTGACCCATACTAACGGATGTTATTGACACAACACTGTGGCCACATCTAAATCAAAACAAAAAATTCGAACTACAGAATTGCAAACTCTGAGGAAAATATGTGGAATCATATGTGCGCATATATGGCATTCAAGATATGTTCCGTTGGAGTCGAAATAGACGAACCTTCATAGTACCTATCTATACTACATAGTCCCTATCTTAAAAACTATTATAAAGCTTATACATAAGAAAGAAATGTATTTAATCCATTTGAAATTGTTTACAAAATAGCTCTTCCAATCTAAAATTAAATCATTAGAAAATTATCTAATAAAGAAAAAATTCAAACAAAAATTTTCTCATAATTTTTCACTCCATCACAATGTTGGATATTATAATAATTTTCCTGTTTAATTTTCTTCTTTCTCTAATAATTAGCATTTTATTTTAATTTTCCAGTAGCTATGTACAAAAATTTTTATTTAAAAAGTCCTTTTAATATTAATCCTTATTTCAAAACTTTATAATTTATAAAGAGGAAAACCACATTTAATATCCGGAAAATTCATTTTTTCTTTTCAAATTTTTATTTTGTTTTATTCTAAGAAAAATGTCCTTAAAGCTTGAACTCTAATTTTTTTTATGTTAGAAATTTTTGTCAGATATATTTTTTAACTAATTAAAAAGTATTTTACAAAAATTAGAGAGAGATAAAAAAAAAATTAGTTTTTCTTTCGAGTTAAAAATATTTCAATTAAAATATTACATTGCCCGCTTATAAATATTTTTATAATATTATAAAAAATGTTTAAAAGACCTAATTTGTTATAAGATTAAATTAATTAAAATAAATTTTAGATAAATTCTAAGTAAATTTTAAAAGTTTTATTTTTGAACGCATAAATGAATATTATGAACTGTATACATTAAAGTCGGCTATCACTGTGACTTTATTTTATTGGCTCACATTATAGTCTCGTTCGTTCAAAAAAATACCTTACAAATATGTTTACTATAAATATAATAAAGTAAATAAGGGTATTCAATAATATATCATAGGGTATTCAGGAAAGCATGATGAATGAAACTATAAAAAATATATATACAATAAACATCTCAATACCTTTAAGCCACTTGAGACACGTCAGGTATATCCCTTTCTTCATCTGTATTTTATTTGGATTTCAATTTTTATTTATATGTTTTACAATAAAATTTTACATCGAAAAATTTCCAAACAACAGGTTAGATTTTTGTTTCAAAAATAATAATTTACACTTTAATTACTGTTTTGCTAAAAATATCCTCAAACACCCAGGTATCATTGTTTTTCAATCTGTTGGTGTTATAAAAAATTAATGAACTTTTCTTTGTCTATAAGTAATGTCTCTAAATTAGGAATGTGCATGTTCAATACTTTCCAGTAATCATTACTACTCGATACTTTCATCATCAACACTCGATACTTTCTACTCGATACTTTTTAACCGATACTTCTAGATTCGTTAACTGAAAATTTTATTAAGGAAAATTGAAAAGCAATTTATTTGTATAGTGTATGCATTTTTTCAGTGTTTTTCGTTACTTCAGTTCATTTAATTTTTTGTTTTTATATTTTGGGTTTTTTTTTTTTGTATGAATAAAATAGTTTTTATATTAAATAATGAATAGAAATATTAAATTATGAAAAAAATAACATTAAATAAAACATTATTCATAATAATTATTTTAGTTTAAAAAATTAATATCTTTGGTGTTATATTATATTTCAGTTTTTTTCTTTATCTCAGTTCAGGTTGTTAATTAACAAAAAAAAAATCTTAACTTAAAAAACTGATATTTAATTTTTCCTAACGAACTCGATATCTATCAATCTCGAGTACCACTAAAGAATTGATCAACGAATTCGGTATCGAGTATCCACTACACTATCAATCTCGACTACCTATAAAGTATTGATCAACGAACACAATAAAAACATTAATACAATATTAACCATTTGTATTTGTTTTGATATTTAGCAGCAGAGTATACATATTTTTATATCTTTATTTTTTAGTCTATTCTACATGTGGTATAGTAGTCACATTAATATGTATACATACACTATACCCATTTTTAGTTTTTCAATACTCGATATTTTTATAGAAAAGTATCCGATACTTTTATTCTTGGTCAATACTCGATACTAAGTATCGAGTAGATACTTTTCGCACATTACTACTATAAATACCAAAATCTTATATATAACGAAGAAATTTTGTATGTATGTTTGTATGCATGTTTGTTTATTTGTTCCAGAATTCTTCCCAAACCCATTAACCTACTTCAACCAAATTTTACAACAAGACTTTCAAAATTCTGACTGGCTCGGGTACCTGCTATACAACTTCTGGCATCCATCATCTGATGTCAAAAGTGCTACAGACCTGAAATTTGTATTCTGTAACTCTATCAAAATTTTGTGTATTGTACGATTTTCTAAAATTGGAACTATGAAAATAGGAAATATGTCAAAAACTAAAGGCGTTACAGACCGTTAATTTAGGTTCTCCTAGCTCTATTAAATATATAATGAAATAAAAATAAGTTTTTTAAAGGTCTACCATCTCCACATAGTGAACCCTGAATTAAAAAACAATTAAGGCATTAATGTCTTTAGGCACTAGACCTTTACCACCAGTTACTTATTTTAATAAAGCTCTTTATTCACTACAGTAAAACAGTAAAATAATGGAATATAGCCAATATCAAATATGAACCGCGTTAACAGCATCAGCAAATTAATAAAGCTCGATATCGAAGAAGGTAGATTAGCAGTCGAATATCGAGGCATCTGGCAAGGTAAAATTGTTGTCCGATTTTTGTAATTCGGTGTCGTTAGTCGCACAGGTAATAAATATTTTTTTGAAAAAATGTGATTTCTGGTTACGAATGAAGGCCATTCTTGCTGCTGAAGATGTCCTTGGAATAAATAATCAAGTACATGTCATGTTACCAAACAGAGTAAACGAATACCAGCAAATCGAAACTGTATTAGATGTCGCTGAAGCTACAAATTTTCCACCAGAGTTCTTACACTAACTTGATCTTTGAATTTTTTTCTTACGTCATATTTATTTCTACAGATTTGCCTTTTAAATTTAAGAAGTTGCAATTTCCAGTGAGATCTTCGTTTTCGATCACGATCAACAAGCCACAGGGGGACAGTATATTAAGTACGACACAGTGGATTTGAGATCGCCATTTGATGAAGGAGTAGATTAAGTCCCTGCTGAAGTGCAGATCACAAGACATTTAATTTATTATTAGAACGTGGCAATATTGCTTCGGCTCAACTTAGCACATATTATTAATATTCTCAATTAAAAATTGATTAGTATTTAACCGCTAATCAAAATGCGAGGAAGTTTGATAAAAAAATCGTACTCAATTTCATTATAAATTATTTTTCATCATTTCAATTTATTCCTGGCACTGTGTAATTTGTTTTATTAATTTATCTTAGACAACAATCGGACACGTAATAATTTATTTAAAAAAATTAAATTTACAACAAGCTTCTGGCGGTGGGGTAAGTTTCAGCAATTTGATAATTTAAATTTTTTCTATATTAAAATGTTTGTTTATGCATGGGGTGAAATTTTAAATTCAAATTTCTAATTGAAAATTAAAAAAATTTTAACAAATATTTAGTTTCGCTACGTCTCCTTTTAAATACTTATTATTTAAAAGAGTAATAATGAAAATCGGTTGTGAAATGGTTGAGATGTTTGTACCGTACTTTTTCAATTTACAGATTAAATTTAATGATTCGATGCAATCTCGAATAAATTTCTTAGAATCTAAAAATAAATTTTAAGGACCTAAGATATTTTGAATTAATTAACAGATATTTAACAAAAATGTGTATCTCATATATACTAATTTTGCTTTGGTCTGAAGCCTTTTATTACAACAACAATAATAATGAAAAAAAAAAACAGTTAATAATGAATGATCAAATTTTTTTTAATGTATAATAAGTAGATGTAGGTAGAAAATAAATGTAGTGAAAAATAAAATTGTATTATTAACTTTACATTGTTGTAGGTGTTTTGTCTTGTAATGTGCATACTTTTTTAAACTGCCCCCAAATTTTACTAGATTAGTAATGACATTATACTAGTAAATATTAAAAATATATATATTCTACAGTCTAGACAAACAGAGGACTAAATGCAATTTAACCTTTTGTATCAACAAGCAGAAGCAGAACTAAGCTCCTTCTCTCTTTTCAAATCAATCAAACTTTAACATAGAACATATTTTAAAAAAAATCTATTTCTTTTTGGGAAAATGTTCTTTGGATTGATGAGTCATCAGATGAGGATGAGATGAGAAATCTTTTATTTGAAACTCATACACCCACCAGACCATAACATATTTTATGAAAAATATTAAATATTTAAGTGGCATTTCTAACGTATAGTGATAGTGTAATTATTCGAATAGCTGGGCATAGGCATGAGTTTTGGTTTTCGAACATCTTAAGAACCTACATGAAGCCGCATGAATTTGACCAATTAAGGACTTTTATACTTGGTAATTATGTATTATGAACCTAAACTGTTCATGTTCATAAAATTTTATTTACTCTTATTTATTTTATTTCAAAACTTTTCTTGTTTTGAAAATCTAAAATTTAATTTTCTGAAAAAAAATTATGAAATTTAAGAATGAGAAATACATTTTTTGAATCCTTAAACTTAAAACTTTGTTCTTAAAAAATTACTACAAAATATACTTTAAAAAATATTTAAAAAATTTTTGTTTCTGTTTTTTTTTCTAACCAAACAAAACTTTTGGAAATTAAAATAAAATTTGATTCTAATTATTTAACCCTATAACGGGCCAATTTTTTTCAAAAACAGAAATTCAAATAAAAGTAATTTTTGCAAGAAAAATTAAAATATGAAAGTGAAATTTACCTTAGATAAATTTGTTGAAGTTTCAATTTGTAACGAAGGTCATCTATAGACGGACCTGCAAATTAAATAAACAAAAAAATGTGATTAATTTTTATATTATTTTAAAACAGGAAATTAAAAATAAAGAGATTGTAACAATAAAAAAGTTAAGTAAAGGGGGATTAAGAAATATGTTAGCATTCTGTAACAATATAACCTAGGCCATACTAGCTAAAAACCAATTGTAAATATACAATCATTTATGCTTGGCTAAATATGACTTGTATACTACTGTAAAATTTCATTACTTAGCAAGTACTTATGATATTTTCGAAATTAATAAATCGTTAGGTTGCCTTTCGTCTATTACTGATTTTGTTAACATTTAAAAAAAACAATTTACAGCTCCAGTAAATAGTGCGTTAGATGTAGATAACTTTTTAAAGAGCAAAAAAAAACTTCACCCAACTCGAATGAAATTTCGCACAGTAATATTTCAGGCTAAAAATAGATAAAAAAAAAAAAAATAATATCTAGGTCCTTTTCCGATCAAAGGGACCTAACACGTTTGTGTGACTGGAAAATCCGAATCAGACATTTGTTAACAAATATATTGTGGATTAGCGTGACTATTTTTTCGAGAGAATGTTAGATCTGAATGAAGAATTGAAATGTCAAGTTAAGTGAGATGTTCGGTGATTTCCAAAATTTTTCGCGGAGATTTTTAAAATGTCCATACGCTGAGCGTGTTTTTCGAATACGACTTTGCATATCCGCGCCACTATCAACAGTTCTAAAACTGCCAAGATAGCAGAATAACGTTACCTCCTCTTCTGCTGTGTTGAATCGTATTAGTTTTGTTTTGCTTAGATTTATCAGCAATCGCACTTGCGTCGCATATTTGATTAGTGACTACAGCTTGTTTTTCGCGCCGGTTTCGTGTGAGTGTGAGTGAGCAGGCTTACTTAATACTAATGTTTAAAAGCCTTTGTCAAATTTGTCAAATACAAGGAAATTTATGGTTAATGTTGTACTTACATATTTAAAAGTATCTTGTGGTATCATATTTTATTAGAATAAATTTGAAAGCAATATTTTTGTTTGAAAATGCAAAGAAAAATTTTGCAGCTTGAACACCGTCTGCATTTTCTGACTGACATTTCCGTTCATCTTTTCCGGCCAATAGTCATAATGATTATACCTTACATTATCCGGAGCCTCATGCGGTATATATGTTGTGCCATGAAAATCTTCAGGTACTTCAAATACACCAGGTAACTGTAACTTATAACCTGTGACAGTAACTTTTAACTTAAACTTCAGAAAGTTCTTTATGTTGTCAGTCGGTATACTGAGATATCTAGCATCATATGTACTCCATCCATAAAATATAAATGACTAAATCCAAAAAGTGACCACATGTCTTTTCATATTGATGCGATAGTATATTCTAGTGCCGGATGTCCCATGTTGATTCCACCTATATTTTTGTTGAAGTCTGCAATAACGGCTGGTATAGGTACTGGGTCTCAATGTTTGAGAGCTCTGGACAAATGAATTACTTTTCCTATGGGGGCTTATTCCACATTTTTTGGATACTTCAGTAACACATTTTGTGTCATAACACTTGACTGCAAGAGCTTTGCTATATTTTACTAGTTGTTTTATATTACAATATGGTATTTCTACATCAACAGCAAAAAGAAACCCCTTTCCATAGATGATTATTAATTATGGTGCCAATTGATTTAAAAAAATAAGCGTAAGGCATTTAGATTTTCCAAGAACGGTACCAAAGTAAAAGAAAAACCCCTATCGATTTCTACTTATTCTTCAGGTGTACTAGGTGTTGCACTTCTTTTCCACTAATCATTTTCTTTCCTTTAGGATATAATAATCAGAACAATTAACCCTATAATTACTGTCAAACTGTTTGTGAGTTTTCATATCCAGATTCATTCTGATTTATGCCATCATCAAGGTATAAAAACTGAAATTGTTTTTTTAGGTTATAGGTTGTGGAAAAAGTTTTTAATTTACATTTTACTGTAATAATTTTTTGTTTAAAATATCGCAATACCATTTTCATGAAATTTTCAAGGACTAAAAAGAAAATTTTTTTTTACCATTAACTATTTATAGAAAAATTTTTTCGTATTATAATAGGGGTACATTGCTGTAATATATTTATAAAATTTAGATTTATATAAAGGTCTATAATTTACTTCCTTTCTTTTTTGAAAAGTTTAATTTAAAAACCAACTGTTTTTAGTAAGCATAACTTCTTTAGTGTATCATAAGTTCCACTTTAATTTTTGATTAATACCAATAATTTCTAAAATAATTTTAAAAAATGAGGAAAATATTTTCTTCTTCACTAAAATAATCATGTGTCTAGAACTTACATAAGCTTTGATTAGTATTCAAATTCAGATTTCATAATCAACATAAACCAGGTGGGTTTAAATTATCAAAATTATTAATATTATTTTTTAAACTGGAATACCTACCAGGCTCAATCAAAATTTGTCCAGGCTCATATAATTTTAAAGAACTTTTAAATCAAACAAAAAGAAAAAAGAAAATGAAAAACCAGAGGCGGTAACCTATTAATTTTGAAATAAAAATAAATAGGAATATTATCAAAGTAAATTAAATAATTAAAGAATAAGGTCATAACAGTACTTGTATTTATTTATAATTTTTTTTTTTTTTTTGTTTTTTACCTTGATTTTTATTACCGAAACAAAATTTTCCAGATAACAGAAAGAAAAATGACATGAAATTATCCAGACGGTTCTCATTTATAACCAACAATGGTGAAATAATTTTATTCATTTTTCCTCTGTCTCTCTCTCTCTTTCTCTCATATCCATTTAATTTTAATTATTATAGTGAACATTTTATTTTAATGACCTCATTTTTATAAATAACAAACGATAATGATTTCATTTAAATATTTAAACTTATGCCATTTCATGAAATCAATGACTTAAGTGACATAAATTGTATTTAAAAATTACCATTTTGCGTCTACATTTATTTTAATTTAATTGAAATTTGCACGAATTTTTATATAAAGGTATACGGAAATAGCTGCGTATAAAATAGTTGAAACAGAAGAATTAGTTGTGAAGTAGATTGTTTTTCATCATATTGACTGATGTCTATACAGTGTTATGGTAGTGTCATCTAACTACTATTCAAACAAAACAGTATTTTGAATTATTTTTTTAAAAATTTAATAGAAATACAATTCGATTATGACTATAAAATAAAATGGAAGTAGATTAAACACTCTTATCAATGCTTTTGATCTGAGTAACAACTTTCTGAATAATAACAACAGAATCTAAAAGAATATGTTATAAAAATTGTGCAAAACCCCTTTATGGAAGTTGAAACAGTCCTACAATTTATATCCACAATAATTATTATAGGAGTGGTTTCGTTTATCATAACACCACTTGATGAACTCAACAGCAGGTATTTATATTGATAGAACACCTATGCAACAATAGAATTACACGCTGGGTAGCGCAGTAGATATTAGAGCGTCTGGCTTTCAACTGAAAGGGCCCAGGTTCTTCCCGATGAGCAAAAAGAAAAAATAATGCTTTATTGGTTTTTCGACCTGATCTAGTGCCCTTTGTCATTGGGATATAATAAATGACAAAAAATAATTAAGAGTATATGTAATCTGGTAACAAATAAAATAAAATAAAACTAGTCTATTTAAAAAATAGATAAGTCAGTGACTTGTTAAATAAATACTCGACATATTGTAGATATCGTAGTGTAAAATTGCAGTACCGTACTTAATTAAGCACGAAAAGGTGATTCAACCTAAGTTACTGTCAAGAGTGTAAAAAAAAAAGTCAAATAATTTATACTTACTTAAAGGAGTAATTTTTAAATTTAAACACTACTGAAGTAATCAGTAGGTATTTTAGTGTTGAAACTACGCAGACTACTCTTAATTTGAATTTGAAATGTTTTATAAATCATTATATTGATTATGATAGTTTTTACAACATTCATGTCATCTGAGTCATTTGAGCCCAGGACTTTCTGATTAGTAGTAAAGTTTTTATAATTAGGTACTATACATAAACATAATATACATTTACAAAAGACATTTAAATAAATTCGGAAATGGTGACCGATATGATGTTTTCTAATATGTATATGTATATGGATGCCATTTAATAATGTGTATATTTGATAAGGACCATTCCTATTGTAATTTACGAATAAAATAAAACTATGAAATTGTTTATGAACGTCAAGTTCCTGTAATTTACCCTCCATATTTCATTAGTCGATATAAAAGAAAATTGATAAATAAATACTTAAAAATTAGTAGTCATAGTGATATTATAGTGTAAATATTGTAGTGTAAAATTGGAGTACCGTACTCAATTAAGCACGAAAAGGTGATTCTACCTAAGTTAAGGTCAAGAGTGTAAAAAAACAAAAAAACTCTAAATTTTTACTTTGGTTCATTTTATAACTTATTATAAGATGTTATAAATA
This sequence comes from Argyra leucocephala, assembly GCA_963942445.1. Lineage (NCBI taxonomy): Eukaryota > Metazoa > Arthropoda > Insecta > Diptera > Dolichopodidae > Argyra > Argyra leucocephala. Next base: position 66,813,926 of record OZ012680.1, read on the forward strand.
CATCTGTGAGCTATAAAAATTTAACAAAATTTAAACATAAAGTCCTTGTAACTATGGAAAATAAATAAAAAGGACAAGTTTAATTGATTTATTTACTATGATACATAGATACAGAGTTATATCAAGATAGATAAAGTTATATCTCCTTTAATAATTATTTTTGATCTAAACAATTTAGGATTAGTAATAGTAATAATATTAATAGATACAATGCTGATATAACTCTCTTTCTATGTATCATGGTAAATATATAAATCGGACTTGTTCTTTTATTTATTAAAGTGTGGAATGAGTATAAGAAATTTTAATAATTTCTTTGTGTTTATCTAGTTCCACAATTTGGTTGATGTACTAGTGGACCATTTCTTAAATGAATGTACATCCTAAAATAATGACAGCTGTTTTGTTATATAAAAACCTTTTCTTATCAAAATATATTATATAAATTATTATATATTTGTGAAGAATTGGTAAAAAAATTAATAATAAAACTATTATACAAAAATTTTACTCTAACACTACAAAACAAGTTTTTATAAAAACTAAATCATAATGGCACAACGTAAGAGAAAAATCGAGATAGAATCGAACTAGCATCTTCACCCAAAGCCATGGTTAATATATTCGATCGATTTAGAACCAAACATATTGTTCGTATTCTACTCGACTCTGGTTCACAATACTCATTCATCACTGAAGGTTGCGCTAACCTATTAAGCCTCCCTCGAATTCATGCCATAATCTAAGTTTCAGGATTATCCTCCACTTATGCCCCTTTTTTATTATCAACATTCACGGAAACGTTCACTCATCCTCCATCAATCATAATGCTGAAATAAGCTGATCCAGACAGAGTATAATCAACCCGCTAAAATTTATATTATAGTTTGGGTTGATAAAGCATTCCTACTTTTCGACAATCCAATATTAAAACGTCCACCTGGGACTCCAAGTGCTATGCTAACTATATTTGGTTTCATAATCGCTGGTGAACCTACGTCTAAATTAATAATGATATCGACGGTGGCTCTGTAAGAATCTCTTCATTATAGTAACAAAAATAAATACACAAATAATTACAACAAATGTTTACATAATTTAAGCAATATTTAACAAAACAAAAACTGATACAGTGTTCTGTTACTACCTGTTACTATATTTTTATATTCTTATTTAAACTTTAAGATTGATTTTACTCGAAAACATCAATTTCAGACATAAGACATTATGACTTGTTGCCACAGATTTATAAAAAAATTTTACTAGATGGGACAGAGATTTTTTTTCGATAAAACTCCATGGAGAGTCATAGAGTAGAAAATAATAATAGAGGGCTCGATTTAAGTTATAGTGTTATTGAAAACAGAACAAGAAAATAAGATTTCAGATTCAAATTTGAAGAGTAGTGGGCTTGATTTGGGTTAGGCAAGTAGATGTTGAATGCAATACAGTTAAATTTAGAATAGGCTTAGAATTGGTTAATTTAAAATATATCAAATTAATGTAAACAAACCTATTTGAGTTCTATCCAAAATTAGTTTTTAGTTGTTTTTGAGTTTTTAACTGACAATTAAAAAGAAAAATAAATAAAAATTTTAAATAATATGCTGACCATTCATTATAACAGTTCAAATGTATCTACTTATTTTAATTTCAGAAATGTTACGGCGTAAATAAACCATAAAATTAATTAAATTTAAACTAAAACAAAATACAGGATATTAACTCTTATTAAAAATTGAACACTATATGAATTTGATGTCATCAAAAACTATGAATGAATAAATTACCTTAAATGGAAAGTTTTATACTATGTTATATAATATAATCTCATATAAAAAGTGAAAAACCATTTATTTTTATTTTTATATACATGCAAAGTGTATACAAATACAATATAATAAATTAACAGAAATGTTTGTACATCAGTCACGTACTATGACTTTTTTTTTTGTGATATATTAACTTAACTTAAGCTCAACCATTATAGTAAAGTTTATAGTATAATTTTGGATTTTAATTACTATGTACCTAGGTACATTATTATATCACTTCATGTTCTTTACTGGTGCATTAAATTTAAATAAATGTGAAATTTTATGCATTAAAAATTAGTTTTAATTATATTTAGTAAAATTTTCATTTTTAACATTTTTTTTCAGTAAAATTAAATTTTAGGAAAATTAAACCAAAAAAAAAAAATAAATAAATAAATAAATAATAAAAAAACAAATTACTCAAAAAGAAAATTGTTTTCAACGGTATAAAGTAGTTGTTAAAAGTTGTTGAAAATTGAGTTGATGTCTTTTTGTTGTTGTTTTATTATTTTTGAAAAGTTTTTTTAAAATGCGTTTATAGCAAAATATAAAAAAATAAATAAATTGAATGTCACACTGTATAAGCTGAACTACTTTTAAAACTAACTAAAAAAAGCAAATATTATAAAAATATTTTTTTAGAAAATAATCATAATGAAAAAAACAATTTATTTTTTTTAAATTTTCAATTAGCAAATAAATAAAAATTTGCTCGAACTAAGTACACTATTAAAATATTTATTTTAAAATCCATTTGCCTTTCAGTAATTTTTGCATGGTTCGAGAATTAAATTTTGCAAAATAAAAATTACTATGAAAAATATGATCGTATCTAAACGAATATGTTCATTAATTAAATAATATTTTTTTTTAGAAATATTTATCTCGTATTTCGTATATTTTCACAAAATTGGATTTTTTTTTTATTTTGAATTTACGGTAATACAAAAAACATAAACAAAAAGATATTATTATATCAGGCATAAGCCCACACCATAGCCAAAACTGACTTCAGATATTTTTGTTGATTCAAAAGGTATTGGCGCTTGTTTAGCCGATATAGAAAAAGATTTGAAATCGACTTGGCTGGATGGCAATAAACAAGCTGCTGTATTAATTTCCCATCACTCCTAGCTATAGATGCTGTAATCAACTTTCTATACATTATCAACAAATCGAATTAGTCAAAATTTTTTAATCAAAAACTAACTACAGTAAGGCACTGTTAATATTACCATCATATTTTAATTATTCTATATATTATTTTCTTACTGTTTTTTTTATAATATCACAAACTTGTTACATATATATGATGTATATTTAATTTAATTTAAAATTTTAGTTCTAATAATCACTCTGTATGAGTTAACACTGTTTTGAGAATAAAACACACAAATAAAAATAAAAAAAATATATTTAACATCTACTCCAATTTTTTAGATCGAGCTAAAGTTAATAGCTATTCCCAACTAACCTTCCCTGACGATATAATAATTGATGCTGCAGATAACAACAATCTAAAATTAAAAAGATGTTTAACATTATTGGGCTATTGTAAAAGCTGGATACTAAAAGTGAATTTTAATAAATGGAAACCCGTGCTGTTTATTTATACGGTTTATAAAACAAGTTCAGGCATAAAAAAAATGGGAAAAGCTTTTGCAGAAACTCTAGAAATAACAAAAAAGTGGTTAAATGAGTTTTTTTCACCAATATCTGAACTACTCTGAGTATATCTCTAAAGGGAATATGATTTTTGTGATAACTAAAAAAACTATTCTATAACAACAACTTAAGTAAAATAATCAAAATAATATACGTTAATAAGTTCAACACTTGCATATGGTGGTATAACATCAGCGCAAGATTAATCCAAAAACTACGCCACTTCGTTTGTACTCAAATATGGAAATCCGATCCAAACTCCGACAACAAACATTACTATCCTAATAAATACTTGTACAACGAAGTAAACATAATCAGGATCGATAATTTTCTGATCAAATTTGTTCAAACACATTATAACTGAGCACAAACACTCCAGAAAATGAATTTAATATCACATAATATACTTTTCCCCAATGACACATACATAATTATTAACACAGGTAAATCTATTGTATATAACCCGGGCAATATAAATGAAGAAAATTTTAAATTCGATATGTCCATACCTGTTAAGGATAAATTAATTAAAATGAAATTCGTGTTTGGATAACTGAAAAACCTCAAAAAATAAAAGTGTCAATGTTTTACGGCCTGTTATGTATAGCTCACTTTCATATGATACTGCGGAATACGTCGGAATACCTTTAAAAAGAACATGTATGCACTACGAAAAATACAGCATAAATCTATAAAAAATCTATTTTCGTTACCTATGAGAACGTCTCTATTTATATACCTATATTATTTTAAAATTAAATGATTTTAAAAAAATGTCACAGGTTATCCACATACGACAGAACATTGAAAATCAAAACATAAAATCAGCCAGGTTTGAGATTAAATGAACTAGAGACAGTTATCAACAGTAGCTACATATTCTACAATAAATTCGAAGATGAAATAAAAAGTTTGTCTATACATAAATTTAAAAAAACTGTTAAAAATTAATTTTTCGAAAACTATAATATATGAAAGTGCGTATCGTTTTGTTTTATTTTATATCTTTTTGTATTTTATGTATACTCATTCACGTATCTGGTTGTTTTGTTCAATATCTCTAACATTAATTAATATAAATTCTTATACTAATTGTCTTTATATATCTGGATTTTTAATATTTTAATTTGCACCTGAATACTTTTCTTATTTGCTTTTTTGGTATATTATGTACTGAAAAAAAATACGCTCTGTACGATTTTTAGCTCTTTTTGAAGTAATACATATTTTATTATTTATTTTATTTATACTATAACAATAATTAGCTATAACCAAAGATAATTTACAAATAGATGTGGCAACTTATGGAAAGTTTTGTGCTAAAGTATGTATGCACAGCGATTATGCATAAAAATAAACGAAACGAAGTTTCAAAACAAAAATATTCTGATTGAAAACCTTTAAAAAAATAAAATTGAAATTCAAAATTATTATCCATATTATTCAATCATAACTTCATACAGCATTTAAAATAACAACAACTTATTCATATTAAATATATACTATAAAAATACTATCAGAAATTATATATACATAATTATATATAATTATACATATTATTATCATTATAAATATATATAATTTCTGATACTATATAGCTACATATATTTATTAATATACCAACATTTGCTCATATAGTTTACTGGTTTACAATATTCATATTAAACATCATTTTAGCTCTATATTTTGACCTGCCTGAAAATTTAAAAAGAATAAAAAATATACCACATATATTCTATTTACAAAAAAACACTTCTTTATATGAATTAAAAATAAAATACAGTTTTTTTTTTTATTTTGATTTTCCGTTTTTCTTAATTTCTTCTAGTTGAAAATTCTTTATATTACGATATGTATTACATACAGCTGAAAAGAAAAACATTTAGTTGATTTTTTAAAAATTTTTAAGAAATTTTCAAGAGCTTGAATTTTTAAGGTTTTTGTTTTATATAGGTTTGCCACATCTGTATGTAAATTATCTTTGCTACAACTTTCATGACTTATTTGTACAAAAACTTAAGCTGTAATATAGAATTTTCGTATAAAACGGAAAAAATATTTCGAAAACTATAAGAGATACAACTGCACATTCAGATAGACTATTCCGACTGCAAATTCAGACAAGCTATTCAGAATGTAAATTCGGATAGGGCATAGCCGAAAACGGTACAGTACAAGGAAAAGTCAATTTCGGAAAAAGGGTCTGTTGGATACATAGGAATGTAGCCGACGATTTTCTGTATTTGTCTATTTTTCGTAGCTGTGGTGACTGATTTTTTTTTAATCTATAAATTTTATTCATTTCTGGCAGCCTATTCATTTTGTGTTCGACCTTTATATTTTTTAGTCTGTTTTTGTTCTGTTTGTCCTGTTTCTTTATTCAGTTGTTATATTTTTTATTCTGTTCTGTTATAAATATTTTTTTACTGCACATATATTATATTGCAACCAACCATCTTCTGCTTCTTAGTCAAATGTATAGTTACAACAACATATAACTCAGTTATTATTCTTTTAATGTTCGATGTTTTCACCTTCAACTTTTTACAAGTTAAAAAATTAAAAATAAACTATCTACTCATATGTATAATATAAAATTTGTTTAATATACATTATTTAACAAAAAATTAAACAACATATCATTCTATATATTGCAAAAAATCTCTTCAACATAAAATAAATTATTCCTGTTACGTAGCTTATAATCAACATACTTAAAACGTCTTCTTTAAATAATCAGCAAATTTATTAATAATAATAATATTATGATTAAAGATTATTTATTTTCGCACTGTTCATTTGATTGCTTTTCATTTAAAAAAAAAAAAAGCGATTATCTAACTAAAAATTTACTATCTCAATTCCATTACTTTTAATATACTGTGTGTATTACTGTAAATAAATTGAAAAGTTTTTCATTTAACTCTTTGCATACTACCATATACGTTTATTTTCAGTAGAAGAAGAGTATAATAGGTGTATAGAACATATTAGTTTATTTCCTCTCACCACCACCACCACTACCCCCACTACTAATACCACCACAATATTATATTCCCCAATTTAATAGAGCTATGATACACAATTTAATATGTATTTACCCGCGGAAATATCTTTTCTTTCTTTTTTTCTTTTCACAACTAACTTATGAATACTTGAATAAATCCTTTTGGTTTACCATAATAACAAAAATGAAAATAAGGCGTGATTTTCACAATTCTGATTCAGTTTTCATATATAATATTATCTACTATACATATATGAATATATAATGAACTATAATATGTATATAATATGTAGGCATAATGCTGGAGGACATAATATTTTTGATATTTTTAACATAAAAATGTAATAAATGCTTTAAAATGCTGTGTTTGCGTAACCATAGAATGTGAAATATATTATGTATTGATGTGGTAGACATATTGTACGTGTATTTATCACTGCACGAAGAAAAACAGCAAAAACAGCAAAGCTTATAAAAACCAAATTCCGTTCTTTTTTTTTTATTAATAATATAAAAGAGTACAGTTTTGATTTTTTCAACTTTTTTTTTTAAATAATATTATATTATTATCTGTGTTAGATTTAAAATAATTTGATCGAAAAGCAAAATTTCGAATTTAATTTAGCTGCATTATTTTTAATTAAAATATTTTTTGTAAACATTCTGTTGTAAGATTAGTTGCAAGTTTTGCCTAGTTACTGTAATATTAAAAGGGTATTCACGACTAAGTGTAGAAGTTTTGTAGGTGTAGATTTACAATGATTTGTACAACGATTTCGTTAACGAACCATTGTTCTTTTGAAGTTGTACACGATTTACAATAATTATGACAGCAGTTTGTTTACATATGAATTGAATTTACAATTATGAGAATAAGTAAGAAACAACTTTCATTTTTTAACTTGTAACTAGCTAGATTCATAAAATAAATATATTCAAATTTTGTTTCCATTTTAATTTTTAATTTAAAAAATTACCTCTGTCCTTATCTCAGTCATTTTTCAATAATATATGTAATACCTTTTCAAATGTCAAAATTAAAAAGTACAATAGCTATTAAAGAGGATTCTTATAAGATGTTGTATCGGCGTAGGACCTAATGACCATATCCCAAGAATAGCTGGAATTCATAGTTTTCCAAAAATATATGTCTTTAGTGGCGCATCTTATCCTTTAAGGACGAAAAGGACACTTAAAAGTTATTTAGAAACATTTTATAAGATAACAAGATATTTTAACATTTATTTGATGAAGATTGGTACTGCCGTTGTGGAGATTTTAGAAAAAAAAACAATCTTTATTTCCTTTCTTGAAAAATGAAATACCTCAAGACTTTACTATATACAACATCTCCCTCAGAAGAGCCCACCTAAAGTACAATACTTAAAGTACAATAGGTTTTTTTATTCAGCATTTTAACTTGTTTTTTTTTTCAAGTTACACCTAATCCATTTGGTTTGTTGCTGATGCATTTTTTTTCTTTTTAGTTTCATAATTAAATTATCTATAATTATAATAGACAAGGATTTAAGGACCTGCGCAGTAGACACCTTTTCATTTTGTCTCGCTTCTCCTTAATGAATTCTTAATATGTAAATAAGTTGTATATACAACAGAAATGCGCATACGGGTTGAAAAAATTTCTATTTTATTTTATAATGTTCAAACTTTTAAATAAAATATATCCATTTTGTATCAACAATTTCAACAATTTTTTTAAGTAACTGTCTCAAATTATTGTTTTCTATATTTTGGTCAATTGTTATGGTCATTCATTACGAAAATATTTTATTTTTAATAATTTTTTCCATTAAAGGCCACTTACTATAAGGAATATCTCGAAACGAAACAGTATATGAGGGAGCAGTACTATTTATGTTTCCTAAATAAAACTTCTACATTTTTATAAAAACCTGACTGGTTTCTACTTTATCGTGAGAAGTCTATGTCAGTTGGCTTCAATTTGAATTATAAATACTCAACAGGGACCCCTAGTAGTAATATAATTTAAAACTTAGTATTATAATAATTAGTATTACGCTTATAGTTTATATGAGGTTAAATTACTGGCTGAATGTTGACTCTTTAGTGCTATATCTATCCGAATATGTTATCCCACAATGAATCTAAAAACCATTTTAAGTAAATTGAATGTGATTTATTCTGGTTGAATAAATCGTTTTTCAGTGAGTAGGGGATTTATTTTGGTTACCGCTCCACGTTCACACAAAATGAAGGTAAATTATATCTACATAGGTACTATAAGTTCATTTAAAGCAGCATGAATTTCCCCATGTATTGGGGTATGACCTTCTTTATGTGAAGGTATTGTGCGAAACAGTGAGATTTCAGAATCGGAAAACTATCATATTTTACCCCACTGATGGGGTTGTAGGGCATTGCAGGTGATTTTTATGATAATATACAATTTAATAATGGTGATTAAGTTGGAAATGAGCATAAATTAAGACCGATATTTCTTCACCTTTAAATTTTTAAAAATTTTGGATCTATCTATTTTTTATACGTATGTATGTGTTTGTATACATATTCAAAATATTAATTTTAAGTTTTGTAGAAATTTTTAGTTAAATTTTTGTTTGGATATTACGTAATCATAATTAGGGCTTGCAATACCGAACCAAATTTTTAAAACCGGTATTTCGGTATTTCATTATATTAATACCGGTTTCCCGGTATTAATACCGGTATTGAAAAAAACAAAAAAATTAGAATATGTTAAGATATACAGTTTTGCATTTCAATGTATCTTGAAAAATTTTACGGTGTATTGTACATTTTTTTTTGTATAAACTGAAGAACTGAAGTTCTCATGTTCTTGGGAAAAAAATTTGATATAACAAAAGTGAATAACTTATTTAAAATTTAAAAAAAATTAGAAATTTTACTTTTTAAAGGTTTCCAAAAAAATTTTCATTACAAATATTTTTTAAAAACCAAAAATAGCTAGAAAAGTATAGCAAATTCTATACTAGATTTTATTCAATTGCGATTTACAAGAAATGCCAAAAATGCAGCTATCATCTTTCGTTGTAAAACCACAGAGTTAATTTTCTCACTTTTCACTTACCTTTACCTATCTGCTATTTATGAATTGAAATCAACTCTTATGTGATATATGATTTTTAATTATAATTATGATTTTAATTTTTTTTTCACTTTTATATTGTACACAAACACAATTCTCTAAATTTTCTAAAACTACACAACCAGTCCCCTAACCATGCGCACATAATTTCTCTAAAATAAAAACATGGCTTCAATATTGAAAATTTGGAAAAATACAAAACAATAATTTTCCATAGCAAAGCGACCGCAAAGTGAATTTCGTAAATTTCAAAATTAGATTTAATCTTTAAACATGAAAACACCTAAAAATATGCTAATTACATAAAACATAAAATAGTGATAAATGTTAACTTCAATAAAAAAATTTAATACCGGTATTAAGTGATCATTAATACCGGTATTGAACGGTATTAAAAAATGTATGCAACGGTATTAAAAAATGTATGCAAGCCCTAATCATAATATAATCAGATAAAACCATTTGATATAAAATCAGATAAAATTTTGTGTTTATTTAAAATCTTCCTTAACGGTTTTGTTCTTAAAATTTTGTACTATAAGTTTTTATTTCTCTTAATTTTAGACACATATAAATTTTGTCATGAATTTGTACATTTAAAAATACAATACAATACAATTATTAAGTTTTACATCTATCTAATCTAATTTGAAGAAGAATAGTTGAAAATCAAATTGGCAAACTTAAACAATTCATATTTAAGTATGTTATCATGCCGCTCAAATACTATTGAATACAAAAGTGTAGATACATTTTTATGTTTGACTATTAAACCAATTTCAGGACTCTAAAATGAGTTGAAGGCAATTTCTACTACTACATTATAATTTATAACATACAACTAATTCCATTTGAAGAATGCTGGTTATGTTTGTTTAGGAATTAACTGGTATAAAAATTATAAATACCTGTGTGAACAAAAAACTAGAACTGAATATTATTACATAGAAGTTTATTAAGGCCGATAATAAGTTATGAAATTGAAACTTTGGTCAATAAGTATGGGGATAATATAGCATCAAATTCTCATTATAAAATGGAGAGAATAAATACCAAGTTTCCATTCTAAAATACCCAAAACATAACCGAAAAAATATGAAGACAAACCCCCAAAGATAAAATTTCCAAAAATTAAATCCCCAATATACACTTTTCATACTTTATTTTTATTTTGTATTCAATAGAGGCTACGCAAAATCAAACTTCGGCAAATAGTTTTCGGAAGAATTTGATCTAACTGGGGATTTGTTTTTTATGATTTTTTTTTGGGCATTTTGTCCGTCACCCAAATCCAAAACTAGTCTACTTGACCGATTCAATAGGAAATGTGTTATATAGGTGAAGCAGAAGCTTTGAAAAATAATTTCATAAACCAAAAAATAAAAAATAATAAATTCACAATGCTGTCAAACACTGTCAAATGCTGACATCGTGCAGGAAAATGATGTGATAATTTATTTTTGGACAACGCTCTCCGGACGATACTGTATCTATATAACAATATCCATTTCTAGACAGCGCTGTATCACAAAATATCCTTTAAAATTAATTTAATATTAGTGCCTATAACGGCGGTTCAATCGCGGCTCGGAAATTCATTCGGTTTTTTAAAATTGGTAATATTGAAAACGCGCGTTTCGAAAATCAATCGGGAAAGCTTATTGGTATTTTATAAAATGGATAGAAAAACTCTTAATTAAATATATTGAATATTTGTTTATTTATTTTTATTTTATATCAAAATTATTTAGAAATATCTAATGTCTGTCTTTTTTTTTTATTTAAAGTGAAGTTTTACATTTTTAAATAAATAACGATTTCGAGTAATGGTACTTATAGAGGATTTTATGAAAATCAAATTCTATTTTTTTTAAAACATATTTAAACGAATTTTTATTTAGTCAAAAAATATTTATGAACCTAAAAGTTAAATAATTTTAAATCATATTATTCTTATTTTGTTAATACGTCTTTTATAAAATAAATTTTAAATATTTTCTTCAAACAATTGTTTTTACTACTCTTCATGAATTTAATTAAAAATATCCTTAGGCAATGTTCTTTACAATTCTTCTTGTATCATTTCTTCAATTTATTCATGTATTAGTAATAAAATCCAGTTTTGAAATATTTTTTATTCTTATTAAATATTTATTGCGTACATCAATACAACAAAAAAATATTTACCGGTGACATAAAACTTTTACCGCTTACTTGCCCAACCGACGTTTTCAAAAATACCAAATTATCATTCGATCAATAATAGGTACTATTATGAGTATGACTAGTGTATAACTAGTATGTAGACAAAAATGTTTTCTCCAATGTGCCAGTCATATTTTCAAAAGACCAGTAAAAATAAAACACGTTTATTTTGAAAACTAATAAATGCCCCGTTGATGCGGTTGAAGGGCAATGATGATGAAGAAGTGATTTTATACAAAAAGATGCTGTTATTTCAATTATTAAATCAGATTAATAGTAGAGACCAAATCCCATCACAGTAGCGCCACAATAGAATAACAATTCATATTTTCTCACAAAGTTTTTATTTCGATTTTTTTTACTTTTAAGAATTTTTCGTTAGAATAAGTTATTAAATTTTTTTTTTTTAACCAATTTTTATTTTCTGCTATTTTTGTTATTGTTGTTTTTTTTTTTTGGTTTCTTTTTATGCCACAATATTTTCTAAAACATCTTCTTTTTAAATTATGTGTTTGTCAGGAGTAAATAAATCTTTTTCAAAGGATTAAATTTATAGACTTACAATATGTTGCCCATAGTATAACTTGTACATAATATATTACAAAAAATAAATATAAGCTTTATACAAAAGATATGCTTACTGAGTATATCAAAAATCAAAAAAAAAAAAAAAAAAAATTAAAAAAAAAAACAAAAATAAAATAAAAAAAAAACCAGTTTCAGAGGAAATTTTCACAATTTCTTTGAAAAATACGGTGTTTTAATTTTTTTTAAGCCTTTTGCCAGGAATACGAAATTTAACACTTAAAAAGAACGAAACAACAACAAAAAAAAAGGGAAAGAATCTGTTCAGTTAAGAAAATACTTAGGTTAATTGACGTTATCGTGTGTCGAATGAAAAAACTTGTAACAATTAAAGTGTAAAATATAAAATAGTCTTAAAGGTGTCTTTTTCCATAAAAGAGGAAATTGCTGAAATTTTTTTATATTCAAAAGGTTAAAATTAATTTTAGTATAATCTGTAGGTATTATGATCCACACTCTATGCAATTTGTGATCTCTGTACAATCTGTTTAAATACCAATAATCTTGGTTTTTTTAATTGTTAATTTGTAAATTAATGTTAATAGGGTAGAGTTGCCTCATATCAATAAAGTTAAGTCCCCCAATACCAAATTTTCTTTTTCATAATATAAATATTGAAAACCTTGAAACTCTATAAGAGCTCTGCTAAAGGAAATGAAAAAAAGTTTTCGTGCCACGATAAAATTTTTACATCGCAAATGATGTTGTGAAATGTTTAGGACTCTCAGAAATAATACTTTACTTTATTTTACATCTTTCAACCACCTATTAATATACCCAGTACCAGCCTACTTGGATAAGGTACAAAAGCGAGCATTACAAATTAACAATGATAAAGATGTTACACAATATGTAACATCATTAAGTCATCACCGTAATTATTTTCTTCGGTCAATGTTTTTGTATAAATTTTTAAATTTTTTTTATAGAGTTAAAAGACATTTTCAAAACATGCTCTTAAACTTAAATATTTAACTCTCTACGGGTTAGGGGCTTCTTCTAATTAAATTCCATGAGTTACTATCGTGATTGTGCTATCCAACTGGTGTTAATATGAACTAGTAAATTTCGAATAGCACTGTTTTATTCTTTTCCGTAAATTAGTAGGTACAATGTTAGATTTTATTATGTAAATTATTAAATATTATTTTAATTTTTTTTAATGGTATTTTGAAGAAAAATTTCTTTTGTCAGATAGACCAACTTGGCATACTGTATATGACCAACATGTTCTATGTATTTTAACACACGAACTGCAAAGCGCACCTCGCCTTGACGTTCCATAAGCGGGCATATGTGCTGACTGATCCAATTTTTTTCTCGCAAAACACATGGTTTGTAATGCTCAGTTGATTGCTTAGTTGAAGAACGTCCTTTTTTAGGAATGTTCGATCCAGCGCCTATTACACCGGTTCAAATGGCGAGCCGGAAAGTCTTTAGGTTCATAGGTTTTTCTTTTATTCTAGCTTTGTAAATATTATAAGAATTAACTACAGCAGCATCAGTGAAATGCTAAAATATTCTAGGTCACCATTTGAGACTTTTCCTATCTAATTCGTATACATTTTTCAACATATCGGCTTTGTCTACATAGCCCATGTGATTATAATCTATAATTATAATTGACAAGCATTTAAGGACCTGCGCAGTAGACACGCTTTCATTTTATTTCGTTTCTCTTTAATGAACTCCTAATATATAAATAAGTTGTATATAAAACAAAAATGAGCGCACAGTTGAACATTCTTTACATGATTTTATTATTCAGCAAATACATTATGCATATGTGAGTTCTTATTAAAATAAAAAACAAAAACAAACAAATCAGTTATTATTGTTACTTGCAGTAATAATTACTTGCAGTGAACGTATTGTACATTGTACAAAATGTCAAATAAAAACAAAAAAAAAAACAAATTCATTTGAAATAAAAAATATAAAAACAACAAAAGCAAAAAAAAAATCAGTTGAATTGTACATATGACTGGCAAATTCATCTTTATATAATAGAGTTATAGCATCTATAATTATAATTGACAAACATTTAAGGACCTGCGCAGTAAGCATCTTCTCACTTTATCTCGCTTCTCCTTAATGAACTCTTAATATATAAATAAGTTGTATATACAACAGAAATGCGCATACGGGTTGAAAAAATTTCTATTTTGTTTTATAATGTTCATACTTTTGTACAAGATATATCCATTTTGTGTCATTCAACATCTTATTATTTGTATACATACTTAAAGGAAATTTAATCTATTAATTTTTTTTAAGTAACTCTCTCAAATTATTGTTTTCTATATTTTGGTCATTTGTAGTAATCATATAGTTCTGGTTTAAAATACCTCTTGAATTACAAAAATATTTTATTTTTAGTGATTTTATCCATTAAATGCCACTCAGTATAGGAATATGTCGAAACGAAACAGTATATGAGGGAGCAGTATTTATGTTTCCTAAATAAAACTTACTAACCTCTACATTTTTATGAAAACATGAGTGGTTTTACTATAACGTGAGAAGTGTATGTCACCTGGTTTCACCTTAAATTATAGTTACTCAGCAGGGGCCCCTAGTAGGAGCTAATATTTTTGTTAGGTACATTTGATTCTGCTGAGTGCTATGTCTGAGATACCACATACATTTCTTTCTTTTACAAATTTCTACGGCTCTACTGCAATAACTTTTAAGATACCATTAAGCATGCTTAAAAATAAATTTTGAGCTGTAGTATTCCCACGATACCATTAAGCTTGAAAGGGTTTTAACAAAGATATTGAGTGCACTATTTGAGAGCAGCTGCCATAGATGTATTCCAGGGAAAAGTAAAAGGACTTTTAACCCAAATTCAGTTTTGATATTTATGAAGATTCAAAAGTAAATCTGATTTTTAAATCAAGTAGTCTGAAAAGTTTCAGTTTAAGCTCGCGTAATGCTTGGTTATTGATTAGCTGAGATATAAATGAATTTGGATGAATATTTTTCATCTTTCTTTTTTATTATGTTGTTACCAGACAAAATTTAGCCTATTTCATCATTCCGCACGTACCAGAAAGCAATGACGATGAATCTCAGTATCTTGGACTGAAAACGTTCCATTATTTTAATGTGACTACTGGTTCTCCATAATTCCATATTGGTCTTATAAGAGCTTGATATACTGCTAATTTACACTCTAAAGACAGCTTGGACTAGCTTCCTATCAGCTCTTCAAAATTAATACTATTCTGAATTGCTTGATTTTGTTGATAATTTGAGCAAAAGAGGTGAGGCGTTTGTCCAAGTTTGTCCCAGTGAATATCTTTGTTCTTTACCGGCTCACAGTGTACCATTTCTGAACAGCACAATTTCCTTTACGGTTGGTATTACAAATATAGAATGATTTGAATTCATTGGCTTTGATTCTACAAGTTCTTAGCCAGTTTTAAATATCTGGCAGATTATTCTAAAGCTTTTCGGAAGATGAACGTGGATCGGAATGTGATGCCAGGGTGGTTAGAAAGTCTTATGTGAAAATAATGTTGTAGGGCACTTCCCTGAAGAACACCAGATTCAATTTTTCTTATTGCAGTTTTTTGACCATTGTACTTAACAAAGAACCTCCCTTTTGAGAAATATGATGACAATAATTGATTGTCGTAGGGAAGGGAGGAGCTTTTTCAATTTGGGAGAAACTCTCGTGCCAAAGGCTTGCCTAATGTGCAGAAAAGTTGCAGATATTGGGTTTCAAATAACTCAAGTTGTTCGCGATCACTTCTAGCGCAGTAAGGGACAATTAATATTTCATTATTAGAGAAAAATACTTTGACTAAACATCCACTGAAATTTGAAGTAGAAGCAAAATTATATTACCACTCTACCATATCGGTTCATAATGATTTAAATTATAATGTATAATACTCACTGTTGCTTGATTTATTTATAATTTTGTTTGAGATAGATTTAATCAAACGTATTTGAGTGTAGTAACCCAATTTCTAAGAATTATATTCTTTTTATTTTTGAAAATTATTTAATTTTTTTTTTATTTCATTTATTTTAAGAACTTAAGATATAATAAAATTTAAACAGTATAAACACCGGGACTCCATAAATCAATAAGAAAGCTACATTGTATAGGAAACTTTTTTGTTAATTCATTAATTTCTTTTGAAATTGTTGTTTCTTAAGGACATGTTTAATATAAAACAGAATAGGTGGTATATTATTGAAATTGGATACGATAATTAAAGTTTACAATTAAGGGATGAAAATACTGTTGTGTAATTTGGTAGATAGATGGGTGTTTAATTCTGATAATGACTTTCAATGATTTTTAAATAGAAGGGAAAATTAAGAACATAAAAAAGCAGCAAAAAAAAAGAGTTTACTGCTTTTACAGACTTGTGTCGTTGTGTCTACCTAAATTGATGTCAACCAAAATAATATAACAATATATAAACACTGATAATAAATATTTCCTTTTTGGGATTTCTTCATCCAAGAAGATATGAGATTTCGTTTGTTCTTATATTTTTAAAATTTTTTAAGTAGGTTAAAGTGATAGTTTTATTTGAATTTGTTTTAATCAAAACAATTAAAATATTCAAGAACCTTAAATGAGCTTAGTAAACAAGTGTGTGGTTTAAAAATTTAAATAGATCGTAAAATATATTCGAATAATATTATAATTATTTTGGATCATATTTTTATATAGGTACAGAATATTTAATACCATATATAAAATTTGTTAATAATATTAAACATAATATTCTAAACTGTAATAAGAAATATCAAAATCAATTGTTTCTGCTGTAGTGCGGAAACATAACTCATTAAATTCATTTAATGAAACACGAAGTTGATAAAAGTGTAGATTGATTTTTATTTATTCTGCTAAATAGTTATCTAGGAGCGATAGGTTATCTTGTTTTTCAAAATCACGGCCTTTTAAAATCTCGTATTTTTAAAATCATGTTTTTCAAAATCTTGTTTTTCCTGGGGGATTTTGTTTTTGGAAAGTGACTCCAATTTTAAAAGCAGTTCCGTCGTATATTATTGGAACACTGCAATTAGTGACTGGCAACAACATTTTATCACTTCTTAAATTTTTTGCAAAATAATTTTTAAAAAACAAGATTTTTTGAAAAAATGGAGATTTTGAAAAACAAGCTTTTAAAAACCTAAAAATGAGATTTAAAAAAAAGGAGATTTTGATAAACAAGATCTTAACCGAGTACAGCATTTGCGACCAACAATTATAAGTGTACTAAAAAGTCTGATGTAACATATCGTCGTGGGCAGCATTTGACTCGGAATGCTCTTACGTTGACCTAGATCTAGACTCCCCCTTGAGTTATTTTAAAAAATATTTTTCGCAATCATTTTCTGAATCTACAGCAGAGTTCACTAATATATATGCTCATCAAAAAATAGGTGTTCGTAATTTCAAAATGACAAATATTAATGAAATACGAAATTTATATGGTATTCACATACTAATGGGATCGTTGAAGTTTCCAAAAATACGGTTATATTGGAATTCCTATATTAGTATTCAAAAAGTTGTAAATACCATGTCATGTGAGCGATTTCATAAATTAAAATCAAATTAATAACTTGCATTTCGTTAACGTACAACAAATACCAGCTGATTGTACAGATAAACGCTTCAAACTTTAAAGAATTGTTTCGTTCATCATTACACTACTAGAACTCATCAGTAGGTATTTATAGTGCTAGACTACCTATACAACTTCTATTTTCATTTTGCTTGATTTTATGACTTATTAGAAGATGTCAATAGAACATCTGTGAGTTATAAAAATCGACCAAAATTTCATTGTAAAATGTATTTTTTGAAAAATAAATTTATATATATATAAATTTTTTAAAACCTTTAAGTACATCATTTTACTTTTAATAAAAAGAACAAGTTCGATTTATTAATTAATATTCAATCTTGATACATAGATCTTTTATATCACCATTGTATCTATAAATTTTATTATTATTTGTGTTAACAAACAAAATTATTTTTCAACCATTAATTGAAAGTTTTAGAAATCGCTGTCTTCAGCATAAACTTAAAGAAACATTATCCATTGATGAGCAAATTAAAGGTACAATATCAATCAAGCAATAGTGTAAAGTAAAGTCATATCCGTGGGATATTAAAAATTTTATTTTAACTGAAAAGTCTGGACTTTGCTACGTTTTTATAATGTATCGAGGCGAACAATCAGGCATATTGGAAAACAAAGGTTTTGGAGCATCTGTAGTTCTTCGTCGTTCTGATAGGATTCAAGAAGCAGGGCACAAATTATTTTTCGATAACTATGTTTCGAATTATAATTTATTTGAAATCTTAAAACATATGAAAATAAATGATTGTGGAACGAGTAGAGTAAACAGATTCGCTCAACCACTCATTAGTATAGGAATTGAGAAAAATTTGAAAAGATTTTGTCAAAACGGAAAAAAAATATATAGATGTAATGTAACCGAAAATAGTAGAATTATACAATAATGGGATAGTAGAAGTTTATCTCCAAAACCAACTTATAAGTTATTACAGAATATTTTTTAAGTCAAAGAAATGGACATTGAGTATCATTGCTCATTTCATTGACACGGCTGTCATTTCAAACTGGATAGAATATACCAACGCTGAAAAAGCTAACAAAACTCCCGTTTAAAATAGATTAGACCTTTTGCACTTTAGACTATGTCTGGCAAATAGTTCGATCTGGCAAATAGTTGGCAATGGCTGCCATGCACAAAAAACGTAAAAAATTAAAGAAACTTATTCGATAAATTGAGAACTATGAATAAAAATTTCAAAAGCTTAATCTGCGAATTATATTGTTTTTGTTTTTTATTAACTATTTTGCTTTTGTTTGATTTTTGATATAAATTATGTTGTGAATTAAAATAAATGAATCAATTATTTTTTTCAAGTTAATGTTTTTTTTTTACTTTGATAAAATTTATTCCATATATGGAACAGTCCTTGAAAATTATCTAGCCCTACCTAAAACTATCTTCTAATCTTCTAGACTTATAAAATGGAAAATTTGTTTTGTTTTTTTGCTTGTTCGCTATAGAGTTAACGCAGTAAGATTTCCAATGGATAGCTATCAAATAACAGGTTCGAGTAGCAATCATACAACTAAACTCCTAACAATCATTGGGAATGTAAAAACCAAACGTATTCCATGCCTGAAAATTTGGAATTAGGTACTCCTACTAATTATGTATCCCAGAAAAAAAAAAACAAATATTATATACCCATATTCATTTCCAAAATTTGGACTAATTCGGGTAGCTATCATAAAACTCCTATCAGCTGCTAGGAACATCCCACAAACTAAAGCTAGGTACTCCCCCGAAAACAAACAAACAAACATTTGTTTTAGCATTTCCCAAAATTATTATTAATTTAATTATATTATTATTTATGGCTCGGAAGAATATTTATACTGACAATAGATCTTCTATAATTTGCTCGGAATATTCTAGAACAATTTCTAAGAATTTAAATGGTAAAATTTAAATATGGAGCAGAGATACAATCATCAAAGAAAATGAAGTAATTAGCTATCCAACAGAATTTCTAAATTTGATGAAAGTTTGACATTTTCTTCCTTCACTAACCGGACCTAAAAGTAAAAGTCTTATTTATAAAATATCAAAAATAATAAAATTACAAATATAAAATTATTGCATTTTATGTTATTGAAGCACAAATTTACCACTGAATTTGAATTGGACCCACAATTTGTTCAAATATCTTTTATTCAACTTCTGGCGTATTTTTCAGAAACCAGTTTATAAAACACTATTCATATACCAATAAAACTTTATTGAAGTAAATTTTATACATTTTGTGTTCGACCCGGATATTGTCGAGTGACTTTGCTAGTCAAATAATAAAGAATGGGGCATATTTATCAAATTTAGCAAGTTTTAGATTTTAACGAATCAAATTTTGGGATTATTAAGTAATCATCCTTCCAAGGTTATTACAGTAGTGGTTTATTGAAAACCACATATTTTTCACTATAATCTTCATAAAAAAAATATGCAATATTACATTACACGGTTTTTTTTTATTTTCGTGCAAATCTCAGGAAAAAAATAAAACATTTTAACTAAATTCATTTATCTATAAAGTCCGGATGAAGCAACAACAATATTTAATTTTTTTTTCTTCTTTATCTTTCAACATTAATATATTAAAAATTTCACACACTTTTTTTGTATTTTAAGT
The DNA here is from genome assembly GCA_963942445.1 of Argyra leucocephala. Classification (NCBI taxonomy): domain Eukaryota; kingdom Metazoa; phylum Arthropoda; class Insecta; order Diptera; family Dolichopodidae; genus Argyra; species Argyra leucocephala. The sequence goes on from OZ012680.1 coordinate 66,834,568, forward strand.
TTTTCTTTTTTTTTTTTTTGTATTTGATACATATCAACACAAATGACCTACATTTTGTAAGTCCTTCTTTTTTCAAATTTGGAAAATGAAAAACTTAAAAAAAAAGATTTTTTTTCTCATTGAAAAAATATAAATAAATAATAAATATATAATATAGACCTTATTTTCTGCAAAATATCAATATTTAATGGGACTATTATATCCCCGGAAAATAACATAAAATTGGAAATTTGCATTTAGTGAAATTTTATATATTATACACACATACACATCCAATATAAAGATACATTCATAATGAAAATCGGTTAACATCTGAATATAAATACTGTAGGATACCTAAATAGATGTAAATATATATATATATATATATATATATATATATATTTGAGAAACACAAATGTGTATGTAAATAACATTTAATATATAATATCATACACATAATATGAATTTATTAATGTATATTAGTAAATTTTTATGAAATATACAAATTTTCACGTCTATCACGTTCCAACAGAATCATTAGCATAAACATTTTTGTCAAAATTTTCATATAAAAGAAAAAGGAAAAGAAAATATAAAGGAAGAAAAAAAAACAAAAAAAAACTTAATTTTTCTATATCCCTAATAAAGGCAATATAAAAAGCCTAGATATGTTAAAAATAATTTTTTTGGATTTTGGGATTTTGCTGGGTCAGAATACATCCTTTTTCGTCTCTTCGCTTTTTCTTTTCCTTTATTTTTTATACATATTTTCATTTTATTGTTGAATGTCCTTCGTTAAATAAACAAAAATTTTACACATTTATATTGTCTCCTATTTTCTAAACTGGCTATTCTATAATAGAATACCCTCACGGCTATATATTTTTGTTTATTAATTTTTGTACATACACAAATGTAGAGACATAGGAACATTAAAATAATTTTGTTTTTTGATCAAAGATAGATATTTTTTTAAATGGATAGGTTGGGTATTTGTTATATGAACAAATTGAAAATGAGTTTGGGACATACACACACATATGTATATTGATACACCATAATAATGTACCTCTACAATTATGATGTTACTTTGTATTAATATTTTTTTTAATATATATCCATGCACTATGTGTATACTCTTGTATAGCCATGTATATTTGAACAAAGTTTAATAAATAAATTAATTGTATTCTATATTATAATATACAAGAGCACGATTAGTGAAGGCACACTTTTCGTGGTTTTTCGTTTGTCTTCGTTTTTTTCTTCATTCAATCAATCAATACAATGTTTTGATACAAATCTATTTTTTTTATTATTTTTTATGAGTTCGATTCTCTTTTGAGTCAAATTTTTTTTTCTATTATTTTTGGATTTTCGCATTTGATTTTTTGCACTTTTAGTAGGAAAAAAACTAATTAGTAGGATGATATTAATATAAGTTTTAAGTTTTAAAGAAAAGACTTTAACAGATAAGAATTTCATATACACGAAATTTATAGGAATTTATATAAATTAACTAATTTTTGTTTTACAGATTAACACATTTTAAAGAAACGTAAAGAGATAACTGAAATGATGTGATATTTTATTGTGTTTATGGAATCTATATTAAAAATTTATTGTTAAAATTTATTTTACAATTTCTATAATTGTTAATATTAATAAAAAAGAAACATCTCTTAATTGATGACTAAAAAATAAATAATAAAAAAAAAATTGGAAAAACTTGTTATTTCGAAAGGTCACACAGTTTTGATCGCAACATTAAATGTACTTAAAAGGAGAAAAACAAGTTTTGTTAAAAAATACTATGTGTGTAATTCTTACATTTGACTCGAGGCAAGAGCAAATAATGTTAAATAAAATGTTTGTAAGAAAAACAAATATTATGAACTTGCCATGAATAAAAGCAAAGAACATAAAATAAAACAATGGGATGATATTTTAAACAGTTATCAGGATTAACTCTTCTAAGTTTTAGTGGTGAATATCAATAGTCATGCACTTTCTCTAATGCCATTTGAAAATACATCATTTATATTCAAATTGTAACTTGAAAAAGTATAGGTCTCAAATCTGAACCATCTAACAAAAGATTTTCATAATTAGTTTTTCAAATATATATTAAAAGAAGACAAAAATTTCAAGCTAAATTAAAACAAAAATATTTGATTTGATGATTAAACTGTCAGATTAACGCTTAGAGCAAGCACATCAGACGCCAATTAAATGGAATAGGATATGTACATGCATACTATAATTGCTTATACTATTATGATAAATTTAAAAAATAACTCATAATGATTGGGAAATGGTAATGGCCATAGTTAATGTTAAGCCATAGTTATGATTAATAGTTTAATAAAATTCGGAAACTCTTTTTTAATAATATTCCAACACACTACGTTTTCCAAATTAACACTAAAAATTTATTAATCGTTGAATAATATCAGTTATGGTAAAAGATTTCGGTGCTTTTAGTGGGTTAGAGTCCCTAATAGCTAAGAAGTTACATGCGCGGTCTGCTTAGTATTTTTTGAGGCTTTCACCTTCCATCGAGAAATAAAAAACTAATAAAAACAAATTAAATCTTATAAAAAGAGTTTAATTCTATCTGATATTTTTTTTATTTTATTTTTATAAGTATTAATTTAAATTTTTGAATATTTATTATTTTTTTGTGACTTGCTATTAATATTACTATATTCTATATTATATTGTTGTCAGATACCTTCAACATGCCAAATGCTTAATTTTATTAAAAATCATTTTATTGTACAGTTCCACAGAAAAAATTTTTTCTTTTGCTCGGCCGGTTATATACCCGGAGGATTCTTCTAGTACTATAATATTATTAAATTTAAAATGTAATAAAAATAAAATAATTGTTTAAATTTTAATGCATATGAATCGGAAGTGAATGGGTGGCAAATTATAAATACCACTACTGTTTTATGTTGCAACTGAGCGGTTTCCGGTAAAATTGAATAAAGAGTATTCAAGTAGAACAAAAACAATAATTCGATTTTTTTTTCAAACTTTACCCAGTTTAGAAGCAACAAAAACATAAACAGAAAATAAATCATAGAAAAAAAAATTAGATTGGTTTAAATTTCATGAGAGGAGAATAAAAGTAAAAGTTAATGTGTAAGAAAGAATGAATTTGAAATCTGAATTGATATGAATGGATATGTATATATATGTATATTCGATATTATAATATTCCTCGATTTCATTTACACTAAATTATATTTTTGTTTTTGTACGTTGTAAAAGTTTGTTAAAACGTAAGTAAAAAAGTTAAAATGTTTAAAGAGTTGAATTTGAAACTTGAATTAATAAATGAATATCACTGTATATGTATTTCTGCTATATTGGTATTAGATATTCTTTGATTTCATATTCTAAAGTGTCATGGTTTTGATTATGTACTTATTATACATAATCATTTAATTTTTGATAATGCTCGATAATAAGAGACATCTTGTCGAGGAATAATAGAAAGGAAATATATCTCTAAGGTCCTTAATTATGTGACTGCAAACAATAAAGCTTTCAATTTGATTTAAGTCATAGATAGGAAATCATATATATATATATATACTATTGAAGGCAATATGGACTTACGGTGTTTGGAATACGGGGTACGACAACCAATTAAAAAATAGACACTAATGAACATTTTAACGCTTTGGTGTGTTCGAAACTCAGTCATAAGACATGGACTTACAAGTGAAATCTGTGAAAGTGGAAATAGATGTTGCAACCAAAATGTATTAGACCCGTGCCTACCTGTACCCAAATCCGCTGGTGGACAAAACAACCAGTTAGTCAACACAGTATATTAAGATGCTTCCCAAGTAACATATTATTGTTATAAAAACAAAATTAGTGCTACAAGACTTCTATATATCACTCCCGATAAGCACAAAAGGTGTTATAATTATGTGTTTATGGGAATAATGTGATTAATATTGGTACAAGAATACAGTAATTGAGGAAGTTGTTATAATGGGATTTTCCGTAAGTGATACAGCAATGTTTTTATAAATCAAAAAGTGCGTAATCCTATATCAAGACTTAAAGTGTTGTTATAAGAATAGAATTCCTAGAATAGCAGTAGTAGTTTTATTATTTTACTGTATTCCTATAATGTTACTCATAAACTTACTGTAGCTTTTAGATAAATATTTTGCAAACATGGTAAATTTTTTTTAAATAAACAAAAACTAAAAAGTTTTATTTTGCATTCTTTTCGCAAAAATATCATTTTAACTTAAAAGAATAATTATTTAAATATCAAATTTGATGTTATGCATTAATTAACATACATTATTAAATATTTTAAAGGTGCAATTTAAAAATATATTTTCTCTTATTTATTTAAAAATTGGTTATTTTTGAAGGGCAATGTATTTTTTCGAAGTATTTTTATAATAAATGTTAATGAAATTTCATTCCCAGCCAAATTTTGGATTTTGTTCACAATAATTATAAATATTAATACAATTATTTTTGACCGAAACATATTATTTATTAGTAAGAAATTTTTTATATTAATAACTAATATCTATGTCCCTTTCTCAGGAAATAAATATAAATTCCATAAAATTATTATTTGAAAACAAAAAATAATACCTTTCTCACTCTCGCATTACGTAAATTATTTCAAATGAATATCATTTTAAAATAAAATCATATACACTAATACATGTATACTAATCCTATAACAATATTACAGCACTTGCTCCTGTGCCTTATAGGATTCTCCATTTTAGTTCTATAACGTATTTATAACCTTTCGCAGTAATTGCGGAGTACTCAAGTTAACACTAATACTGCTATAACAGTGTTTATAATAGTGTTATAAGAGTGCGCAAGAGTCTTATAGCGATCAAATTGTTACGTGGGTTCTCAGCAGTATACCTTACGTCTAGGTTAACCACTAAATCCAATTTGTTGAAGTGTACTCTTACAAATTATATACATTGTCATAACAATTTACCGAATATCTATTAGAAGTTTTTGTTAAAATTTTTAAAATTTAAAATACTCAGAAAATACCATGCCCCGTGGATAAAGTCCTTTCGATGAATCACAATTATTGTGATGGAATATTATGTGATATTAAACTATTTTCAGGATGTAATCTGCTTTAGCATAATTTTTCCCAATTAATTTTATGATAAAATAATTCTAATTATTTTTGCCTTGTAGAAGTATTTATAAGAGCAATAATGCTTGTAGTTGGAATTAAGTTTTCTATATATTATTAGTATACATACTCTTTTACAGTTTCTTTCAAATTTTCGAAGAGCTTGCTTGCATTAAGCGTGTGCTGAAGTTACGTATGTCGCTGCACAATATACAACTGCTACTTCTATCAATGTTTAGTAATATATTATTTTAACTCTTTCTACTAATTTATTTTGTTGTTAAAAATTTGTTTTTAAAACCATTAAAATTTTGTTACCTTTTGACATATTATAATTTATTATATTATTGATTAGCTTTATATACTTTAAGTTGCGTGGTACGGATGGGTATTTAATTATTTTTTATTGGATGACATTTTCTGCTGATTTTATTGCAAATTCTTTCCAATGTTGTGCTACAAATTCAAATTGTCTTGTATTTAGTCTGTCCAAACACATGTTGTACCTTTCCATGATATGTTGATGTTATTATAGAGTTAGTGACCTTATTCAATAGAGTACAATATGATCTCACAAGATTATAGTGCATAATTATTTCTTCTCACTCCGTCTAATCGGGACAATAATTAAGATAAATATATTGAAAAGATAATAGTTGCGTTGACCTTAACTTGTAACACATCATATCGAGATGTTTTTGAAGACTATTTGGGTTTTTATAGATAATTTATTTTTATAAATCATACGCATTATAATAATTATAAATAGGATTTTTGGTACTTTGTACTTCAATACCTTGTTTTAAACCATGTAACCAAATTATGTTAAAATATTTTTAAAAAATCTATCAGACAAGCTTTTAGCAAAAAATTTTAGTTAATGAACCAACAGATATCTCAGATTAAATTTATAATAGAATGTGGTACTCCATAATTATACCTGTTCCGAATTTATTTTGCTTCGTAATTGAAAAGTTTGTTGATTTGTCATTAATATAGGTATATGGAATGTATACATGTACTTTATATTTCAATTTTATTTTTGTAATTAAATATTTTTATTTACCTAATAATAATAATCAGGTAACTTTCTAGGATAGCAAATAGAAAATAACGAATACAATTTAATTATAATTGATAATTTTTGTTGGGCTTCCTTTAATTCTATAGAATTATTTGCATATTCTCAGGTGCTTTTCTAAAAAAAAAATTAACTCACAATAATTTCTTCGAATAATAAATCACTTTATATTATTTACTTTGGAATAACAATATTTTTTAAAGCTGTCATAGTATATAACAACAATTTAATATAAAGGAAATAATTAATGATGTACGAATATTATAATAAAGGTTAGATCAAAAGTCGATATTTTTCGCAATAAAAAAATAAAAAAAAAAATTTAAATAAACAGCAACGTTTTTCCTACCTTCAATATTTCAAGTGTAAATATTAATTATTTCTTTGTATTTTGTCAGGCAGAAAACACAGATAAAATTGTCACAATTTTTAAAATTGTTTTTTTTTTTTCGCTATGACAATTTTTTTCCAAGAAATCGATTTGAATAACAATTCATTTTTTCCTCACAACTAAATTGTATTTATTTTTAATAAATTGCCGTTTTCAAAATAATATATATTATATTATGTATGTATAATGTATTATGATATTCTATTTTAAGCCGAATAAAAATTTCAAGAAAATTTCTTTAAATTCCAATTGAACAAAATCTGCTCTTTAAATTTAAAAAAAAAAAAATATTTGTAGTATTCAATATTTTATAAGTTTTTCTTAATAACCATAGTAAAATATTATAAATAAAATGCCATCATTTTTTGACATTGCTATACGTTACATCATTGTGTGTCTTAGATACTGTAGAAGAAACTGATTAAGAAAATAAAAGGATATTCAGAGATACAACCCCATCAGTGGCACATAAGGGGTCCCATCTCTTTTCTAGCGCCCTAGTGGCAATGTAAGGAGAATGAAAAGATTTGGGGTTGAAATTCTTATCAGAATATGGATATTTAAATAATATAATTTAATTCTTTGTTATTCATTATTCATAAAATCTTTACCCTAGTTCTGAAGAACAATTATTCTTTATTTTGATGGTGCAAAAAAGTATAGTTGTCAAAGAAGAGAGTATCATTTTAATGGTTCAAAAAAATTTTTTTTTCGGATCAAAATTTTAGTGATAAGGGAGCAAATTTGTATTAATGAACACTATATGCGAACATTAGTCGTAATATAGCTGCAATACTTTTTAATATATCAACCAGTAAACATAATTACAAATTTAGATTACAGTTCATATCAACTAATGAAACAATAAAGTGAACAAAGTTACCAAATTCAGGATCATCATTATGATGGAATCCAAACGAAAGTCATCAATGTAAATATAAAGAGGATGTTACAGCAAATATTAGTTTTTTAGTATGTTCCATTGATGTATTATGGCTGAACAACTGGAAATCAACAAAATAGTTCCAATCTATGAGGCAGACGGTGATAAAAACAATATAAATAATTATAAACCCATCTCAATAGTCACAATATTTGGGAAACTTATTGAAACATATTATGTTAAAAATCGATTAACTAATGAATTAAAAAAACATAGCTCAGTGGATGATTTCCAATATGGCTTCAAAAAGGGATCAAACACTAATGCGGCATTATCTGATTTGATCACTCATATTCTGGAAGGTATAAACAATGATAAAAAAGTGTCACTAATATTTTTTGATTTGACCAAAACATTTGATGGTGATGGAAAAAAATTGCTTTGTATTATTTTTGAATGTGGCATTGCAGGAAAACCGTATATATGCGGTTCAGTGTAGCTATACCTGATGAGTGGAAGGGTACAATATGCTTGCCAGCAATATTAAAGTTAAGCTATAGAAGTGGACTACATATTTATTTAAGGCAGCTCATTAGAAGTATTTAAGCAGATTTTGCAATTTTAAATTTAGATAGTAGAACTTTTATGATGATACTACTTTGATGACTTAGTGGTGTTATAAATGGAAAATGATTACGGTAAATTATAAAAAAAACATTGAATAAAGATAAACAAGAAATTAATGTATTAGTAATGTAAAATACATAATATTATTTACAAAATATTTGATTTGCTTTTCAAATTGTAAATATTTTGTAACATTATATTATCAGGTACTGTGTATGAGCTTCAAGTTCTTTTAGAGAGAATTATAAAAAATAAAAAAAATAAATAGCGATTGAATCGACTATCGGTAGCACGAATGAAGACGATATGATACCGATTTTATAATTTTATGTACTTTTATATTTTTTGGAATAATATGTGAATTTATAAAATCATTTAAATATTTAAGGACTACCTTAATTTCAGATTTGCTAACGAGTTGTGATCAAGTTAATACAATCGATGAAGAAACGAATCAAATTGACTCTAAGTTTGCGTTACAATCAGGGCCGTATTAATAAGTTTGAGCGCCCTGGGCTAAATAAAATTTTGCACCCCTACATACTTTTATTATAAAAATTCAATTTTATTTTCAAAAATTCAAAACTTAAATATTATGTATTTACGTAAAACAAAATTCAAAAAATTTATATAAATATGTGAATTAAATATTAATTTTTAATTTAAATATGTCTTTTGCGGCATTTATTTTTAGCAAAATATATCTATAATTTTCTTGTGATCCAGTTTCTCAAGGACATCCGATTCTATTGACAAAATACTTAAATTATTTAATTTGTATTGTCCTAAAGATGATCTTAGATGATTTTTTATTCTCTTGAGAGTTGAAAACGACCTTTCTCCGCTACAATTTGTACAGGCGATACTTAAATATATTCGTAGAGCTGTTGTTATATTCGGAAAAGTGCATTCAATTTGCGATTCAATTATTGTTCTTAAAATTTGCTCAGATTTAGATAATGCTGTTAAGTTATCCGATATTAAATTTACATGTTTAAAATGTAAACATTCCTCGATTAGACCATTTTCAAGATCATCTGGGTATTCTTTATGTAAAATAGTTGCTTTTTCTCGTATCATATTTTCGTCGAAATGTTTTAAATTCATTAAAATTCCAAATTTAGTGGCAATGCGATCATATGCAGATTTCCGTTTTTTTATTTCTGTCAAAAGTTTATCAATAATTACATAAAAAATATTTATACGGAAATTACTATTTTTATCAAATTGTGTGTCGGCTGATGTCCCTTCATCGGACTGCGTTTTTCCTTTAACAGTTCTTGCAATTTTAAATTCAAAACAACCCGATAGATTTTCTCCTTTCTTTTTGTAATAATTAAATGAATAGAACTTATAAGTAGTTGTGAGCACTTCTGCAAGCTAAAAAAAACGCAACTAATAATACAAGGTTTGTTCAATCTGTAAAATACAAGGTCTGCTCAAGCCGCTATTAATGAGGAGCGAATTTTTAACTGACAAGCAATTAATTTTATTTTTAAATTGGTTTTAAATGTGATTAAATAATTATGTATAAAGTATTTTTTTTCTTTGGTAATTTTTATAAGAATTTTAATAAAAGTTTGTGATACTTTAAAATGTAATCAAAGTCGAATTTAATTTTTATAGAAGTTAGGTCATTAGCATACATGGTTTATATGGATGATAAAAGATATAACATTGAACACATTACTAACTTAAATCACAGATACGCTAAATATAAAGAAAATTACTTTTTTTTTAAATTAAAAAAAAGCAATTAAATTTCACAATTAAATTAGCCCTATGGTTAATGGGGACATGGTTACAATCGATGTTCCTGTTATCGACGTCGTGTTAGCGTCGTTATTTGGATGGTATAAACGTTGATTAGAATAAGGGTAATTTAAATTTTATTAACATTTTATGGCAGTATAATTCTCTGATAACTTAAGTAAAGTAAAAATACGATATTTAAAAAGGCCAAAGTCTCAGTAATAGTTTCAGTTTTCCACATTTACCTAATTAATTAATATATCAGAAAACTAGCTACTTCTTAAATATTTATTTATTATTTATTCATTAAATTTGTCAAAATGACCTCAGAAACTAGTTTAGAGTGTGTACATATGTTTTTTATATTTATTTACAATGATGTGTATCGTTAAATAAAAACTGTTTTAAGGAAATTCAAATTTGTTTATTCTAAATGCACTCACCATGATTTGCCAAGTGTTTATTGTACCCTTAATAGTTTATTTTATCAGTAGTCTTTATAGTTTGTTATCAAGTAACACAGTTTTATAAACCTATTTCCAATAAAACTAAGGTTGATTTCAAGTTTTTTATTTTATTTTTGTTTAGAAATATTGAAAGTTCTATTAATTTTATGTGACGAATTTTATTGGACCCTTTTTAAATTTCACCTTACGAAGATACGTTGCTTTTGGCAGACTTCATCTCTCCAACAACGTCGATTTGCTTTGAGCAGCTGTTTTGATACAAACCTAAGTAAAATAAGCTTAAAATTAACGAGGTGTAATCAATAAATAGTTATTATAATATTGATGTTTGGTCTTTTGCTACTTTCTACCGGTAATGGATAGTAACCTACTCAATAATTAGCATTATGTGGCAAGCTTTCGTCTATAATAGACTTCTGATTGGTTTCCCTAAGCAATATCTGATAGGTTTAATATTTGTAAGTTCATAAAAATATTTTAATTTCACCAAATTAGGTCAGGATACCGTTGGTTTCGGACAACATTATTTCAAAAGTAGTTGATTATAATAAATGAGGCCAAATAAATATCCAATCTCAAATCATAACTTTTCCAATTAATTTATTGTGTGAATTAATTTTTTGGCAGTATGTGTTGTATGAGTTACAATTCAAACACCTTCATCAGGGTGACGAGGTACCCGTGGTGTATCTCCATATATTTTGTATCATCTTGTATTAAATCTTTTTTGTACCTACATATATATTGTAAATATTCATATTTACATAATGTGTATTATATACATGTAAATATACATTTATAGATTTATAATAAATCTATAGAACAATAAAAATATAATAATACCTTTATAATAATATGTACGATTTATATACTGATTAAAGATTATTTTTATGTTAGTATTCATAGGAATTATTTTCATTAAAACTATTTTTATTTTCATGTCTGAAAAATGCGATACCTCTGGGTACCGAAATACAGTTATTTTCATGCTAAATATATTTTGAGTACCAAACTATTTTGATTTTCATGTCTGAATAATGAAATACGTTTTGTATTTTTTCTTTCATACCTACAGTAGAAACTTTGTTAGCAAGTTAACAAATAATTAAATAAATTAAAGAGGCAAACAAAAAGTATGAATTAAAGAAAAAAAATTAACATGTTAGAAGAAACAAGAACTAAGGCTAAGCTCAAGATCATCACATATTACAACCAAATGAAAGGAGGTTTTGACAATGTGGACAAATTATTGGGTGAATATTCTGTAAAACGAAGAACCAATCGTTGGCCACAGGCATTGTCTTACAATATGGTTTATATTGCTGACCTGGAAGCATATATTATTTGTACAGATTATCATCAGATTTGACACCACTGATCGCCGCAGAAGGTTCTTGATAGATTTGTCATTCGCGCTGTGCAAATTAAATATCCAAATATCCATATATCGTGCATTAAATCCCATTGTCGTTGGCAAACTATTTATACTTTCAGTAATGCAAGATCACAAGCAACCATCAAAAGAGAGACTATACTGGTAGACTGGAAGTAGTTGCCAGTTGCTACTCATGTAGAAAATTCAAGCAAACCACAAGCAAATAAAAACTAGAAAAGCCTGTGATGAATGCAACAAACCAATTTGTGGTGAACATAGTACAACATTAACAAAATGTAATAATTATTTTAAAGTCACTGGGAGTATTTAATTTTGACTTTTTTGTAATTTTAAATTGTTTTCTAAATATCTATGTGATTATCATATCTACTTTGTAAGTTTAAATAAATTTTATATGTAAATAAAATAAAAGTAAAATAAAAATAAAAAAAAAGTCAAAATAGCTTTAAAAATAAAACATAATCAAAATAAATATAAAAAAAAATAACTATAGAATTCCATAAAAAATGTATAGAGGTACAGAGGTAACTCGTCACCCTCGTGAAGGTGGTTTTTCCTCCTATTGATTATAAAAATCCAAATCCTTTAAAATTAGGCAATTTAACTTTTTTCTTAGCTCGTTAGCCCTTCCCGAGCCTTTTCTTTTGTGGTTTGAAAATGCAAAAGGTACCCGTCACTCACATAGGGGTTAATTCTAGATTTATTTCATAATTTATTATATTATAAACAAAATGTTGATATTGATTGAAAACTATAATGGTCAACGACATTGTTTTAATTGTTTTAACTATTACCCATTTTATCTTAGACTCATCGCGCGGTATCGTGTGAAAATATCGCTGAACCGATATTTTATAAACTATACACAGTCGCGATAGTTTTAAGCTGGCGCGAGGGCAAAAATGTTCAAACTATCACCAGAGTGATTTCTGTAAGCCTTTCATATAACGCCACAACAATTTTTTATGTCCTAAAAAATTTAAAACGGTAGACATCGCCTCAAATTATTTTGTGTTTTATGATAAAAAAAAAAATAGATTTAAATAAATAACACAAATTGATCAAATAATTAAGTAATGATTAATAAACAATAGTTATCAATTTTTTAGCAATTTTATTGAAAAATTGTGATTTGTTTTGAAAAAGAATTAAACAGAAAAAAACTCATCTTTGCTATTACTGTTTTACAACAATTATATAATTATAATTTTTATACTTTTGAATAATTCTATTAAAAATTAGTATTTAAAAAATATTTTAAAACTTTTAAACTAATTCGATTTACTATTATGCATTGTCCAAAATTATTATAAGTTATTTTTTGTTTACTTGAACATAACCAAAAATATTTTTTGACAGTAATAAGTGGTCAGTACTACCAACATAATAAACTGTTCAATCACTTCGCTTACAGTACCCATCTAACGGAAATGCATCTTCAGGTGGATGTGACGCGATAAATTTTTTCGTTATTTCGTCAGCGATGATTATGAGACAATATAGGTCCTGTAATATTGTTTAGTAAATATCGATGTATCTAGTTTTAAAATTCGAAGATTTTAATTTTTAAAATCACATTTGGATAACCAGGCTTTAGACTTTACCAGCTGGGTTGATTATTACGGTAGTGTCTTACAAATGTAAGATAAATAATATTATAAAAAAAAATAATACTGAAGATATATTCCAGCTAGTATACAAGATTTCTGGAATCGTAATTTTTCATAAATTTTTTTTCACACTTGTTAAGATAATGGGATGAACACTTTAACAACATTTGAAAAGTCTTGGCATACATATTATGTAATACCCTTTTGAAATTGTTGTTTTATTAATGGAATTAATTTACGACATCATTGACTACATCTTTTTTCATATATATAATTAAAAAAAACACTTCTTCAGCATCAATTCTATAAACTCTAACATGATTTTCACAACCTTTATATAGAAGTCAGAGGAAGCTTAATAACCGTATCATGATAGTAGTCTAATATAATATCATATTAGAGAAAATAATTAAATCAAGAAGAAGTGGTATGATAATAATATTCCACAATTTTGAATTAAAAATTGAATTACCTAATAATTATTGATGAAAAATCTAGAACAAAAGAGCTAGAGAATAAACTAAAAGCGACTGATATCTTATTCGAGATTCAAAAGCTCTAAATTTTTTGACTAAAATTTGAATATTTGCAGGATTCATAAATTATATTTGAATACCGCACTTGATTGAAAACAATACCTTAAAAATGGCTTTCTCTTTTTGAAACAGAAAATTAATTTTACGTCATTTTAACCAGTACAACCTTTTAAAATATACCTATTCCCCCCATACATACATAATTTTATTTTCAGCAACATTACAATATCCTGGTGACTGAATAATACTATATATAACTAATTCTAAGTAATGTATAATATTATTATTTAAACTGATTTAGTAGTTTAATTATACTAATTGAATTTTTTCTAGAATATTTACATAATAATTAAGTCACAATGAATTCAAAAGTGGAGGTACTTACAAAATTTTGAAAATTATTTACTTTAACAATTCATAAAATGTTGACAATGTTAACTCTTATTTTGTTATTCTCTTTAAAATTAATGACCTAATAGTAAAAAATACTCTTTAATTTATTTATTAATGTGCTTTATTTTCTCTCATCAAGTTTTTTTTTTTGTTTTTTTTTTTTTATTTATTTTTGCTATTTATTACAAATGTATTTGAAAAAAATTAAACCCACTTTTCTTAAATCTTTTACTATTCCTTACGATTTATTTTTTTTTTTTTATTAGTTTTTTGTTTGTTAGTCTTATTTATCAAAATCCTTAATTAGTTTTTTGTCCTTGAATATTCAAAGTATATAACCTTGATGTTATGTTTTAGGTCTCTAAATACCTTTGTCGATATCCTAATTCAAAGCACGCGAAAATACGCAAAAATTTTGCTTATACAAAATACAAAAACACAAAATACAAAAACACAAAATACTATAATATAAAATAAAAACAGACATTTAAATAAATCATTGCCATTAATAAAACAGTATAGCTATACGCATTCACAGGAAAAAAGGAGCACTTTTTCATACATTATGCTTTGATAGGGATAAAAAATATAAAATAGAAAAACAGAGAGATAATAAGTTTTTCTGAAACCTTTCAAAAAACAAAAAGTCCTAAAACAAAATTACAAAAGCACCAAAAAGAAAAAAAGGTCGATTGGAAATCAGTAAATTTGTGGATTTCAGCAATATAAAAATGAAAGACCGAGATTTAAAATCTGTGTAGTTAGGTAATATTTTGCTATTTTTTTTTTATTTCAATTTAAATGATGCCCAGTCATATTTCATTATTTTTGTATTTTTCTCTTCTGCTATAATCCATTTTTGGATTAAAGTGCGCACATGTATAAAAATAATGATTATGCCTGATAATGTTATAGGCATCATTTCTCCCTTCCTGTTTCTATATTCAATATAATATGATGGACATCTCAATATTTGATAAATGAATGGTTAAATTTATAGCTATATACATCTGAAATGCCAATGGACTGTCTAAATACCACCAACAACAACAACCTTATAATTTTATTTTCTATCACTAACTAATAATTTTATTAATCTCTGAAACCGATTTTGCGAACAATAAGTATTTAACACTTTCGTGGACACCACATTTTAATGAAAGGCCCCAAAGGGACACATGCAATAACTTCGGTAATGGGCAATATAATTTAGTTTTTAAAATTGCACTATTACCACTGCTAAACCCATCTGATACGGAAATAAACAGTAATGCGACAGTCCTGCTTAAGCAGTGGTACTGCAAAAGCAGTGCTTGACCAAGTAAATCAAAGAATTATCATAATAAAAACACCACTGCATTTGCCGTTCAATTAAAATAATATAAATAAATTAATTTTTAGTTGTTTATTTTTAATAATTTTGATAAAGTTATAAACTTGAGAGAATTTCAAATGTAACATTGATAAAAAAATATAAATTGCAAAACTAAAATTAACATTCATAAAATATATATTATAAAGTACAATACACAAAAATACATAAGTAAATCATGAGCAAATGTATATACTTATCAGATGAACAAAAAAAAAACGCAAACATTTTGGATGAGTCACCATAAACTATGAGTAGTACTCAAAAAGTAAAATCATTACCAGAAATAAAATAAAAGGAGCATAAAAAATGGAGTCGTAACTAATACAGCTGAAAACCTATTATATCTGAACATATAAAAATGTAATTTAAATTATTTATAGTTAATCGGTTTACCACATTAGATCCATAGAGCTTTCGTGCTAATCTCTTACTAAGACTTTTCACTCTGGCAAGTTATAATTTTCAGAATACTACTCATACGACTGATGAAAATAGTTCGCATAAACGAAAAAAAGGCAATAATCTGGAATTTAATCTGTGCCAAGAAAACGACATCACAAAAAATAAAATGTTGAGGAACTGCCAAATTTGAGCTTAAAGGTTTTAATTATATCTGAACTAATTTGAGCTCAAAGCTATTAATATAATATATGTAATCTATATTAATGTCAAACTAATTTGCGAACAGCCGATTCAAGTAGCAGTCCGATAGTTTAGATTGAAATTGCTATAAAGTCCAAGTTAATAGAGAAAGCAAGCTATCACAGACAGATGAGCCTTTTACAAGTGGTATCTAAGATATTCTGGAAGTTATTAAGAGATCAATTAAGCCTTCGTCATAAACATTGATTCATAGAGTAATTTATCATAAATAACCAACTTACTTCTTAAGAAAACGTATTGTCCTGCATATATTTAATTAATAGAATCCAGTTGAAGCATTTTTGAATAATGAAATTAGTAACTATAATAACACGAAACGGATGTTACTCTTTCATCGCTAGATCTTATGATTATGGTAGAACTTTGTTATAACAAACAAAATCGATCAAGATATTAATTTAACTTCAGCTCATAATTTTATTATTTATTCCGCTGCAATATTTCTGGATATTAGACAAGAATAACTAAGACAAAATTTGACTCGACAGGTTTTTAAGCTAGTTCCAATTCTATTCCACTACTGTCATAAAATTTTTCGCATCATATTTGAAAATTAAATGATCGTTTTTACATAATATAAGGAATCAAAAATTAAAATTATTATTCTACTTAGTTTAGTTTGCGACATCTTTCGTCCATTACGAGTAATAAACGAGTTCTCTTTATATGCATATTTATACGGGTAGAAAAGTGGTAGAAATCTACCAAAGGATGAAACGTGATTTCGGTAAGGGGTAAGCAAATCTGCCAAAATTTTGAATTTCTGGTAGATTTTTGACGTTTAAATTTTTTTTCTGGGAATATGTCAGTGTCAAAATATTTTTATTATTGTTTATTCACAAAAAACAAGGAAATTGTTCTTGACAATGTAGTTTTCGGATAGAATATCAATCATATAAAAAAAAATATAAATTATACAAATAATAATAATGTTTATTTTGACACTAGAATAATAATAAAAATTTATTTATTTATTTCTTTGCCAATAATTTCAATGCTGGCCATCTTGAAATTTTAATAATCTGACAGCAAAAACGGCAGAAATCTACCAGTTTTTTTTTACGTATGAACATGAAGGTAGATTTCTATGGCAGATTAGCGAAAGATTTCTGCCTCGTATAAACGTGGGCTATAGCTCAATCAGTAGGAAATTAGAAAAAAAATTCAATTAAATAATGTTGAAAGTTCGATTTTAATATTCGTAGTATTTTCTTTTACTCACTCAAATATTATATTACTTGAGCATAATGAAATACGACGAATTACAATTAAAATTTATACTTTTTTTTTTAAACTAAATTTAATTAATTTAGATTGTATATCATGGTGTATTTTTCATCTTATTTTAATTCAACTATTAATAAATGATAATTATTATTTGTTTATTTCGAAATTTATTTAATTAGAATTTTCACACTCTTTTCCCATTCTACACGTGGGCCTAATATTTTTCATTGTCATTTACTATACCCTTTTGAAAATTGGCTTAGTAAATGGAAAATAAAAATAAATGAAAATAAAAGTGTTCATGTCATCTTCACTCTAAATCAAGACACATGTCCCCCATTAAAAATAAATGGAATCAACATCCCACAGGCACAAGAAGTAAAATATCTAGAAGCCCATCTTGATAGAAGGCTCACTTGAAAAGCATATAGAAACGAAACGTGAACAAATGAAGCTAAAAATAAAAAGTATGTACTGGCTAATTGGCAAAAACTCTCCTCTCGATATTGAACTCGAAAGACTAACAAGGAACTATACTGGCAGATTGTCAAACCATCCAAACTATCCAGCGCGGAATCTTTTATGCATACCTTTAGCGAGCAGATTAAAAAGGAGCACCTTAGCAGTGTAGTTGTGGTTAACCTGAATTAATGTCTAATCACTGGATTATACGTCTTCAATTTTAGTATGTAGGATTTGAACAAACTTGTTCTTTCTGAATAAGTCAAAATGCTAAATTTTTGTTAATTTCTAATGGAAAGATTCAATAAATACTTAAACCGTTAAAAAAAAAAATTACTTTATCCCATTGACACAGACTATACTGCACCATATTGATACATCTATAAATCATTTTATCTATAAAATCATACATCCAAAAATCATCGGGAATCGAACTTGAGACCTTATGTATGAAAGGCAGACGTTCTACGAAGTGTGCCACCATCCATAATGTAAAAAAACAAATTATTATTTGGATCAACATTTTTTCAACACTTTTAAGTAGTAGATTTTCAATTTAAGTATAAACTTAAAACATTTTTCTTTTTGTTCAGATGTGTGTGAGTTACATTATCATCTCTCGTTTTCATCCTTAGGAGCAGATCCTTTTTCTTTTAAAAACTTTTTATTCTTCATAATTAGGTATTACCAAAATGAGCTGAAAATTATTTTGAATACCATTATAAGAAGAAAACAAATAGGAATTATTTAAATAGGATGCTATATATAGTAATAGTATATTATAATATTGTATAATGAAAGCTCTTAATTAATATATCACCTAAAATTGACTTTATTTCTGAAATACCGTTAATTAAAAAAGGTTTTTGTATATGTAAATAAAATATGAAGAAAATGGAAAAAAAGTATACAAAACTTTTTTTTAAATAATATCTATCGTAAAATTTTACTGAAGTGATATATACGGAAATAGCTATTTATAGATAGTTTTATATACACTTTATGTGGTTTATTTATCAAACTATTTACTTTATTTAAGATTTCATTAGTGTTTTATAAAATAGACGAACTCAAAACTTTTCAAAATTTTGAAGTGATAAATTGAATTCAATTAATTTACAAAGTCAAAAGATTTACGAAATATATTCAATAATAATTTATCACACTACAATAGCTATATTCACATAACAGAATAAAGAGTCATGTCATTTAACAAAACTATACTCGAAAATATTTGTATGTACTATGAGGTTATATATTTTAACTAGGGGCCTTTGTTGAGTAATTATAATTCAAGTCGAAGTCAAATTTAAAGTTTTTAGAAAAAAATTAATTTACGTACTGACATAGACTTCGTACGATATAGCAGAAACCACTCGTTTTTAATAAAAAGTTTTGTGGTTAGTAAGTTTTATTTAGGACATATAAATACACGTCCCTCATATACTGCTTTGTTTCCGATATATTCCCTATAGTAAGAGGCATTTAGTGGATAAAATTACTAAAAATAAAAAATTTTATCATTAAAGAGGTATGTATATATATACCTACATAATACATAATTTTAATAAAAACTATATTATATTTGCCTTAATTAACTTGCCTTGGACTTTATATGTTTGTTTCAATTTGCTTCAATTTGCTCTTAATCTCATCTCAAGACTTCCTAGAATTTCGGCTAATTTGCTTTTTCCGTAATTACAATTATAACTTGCTATGAGAACATTATATCAAGCTGCGATTCTAAAGTTAATTTTTGTAGTTTTAGTACGAAGGCAAATATTTCTAAAAAAAAATTTTTTTTTTCCTTATTTTATTATTACTACAAATATCCAAAATTTAGAGACAGTTACTTAAAAAGATAAAAAATCAAGAATTCAAGTGATTTGTTTTTTTTGTTTTTTTTTGTATTTTTTATTTTAGATGTATGTATTTGTTTTTTTGTTCTTATTTTATAGATCTACATAATTTCAGATGAATTGTTTTTTTTGTTTTTATTTGACATATGTATAATGTACATTATATATTCACTACAAGTAATTATAATAACTTATTTATTTAAGTCGGTTTTTTATTTTAATAAGAACTCACAAATGCATAACGTATTTGCTGAATAATAAAATCATGTAAAGAATGTTGAACTGTGTGCGCATTATTGTTTTATATACAAATTATTTATATTCGGAGTTCATTAAAGAAGAATGTTGAACTGTGTGCGCATTATTGTTTTATTCACAACTTATTTATATTAGGAGTTCATTAAAGAGAAGCGAAATAAAATGAAAAGGTGTCTACTGCGCAGGTCCAAATGCTTGTCAATTATAATTATGGATAATCTTCATCATCATCATCTTATAGCGCTACAGCTCTAGGTGAGCTTTAAATTTCATCACTATGCTCCTCCAAAAAGGTCGATCTTGTGCCGCTTGCATCCAAATTGGGATTTGTAAGGTTTGAGCATCGTTTTTCACAATGTCTGCCCACTAGCTTCGGGGTCTTTCTCTACCACGGCTACTATCGGGTTTTCTCTTCAGCACCACTGCTTGCTTTCGACTTTCGTGCATTCGACTTACGTGACCAGCCCATCTTAGTCTTTGGATCTTTGCAAACCGTACAATGTCCTCGCTATCGATTATACTATTGAGCTCGCTGTTGCTGCTGATTACATATTATCCATTATGTAATCTTTTTGGACCGTATGAGTGTTTTATATATCGTCATTTTGGCCTTTCTTGATATTAGTGTTGATTGAAGCAACTTTCTGTTTGCATAGTAGCATCTATTTGAGGCCTGAAGTCTATTATGAATACAGCATTGCATACTATTGTCATTTCTTATTGTTGCTCCGAGATATGCAAAGCTTGTAACTCCTTCAAAGTTGTACTCTCCGATTGTTGTATTCTGATTACTTCTTATTTGTTCATTTCTTGACATTTTTAGATATTTTGTTTTGTCTTCGTTGATTTTTAAGCGTACTTTTTTGTCTCGGTTTCTCTTTGTACAAATACTTCAGCCATATATCTGTCATTTTGTGCCATGATTACATGATTACCATCCGCATATGCTACTATTTGGATTGTCATATTGAATATACTGGCTCACTTTTCTAATTTCGCTATGACGTAATGTAGTATTAAGTTAAATAATAATGCGGATAAGGCATCTCCTTGTCGTACTCCCGTTTATATTTTAAATTCACGAGTTATTTGGTTTTGTATTACAATTTTAGCTTTTGATTTATACATTGTCATTATGGCTAGGTTTGACAATTTCTGAGGTATTCCCAAATGTCTAAGAGTTGCTAAAATTATGTCTCTATTTATGCTGTAAAATGCTTGCTTGAAATCTATAAAAAGCATGTGAAGATCCGTGTTCATAACATTTCCCCATGCTTTATTTCATGACGAATATCTGGACAATCGTTTATCTTTTGTTTCGGAATCCACATTGGTACTCTCCCAGTATTGCTTCACCCCTGTAGTTGCTGCATGTCATTTTGTCTCCTTTTTTGTGAATTGACCGATTAGCCCAACCTTCCACTTCTCCAAAATATTTTCCTTCACCCATATGATACATACCAAGCTATGTATCTTTTTATGCAAATTTCTCCTTTTTTAGAAGCTCAGCTGTTAGCTTTCTTCTCCAGGAACTCTTCCATTTCTTTAATTTATATATACCTTGTATTATTTCTTTGTTATGAAGGTGTCAAAATTAATGGCTCTCTTGTATGTGTTGTAATCTGCTGCCCCTGTTGTTCCTCATCGTCGTTTTCTGTTGTCTGTTTTTTAATACTATTGTAGAATTTTTTCTTGTCACCTTGATAATCCTCGTTTTATATTTCTTCTATTTTGCTTTCTAGCATTTGTTTTTGCTTAGTTCTACATATTTTATTTGCAAATTTTCTTTTTTCTCTATAATTTTCTCTATTATTGTTCTTGTATTTTTTTTAAATATTTTTAATCTTCACAAAGTCACTCTACTCTTCAACCATATACATGTACTTCAAACATAAAGATGTACTAAAAAAGGGAAAATTTCAATAATTTGTTTTACCTATTAAACTTGTCTTGAAATAATTATCGGACGATGAAATCTAATTATTTCATTCTTGAAAAAATTTCAAATATATTATTATAAAGTTTCCGTTAGTTATTCTCTAAAAGGGAAACTAAATTTTGTAAAACAATAAGCCCACATAGAAAATAATTTTAAATCGGAAAAACAATTTCTTTTCATTTCCACCACCAATACAAATGCAAACAATAATACAAAATGTATCCGGTATTTAAATTTTTTTATTATTCTGTTAAATTATAGTAGAATACCACTTTGTGTATATACTCTTTAGGTATATTATGAACAAAGTTTAATAGACTTAAAGTAAAAATTACATTTTAGTGTACATAAATACAGGAATGTCATAACTATAAAAATCTAAAATCACCCTACAAAATTTTTGTTGAATTTTATAAAATTTATAAAATTTTTAATAACTACACTTTCCTTTGCATATACTCGTAGAATCGATATTATGAGCTTGAATAATTATTATCAGAATATTGTTTTAATGTTACTTATTTCAAAATCATTAGTTTTGTTATTCATTTAATACAATAATTTGAAAAAATGTTCATCAACCATATGCTTCCAAGGGATGAAAATTTTGAATATATATTTTCTAATTTCTATTTTGTTTATTTTGAATATTATTATTTTTATTTAATTAAAAATTTGGAAAATGGGCTTGCAAAAGGATATAATTTTCTATAATAATATAATAGAAAATATTATAATTTTAGCTATACTGAGTAATAGAATAAATATTGATTACAATTTTTAGTTAGTAACAATATGAAATGCGAATGAGAGAGATTAAGGAAACTATATTAAGTTAATTTATTGTGGTCTATAACAAAAATATTTTATAATTTTAACAAAAATTAAATTATTGAACACAGTTCAAAATGTGTAGATACTCTAAATCTCAATATTGTAAAATGTTTAAAGTTTCATAAGGATCCTGATTCTCTTGTGTAAACCAAAAACCCAACAATTACTACGATAGATGCTAATTCAATCACCTCATCAGGCTGATTATCTTATAATGAATGTTTAAATCGTTAACATTTTGAAAAATCAAACGTTTAAATTTTGTTTGTTCCAATCAGAGTTTTACCTATACCTGTGATTGCAAAACAAGAGGAATGTACTTCTGTAGAAACACAAGAAAACTTGAAGGTAACCAAGGTATTTTTATATATGAATGAAGAGGCAGATGTCCTTGAAAAAGCAGGTGCAAAGAGTCAATTCTTGGGATCAGAGCCAAGTATTGCTCGTTCAAATGCCTACTTACAAGGAATTGTTTCCAAGTGGGAGTCCACAGAAACATAGAACAAATGGGATAGCTGCCAAGGACTTACGCAGTCCAAATTCTTTTTCAAACTAAATATTCATGGATTGAACGAGATAATCAGGGAGACTAGACTCAGTGTCAGAATGCTGAAATGGTTCATCACAGGTGGCCCATTCAACAAACATCTCTTCAAGATTGGTAGATCGAGCACAGACAGATGCAGATTCTGCTTAGAAGAGGAGGAGTCTTCCTCCCATATTCTACTAGACTGCGACGCTGTAGCCCGAAGAAGATACTTTGACATCAAGGCAATAATAGCATTCATCAAGGACATAGATCTGCAATTCTGAAATGGACAGGGAAGTACAATAGATCTCAAGAGATCGCGGCTACTTAGAACTCCCCAATTTCAAAAACAAAAAAAAAAAAAATATATGAATGAACTAATTGAATTAGAACATTCATCGAATGGAACCACTTGATAAACTTGACAGCTCGTCGGGTGCCTAAATTTTACAAAATCAATAATAAAAGAAGCTACTGTTGCCCATTTTGTCTATTTAAAAATGATTCTAAGTTGGGTGAAGATATGGTCGGTACCATGGATCTTACGGAGTGTAAAGTAAGATGTATTCAGTTTTCAATAAAGCTTAAGCGAGCGGAGATGCTTAATATCCGCAAATTAATTTTTGATGAAGAATATGTTGAAAATTGTGATGAATCCTTTGAATGCCAAAGTACATATCTTGGATAAATTTATGATAATAAATTAAAATTTTTCAAAGTTTATTATCTTTTTTATTATTTACAAATCTATTTAAAAAAGTGTGTTAGTTTGTTTTAAAGTTGTATTATAATAATATTAGAAGTTGATGTCCATCTCAATGGTCAAAGCGAATACCCTATAAAGTAAATCCACCATTTTGTCCTTTGAAATGGACAAATTTTTCATACGAAAATATAAAACAACTTCGAATATTTTTGCAATTCAAAATATTTAAAAGATTCGGTATTTTTATTCGTAATTTGTTAAAAAAGATGCTTTCTGAACAAGAAATTCTAAATTTGATCAAATGATAATGTCGAAAGGGAAAATAAAGATTTTGTTATAAAAAAAACTCTTAAATCAAGTCAGGTATATAAAATAACAAAACCTAATTTTTCAAACTAGTAGGCAAGTAAAAAAATTTTGCAGGTGCTTCCAAAACTATCAATAACTGAGGAAAACAAATGGATAAATGGCGCTGATATCCCTATAACTGTTCATAATGCTTTTGAAATAAATAACAGTGGAACAAACTTGCCACATACAGGAAATACAGCAAATAACAATTGTAATTTTGTTAACAATAATTGGATTTTTAGGGTAAGCAAGTATATTAAATGGAGACGTAAAGATTTTGTAAAAAATCCGAGATATCCATTTGATGAAATCAGTTCACCCATTCCTAAAATTACTGAAGAATTTGACAGTTCTTCTTTCTCTAAATATTAATAATGTTATAAAAATAAAAATAATGTTAATAAAAAAAATGTATATGGTATCGCAAACATACCACTAAGCAGAAGCAAATGTACCTAACAAAAATATTAGTCCATATTATAATCACATGGGCTACGAAGTAGATAAAGCTGATTATTTTAAAATGTGTATACGAAATAGATAGGAAAAGTCTCAAATGGTGACCTAGAATATTTTGGCATTTCACTGATGTTGCTGCAGTTAATTCTTATATTATTTACAAAGCTAGAATAAAAGAAAACCCATGTAGCTAAAGACTTTCCGGCTCGCCATTTCAACCGGCCTAATAGGCGCTGGATCGAACATTCCTAAAAAAAGACTTTCTTCACCTAAGCAATTAACTAACCACTGCAAACCATATGTTTCGCTAGAAAAAATATTGGATATATCAGCCCATATGCCCACTTATGGAACGTTAAGGCGGTGTTGCGCTTTGCAGTTCGTGTGTTAAAATACATAGAACATGTTGGTTATGTACAGTATGCCAAGTTGGTCTGTGTATCTGACTGAAAAGAAATTGTTTTTCAAAATACCATAAAAGAAATTAAAATAATATTTTGTATTATTCTGCTTAGTGGTATCATTCGACAACCACCTTAAAATTCTATTTTTGAAATAAAAATTAAAAAAAAAACAAAATTATTTTACTTATTTAAAGACTTCGAGGTATGAGGTATAAGACTAGAGAGGTACCTTCTCTACAACAAAAACAAGTTGAAAAATATTAAAAATGAAAATGCTGCCTTGAAAGGGTTAATAATGAATAGCTTAAAGTATCCTCGAACTGAATTTGATTGGAATCCAGCATTTTCTGTTCCCATTATTCGAGAAACAATGACGAAGAACCAATCGTACAAGCTGAGACAAAACGTTCATTGAGTTAATCACCTTGAAATTTCTAGTGAAAACACAGACAAAATGCCTAAAATACGTCCAATATGGGATGAAGGTTGTTTTATGATACAAAATGGTTGTAATAATGCATTTAGACAAATAAACATTTTATATTTTTAAATTATATAACTATATTTTTCGAAATAGAAATGAAAGTACTTATACCTTTTTTAATGAAACTAAGTATACCTTATAGTAATACTGTTGAGTGTTGAGTATTACTGATAAAAGTGAGATTTGTACAACAGAGCAAAGGCATATATTTAATTTAAAACTAAATGTAGCTAGTTATACTAATTATAACTGCTTCACAAACTGAGTAGATAAACTAAATTTGAAATCACAAATCTAATCGGTGAAATTTAAAATGCATTCCGTCTGCAATGAAATGCAACTATTTTCAAATAAAGCTCGACCCATATTGAAGATTAACTACTTCTGAGAAACGCTATAACGCTATAAATATTATATAAATATACGTGAATTTCTTATTATTTTAAATAGAATAAATTCTTCAATACGGCCAACAATGTCTAAGTATTGTATTGTAATAGAGTTATATAAAGTAACAGTTTCGAAAAGATTTCAACAAGTTTTTCAACAAAATTAAATTAAATTTTGAGATTTGAAAATAATAAATCTCTAACTCAATTTAATAAATTAAAATCCAATAGATAAATCTATATAAAAAAAAACAGAAAAGAAAAAAATAAATATTACAGAAGTTAAAAAAATTCGTCCTTGATTTTCATTATATACGAACTGTGTTATATTATTGTTTACTTTATTTTTATTTTTTTGTTTGAATATCCTACTTCTATTTGGAAAAACTAAGAAATCAGATTTTTTCATTTTCTTTTGTTAAAATTGAATTATTTTATTTCTCCGATTATTTAAGTTATAGTGACAGACAACGTTAACGGTGATAGAAATTTCGAAATTGTTTTGTTTGTGGCTAATTTTTTGTTTCTCAAATTTATTGTTTATTTTTTTTTTTTTGTTGTTTTTCAATTTTAAAAACTTTTCCCAGGACATTATGCAGTGTTTATAAAAAAATAATTTACAAATAAACTCAAAATAAAACAAAAAAAAAAATAAACTAAAGCAGAAAAAAGAAAATCAAATAGAAAAATGTATTAAAAAGAAAATCTATTTACACGGAAAGATCCTAAACATAAAAGGACATCATAACAATGGCTTGGGATTCAAAAAAAAAAAAAAAAAACAAAAAGAAAATTAAATAACAAAAAAAAAAATTCTCATCTCTTTGTGCTGGTATAGTTTGTGTGTTTGTTGGTTTTATTGTTTGAGTTAAGGTTAAGATTTTTTAGGACAAACTTCCTTAGGGCAGGTCTTCTTTAGTGACTTTGTTTGTATTAGAAAGTTTAAGAAGAACCAAAACGAAAAAAGATTAAAAAAGAAGCAAAAAAATAATTTTTTAACTTTTTATTGTTTTTTTTTTTGTTTTTTTTTTGTTTTTCAAATTTTTTGTATTTAAAAGGATTATGAGTTTTCAATTTGAAGAGAGTTACTTTTATTCTCTTTTTTTAAAGAGTTCTTCTGTGTTTTTGAATACTTTAAATGAATTAAAAGTTTTGTTGAAATAAGTTCGATTTTCCAGGAAGATTTTTTAGCAATATAAAAAAAAAACAAAAATTCATTTTTTCGTGTAATGATTTTCTTTTTACTTTTAAGTTAATAAAAAGATTATTTTTTCTAAAATAAGGTTTCCTTCCTGTGTAATCAAAATATATTTTGCTTATGTATAAAGAATTCAATAAAATTTAATTAACTTTTAAAAGTTTTTTTTAAATTTTTCTTAATCTGTTGCAGGAAATTAAACATGATTTTGTGGGGTATTTTTTTTTTTACATTTAATTGAAAGAAGATTTGAAATGCACACATTTTTACATTCACAAATTTACTTTTATAAGAACATTTTTGTTACAAATATTTAGATAGTCAAGATAACATAGTTAAACATAGGGAATATGGATTTAGCGGTCATTTAATGGCATACCTTAGCGTGACCCTAATATCTGTTGGCACAATTCGGATGAAGCAAATATTGTGGCTCTAGATATTTAAAAAGCTTTTAATCGTGTGCATAGTGCATTATTAGCAAAATGTGAAGACGAGTTCATCTTCGCTCAAATGAACTAAAAGTTTTCTTTGGAATCGTACAATTCAAGTTTTGGATTTAGTAGATGGATTTAGATTGGATTTAGTAGATGGATTTAGGTTGGATTCAGGTCGGAAAATTCCAATTAAAAGTTGGTGTTCTTCAAGGATCAATTCTGTCACCTATTTTATGAATGGCTTATTCCAAGCCTTTTCCAAACCAATATATAGCTTTAAAAGCGACAGCTGTCTAGTCACATCCAAGATGTTTCCCAATCATGATTTGGTCACAATAGCTAATTGAGGCTTAAAAGCCGAGTCGAGTTTAAAACAAACTTCAAAAATTCAGAGTTTTATTATCTCTAGAAATATGTCTACATTTGTTACTGATCTTTCCTTGCAGGAAAACAAACCTCAGCAATTTGAATAATTAGCATAATAGACATGCACTTAAATCGGCTAAATGACCTGGAATCACCAAATATTCAATATTACAAAAACTCAGTCAAACTTTTAGCTTTTCTTAGTTGTTGTAAGGCTTATGATCCTCCTGTGACATTTTAAGTTACAATACAACCCAAAATGAATTGTAATTCTCACATAATGATGCTTCTAATAATGTCGTAAAACCTTTGTATAAAGTCCAAAAATGGTTTCTTCGTCTTATCAAAGACTCAAATGTCCTTCTTGAATATTGTCGTATGGTTGGAGCTATTTTTTATATACTGAGTGTACCAAAGAATGCATATCAGCTTTTTAAGAGGTAAAAGAACCATTATTTTAAAGTTAAAAAAATTTTTAATTTTTTGAAGAAGAATCCGAATTGGGATAAAGTGTCTCTTCCCATGTAAAAATCTCGTGTTAGACTTAAAAAACCCTTTTGCAGTCCTCTCGGACGTTGAAAACATCACCAATCGATAGAGCACTCTAGGTTTAGTTAATCATTTTTTTTAAACTTTAAAATAATGGTTCTTTCACCTCTGAAGGCTGATAATGCATCTAAAGCTGATATACATACTCTGGGACCTTCGGTATATCTCATAGACACGAATACATCCTCAGTGGAAATTAAGACTATACTATTCCACTTAACCACTCCCTCGTTAGACACAAAGGGTAACAAGTGCTCATCCCTACACCGTTTAAGTCCCTAAATGGCAGAAAACAAATTATGGCGAATTTCATTTATAACCAGAACCGAACATGATCAGTTCTACGTTTATTTAATTAACTACATCAATTCAAGACGAACATTAGCACCTTTGTTCGTCATTGTCCTCCTTTCCTTTTGCCCTCCTCATGCTATTTTAACTTTATGCCCCTCCCTAGCCGAATTTACTAACCGCTGTTTTGCCAAAACATTACACGTCCACCTAGTGTTTTGGGTATATATAAAACAAAGAGAAATTCTTTCAGTAAAATAGACTTTAACGTTTTGTATATCAACTATGATACACTTTTGGGCTATCACAAAATGCGTTATGATTACATGTTGTTAAAATCACATTATTAAAGTTGCAGATTTTGTAAGCAAATTTAAGCAGCTATAGTTCTACTTACCTGGAACACTGTTCAGAACCATAGTCTGAAGAAATAAAATACAAGTTATTGTTGAGAACAAGTATAAAGATAAATGCTAATAATTGATTAAATTATTACTGAATTTAGTTCCACCATATATAATTTGTACAGGTTTTGTTTGTTTTCCCGATTACGGCTGACTTTTAGCAGGTTTTTCTCCTTTCGATTACGTTATTGCGGTTGTGATAATTAGGATTTTAATATAGTAAATTTAATATAGTAATTTTATTGTAATTAAATAAGTTTTTTATATAGAGTTTTTACGTCGGTGCGTCTACGTAGATGATTGTGTCTATTTCACTTTAGTAAAACACTTATGTTTCGATTTCATATATCTTAAATTTTAGTAACACATTTATTTATCTTTGATTTAAAATTTTATTTGAATTATACATTTATTTATCTGTTTAAATTTGATTGATATGTATATTAAAAATTTATTTTTAAATTATTTTGAATGTTTAAATTTTAATTGTTTGATCTGAAGGATCCTGATAAAATTTCAACTTTATTAGAATTAAAATTTATTATTGTATTTTGCTCACGCTTCAAGTCCCTTTGAAAAGTAACAACGGAATGCCCAGATTTTTAATTTAAACGCTAATTTCTAATAAACAGAAAACCGATTTACTATTTATGTGCCAATATAACATTCATATGGAATATTATATGGTCATTGACCTTGACGGAACATTAAAACCTTTACAAACTGATTTAATTTTGTCCCACACAGAAAAGTATCTATTCTCTGTAGGGAAACAGATCTATTATCTATGGGAAACAGAAAAATATCTATTATATGTAGCTGAACATCTTGCTGAATTAAGAGAGAAACAAATTATAAATGTTCTAAATTCTGATAATGCCCCTTTCTCATTCTAATACATTGTTTGATCATTCATTTTAAGTGTGCGGAGTATAGACCTTAATTTTGGTTAAGTAATGTCAAAATAATAAATAGAATAAAGCCAACAAGGAAATTCACCCACTAGAGACTGCAGAATAATAATTAATAATTATTAATTAAAATAATTATGAAGCAGAAAGAAAGGTAAATCCACCGGGATTACATGAACGGAAGAAATATGTTAAGTCTTCTGCTTTCTACGGTACTGTTCTGATTCGTTTGTGAGCCTATATTGGCAGAAAGTAATCTCGAGTAGCTTATTATTATGAAGAACGAGATACTTTTAAATTATTTTCTATACTTTAAAAAACTAATCGCGATTTGTACAATTCAAATTATACCTAATTACCGTAACTGATCTAAATATTGTATAAAATAATTTCCGTTGGTTGAA
Source organism: Argyra leucocephala (assembly GCA_963942445.1). NCBI lineage: Eukaryota > Metazoa > Arthropoda > Insecta > Diptera > Dolichopodidae > Argyra > Argyra leucocephala. The sequence continues at coordinate 66,865,343 of OZ012680.1, forward strand.
AAAATGCAAATTAATATTCAAATCCCCTTAATTTTTACTTTAGGCCGTTAAATATATATAATATTAATTAAAAATTTCTATTTCCTAATATTCAATACTAATTAAATTCAATAAAAATGGAAAAACATTTTTTTTTTCTTTAAATACAAATTTTCTTTAAAATATATTTACTCTAGTGTAATCAAATTAATTTATTCAACTACATTGGAATTTTTAATTTAAAAAAAAAGAAAATTTTATATTTCCAAAAATTAGAATCTATCCAACTGTTAAAAAAATTTGTATTTTTTTCTATTAGTTTTGTTATATTCTAACGATCCATGATTTTTGTATTTCATTTTCCACTCGTATTTCTCTCTCTCTCGCTGTTATTCAAATTGTGCACAAGTTTTACTTAATATTTTAGAATATGTAACTAACATAATCTACTGTTATGTAATACCTACGATAGTGAATAAAAAAAATGTTCGTAATTTTTTCCCTTTGTTTACGGAAATATTTCTAACCGCATTTTAACGTTACGATTTTCAACTCATTTATGATGACTACACTATTAAGAGTAGATACGTACCTAGCTATACTCATGTAGAATACTTTTTACCTAGATGTTTAACATCTGCTTAAACCATATTTAACTGATGTTTAAGCAAAAAAAAAAACAAAATTATTTACTATTGAAATACAAAAACAAAAAAAAAAATAATATAAAAAGGAAATGAAAGAATCCTTTTGAAAAATTCATGTCAACACAATTCTCACGAATTATATACTAAATTTTTGTTTCAGAAGAAATGTAAGAGGCAGCGAGGGAAACCACAATTTAATTCATACTAAATAAAATAACCATACTACAATCATCCAACCTACATTTATTTTTCTCTATCTTATTCTATTTAAACATGTAGATGTATAGTTAGGTAAAAAATTGTTATTTGATATAATGTATTATGAATTTACCTTAATGTCCTTAATAGAAAAACTTAAGAGAATTCATGTTGTGGGAAACCAACATTTACCAGCGACAACAAAAATAAACTTTTCTTTTTCTCTAAATACATTCCAATGTAAACAATTATTACTATTTTGTGCTTATTTTCATTTTCTTTAAAATTTTCCCATTTTTCTATTTCTTTTTATTGTTTTTTTTTTCTTAAATAGCTGTACACACTTTGTGTACCTGTTTATGGGTCAATTTTTCAACATACTTTTTTTGAAATAAGGAATTTAACTAATTTTTGTTTTGTATACCTATTTTTTAAATATAATTTTTAAAATAAAATTAAATTTAAAATATCAAAGTAAAAAATTGTATTTTTCTGTTAAATTTAATTTTTGAAAAAATATTACAAAAAAAAATAGTTATAATTACATAAAATGTGGTTCGGAAGGTAAATAGAGAATTCAGTTTGCGAAAATTTAAAAAATGTTTACAAAATTTGGTACAGTATTGTACGGTTGCGATAGTCAATGTTAAAATATCTTCACATAAAAACTCCAGATACTTCAACAATACAAAATTTCAGCAATTTCAAATACTTAGGAATACATTTAGGAATTTAGGAATACATTTTTCATAGGAATTACCTGCATATCTAAAAATATCATATAAAACATCAAATTAGGAAGGAGTATGTCCTTATCTTTCTAATCCACTTCTGGATGTTAAGCGATCACTCAACTCATCACTGTAAGCTTGTTATGAATTTGGTATACTATTCTATACATCTTTCGCTGCAAACCAGTTCTCCTACGGTTCTGATGCCTGTTTAATTTTGAATGTGTCTAAGCTCTGACATTTGTTTTCTTTCCGATATTTCTCTTTCCTTTAACCGATTCGGGCCTCGTATCATATGACCAATCTAGCTTATTTTTCTACGTTTGACATTTAGAAGTAGTTCTTTATTTATTTTCATTCTTCTAAAAACTTCTTGGTTCATAAATTTGTCGGTGTAAGAAATTTTCAGCATTCTACGATAACACCCCATTCCGAAAACTTCTAATTTGTTTAGTGCAGCCACTTTCAAAGTATATGTTTCTACTCCGTAAAAGAATCTGGTCTTAACATTATAAATATACCGTAATTTAAAATATTGATGTTTATTTTTCGGTTACATAGAATATTTTTACATTTTATAACAACTTAAAGTTAGAAACGGCTTCGATGGGTTCATTGGCTGATTGTGATGACAACATTATTTTTCACGTTGTTTCGTTTACTGCAAATTGATATTGCAAATCATCCAAGTTGACAGCTATTATGGTTGTGTCATTCGCGTAAAGGATATTATTGTATTCCATTTACTTTAATTCTTTTGTCTCTTAAAATTAAATTAATTGAGTCTTCAAAAATATGATCAGAGTAGAGGTTAAATAGCAGTGCCGATCAAATACACCATTGTCGGACTACTATAATGATTTGCAGATTAGATATTGTTACTAGAATGTTTTACTTTACTTTATTAATACTAGAATGTAAATGTTATTACTTTATTTTCCGCAATTTGATTTCAATAGAGATAATATAATAAAAATTTTATTTTACTCTTAAGTGCTATGTTACAATGTAAAAATATTTTGTTACCAAAGCCTCTATTGTTATATAAACAAATTTAGTGCTATAAGACTCCCATATAACTCACGATGCTCTAAAGGTGTTACAAGGATGTTTTATGGGAATAATGTGATTAATATTGCTATAAGAATGTTTTCATGGCAATTGCGGAATATAGTATTCCCACTATAGAAGTTGTTACAGTGGAAATTTCAGAAAGTACCACAGCAATGTTGTTGTAAGTCTAAAAGTGCGCAATATTGGTTATTATAAGGCCTATGCTAACATATGATTTTCTACTTTGAACTACAATATTTCCATAACGGCACCATCAACCGTCATCAAATAGATGTTAAAATATGCTCCAGACCGTTATCTTTCTAGAATATATAAATAATACATCTAATACATCAACCAATATAACGGTTTTTATACAAAAGTATCAAAACAACAATAATACTTTCAAATGTGCTTTTCGTCCTTAAAGGATAAGATGCACCACTAAAGATATATATTTTTGGAAAGCTAACAACTCCAGCTACTCAATTCCAGCTATCTAAAAATTCAATATGTTTTGTTTAGAATTAAATATGTAAATAATGAAAATTATATAAAAGAAACTTTAAAAAACAAAACTTTAAAAGGTCAATGATGAATGCCTAACTTGACAGTTAGCACGCTCAATCAAGGCTTAGCCAATATTTTTGACTGGAGAAAAAGTATATTGAGTTTTATCCCCTCCAAAACTCACAGTTGTCTAGCCACGAACAAAACGCACTAGTTTTTCATGAGTCCTTAAAAATTGCGACTGTATACTACTCTCCAAGAAAAGAAGTTGTTAGTAGTTGGAAGGATGTTAGTAATTATAGACCGTTTTCTCTACTTTCCTCAATTTTCAAAATATTTGAAAAAATTATTAAATATAGGGTTTTGGATTTTTTAGAAAAAATCAAGTTTTTTAACCCAGAACAGTTTTGATTCAGAAAAGGGTTATCTAAAAGCTTTTGATATTGTCAATCATGAAATTCTTTTAAAAAAAGTTATATAATATGGAATTTAGAAGTGCTATTTTTGACTGGTTTAAATCCTATCTCAATTTTAGAATGAAGGGTAAACTAACTGCTTTCACTGATGATATTGGTTGTTGTTATACCTCGTCAAGTCCTCTTAATATGATTGCAGAAATTAATCACGATCTCAAGCTGTTAAGAAGTTGATTTTCAGAACATAAACTGGTTGTTAGTAATAAAACCAAATTAATATGCTTTTTTTAAGTTTGTCTCAACAAGATTATCTGGATTTACATTTAATTTTCATGCGTCCAAATGTGGTAAACTTAAATTAATTAATGAAAATTGTTCTTCAGTTGTTATTCAGCGTTCCTTTTGTGATGATTCTTTTTGCAGTGTTAAATGTTTCAAAATTGAAGAAGTGAAAACTTCAAATACTTGGGTGTTACTTTTGACAATAATATGAGTTGAGCTGAACATTCATTGTTTTAAAAAAGTATTTACAATCTACTTTACGTAACTTGTATCGCCTTTGACAACTTTTCTTCTTCTTCTAAAAATGGGTTAAAATGGAACATTTCATTCTAAGTTACAGTATGGTATTGCTTGTTGAGGGGGATTATACTATAATAAAATATCTTCTCTACCTATACTTCAGAAATGTGTTATTAGAAAATATTTGTAATAACAATCCAACTTTTCAATTATTTTCGCATCTTAAAATCTTACATGTTTTACATTTGTATCATTTTAAAACTTTAATTTTTTTTGTTAGGAGCAAATATTTAAACTCTAGAATCTCTAGTAATCACAACTTAAGAGTTAATCATAACCTGTTAGTAAACATTACTAATTTTCGAACAACAAATTTCCGAAATTCTTATTCCATAGTATCAGGTAGACTATATTTAACGAACTTCCACACGCAATCAGAAATTTGCGTAATAACAATGTTTTTTTAAACTTATCTTGGCTTTTGGGTTTTAATAATGATGTAATCTATATTCTTCTTCGAGTTTTTAGTTTAACAATATTATGAATAATTATAATTTCTTTTTGAGTTTTTACTTTTTTTTCCTTCTTTTTGATTTGTGAATTTAATTTTGTTTTATTATCTTTTACTTAAAGTATAATTTATAGTTTGTTTTTCAATATTTGGATATTTGAGATTTATTGTTATTGAACTTATATTTTGTTTGTGAATAATTTGATTTTTGTTTCACATGCTTGTGCTCATTGCTATTTTATTTTAGTTTACTTATTTATTTTGATGTTTTTGTTTTTCTTTTATTACTTACTTATTATATTATTCAAGTTTATTATAATTTTAATTGTAATAAAATGTAAATAGCCATAAAAAAAAAATAAAATATCCAAATAATAAACTACCCCATTTGACTGCATACTAATATTTGGTGGTTTACATATTCAGCGAACAGTTGGAATATCCTGGGCATTCAGGTAAACAAGGAAATTATATGAAATGACCATATCTTTGGCATTGCCAAAAACGTCGCCAGATGTTTGAGTTTATGATCAGATGTTTGAGATGTTTGGAGTTACTTCAAAACGTATTTTTTTCCTCAGAACAAGCTAAATGCAAATCGAGCAAATTTGAAATACAATTCAGATATGGGCTGGTGCATCATACAATTTATGAACTGCATTAAATTTGTTTGGCAAAATTCAAAAATCTTCTTATAAATAACTCTAATTCGACGTTTTCCCTTGTTTTCTCAACGTAAAAGTGTACCCACATACAATCCACAATCAAAAAAGATAAATATTATCAAATTTATTCAAAATGGATATTTTTTTTCCCTCATCCTCAACTATTCAAAGTTGTGCATTCGTGTGTAAATATATTGCTCGAAACCTCATGGGTTTGGTTTAACTTAAAATAAATGTTCTGACGTCAAAGTCAAAAGATGAATGCCAATGAAGATCAATTGTTTGTTGGAGTAAAGCAAACTGGGCATTGTTTAGATTTTCAAAACTCAAAGTTGTATGTTGTGTGAAAAAAAATCGCTCCATTTACACTTATACTATAAAATTTCGAGAGTAAAACTTTCTGGAAGGCTGCCTGATTTAAGCATTCTCGGAATTCGTCAAAATAAATCAAAGTATTTTATGAATCCATACATCGAATTCGCCAAAAACCCATGTAGGTAAATTTGTTACTGTTACATTACTATATTTCTAATTGCTATACAGATGTTTTCTCGTACAAAATTTTCTTTTTAAATTTTGTATAAATAAAATAGTTTTTTTTTGTATAAACAAGTTTAAACTGTGAGTCAAACGTTTCTTTTTGCTAGATAAATTTCCAGACAAATCCAGAATTTTTGCCTTACTAAAATTTTGATACAATTCATTATAGTACGCTCCCACTGAACTTTACTATATTGCGTTTTAGAATGAAGACCGACATAATATACAATAGTTGACACTTTTAAAGAATAGTATAGACTAATATGATATAGAGTGGTTTGATAATAAGATCGAAATTGAAAGAGTTAACGTCTTAAGTGTTTAAAATATAACTAGAAATTATAATCTGGTAAATAAATACTCCCCCCCTCGGTGGCGCAGTGGTTATGTAACAGGATCCATGACCGAGGGGACCCCGGTTCGAACCTGGTTGGTGGCGATTTATAAAAAAAAATCCATCATTAAATTTGTTAATTGAAATTTCGAGATTAATCGAATGAAAATCATTAATTGAGATCGAACCGGTAATAAGGTAGCGCCACGTTGTTTCTAGGCAGCGGTAGATGGTTACTCCATCTCCTAGGACCGGTTACTGTAGGCCAATCACCCGCATAATCGGTAAATCAATGGATTCGAAATAATAGAAGAAGAAGCCTCGGATACACGAATGACTACTTGATAACGACCTTTGGCACTCAAAAAAGGACCCGAATTGCACAATGGAATGTAAGAACACTTAGAGAAGCTTCAAGACTCTCGCAATTGGAAGCTCAAATGGCTACTTACAACATAGACATCCTAGGTATAAGTGAAATGCGATGGAACAACACCGGAGAAATCAACACGGAGAATGGAAACATGGTAATTTACAGTGGAAGGGAAACAGGGGGTGAAAGTGGAGTCGGAATACTAATATCAAAGAAATTGAGACAAACATTGGTTTCGTGGAAGGCAGTCTCGGATAGAATTGTTATAGGGCGATTTCGAAATATGACAAGACATGTAACAATAATTCAATGCTATGCACCAACAGATGTCGCTGAAGACCATATTAAGGATGACTTCTACGAACAAATAGAAACAACGCTAGCACTCATAAATAGGGGAGATATCATAATATTAATGGGTGACTGGAATGCGAAAATAGGATCTAACAACAATGGACTTGAGGAGATAATGGGCAAACACGGGTTAGGAAGAGAAAGAAACAACAACGGGGAAAGATTGATAGAGTTGTGTCAGACTTTCGACCTAGCAATCGGAGGGAGTCTATTTCCACACAAAGATATCCACAAATACACATGGACAACACCAAACGGGATCTCAAGAAATCAGATAGATCACATATGCATCAGCAAGAAGTGGAAACAATCAATGTTAGATGTGAGAAATAGAAGGGGAGCAGATATACACAGCGATCATGAATTACTAACTGGGGACTTCAGAATGAAACTAAGCCAACAAGGAAGAGGCAGAAGATATAGAAAGAAGAAAATAAATATAAACAACTTAAAAAATCCGCAAGTAAGAGCTGACATAGTTACGGCGTTACGAGAAAATATTAGAAATAATAGAGAATACACTTGGGAAGAGATTCTGGAAATTTACAACCAAACAAGCGAACAAAATCTTGGAATTTCACAACCACAAAGAAAAATCTGGATAACCGATAACACATGGGCCTTGATTAAAAGAAGAGGTGAAATGAAGAAAATGATAAACAACAGGATGGCATCAAGAAGAGAATATGAAGAAATAGCGAAAACAGTAAAAAGAGCAGCAAGAAGAGATAAAAGGAAATTTCTACAAAATTTAGCCGGAGAAGCAGAAAAAGCAGCACAGCAACATAACCTGAGAGAATTGCATCGCATAATCAAGAACTTAACTAACCAGTCGGAACAACAAAACAAACCAATTAAAGATAAAAATGGTGCGCTCATCACAAACTTAGAGGATCAATTAAAGAGATGGAGAGAACATTTCCAAGAACTGAGCAACGAAGAAAGTACAAATAATGAAGCAGACATAAGAAACAGAGACAATGCAAATATCTACCCAACTGAGGGACTGCCAATATCTACTCAAGCTCCAAATATAGAAGAAATCAAAGCTACAATCAATATCCTGAAGCACAACAAAGCAACAGGTGAAGATGGAATTCCAGCAGAAATAGCCAAACTGGACCCTGACTTATTCGCAAAAACAATTGAACCCCACATCAGGAAAGCATGGATAGAAGAGAATATACCACCATCATGGAAGAAAGGAATGATTGTCAAGATACCTAAGAAAGGAGACTTGGCAAATTGCAGCAACTGGAGAGGAATCACGGTTCTAAATACTATTCATAAGATAATAGCAATTATTATAAAGAAAAGATTAGAAGAAGTACTAGAACCAATACTACGGAAAGAGCAGGCAGGTTTCAGACCAAACCGAAGCTGTGTAGACCAGGCAAATACTTTACGGGTCATAGTTGAACAATCAGTGGAATGGAATGCCCCACTATATCTACTATTCATAGATTTTAAGAAAGCATTCGACACAGTCAAGAGATGCGCAATATGGAGAACACTTACAAAGAAAGGAGTTCCTGAAAAAATCATCAACATCATCAAAGCGATGTATGAAGATGCAGAGACAACAGTTCAACACAGAGGTAAGATCAGTGATCCATTCTACACCAATATAGGAGTTAGACAAGGATGTCCACTATCTCCACTTCTCTTCAACACAATACTAGACGACATTCTAAGAGAAGTTTGCACTGGAATAAACGGAATAGAATGGGATCTCTTCGGAAACTTAGAAGACTTAGATTACGCAGATGATGTATGCCTCATATCAAAAAATCAAAGGGACCTACAGAACAAAGTCAACAGATTACAGGAAGAAGCAAAGAAATCGGGACTGGAATTAAATATCGAGAAAACCAAAGCAATGAGGACAAACAATAGTTACAGTGAGCCAATAACAGTGAGTGGACAACAGATAGAATACGTAGAAGAATTCAACTACCTGGGGTGCATTATAACATCAAGAGGAGGTGCAACAGAAGATGTCAACAGCCGTATAAATAAGGCAAGAAGAACATTTGGGAGCCTAATGAAGATATGGCGGAGCAACCAAATATCGAGAACAACAAAGCTAACAATATTCAGAGCATGTGTTAAGTCAACATTAATATATGGCAGTGAAACATGGCTCACTTCGGTCAGAATCAAACAGAAGCTACAAGTATTCATCAACAAGTGCTTGAGAATTATATGCAGAATATTCTGGCCGGCAAGAATTAGCAACGAAGATTTATGGATGATAACTGGAGAAGAACCTATCAACAGACAGATAAATAGGAAAAAATGGAAATGGATAGGTCATACACTAAGGAAATCAGAAAGTGATATAGCAAGAAGAGCTCTAGAGTGGAATCCACAAGGACAAAGGAGACCCGGCAGACCATACAACACATGGAGACGCACAATCGATCAAGAATTAACAGTCAACAATTATACCTGGGACGATATTAAGGAAGTAGTACTCAACAGAGAGGAATGGAGGTTCACTATCGAAGCCCTATGCTACCACGCGGAGTAATAGGAGAAAAAAAAAAAAAAAAAAAAAAAAAAATAAATACTGAAATTCATGTATTTAGTGTTGTATTTTAGTAATACTTGTTGAATAGAGTTCACGTTCATGTGAAAATTCTAGTATGGATTCGAGATCGCAGAAGAAATATTATTATTGATGACGAATGCGTTGAAAACTGTCAGATAGTGATAGATGATCCTGACAATTATTTTTATAAGTAACTTGTATATAGAGACTAACTTAAGTGTAGATTACCTGATGGCAAATAGAAAATTGAAAAATCTTGAACATTTTCGGGAAGTCCTTAATACGAAACATAAATTTTTTGATAAAAAGTTGAATCTTTAATGTTAAGCAAAACAAAAAAAGTTCTACAAGTTAACGTGGGTGAATCACAACAACACAATATCTATTATTATATCCTTTGCTAGAACGTTTATTGGAAAACAAAAGAAAGACACAACTTAAGGATAAAAATTGTGTAAATTATCTAACTGAATTACTCATTCTAAAGATATGTTTTTTTTGTGAAAGTTTGTTTTTTTCTTTATATTCCAATTTAAATGAAAAATTATCTTAAATCTAAAATCTTTTAAAAGTACAATAGAAAAAATACGTCTTTTTAAATTAATGAAATGGAATATCGTAACATTTTTTATGATATTATTATTATTATTTTTTTTTTTTGTTAATTTATTTCGAACTTTAAGGTTAATTTGTTGCTGTAAAAGAAAATAACAAAAAATATCTTAAATAGATCTTGAATTGAATAATGTTGACTGAAAATATTCATTTTACTATTCTATAAAAAGAAATAATTATCCTGAAATTAAGATCGACCTTAACGCTTTAGATGTTTTAAGTTGATAAATTTTTAGTTGCTGACACACCTTTGAAACTTAATTTCGAGCTAAGTGAAGTAAATAAGAGCATAGACTGATTTAAATATTTTGTAATAACGTTTATTTTATGAAATTTTATAAATTAATATCTCTAAAACCCTATACCCCACGGATAGGGTTACAAGACATTGATGATGATGAAAAGCTTTGTCAGTCCCTTGGAAAATAATAAATGAAGCGCTCGAGTTTAGAAAATAACACTCAACCATCGAATAACTGATGTAATCGAAAAGACACTAGAATAAAAATATATCTGCTCTTCAGTAGTTCTTGATGTATCACAATTAAGCTTTATACAAAATATTATATTAAGGGATTTATTTACCAGCTTCAACATATTCAACTCAAAATCTATGGGAACTAACTGCATCGTGCCAAAAAAAGTCTATTCCATATTCAGCAAGGGGAAAATTACTAGCTAAGACATGCAGGATTATTCCAAAGGAGTATAATGGGTTATTTACCATATACCAGTGACAGTCCAGAGCTAGAAGATGCAACGATAGCAACTTTTGCAGATGATACTAATTTATTAGCGGTTAGTAATAATAACAAAGTAACTAGAAAACAACAAAATATCATGGTGCAAAAGGTTAAAATTGAATTAAACGAGGCAAAATCCACAAATCTTAATTTTACAAATAAAAAAAAATAGAGTCGCCCATTCTATTCAAATAAATAATGTCGTTATATCATATCAAAATTCTACCAAATACCTTCCTATGACATTTGATGCAAAACTCAGTTAGAAACAACATATTAAGAAAAAACAAACAAGAGTAAGGACTGAAATAGAATCAACTTTGTCCAGGATAATTCGGCGAACATCGACGAACATCGACGAATAACAATATTTTGATCTTCTGAAGGTGACCATTTTGGCTCTTCTGAAGGTGATGCTGTATCGGCGTAGGACACAAGCTTGTGACCAAATCACTGTATCTCGAAAATAATTGATGTTGTAGACTATATATGTCTAATACATCAACAGATATAACGGTTTTATACAAAAACTTCAAAACAACAAGGATACTTTAAAATATCCTTTTCGTCCTTAAAAGATAAGATGCACCACTAAAAATATATTTTTGAAAAGCTAGCAATTTCAGCTATCCTTGAAATTTAGTCATTAGGTCCTACGCCGATACAACATCTCTCTCAGAATCTTCCAAATTTTAAAGTCAATCTGGGCATACGGTATTCAAACATTGAGCTGTACTAAACAAATTCATATTTAAACTTATATTCAAACCTTCCAAAACAAAGTGTTGCGAAATATTGTCAATACTCCCTGGTATGTTTTCAATGCTGATATTCATAGAAATCTTGTCCCTATCCTTAAAGACGAAATAAGAAAATTTGCAGTACGTCACAAAACTTGTCTTTCTCAACATGTTAATACTAGACATTTTACGCTTAGCTGATGATTCAAATTTTATTAGAAGACTTAAACGGACCAAAACGTTCGAAAGGTGTTTTGTAAAATATTTTAACTCTTAATAATTCTTAATGGAATTTAGATTGATCAAACATTATCTGAAGTAATAAACTCAAATTGTACTAATAGCTAGTATGAATTACTAGTTACTAGTTACTGATGACAAAAAAAAATTCAAGATCTTCGGTTCCATTTAATAAAACCTTGTTTTTGCCGACAACAGGTAAACGCAGACGGCAAGGTTTTTCGATAAATTCTGGACTTTTTCTGCTAAACTTTGGTAATGACAGAAACTGACAACAAAATAAACGTCAAAAGTTTTAAATTGTGTTCCATAATATAAAAATATTACATCAAATTTCTTACTATGTAGAAAGTAAGTTTTAACAATTAAATTTAAAAACAGTTTAAAGGCGGCTTAAGAAATGTTTTTTTACAATATCGAAGTCACGGATAGTCTCAAGAATTAATTCAATCAATTGAAAGCGATTTGTTAAACCTAACGTTAAAAGCAAATTTTGGCAAGGAAAACCCATTTGACATTATAAATTTCAATAGTAAAAACTTCACGAAAGAATTATGTGACAGTTAGTATAAGTCAGTATATTTAGTAACTTACATCTACATAAACAATAGGTTTTAAAATGTCCAGAATCGTTTACAAAATCTTTGTAACTTGTGCGATGAATTCTAACGATGAATTCTAAAGGACACTATATTTTTTTAACCATTTTAATCGTATTGGCCAAATTTTTCATAATTTTCAGATTATGCAGAAAACTCTTTACTAATACCAATAACTGTTAAATTTTCATAATCAAAATTGTATTCCTATTTAATAAATCGGTATTCTTAAAATACAAAAATTTTACAGCAAATTCAATTAAAGCACGAAATGTCTATTTTTAACCTATTTCAGAAATATTTTTTTTTTTAAATAGACAAAAAAAATAAGGTATGTACCTAGTTAAATAAAATATAATCCTTTGATATTTATGATACAATATTTGGATATTGTATACAAGTGTTTTTGACAACTTCTATGCGATTGTTATAAATCAAAGTAATTTTATATATAATTGTTCAGGATGTTCAATGCTGTATTTACTTTCATGACATTCAATTTGCTACTTAAATTTTAAACAATAATATTATTACAGTGTAGTTTATAGGATAATATATACTTACATTCACGTTTATCGCTGGCTGTTATAAAATTAATGATTTATAATAAATGAAGATAGCTACTATAGTCTTTGTCACTACTCCCTAAACGGTTTTTCATCCAGTAATATCATAATTATATCATTAAGGCTTGGTAGTTCACAGTAAATGATGAGAATGCAATCAGTATATTTGAGAGAAATATATTTCGAAAAAAATTATTTATTCATTTATAACAGTGGGAGATAAATCTGCAGTCCAACTACAGGTCCTTTTCCCTTTCGTAATGTCAGCCTTTCATATATTAATTATTTGGTGTACATGTAAATATTGTATATTATATTATTTTTTGTTTGTTTTACTATATTTATATGTTTAACTTTAACGTAGGAAAATTATTATAAATAAGTAAATTATGAAAGAAGACAAAACGATTATCTAAACTGATTAGACTCGAATACAATACCTTTAAACAGTAGTTTTCAGAATATTATCTTAAATTTACATATTTTTCTGTTATTTAACCCATTAAAGCCGGTTCATAGATCCCGTCGTACAATCATTATTCAATTATCTAAAGATGGTCATAGAGATCATAGAAGTTGCCTGGAAAAATTTAAACCTTTAGCTTTTGTCACGCCTGAGATTTGGAATGGGTATTTAAATACCCAATCGGCGTTAGCGCTATTACATTTTATATAAATTTTTTAGTTTTTTCCTTTTTAAATTAAAATTTCATGGATCTATTATTTCAAGTTAAAATAATCTACATGAAATAATAGATCTGTCTGATATCTATTGATCTGATATCTATTGATGGATAGTGGATTATATGACAAAATATATAATTGTTCTGTATTGTAAGATTTACAATGTTTTTTAACTTTTTCACATTATCTCATGGTTTGAAGTTTGACCGTTGTGTTTTCATGTTTTAGAAAACCAAAAGTGAATTAATAAAGTTATACAGTTTCAAATGTAGTGTTATATAAAATTAATTAGTAGGCTAAGATTTATATAATTCTGTTTAAATTACTATAATGTATAACTTTGAGACATGGCCCAATGTTCCATACAAAGCGGTACGACCGAAAATAATAATTGTAAATATCGTAAAATAATAATTGATCAGCCATTGGTCATTCATGAGTATAATAAACGGATGGATGCTGTTGATCTGTTTGATATTGCTATGAACAATTATCAAATCAAAGTTCGTGGTAAAAGATGGTATTGGCCATTGCTCACAAATGTATTTTATGCCGCAATGGTTAATGCATAGAAATTGCATGTTTTCTGCGCAAGGTATGAAGATGTGACTTCTATGGGTCAATTTGATTTCAGGGTAAATGTGGCGTATACTAGTTAATGCCCAACAAATGGCAAAACGTACGTATTGTGTCGACCATATAGTGGAAAAAATGCCTAAATGCAGTATTTGTAGACAATGCGGTATTAAAACACAATGTGGTTGCGAAAAGTGTTCTATTACCTTGCTTTTAAGTATTATCCCAAATGCTTTTATGACTATCCTAATGATGTACCACGAAGCAAAATAAAAATTAAGAAAGCGAAATAATTTACGAAAATTAAAATTTAAAATTTCATTTTACAATATTATTATTTAAATACTTTAGTTTTTTAGATTTCTTCAAAAAAACAACACTGTGAATTATGCCATACTTTTATAAAAATATAAATTTTTTTTTCACTAATTTTTATAACAACTTTTTCATGCTTTAGAGACGGTTGGGTATTTAAATACCCATACAGGTAAATCATCTCTAGAGACGACATAAGTACTCCAATCCATATATATTTGTTTTATTAGATTGAGAAAGTTTGAGGCTAAGCTATCTTTAGAAATTTTCCCGACTTTTCCATTTTCCAATTTCCCAAAAATCACTTTTTATGGAAATTTTCGGAGCTTAAAAAATCCTTAGTTTTTGAGTCCCACTAACAACGACAGTTCTTGAGAATTTTGATTAGCTCACTGAGAACGAATTATGGTCCGGCCTTTTTTCTCTCTAATAATATCTCTCTATTACCCAACGGCAGATACAGGTATTTTAATGCACTAAGGTTTTTGGGTATTTAAATAGGCTGTAATGGGTTAAAATACATCTGGAAAATAATTAGAGTTCAAAAGAAAAACAAGGATGTATAAAAATAAATATTAGACACAATTATTTAGAGTGTTAAATATGAAATTCTTGAGAAGTGAATAAGCAAATTTTCGCAATAAATTGGATTTGTTTGGTTCAAGCTTAATACGTCATATATTAGGTTATGGTTAAACAAATTCCCTTAGATACAAGCATATAAGCATATAGTTATGTCCAAATAATATAACGTCAATCTTCTACACTACAAATAAATAAAGATACATTCATCATGTGGTATTACAAACACAATAATGGAGTACCGTAATATCACAAGATGAGATAGTTTAAAAGAGCATCTTAGAATATAAGTATAGTTTTAAGTTTTAACAATTACAAATAAAAAATAAGAATAAATGCCCCTCACTTCTGGTTTCAACATCAAACTAAAGAGTTGTTTATTTTATTAGCAAATGGTTTAATTATAACTATATGGATAAAATTTGGCAAGAAAATAATTAACTAAGATATGAGTTCAAAAACGTATAAAAATAATTTTATTACAAAATATGAAGAATGTTTAAGGTGAAATTCTTCAAAAGTGAACAAGCAAATTTTCGTAATAAATGGTATTTGTTTGGTTCAACTCTAGCTTAATACACAATTGGTTATGGTTAAGAGATTCCCTTGGATACAAGCATATGGATAAAAACAATCGTCAACAAAACAATTAAATAAGATAGATATATCAAAATTTTTATTTATAATAAAAAGACAACACTGTTATTGACTGAAACATCAGAGCCACATCATCAGGTTGCGGTCATCAAAGACAAATTATCAGAAAATTGTCTGAGATGGTACGGTCACGTCATGCGAAGAGACGAAAAAAATGCTCTTCAAAAAGCTCTTAACATATCAATATCTAGGAGAGGAACAGGGAGACCATCAGCAACATGTCTTGAAACAATCAACAAAGATATGAAGAAAGCATGATTGAACGCTGAATCAGATCAAGGTGGGCCGACCCCAAATAAGGGAAATGGTCATGAAGAATAAAAAGATTATTATTGGCTGAAACAGGATAATTCAACAAAATAAACTGTATGAAAATAACATCTGTCGCTATCAAATTATCAGTTAGAAAGAATTATATTCACTAGTGGCTAAAACATTAAGTTTAGATTATGAACAAAAATTCTTAATTTATATTAAATGAAGTGAATAATAAAAATCCCGGTTTTGCTTTACGGATCAGAATCATGGACACTGCCTAAGGCAAGTGAGCATGCACTTGCTGTCTTCGAGAAGAAAATTCTTCGTCGGATATATGGTCCTGAAAACGACGATGGGGTCTGGAGGAGAAGATATAATGCCGAACTCTATGAGCTGTACAATGAGGTGGACGTAGTCACAAAAATTAAAGTCAAGAGACTACAGTGGCTCGGACACCTAGAGCGGATGGACGAAAATGCTCCAGCCAAGAAAATCTTCGATTCCAGACCCGAAGGTACAAGACGTCGGGGCAGACCAAACCTTCGTTGGAGAGACGAAATATCGGCGGATTTAAAGCAATTTCGAATCTTCAACTGGAGAGAATCCGCCCGTGACCGGCAAAAATGGAGGATGTTGATGAGTCAGACCTACATGCCTACAGCACCTACATGGTCTGTTGGCCACCTAAGTAAGTAAGTAAGAAGTGAATAATATTTTGCGAATATTTATTTTACAATTTTATAGTACCTGCACCAATTAACTAAATCTGATAACAACTACAACTATTACCAGAAACAGAATCCAGCACCATGTAAATGCCGAGGTAGTTCAGCTCCTGGACAATAGAAATATAGCCAGACGACTCAAAAGAGTAAAACCTTTTGAGTTAGTGCAGCAATAATCACCCACATTCTTTAGGACTCGTCGCGTCAGTATAAGGGGGTTTCCAGTATTTATGGAAAATTTCGTTATGTTGACTATCAACGAAACAAGGTTTTTCACAAGTTTTCCAGAATTACAGATTTGTCGATAAGTCTTCAATGGGATGGGTGAATACGTCAAAGGAAAAGCTAGATAAACATCGCTGGATGTAGTTTACATTGAAAATTAAAATAAATCTAAGAAAAAATTGATCATTAGTCCTGTATGACTAAATCGCAATATAGGAAGGGTGTGGTTTAGTGGGTAAGAATTCCACACACAATGTCATGCTACAAGGCTCATTGTGTCTTTTGAAGATTCCCCACGAGCCTGCCTATAAACAAATTAAAAAAAAGGAACAGAATCTCCTTAAATACTCGTAGTACAGTTTCTTCAGAAATAAACAACTACACCACATTTATTAATATCATATTATATAATTAATTAGACCACTTTTACTGTATGCAATTATTATATACGAATAAATTTTTTTGAAAGATAGTTCTGCAGTCGAAATAAATCAAAATATTTCATAAGAGTATAACTATTTTTTTTTTGTTTAAACCGGTTGGAGTAAAAGAGGCTAACGTTTTTGTGTAGTAAAAAATATTTTTGTATTTACAATCAACTTTTTTATAGATGCAGCAGCCAAAATAATAAATAAATGTTTTGTAGGCTTAGTTATAAGAGGGATAAGGTTTAGGAGGGAAATACAATATTGGAAGAGAATCGGGTAAGAAACCTAGACGAATCTGATCAGGTTCGTTGTGCGAAAATGTCAAATTTAAGGAAAAGTTTTTAATTATTATGTTGTTGAAAAATTCTAGAAGAAATTTTCTTAAAACAAATTTTTTTTTTTTTATTTCGAGTTCAAACGCTTTATGAGATTAAAATCTCGTTTGTAGGCTTTATCGTTTATACAATAATTTGTATTAATTATTCATTAAAATTTATAAATTCATTTTTATATTACTTCTATAGTAATTAATAATTCATAAACAAAACTAAAATATATTTTATTTATTTATTTATTTATTAATTAGTATAAAGTAGTTTGCAGACCATATTGCGATTGTTTTTTGCGATCTAGTTGAAACAAATTTTGATACCTGGTGTTAAACTGGTGATAGTCATTTCTTTTGCTCAATGAAGTAGTAGTATGAATAGTTTCCATTTTTTTTAGTATTAATTAAAGGTAAAAGACCAAAACGAGTGCCCCTATTATTATTTAAAAAGCATGGTAACAAAAATGAGAAAGTATTTCCAAAATATCAACATAAGCGGTAAATAAAATTGACATACAATAGATACAAGCTGTTGAATTAACAAAAACTGTTAAAACTTTTTTTTTTTTTTATTAATATTCATTATTTTTATTGACAAAATTGTATACAAAACTTACAACTAAATATTGCAATTATCAGCTACCCAGCGCTAGATAAAGCCAAATTCCAACTTATGGTTAGGTTTTTCCTAACAATTAGTGATTTGATCAACCTTCTCAATCTCACAACGTCGCTTTAGTACTAAGGGGCTTAGTGGGGATGATAATGGTAAAGTGACCCAATAAAAACAACCAACAACAAAAAGGTCACTAAGTCTTGATATCGACACAATTAATTATTAATTGGTTTTCCAGAAGTAACTGTAATGGTCACTTCTACCTTCCTACTATTAAATTTAAGTATCCCATTATACAATTTCAAAAACAAGAAAAATATTTTTTTTTATTTTGCTACAATTATATTCTCCTCTAATAATAATTATTTGATAATCTCAAAAACATATTAACAATAATATTATATTATAGTAATAAATTGTTTACCCATATTTTTGATCAATTTATTTCTTTACTTTTAATTCAATAAATTTATTGATACAAAATTTCATAATCCTTTATACTCAATCAAATATTGTATAAATTTATTTTTCAAGTTTATTTTCTATTTCATTGAATTGCATGTTGATTTTGACCCACACGATAATACATATATACATATAGATACCTATCAAAAGTCCTTCTTCCCTGAAAAGAACATGATGAAAGTATTTCAAAACGATTATTTATTTAAGTAAATTTAATAAATGAATGAAACGAAATAAGATGAAATAAAATGAAATGCAATGAAATAAATGAACAGCAATATTTAGAGTCTCAAGAGAACGAATATCAGTAGTAGTACTTATAGAAATGAATTGAATGAAAAAAAAAAATGTATAGAAAATTAAGGAATAATAAAAATAATAATCAATTTTATAATCTTTGTTCATAAATTGAATGCTCTTCAACAGAGATATGTAGGTACCACACACACAACATTTAATATATAATGTAGATATACATATAGTTACTACTACATAAGACTTTAGAATTGCATTCATCCAAATCTATGATGAAATGATTCAACACAAGATATTATTTCAGTTGATCGAATATGTTTGTACATAAGCAATATAATAATAATTATTATTACAATAATAAATTCAATAGAAAGCATCATACAAATGAATAGATAATTCTAATAAAGTTGGCATTCCTATTTAAAATTAAAATCAAAAATCAAAAAAATAAAAAACCAAAAACAATAATAAACAAAAATCAGGTCAATTGATTTGATCCTTGAGATTGAATGAAAAATGAATTTAATTGGATCATATTATCATCACTTATATACATATTATTACAATATATTGTACACCTATATATTATAATTATATATATAACATAATATTATAAAATAAATTCATATAAATAATTTTTCTGAAATATTTCACTGTGATTAAAAGAAAATTTTCTTTCTCCCTGTCTGTCAACAATAACAAAATTATTAAGCAAATAACCAAACTAATACAATAAACAGGAAATGATCTCTCTGATGAACAAAAGTATAGATACTTGAATATAGTTTGAAGTTTGTATGTATTTAATTATTAATACAACATAATATATTATATAATATGTATATGTATGTATGTATGTATGTAGCTCAAGATATATTTTAATTAACTCTTATGAATTTAATATGAACATACACGTAATAATAAAGAAGGTAAAATCTTTTTATAATGATGACAGATCATTGGAAAATGCAATTTACTGTTATCATACAAATTGAATGCACAATTAAATAAATTCTTAAAGTTTTTGAAAATTAAATTTAAATTAAATGAATTAGAAAATTGTTCAAATAATTATGTTTTTATTATTTAAATTAATTGGAAACACCTATTAATTATAATTTGGAAAATTAATAGCACTTAAAAACGAATAATAACAAAATAATTAAAATATTGTTTATTTTAGATTTATGAAATAATTGAAGAAACATAAATGAATAAGTTTCAACTTGAAGGATATTTTTTATTTCATTTCATTTTCATTTCAATTAATTAATTTTTTGCTTTTGTGCGAATTAAATAGATTTAGTTTTAACATGTTAATGTTTTTGTATGAAGTAAATTTAGTATTGTTATAAAGTCTAAGAATTGTCTTGTAGATGTGAGTAGATAAATTTTTCAGTGAAAAGTGGTAGAATGAAAAATCGTTTTGATGATAATGACAAACACAAGCAAATGAGGTTCGGAAAGGTAGCACGATTTAAAATGGACATGGATATCAGTTCAACCGAAATAAGTTACAAAAGCAATAATGTTTATAGCAATATCGATGAAATCAGCAATAATAGCGTTCATCAGGGACATAGACATACAATTATAAGATAATAAAAGGAGAAGTACAATAGATCTTAAAAGGTCGCACTTACATTGAACTGCCCATTGAAAAAAAAAAAACATCGATGAGATTAACAGATGACATATTATATCATATTATGAGTGTAACTATACCAAAACCTCACAAGTATTTCGGGGTTTTAATATCTAATTGTGCTTTTCAATAGAGGAGTGATTTTACAAAACTGGACATTTTAACTTTTCTTTTTTTTTTTTAATTAGGCACGGATTATTTTTCTCTATCCTAAATTACAAGTGCTGTTGTTCGTGCGTTGACGTTGTATTTAAATCGAAATTCTTCATCAAAAACACTAGTTTTTGTTACAACACTAGTTTTTGTTGTCCAAAAGAATGTACAACTAAATTTTTATATCAAAGATATTATAACAAAATGGGATATTTTTCATATTTTATGATTAAATATGATTAAGTCTGGTCCAAAATGCAATATACACGATTTATTGTGATTAATACTAAAAGTGAACTGAAAATTCGACATTAAAAGATTGACATCTATTGAGTCACAGAGTAAGTGTTATGACATTTTTTGAAAGCTGGGAGAAAAAACTGGGCTCTAATGGATGGAAAACTCTTACAAGAATATTACAAATAATAAGAAGCGATTCAAAGTATAAAAGAATCCCAATTACAAAGAAAAAACCTCGACGTAAGGTTAGTTGTTTATTAACAATATTTTCTACTTATTAATTTGAAAGCCATGATGAACCATATATAAGCCTACTAAAAAGCGGAAAATGAATTGTTTAGCAAATCTTAGGAAAAAACAATTTGATGATAATTGGCATAAAATAGCCGAACTAAGTTCATATAAGAAAATAATAATAACTGACAATAATAATTGTGAGCTTGAAGACTGACAATAATAACTGTGAGCGGAGGCATCCGATATAGAAAACGAAGGCACAATGGTTTGGAACATGATATTGAGATACCTAAAGTATACATACTAAATTTTGCATTTTATGTTATGTTTTATGTATTAGCTTAAGATTAACTATAGAACTGGTATAATTTCAAATTTACAAAACAACTACAGGCAATGTGCCGTAGGTTTTTTGATTTTACTGAAAATTTGGTTATAGTGGAAATATCCCTTTTTGAAAAGTCACTTCTTATAATCTCTCCAGTTTCATTACAATTATAACAAGTTGCATTTGATATATCTTTCTTGTAATATGCTAATTCTTGTCAATTTGCACATGTCTTCATTTTGTAACCCAGGCTTCTGACTTTTATAACAATTTGTAAATTTTTATTTGCCATTTCGTGATTGATTGTATAGATTTATTACACACATAATATGTCAAATTTGATGATTCGCTCATAATTTAATTCACTGTTGCAAGCTGATGAGAAGAGTGCTCTCTTACAGCTTCCTACGATTTCTTTAAAAAATATAATGATACAGCTACCTCAGTTTACGCCAAATGAACAATAATGGACGGCGTTGTTAACCATAACTTAGTCGAAATTCCCGAATGAGGTAAAGCAAGAAGAGTTGAGCTTAACACCATCAAAACTCTAACTTGTCTAGTTACGCAAAAACTAACGCCATATTCGTAACTGTTCTCAAATGCCAAGATGAAATTTTACAGCGGCTAAAAAACTTAAATATTATTAGAATGCCCATATTTTCGATTAGCGCCGCAAAATGTTTTTTAAGGCGATCTAAGACATGTTTTTCGAAAAATAAATTTATATAAATATAAATTTTTTAAAACCTTTACCTCATTTTACTTTTAATAAAAAGAACAAGTTCGATTTATTAATTAATATTGATACATAGAAGTTTTTAGGTGAAAAATATTATTATTATTATTTCTTTATTTACTATAATTAAATAACGTCAATGAACCCAATATGGACATAATTCATATCTATGGGACACACCTCAAACTGCTCAAAGACTGCTCTAAGCTTTATTGACAGAGTACAAAAACGTTCCATTCCCCTCATAGATTATGTAAATCATTAACACATGCTCCGCTTGCTCATCGTCTTATTGTTGGAGGACTAACTCTATTTTATAGATATCTTGTGGGAGTAGGTACATGCTCAGAAGAACTAAAATCATTACTTCCATATCTAAATAAGCAATTCCGTCGACGAACGTCAGACGCTGGAAATGCCCAAAATGCAACAAAATATTTCCGACCAATAAAGTTCTGAATAATGGTGTCTAACAACTAATTTTCTCTTGAATTTCTAAACCCGTTTGAAATAAATCTAGAATTTTCAGGTTGCGCACGTTTTTTCTTATATACAGTTTTAACGGGCTTAAACTTATAAAACTTGTTTATAGATTTTGATGTTCAGATTTATGTGTTGACAAATAGCTTCGTTTAGCTTTGAAAAATAATTTTCAAGTTAAATTTATTTTGTAAATTTTCCGCAACGCTTTCTCATCTTTATCTTTATATTCTCATAAGTAAAAATTTTCACAAAAATTTCCATAAATAATTCGATTACCATAAAATTTCAATTTAGAACACATACCCTGGTAGCTATATATATATATATTATGTACATACAAAAATGCAATTTGTATATTTATAATCGTACCGAGGTATCTCTTATTCTTAACTAAGTATATACGTATCTGTATTTAAATATTTATTTATTTAAGGTTTACATGAAAACAATAAATATATTCATACATATATAACACTGTACTCATACTTGTACAAAAGCTAAAAAAGTTTTCAAAAACAGACTATCTTTCAATTTTGGATATTTTTTTCTACAGATCGATTCATCATTCGTTCATTCTAGACATTGTACTGTATTATTTATATAAGATTATTTAATAATGATTTCCTACTGTGTATAGTTAGTTCTCTCTTTTATCACAATATAGAAACTTCAAAACAACACATGCATACAAACATAATAAATAATAGTCATACACTATTAAAAATAGAGAAGAAAAAATTGCAGGAAAAGTGCTTGATCTTTCAAGAGATTTTATAAATTTTATAATATGATTTTGTGGGTAAAAGAATTTCCATTGAAATGGAATTTATAAAAGTTTTATTACTTTTTATTATTATTAAAAATATTTTTAAAGAATAATAATTATTAAAGATTGCTGCTGATCCAATGGAATGATATAATTTTCAATTTACCACAAAATATATTCTAGAAAATTATAATTTCAAAAATATTATTTTATAGAATCTTTGATAGTAGGTATTCACTTATATACGTTCCAATAAAAAGTAAAGTTCACTTGGAGTTATTAAACACTTTTATAAAATTATGTAATGTTTTTTTTATAATCATATAAAAATTCAGTTTATCAAACTGAGATTGACTTTCTCTTTCGCTTTCACTCATTGTCTGTAGGTATATTAGTTTTGGACTGTCTCGACAGCTCCAAGCTTTAATTTGAATGGTTTCAAAACTCCTATACCTATGGAATATAGATTGTGAATTATGAAAATCAAACAAAATTCGTACTTGGTAAAACCTAAATAATAATAGATAAGATGACAAAAAACCGAATAAGGTAAAACTATTTTTTTTAGAAATTTATAAAAAAAAAAATAGTAAAATAAACAAACAATAACTTTATTTTATATTTTAACTT
This sequence comes from Argyra leucocephala, assembly GCA_963942445.1. Taxonomy (NCBI): domain Eukaryota; kingdom Metazoa; phylum Arthropoda; class Insecta; order Diptera; family Dolichopodidae; genus Argyra; species Argyra leucocephala. Next base: position 66,889,568 of record OZ012680.1, read on the forward strand.
TAATTTTTATTGGCTGTATTTAAAAATCGCATTTATTAAATAAATTCTATATAGAGTTAACAAAAACAAAATAATGTGATTAGCACAATTTTGAAGAGTTGACATCATACAGCCCTATTCCCTATTCAGTTTGCTCTATCATATTGCTTAGAAGCGAATTTTTCGATACGTACCGAAAAATATGATACATACCAAAAAATGTTATTTTTGGTATTCTGCGAAGCGATACTTGTTGATATTTTTTATTAGTTTTTATTAGTTTTAAGTAAAAAATTGGGTTTGCTACATAATATTATATAAATAAATGCTTCGCAGACATTACGACGGATTTTAGCTTTGACCTAAAAAACAATGGTGATGATAATGTTCATTCATACAAGAATATTGTAGAATACAGTGAGATTTTTTTTCTGCAATGAAGTAACTGCTAGACCAGAACTATAACCAGACAATTATTCCATCTCGATATTTCTGATCATCTTGTGATGATCATTGAATTGAAAAATATTAACATTGTAAACAAACCAAAAATCTATCGAGAAGAAAAAAAGAAACTTATAAAATTGTATTCAAAAAATAAAGTTAGAGAGTAAAATATCAATTAAACTTATAATTATATATTAAGAATTATAAAATAACGAAAAGAGAAGTGTTCTACAAAAGCAAAATATTAAATACTAAATTAAGCAAACAATAAAAATAAAAGTTAAAAACACTCTATGCAAAAAGCATGCAGTAGCGAGTGTAGTTACAAAAAAATATTTTACCAAAATGAAAATAGAACAATAATAACGAATAAAAACCGATAATAAGACCTTATAGCCCTATTAAAAATAACTAAAAATAAAAACCAATATCTATAAAAAAAAAACAATTAAGTTTAATTAAATACAAAAATGCACTACTGTATGCGTACTAAGTTATTTACTTGATCATGATTGAAATTAAAAAGCCAGAGTTTAACCAAACTGAGTAATTTAGAATCATAACAATTGTTAGTTAAAGGTGGAGGTAATAAATTATAAAGCCGAGGTGCAATTGCTAAAAATGAGCGTAAAAAATGATGTACATTATGAGGGGGTATGATAGCTAATCTTCTGTTGTGGATTCTCAGATTATATATTTCAGAATACCTACTTCGTAAGTAGCCACTTCTATTAAAGAATACTTTGAGGACTCGGAAGTAAAAAAGATGCTTCAGAGGTAAAATATTCAAACATTGAAATAAAGGGAAGCTGCTTTCCCTACGATTTTTTTTAAAAATTAGTCTGATAACACACTTTTGTTTTATTAAAGCTTTAAGATAATTATTAAAAGTACCACCCCAATTAACAATTCCATATTGTAATTTAGAATTAAATAAACCATAGTATACAGACGTAAGCAGTTTAGAAGAACAGAACTGCTTAAGGTGATAAAACTGTCTAACAACTAAATGAAAATACTTACTTAAAATTTGTGTATGAATCAACACAATCGACTTTAAAACAACCTGCGGAACAGTTATACATTTCGTTAAAATTACATAATTTCTGAGTAAGAAGAGAATTATTATGAGGAAGAGGAAATCTTCTGCATTTAGCACAGTGATACAAAATATTATCACACATAGAGCTACCTAAACTAAAAAAACATAATTTTAGTTTTATCACTTAATAATAATTTGTGATAGCAAAACCAACGACGTAATAAGTCCAAGTCATAATTAATATTACACACATTTTCAAAAAATGACTTATTATTGTAGGATAGATCAACATCATCAGCAAAGGCAGTTGAACAACCCTTAAATTTTTGAAGAAGAACAGAATTAAAGAAGATTAAAAACAATGTAGGACCCAGAACAGATCCTTGAGGTACACCCAAAGAAATACTTTAGAAAGAAATACTAAATTAAGACTTTTATGGTGTCATCAATTTTAACTTTCTGAGTTCGACCCGTTACATACGAAGAAAGTAAATCAAAAAAACTACCTCGGAAGCCAGCTTTATACAATTTCCTAATAGGATTTTATGATCCAGAGTATCAAATGCTTTTTTAATATCAATAAATAACGCAGCACTTTTTAGTTTATTATTAAGAGCTTCATAAATACGCGAACAAAAAGTCAGAAGTGCATCTTCAGTAGATCTGCCACTACGAAAACCAAATTGCTTACAACTTAAAAAGTTCGTAAGATCTAAAAATTGCATCATTTTTTTTTTTATCACTCTTTCAAATATTTTGGAGAAATACTTAACATGGAAATGGGACGATAGTTATCTGAGCAATTTTTATCTCCTTTCTTGAATAAAGGAATTACCTCAGCAATTTTTAGAGCATTAGGAAAAATTCCAATTTCAACACAGCAATTAAAAATATGAGCTAGAACATCCACTATATTAAGACTAATTTTTTTAAAACAAAATTAGAAATACCTAGCGTATCGAAATTAGAATTATTTAATTTCATTATCATTCTATGAAGTTCAAGTGAATTTATTTCTTCAAAGTAACAACTTTGCTGCTGCCAAACATCTTCGACTAAATACAGCTGGTTACTGTCACAAATCTCAGAACTAAATTCTGCAGTAAGACTACTCATATCTGTTAATTTTTCATTAAACTGGTTTGCAATAACTTTTTTATCACATACAAGAGAATCACCAATAGAAATGATATGACTAATGAGCTGACATCTACTGTGAAAAATATAATAAATAGTTGTTGCAAAACCACAAAATAAATTCACTAAATATACTGAAAATGGTGGATAGATAATAAATGTATCGAATTAATAGAAAGAAAAAATTATTGGTATAAAAAATTTATACAAAATAGGAATTCTAAATACAAGTCAAAACAAAATATTCACGTTGGTCAAATAGATGACCAACGTTAAAAAGGAAAAAAATGGAAGAATATGACAAAAAACAATTAGAAAAAGCGGCGATTGACCCGAGCAAAACTGATAATACGTAAAAAAATTGATTAAGGGGTCTATCGTAAATACAAACGATTTTTTTAATCTCATTTTAATGAAAAGGAGAAAACTGATAAAATAGAACAATTTAATAAGTTACTGTAGTGTGGGTAAAGAAATGGCAAATAAAATTAATATGATCCTATGATAGATATATAGATATGATATATAAGAGTGATGATATGAAGAACCTTAATAACTTCAGACCGATATCAATTCCTTCTACGTTTAGCAAATTAATTGAAACCTTTGTAAATATTTAACTAATTGATTATTTAAATACTGCAAACCTAACCAACAGTAAGCAAAATGGATTTAAAAAAAATTTAAGCACTCAAGCTGCATTATTCGATCTAATATCAGATGTTCAGGCTGGAATTGATAAACATAAAAAAGAATAAGGAATTTTCTTTGATTTAAAGAAAGCTTTGATTCTGTGAAAGAAAGATATTAATGAAAATACTCTATGAGTGTGGAGTTACAAGTAGATATCTTAAGTGGTTTCGCAGCTATCTTTTTAACAGAACTTAATAAGCGGAATGTGCAGCTGTAAAGAGTAACTTGATGGACATTAATTATGGAGTTGTTCAGGGAAATTCATTAGGTCAAACTTTGTTCTTATGTTACATAAGTAGTCTACTTAATGTTGATCTATGCGGGAAGCCATTCATGTTTGCGGATGATTTAACTATAATATATACAGAACACAACTTTACCAATCTACAAAACTCTATAAACCTCGACATGATGATTATAGAGTCATGTTTGAGTAAACATAAACCTACCCTAAATATTATCAAAACCAAATATATGATCTTCAAAGATAATACATATTATGATATGCTTCATATTAAACTGAATAATAATTGTAATATTAAAATGATTCATCAATATAAATATCTAGGACTTATAGTGGATAGTAAATTGAGTTGGATTCCTCAAATTAAAGAACAAATATTGAAAGGAAGGAAAATTGCAAGAATATTTCAATTAATTGGCAGGCGAGTGTCAAACCAATTAAAAAGGTCGGTGTATTACAATATGTTTCATAGCGTCATCACATATATGCTCTACAAGTTTGGGGAAGTAGTTTTAATAAATATTTAAATGATCTACAAGCAATTCAAAATAAAGCGATAAAAAACCTTTTAGGCCATAAGAAAAGATGTCTTACCAAACATATACATAGTACTCACAACATCTTGCCAATTAACTTGATGATTGAATCCAAATTAGTTACTCGCGTTTATCTGATGGTAACAGAAAATTTAAATTCAACCATGCTAGCTAGTTGTTTCATTTATAATGCTAATGCTAGACCGGCGAATGTTACGCCGGGAATAGCTAGTAATTTACAATATTGTTTGATCTATCTATAACTATTTTTTTTATATTTTTTATTTAGGTATTTATTTATTTATTATAATTTAATTTTGACCGCTAATAGTTTTGAAGAAAATTTTTATATAAGGCAGCGTTTATACGTTTTTGAATTGTATTTATAACGTATAAATGATGTTCATTAAAGTTTGATATCCGACTTTGTTATAGAATATCATTATTTTTTTTTTTTAATAATAGTGCTCGACACGCATTTTTGTATTTCGCAAGTTGAAAAGTGAATTTTGCGAGAAAAGGTATTTATAAACTTCTAATTGTGTTATGCCAATATATTGAAAGATATACATTAAAATATACAAAAAATGTGTATTAAATATTATTATTATTCATCAATACAAATACTTAGAATAATTGATATACTATAAAGAAATATAGTATACTTTGCAACAACATTTGTTTATCTTTGAGATATGTAATTAAAACTTTTGAAATAAAATTTGATGTAATTGCAATAAAATTTGTAAATGTAATAAAAATAAGTAAAACAAAACTTTCATGAAACAAAATCTGATGTCTAAACGTTCGCTAACAAATACTATTAATAGAGACGTACATTTCAACAAAATGTGGCGAACAGAAATGTCGCTGGCAGTATAGATATGAAATTAAATGCATTTAAACTAAATACATACCACACTCACATTAAAAACACATTAAAATAATCATAGATAATTTTTGTGTTTTTTTTTTATTATCATAATAGCCCTAACTATTTGAAAACTCAAAATATAGTTCTCTTATTCTTCAGTTTGTATTGTTATCCCGCTAGGGTCTCTGATGTAGGTAAGGGTAGTCGGTTATTTTTCTTTTTAAAGTATTTTTTAATTTTTATGTGTACTAAATTTGCCGTGTATTGAATTGGAACTTGATAATAATGTATTTTGTTTTTCTTGTTCTTAGCAGATCGTAAATTTCGGTTTATGATTATATTTACTCAATGCTACTGCGCATTTGAATTTATACTTTTGAATTATTTGTTAATAAAATAAATTAATTTCAATTATTGGAATTTCTGAACATGGGTGAGGTAAGAAATATATTTTCTATATTTACTGGTTTTATCGTTTTGTGGTTTATGTCTTTAAATAAAATTTTTCACACTATCAATAAAGTTGCCTAATCTAGTTGAAAAAAGCTTCGTGTTGTAAAAGCTTTGTGAAAAGTTTAACAGACGTTTAAGCGTATTAATATATACGATTATCTTTCCAAAATTTAGTATGTAATAGAATTATTAAATTGAATATGTTTAAGTATTTAGTAAGTATGTACAGTAGGCTTAATTATAGTGATATATCTTATCTTTATTTTATTAATGTTCAATATTGAATTACTTTATAATAAGTGAATCTTGCTGGTACTGTCATTGTTTTGTTTTTCTATTATCCTACACTATTCACATTGAATTATATTATATTATTTTGAATATTTTGAATTTTAGTTTATACTGATTTTATTTTATTGGATTATATATTATACACTATGTACGAACAATTGGCTCATTTGAGAATTCTTAAATAAATAAATAAATATTCTCTCCTATACACAATAGAGTAAGAATTCATTAGTCGATCTATTATGGATTTGTACTAAAGACAACAAAGAAGTTGCTTTAGTGGAGTTGAGGCCCTCACTATACAATTATTGTTGGTTTGGGATCGCGTGAATAAAATAAATAAATAAAATTCATACAAATTGATTTGAATCAATGATGATTTTTTAAATGAAGTTACTATTGTGCAATTGCACAGGGGCCCTATAGTATTAATAATATTTTCACGAAATGTGGCTGTGAGAACCAATTCTACTGTCTAAATTTACTTTACAGTTTCAGAAACCACTTCCATTTATTTCATTACTGAACCAACCACTATGCGTATATTATTTCATGATTTAAATTATGCTCTCATAATTAATAATAATAATATAATAATAAAAGGCTTTATTTCATCAAAACCAGCTCTATTTCGAAATAACTTATATCTTATTTGAGTACGGCTCAGATCAATGAAATTCAAACATTTTAAATGAATTTAAAATAATTTTTCAAAAATACTATCTCATCTTTTTCAGAATAATTTCCATTTCAAATTGAAATCATTTTATTTCATCATATTACCTAATAGGATACAAATTTTTTATTTTTTATCTTTTTTATTTTCTTTCCTATCATGTTCACTCACTTAAATTTACGAATGATATTATTGAAAATTTGCAAAATTATATTTTGATCATTAGAAATTTCAAAATTTCAAAAAACTAAAACTAAATTCCAAATTTGGAGATCATCAAAATTTCATCATATTCCATATTAAAAAAAAAAACAAAAACAAAAACAAGAAAACCTAACAATGAGCAAAAAAAAAATGTTTTCTTTGTTAGTTTCCTTATATTTCTATTTTTGTTGAAAAATCAAATTCCCAAAAGGGATCAAATAAAAATGAAATCCTTATAGCTTTTTTTTTTTTTTTTAAATAATTAAAATGGAGTAAGAGAGAAAGAAGAGTGAAAGCAAAATGAAAGAATTGATGAAAAATACAAAATGTTCTACAGAATTTTTAAGTACGTTATGTAACTTTTGAATTTGTATAATATTTTATTTATCGCCTTAATTTAAGACCCACCCACCTATCTATATACCTTTCATAGTGTACTTTATCAAGGATGTATTTTTGTTTTTCTTTTATAAATTGCACGTGTTTCTTCATTGGACTACTTCTCATCACTCTAAACCATACATTTTATAGATGGGTATATTATTTTCAATACAAAATGAAATATTTCAAAAGTAAAAAAAAAAAAAAAAAAAATGTTCAAAATACATTCAAATTTTTCAATTCACAATTTTTGGGTGTTTTTTGTTTTTTTTTATTTTTTGTTTCCTTCATTGATCTTGTATATATATGTATAGTAATTCTCTACCACTCGGTAGTATTTAAGTAAACAGTATAGAATAATATATAGAATAAGGTCATGTATGCATGTAAAATGTGGGTTGAAAAATATTGAATATCCTTAAGAATAATATCTTAACTTAACTTTAAGTTGAAAATTTTCAAGGTTTTTGATTTTTTTTTTTTTACAACAACACAACAAAAAAAAATGTTGAATTCAAAATAAATGTCTATATATTGTATTGAAGTCTATATATAAGTAATAGAGTATACATTCTAAGTCTTAAATAACTCAAAAAATTTCAAATATGAAAAGTGAATTAAATATAATGTGTAAAAAAACATAATGAATGTGTGTATGTGTGATTCAATCATAATATGAATAAGGTCAAAGAGGAGTAGATTTTATTATGTAGAGTTAAAGAAAATTTCAATTTCATTTAAATTGAAATTGAAATGAAATGAAGGAGAAAAAAAAATTCATTAATATGTCCTTAGGAGACAACTAATTTATTATTTAAATTCAAAGTATTAAAATTCCATATACACATACTTACATTATGTAGATACTTCAAAAGAATAATTCTTTTTTTTTGCTTTTTATTGTAAATTAATTTAATTTAAAATGTTTCATATGAGTAATTGTAACTTGTAAAATTTGATGTCGATTAATATGAAAAGTGTTTCAAGTGAAAATTAAATTTATTTATTTATTTGTTTTATTTTTTTCCCCTACCAGTTGGTGATCCGCATTAAACGAAATGGAAACTCTTTTGGCTTTCGAATTAAAACGCTAAATTGCTCATCTATTTGGAAAAGCACAATTTGATGTCTAAATTTCAATCAGGACTCAGAAAAGATCATAGTTGCGAGGTTTTATTAAATCTAAGGTGCCTATTATGTATTTCGATAACGATTACGATTACGATTTGATCGAACGAAATGTCAAAATCCGAAATTGCCATTATGTATTTCGATATCATTCAGAAATTGTCGACGAAATCGATAAAGTTTATCGATGTAAAATTTTAGCACGAAAGAGACATCGAAAGAGAGATTTTGGACAAATTATTTTAATTTTGAATTGAAAGGATAAAATAAAAGAGTGCGCTTGGTGTTTTGTTTTATATTTATGATATTTTTTGAAATATCATGAAACATAAATGTTTTACCTTTTGCTTCGATGAGTTAATTTGCATAAGCTTTCCATCTACTGCTCCAATTATTTCAGTAATTCTACTTTAATCACAAAAATAATGTTTGCCTGAATTTTTTCTTCTAATGCGTAATGGAATTTGATCCATTTTGGACATAATTATAAACTGCAAATACATATAAAACTTCTTTAAGAACAAAAAAAAAAATTGGCTGTGCTAGTCCGAAAATCATTTGCTTGGTACAAACCGCACATAATCTTAATACGCTAACCAATTTAATTATATTTGGAATCGACGTGTTACTTATTAGCTATTTAAATTTTTGCCCTAATTTAATAGTTTTAATATTGTAGATAATAACTCATCAAATTCATGTGTAAATAACATACGTATAATCTTCCAAATCCAGTGGATTAGAATAATCCCGAATATATTCTCGTTTTTTAATTCTGAAATTTGATAGCGTTTTTCAGCACTATCTCAAATTGAAAAATTAAACTCTGCTGAAATAATTTTATTTATAAAAACTTATAATTTTATAATTATATTTTATTTAAACACTTTAACTTATTTTCAACTTCAAAATTTTAAATATATAACACTATAGTTTGGTTTTTTTTCGTATAATAATTTGAATTTGACAGTTAAAGAATCAAACATATGTCATTTTCATCATAGATTTGAATTTTACAATGACAGCATTTTTAAACACTTTCGATCAAATTTTCATCGAAATACAAAATGACACTAACGATCCCAATCGAATAACTCTAACGATAACGATGAACGATTCGATTAATTTCGATCGAAATACATAATAGGCACCTAATTATCATAAATTGGAAAATGGCAACATATGAATGACAACATCGTTATAGTGGCTGTATTTTTGGACTTGAAAAGAGCTTTCGAAACTGTTAATATAAATATCTTAATAAGAAAATTAAATAGTTATGTTATAAGAGATATCGTATTGAAGTTTTTTGGTTCTTATTTATTTAATAGAAAGCAAAAGGCAAAATTTAATGATTGTTATTATACCTGGTGTACCACACGGTTCTGTGTTTGGTGTGTTGCTGTTCCTATTAATGTTAATGATTGTCACTCGTTGTATCGTCAAAAATTGTTTTATTCGCTATACTTTTTTTTTTACTTGTCTTTATATTTAATTTATCATACAAAAAAAAAACTTAAAATAAATTATCTTATATCTTAGCTAAATCTAATGTCCAACCTTGGGATCTCTAAATTTTTCTATTATAAAGTTTTAACGTTTTGAACATTTCTGTTATATTTATTTATTTTATCATGTTCGACAATTATCGTTTTGCATTGAATTTAGTAAGAAAAACAAAAGCAAAAACTAGAAAGATATAAGAAAAACAATAATAGTTAACTGGTGAACTGTTGTCATAGTAATCCCTTGGATTATACAAAATTATCGGTGGCTCGTCTTTGAGAGTGATAGACTAGTGGGATTTTATCCGGGGTATGAATGTTACCATTTTTACTCAGATAAAGGAATGCTTCAGACGGTATAAACTCTGTAAATTGACTATTTGTGAAAGTGCAATGACTAAGCAGACTATTTTCTGTATTTTCCGATGATCTAGCATAGTGTCTCCTAATAAGATCAAATATAAAATTATCAATTCTTATTATTTTTGCTTTATTATAAATGCATTTATTATCAATAGTGGTAGTGGCTTTTCTATATTCACTAAGACATGACCTAAGACATTTTCTTTCGAATAACCTTAGTTTCTCACATATCGAAGCATTGATATTGAACCATATTGAACAACCGTAGCTGAGTACTGGCTTAATTAAAGTTTGATACGCTATAATTTTGAATATTTGTGTTAAGTATTTTGAGTATAGAACAAAGTTTTTGCTATAGAAAAAGCCTTAATTGACTTTTCGATTTGAATTTTTATATGTGCCGAGTAATTTAAGTTGTGCTGCAACCAGATTCCAATATATCTTACGAGATTTTTAGGTTTGATTATTGACCAATCTTCAGCTCTGACAAAAAATTGTTTCCAGTTTTTATTATTATACTATGATGTTGCTTATACACTGTTGAACAATGTATAGAAAAAATGAATTATGATTTAGGTTTAAAATATTGGTTTAAAATTAACAAATTGGACTTTAGTAAATACTAATCAGCCGTACCGGTGAATTTGATCTAATAAAAATCAAGTACTTGTTCGTAAATTTTCAACCGGCGAATTCGATTTAAAAAAAATTCGAATATTTTTGATCGAAAATGTTCTCGTTCAAAATTTTATAAACGAATAAACATTTTTGTTCTTGTGTTAGAAAGTGTTTTGCTTCGAAATAAAAAAAAAGTTTAAAAAATTAAACTAAAATAAAATTTTTACTGTTTTAATTGTTTATTATTTAGCTAATTATTTATTTATTATTGATTTGGGCCACAATTTACTACTAGCAATTTGAATTGCTTATACATCTGCTAAAAAAATTAACATTTAGCACAATGGGTTAAAAAAGGCAAAGACTCTAAATTGACAATAAATTTTTGGGAGGAATGTGCTGAAAAGTTAAACATGAGATTCATGAGAAATAGCTTAAATGGATTATTGATGGATTATTTGGTTCAAAATCTTTTATAGATTTGAAACACAACAGCAAAATCAAATAAACTTGGATAACAGTACACAAGAAAACCAAATACAACTTAATAGTCGAAATATTTCACTGGAGTCAATTTCAGCACAAATGACAGTAACAGCTGCTTCAAGATCTTTCACAGAAAAGAAAAACTTATACATTCTGTAAAATTCTTACAGAAATTAATAGCAATGCGTCAGAGCAAACTCAATATTTGAAAAAATGTACCAACTAAAAGAAAAGAAATACGACGTTTTAAAAGAAATTGTAGAAGGAAAAAGGCTGCAAAGAGAAGAAAAAATATTGGGTAGAGAAGAAAAGCGAAAACTAGAACAAAAATCTATTAAAATAAAGCAAAGGAAAATGGTTATCAACGAAAAATTGCTGGAAAAGGAGTGTCAGTTCATGATTCTGATATAAAGTGATACAACACATTTGTTAACTTGTAAGCTATACGTTCATGATTCTAATTGTAAGTGATATAGCACATTTTTGTTTAATGAATTTAAAACCCTATTCACTCTACAAAAATCATATTGCGTTCATAATAATATTAATATATGTGTTCATAATAATAAAGATAAACAGTTATTTGTTAAATTCAGTAACAGTATAATTGTACTACTAACAGTTTTATATCTAATATTTTAAGAATACTTAACTATTTATGTTCAATTAGAAAATTACATTTTAAATATTGCTCAACCATCTTAATTGTAAAATCAATGACGGTAAACAGATACACATCTTACACATCAACTAAATTTTTGTTAAATGCTTTAAAATGGTTATCAACCAAAGAATTTTATTGAATAAATCAGCAACTGTCTACAAAATGAAAATAGGTACATATTCATATTATAGAGAATAGGCAAATATTGATGACTTCTAAAATATAAAAAAAAACATATCTATTGATATGAATTTTACATAAAATAAAATGCCAGTATTCAAAGTCAACCCTAATTCAATAAGTAATTCACAATCAACCCAACAAATAACTCCCAATCAACAACAAGTACTCCCAATACAGCTATTTTCCAAGGCAGTTCTAATGAGTAGCAAAAACATATGAACTATATGTAAATCAGCACTATGGTAGGGGTCATAAAACCTGTATAGAAGAGAAAGACACAGCCCAACACCTTCCCTGCGCTGGTCTATATTTTAAAACCGAATTCTCCTATTTTTCTAGATTAATTGGGTGACCTTGAAGGTGTTAAAATTCAAAACCGCCTTGTAAAAATCTCAACATTAACAACATCGGGTGACATTGCTATATAATAGACAGAATTTTGATTGAATTTACGAAAATAGACAGTTTTTAACAGATACACAAATATCTTAGCAAACGATTTTATATAGCTAGGTTATTTTTTTTCCAATAAAAAATTGTGATAAAATAAACAGAAAAAATAATATGATTTATGAAGTACAATTTAATATTGGGTAAAAACTTCTCTCCAAACTATACTTATATAATATGTATATTAACAGAATCCTTGCACTTCACAAAATAAAATTTATCGAAGAAAAACAGTTCTGTTATAGAACTAGGACACTTTCGGATTAGATTAAGGTATTTATTTAATTTGTTTACATTTTTCGATTTACATAAAATTATATAAACACGAAAACACAGTAAAGTCATTTTGAAAAACGAAGATTGCTGGACATATTTTGCAAAATTTTTGTTTTCTATAAAAAGTTTTAGTTTTATGATCCTAAGCCTGAAAATTGTTCAAATTTTATATCTTCACATGGAAGTGGGAATTACTTTACGGATAGAAACTAGCCTATAAGCATACCTACATACAATTCTATTACGTCATAGTATAGATGTAGATAAAAAAAAAACTGTATAAGTGGATGCTGTATCCCAATTTACATTAGCAAGTTGACATATCAGAACTTACTTAAATTAATGATTCAAAACTTTAAAGCTCTCCTGCTCTTAATTTAATTGAAATATATTGTAGACTAAAACTATTTTTCTGACCTCATAATACCTCTAGATAACAGTTTTAATTTACTAAATTTACTTCTAATTGAAATTTAAATAAACAAATCAGCAAGGTATGTTCTATCATCAATCAATTATAAATCGAAATATTTGAATGTTATGACTTTTTCACTTAACTTTTTTTTTTTTATTTTAGAATAGTTTTCATTTCCATTTGAATATTTTCCAATCAACTTTCCATGAGTTATTATGAGATTTATGAAATATGACTAAAATATTCGCACTTTTATTTGAGAGAAATTTTCTATTGCATCCTTTTTAACCCAGAATCCTTATAAGTAAATGAAAATACTCCTGAAATAGATAGAAAATACTTCAAATAAATTGTACCACTAACAGTTTTGTAATATTTTAAGCATACCTATATTATGTTGTATCTATTTTCATTTTTTTCTTTGTTTAGAATAAAATTTACCACAACTACCGAAGAAAAATCCTTTTGGATCTAAAAAAAAAAAGAATAAAAAAAAAAGGTCATCGTTGAATTTTAATTTTATTACCTATATAACAGTATAATATCTATAATATCTAGTTATTTATTCGAATTCATATTATACACATACATATTAATATGTATTAGATTATGTTAATATTGATCTCGTCCAATACCATAGAACAGAATTTGATATGAAAAAAAGATAAAAATTAAAAATAATGTTTTCAAATGTAATTTGAAAAAACCAGCCCCACAATAATATGACAAATGATAATGTTTTCGACATTTTTGTCCTCTTTTAAATTTTTTTTTTGTCGTTTCTTCTTCGTACCCCCTTTTTCATCCATTTATTTAATATTATTTTTTCAATACGAGAACGACAAGAAATTTTTTTATATCTGGTGAATTTATCTTTTATAATTGAATTCATAAGCATAAAATTTGGGGTTTTTTTTGTAAGAGACATTTTCATTGTAAAAATTCATACCTAGAAACAAATCGAATTTTATTAATGTTGATGATGTGGTCATTTAATAGTACATTAAATATGAAAATATAAATATTTTCCTTAATTTTAATCATTAATGAGGTGTGTGCCTTTGGAAAGGTATAAAATTTAATGATAAGCAAAATGGCTTCAGAAAACCATTGAGGATGTGGGTGGGAGATTTTTTCTTTCGAATTTTCCTTAAAATTGGTTTTGACTACAGGTAGAAAATGTTTATTATATTAATATAAAAGACGACGGTGAATCAATAACTTCTCGATTTTGACTCTATAATATCGTGGTGTTGTAATTAAGGATTTAAATTTATTTTCCAAAGAGATACAGTTATCATAAGCACGTGTAAAAATTTAAGATCTCATTTGTTATTAATTTAGTGTGGTAAGTTTAGCTATAAATTTCATTTCTAATAGATTGCATGTCTAACTCTATAGTGATTCAATGTAAACAGATATAAGGATAGACTAAATCAGATAGAATATTGTACTAAATAAAACACGAATTTTATTACAAATGAAAAATTAAAATCCATGGTGAAAAACTGAACCTCATTTTCTGTACAAAAAAGAAGAAAAACATTTTAGTAGCCGAACAGAGATTTTTTATTAAATAATACTGAAGATATAGATTTGGACAAAAAGTAAGTTCTTAAAATACATATAAAAAAAAAACCGTCAATAAAATAGACCTATTTATATAAAAATGTTATATCCAATTATTATAATAAAAAAAATCCAAGCCAAATATAGAAAACAAATTATTAATATTTAAAGCATCTTTCGAAGCATTCTTTTGTACAGTTTTCCTATATGAAATTGCGCTTCCCATGTAACAATTTTATTGCTACAAGACTCTCGTGTACTCTTATAACAGTCTTATAGCAGTATTAGTGTTAATTTGACTGCTACGCAATTGTTGCGAAACGTTATAAATACGTTATAGCACTTAAATAGAGAATCCAATAAGGCACCGTAGCAATTTGCTGTAATATTTTTACAGGATTAGTATTCATATACGTATTAGCGTAAATGAAATTTATTTGAAACAATTTATGTTATGCGAGAGTGAGAACGGTATTATTTTTTACGTTAAAATAATAACTTTATGGAGTTTACATTTTATTTTTTTTTTTTTTGTTTCATTTATTCATTTATTTACTCAATCCAATTTCATAATAAAAGTAGATATTATATATTAATTACATATTGTTATATTTGTATGTAAATGATTTATAATGTAAAAAATGTCTTACTAACAAATAATATTTTACGATTAAGAATTTATTAATATTTATAATTATTGTGACCAAAAGACAAAATATTGCTGGGAAAGAAATATCATTGACATTTTATTATAATAATAATTCTAAAAAATACATTGCCCTTCAAAAATAACCAATTTTTAAATAAATAAGAGAAAATATATTTTTAAATTGCATCTTTAAAATGTTAAAACATGTGCGTTAATTAATACATAACATCAAATTTGATATTTAAATAATTATTCTTTTATGTAAAAATGATACTTTTCCGAAAAGAATGCCAAATAAAGCTTTTCATTTTTTGTTCATTTAAAAGAAAACATTTTTTTTTACCATGTTTTAATGGAAGAAAATAATGGTCGTCGCAAAATATTTATTATAAATCTCTATTCAAAAGCAATAAGTTCATTAGTAACATTATAGGAATACAGTAAAATAATAATACTACTACTCCTATTCTAGCAATTCTATTGGTATAAAAACACGTTAACTCTTATTATGGGATTACGCACTTTTAGATTTATAACAACATTGCTGTAGCACTTGCTAAAAATCCCATTATAACAACTACCCCAATTTCTATAAGAACATTCTTCTGGCAATATTAATCACATTATTTCAATAAAAACATTATTATAACACCTTTAGTGCTTATCGGGAGTCATATAACACTAATTTTGTTTTTATAACAACAAAATGTTACGTGTGTTATGCAACTAAACTGTAATCTGCTAAATAGAAAGTAAATTGCGGTTCTAAAATTAATCGTGGTTAAACCTTTTATTTTTCCACCTACAAATTTCATAACAGCAAATATTCGTGTAGCAAATATTCATACTGTTTAACAAACGGAAAAGATATAATTTATTTTTCTACAGAGCTGTCTAAGTTCACAAGATCCGCTAATAACAGCGATAGTAGAAAAAATGTTTGGTATTAAGTTCTGCGTAAGTTTTCAGATAAAAATAAATTAATTAAAATTGTTTTGCTTGCAATTTTTCCTTTAAATAATTGTATTATAAATATAAAAATTCAGGCTGGTAAATTATAAGTTATAGTTGTGTGTATATATTAATATACGCTCCTAATAATTTAAATAATAATATTATACTTAATAATGGCAATTGCAAATAGTAGAATATCTTCCTTTTAATTATACTAAACAGACTGACAGTCTCCTTCAGTGTTTGTATTCGATTGTATTCGATTGATTCGAAGCCAGTGTAAAGTATTTTCAGAAATTCCACAAATTTTACTGTAAAGGTTTTTAAAAGTGAACATCAAAACAATTACATGTTGGCATAACCCTGAAGTGACGGTAGACACTGTTCTTTGATCAATATATTAATTAAATTAAACAAATTTCTTTTACTTTCACAATATTATTTTGAGATATTACAATGTGAATGAAAAGGAAAGGACACTTTCGATGTAGATGTTTGCTTTTATGTGTTTGATATTTTACAAAAAATTAAAAGCAAAATTCTAATTTCAGAACACTGACATGATTTATTAAATAAACGATCAATTTAACAAAATTAAAAACTTAGCTACTTTTTCTTTCTTTACGTTTCCGATGTGATGACTGATTGAGTTGTCATCAGACATCTTGAATTAGTTTTTGTTTTTGTACGAATTGGCTTATCGTTAGGAAAATGTTGCTCAAAATTGCTGTGCCAACAATAAATTAAAATAATGGAAAGCAATTCATACTAAAACAGGGTACGATTTTTAAACCAAATATCCTCTAATTTCAAGTAGCGGGCAAAATACTAGTAAAAGTTTAAAGCAATTCAATTTAGTAATTATGAAGAAAATTTTTTGAATAACTCTCGTATATTTTTTATAATTTTTCTATAATGAATTGATTATTTTCAATCTTAAGTTATATTTAAAAAAAAGCATTTACTTCATAGGTATATATTTTTCATTATTGGAATTTTAAATAATTTTACCTTCAATAAGTGATTATAATAATATAGTTAAGGTTAGATAATATTCACATAAAAAATAATAATCAATATTAATCACAAAATTAAAAAACAAATTGTATTATAATAATGTTAAGTACCTGTACACTTGAAATATTTCTTAATTATAGATATAGATGACGTATTTATTATAAGAACTGAAGATTTTAGGAAATATTTGACACTAAAATACTATTATTAATCTACAAAAAATTTTTGTGGGAAATAAATAATTTCAATTGGAATTTATTATAATTTTTAATAATGAAAATATTTACCTGAAATATCTTTACGTTATTTTGAAATTTTTCAGTAATTTAGATAATTAATAATAATCACTTTTCCGTGTAAATAGATGGGAGATATTAAGGCAAATGTTATACGCTCGTATTACCAAACGATTATACCTATAGGATTGTTGGTGTTATCAGTTTTCCAAAAATATATATCTTTAATGACGCATTTTTTTCTTTAAGGAGAAAATGGACATTTGAAAGCATCCTTGCTGATTTAATGTTTTTGTATACAAACCGTTATATATGTTGACCTATTACATAAATATATCGACCTAACCAAAGTAAAGTATGAAAACTCAACTTATCGGCAAATCGAGTTTTGATATACATTTCAGTCGATTCCCTACGATCCCTATACTCCAGTCTATAACCTGTTAACAATTTAAAGCGATCCCACTAGAATTTAAACTTAATCAATAAGATATTGCATAAATTGCGAGAGTGAAACTAATAATAGATTTAGTTATACATACTTGCATTAAATTTAACTAATAATATAATAGCAATATAATAATTAAAATATGTCAAAATATATATATGTATATGTATGTACAATTAATTAACGGGAAAATTTTCAATTAAAAAAAATAATTTCCTATTTGCGCTTTACTCAATGCACAAACCTTAAAAATGTTTTTCTAATTAGAGATATAGCTTTTCATAATATAATTTCCTTTTTTTTTTTGCTTTATCCAATACACCAACCTTTACGAGCTTTTTACACAGAAGGCACATATAATAACTACTTATATCTGTTTTGAACGAATTTATTTAACAAAATTTTAACAATAAATTATAGTTTTATTAAGAAGAAAAAAACCGTTTCAAATATTATGCCTAACGAGAACGTCAAAATCAAACCAGCGAAAATCAAATGTAATAACAACACCATTTTATAAAAATGAATTACTAAAGGTATGCAAATAATTTAGCTAAATGATTATTATTTCCAGAAACTATTAGATTTTAATTTTTAAATTTTTAAAAAATTTTTACCTCTTAGTGAATACGATCCCGATATTGAAAGCGTAGATTCAAATTCAGACAAAACGAATATTCACCTGATTTTAGTTCTATAACACCTCAAAATAAAAAAGTATGTTTAAAGAATAATCAGCAAAAAAACGGAAGATTGTCCAGATCAGTGGTAAAGAATATGTAAGACTAAAAAAGCGCTAAATTTTGGTTTGGAATATAATGGAACTGAAAGAAAAATTAGAGCTGCTCGACACTTAAATGATAACTTGGCAATTGAAGTGCTATGAAAAATGAATGAAATGTGTATGTGTTTTTCGTTAGTTAATTTTGGCGTTTTTGTGGTTATTTGTCTGTTAGATGTGTATTGGCTGTCAAGTAGTGTATGTTGTATTGTTAAGCTTTCGTTTGTTGTATTGGTAATATGTATATGTTTGTCTAGGTGCTGCGTTCAGCAGGTACTGGTGGGTAGCTTTTGTATAGCCCAACCGGATGCAGGTGAGTTTGACGCCTAGTTGTATTTTTCTAGTCGCTAGAATTGTTTTTGTGTTGGCGTCTGTTGTATGTAATCGCCTAAGTGAGTTTGATTGGTCCCATTTTTCTTCTCTTTTTGTCTGATTAAAGTCTTGTATGTCTTGTTTTGGCTGTCCATATGTTTGTGGGTGTTATCATTAGTAGTGGTTTTTTTGTTGCTTCCTT
Source organism: Argyra leucocephala (assembly GCA_963942445.1). NCBI lineage: Eukaryota > Metazoa > Arthropoda > Insecta > Diptera > Dolichopodidae > Argyra > Argyra leucocephala. The sequence goes on from OZ012680.1 coordinate 66,908,781, forward strand.
TTTTCTTTTATCATGCGTGTCCTCCCAATATCAATATAATTTTGATTTTTACTGTGCTTTTAATATTTTTATGTTACTTATAGTCTTTGTGGTGTGTTCTACGTTATCTTAGTTTTTAATTGTTCTCAATCGTGCTCAGGCTGTCCGTGAATATCAGGGCTTATTTTTCTTATTTATTAGCTAGTTTTGTCGATTCGGAAAGTGCTGTCAGTTCACTGTATAAACGGTCTGGTTCATGATTGCCGTTGTCAGTTAATTTTTGATAACTATTGCTATACCTACTCCATATTCGTCTTCTGATGCGGCCGTGTGCATATGCGTCACGTTAGGATGTACTTGTGTCGCTTGTTCATGTATTTACTTGTATTGCTCTTTCGATGTTCTGAACTTTGGTTTGCAAGAACTAACGTTGTAGAATAAATTTCACAAACAAATCAATAAAAACATTAACAGAACCAACATTGGACGAGCAAAAAATAAAATAATATACATTACAAAGATATAGCATAGTAAGGGATTATTGAACAGAAAAAGTATGACATATAGATTTTAGCGAACTTTTAATTTCCAATTATTCAACGTTAAAGTATTAAATCTCAAGATGTTATTATGTTAATAAAAAGCAGGGGTGAAAATAGAACTAGTATAATTCAAATATCTCGAACTAATTTTGAAATTACATCTTAAAATAATAATATGCTGACAAAAATTTCTATCATATTATGCATCAGATAGCTTTCAAAATAGATTTCAAATATGTCAACATTTTTTAAATTACTCCCCCTGTAAAATTGTCTTTTCTAAATTGTCATACTTTACTTTGGATAGGTCGATATATATTCGATATTTTTATCTAGTTCGATAATGGTCTGAAAAATAATTTAATCAGACTATTTATATCTAGTCAGTCTGCTTCAACTTCATCTTATTCGTCAGACTTTAAGAGTCGATTAATAATTTCAAAACTGAAATCGTAACAAAAAATCAATATAAGGAAAAATACTAAACAATTTCAATAAATTAAGGAATGATTGAATAGATCTGATTAAGAATAGTGACATATTTTAAATTGATCAAAAATTAAATTTATTTTCTTTACGAATAGTTTTGCTACTTTTTAATTGTCAAAGTAACAAGCATTGTGGAAAGCACTACAAAATCAGGATTATTTAATTTCTTGAATTTAAATCCATTTTATTTTAAACAGAACATTCATAACTGTTATTATCATTAAGTTTTTTTTTCATTTTTAATTCACTTAAATGTACAATTATATTTAACGTTATTTAATAATATTCAAGATCATGTTTACTCACTCCTAAACCTAAGATTTAATGACATTTTTCTTCATCTCAGAAATTCAGAATATTTCGCTTTTTTATTTTTAGTTTTTCTTTTTATAAGAAAATATTATTATTATTTTTTTTTTTTTTCTTTATTTAATTTTTTATAAAAAGTTCAAGGGTTCCGAGAAAAAGCATTAAGTTAAAATATAAAAGATGAAAAACAAAATTAATAACAACAACAGCAACTAACTTATTGCATTATTCAGACGTTTCAACATCTTTCTTTCCTTTTTAAAATCTCCTTCCCTCTCTCTCTATCTCTCTTTCTCTATAATTCGCTTTCCTTCGAAGCCTTTATTTTTAGATATTATTTTTGTTTCTTTATTTTTTTCTTACTTATTTTCAGTTAAGTAAGTTTTCGCGTTATAGTAAAAGTACTTCATTTGAGACTCATTTATAGAATTTAGTTCCCATAGTGTTCATGTTCTTAGTCCCATACATAAAGTAGGCATTTTCCGTTTTCTTCCTGCTTTCGTTGGTAATAACAAGAACAAGAAGAAGGTCTATCGAAGGATTTGAAAATAAAAATTGGTATAGGCGTTTGTTATAAGTTTATGTGTACTACTCAAATACATAAGAGTTTGGTAAAAATTTATTTGATACTATCTGTTACAAGTAATAATTGGTAATATGACAATTATTATTGTTTCAGTAATTTTCTGAAGTCTGAAGAGCTGGAAGTGTATACAATATGTTAACTCAGTTTAGTGTAGGAGAATGGGATCGATCGAATGGGAACAGTCTACAATTTATAGAAATATCATCATCAATGTCCTGCAACCTTTCAAATAAAAAATAAATTGAGAATTTACTTATATAATTTGCACATTTATCAGAATATTTTGTAATCAAATTTTATAAAATTTATGAATCAGAAAAATCATTCACTCTCTCTCCCCAATTTTAATAAATTTATGCGAGTCAGAATCTATATCATGGTATGTTTTAACTTTTAGTCGGATGATATCATAAACTTCATCAATATTGCAAACTTTAATGTAAACTTAACCTCTGTCGTAAAACTAGCACTAAATAAGTTTTGCGTATTATCTAGATTGAAGATATAGTATTTAATTTTATAGTAAAGTTGGGTCAACTAATACTAAATAATTAAGTAGGGATTTGGGTTTTATTTAAATATTGTTAGTTACTTAAATGGAAATAAGCTAAAGAGAGTATGCTAATGAGTAGAATAGTGGCAATAATTTAAATTAACCCCTGCGTTCAATTTTATTGCAATTTTAACATTTATGGAGTAAGCTCATGTTACTTTAAAGAGGCTAGGATACTCCTTTAAAATTAAAAAAAAAAATACTTTTAATATACAATAAATTTTAATATCTCTTAAACAAGTTAAGTTTTTATAGGTTAAAATGAAAGACTAGTTAGCTAAAAAAAGACTTTAGGTCAATATTAATATATTGAATGCAAACGTTTCCGTTTAGTTATAAAAAATGATCGACTAGAGAAAAAATTATATTATATACAATTTATCGAAAGTGTATTATAATAATATTATAATATCGGTACATTTTAGAATTCAAAGTAGAACTCAATTTGTTCAAGAGAAATTTAGATCGAACATTCAATATCCAAATTCAGATTGGGTATTAAACAAATCATTATATTTCATCTGTAAATTAAAAAAGTAGGGTACAAATATCTGAATCATTTCACAATTGATTTCCATTAATATTCTTTTAAAAAGAGACGTAGGGAAACTTAATATTTTTTTATAAATTTTATATAAATTTTTTAAAATTTCAATTAAAATTGTAATCCTCTTTTATAACTAAGTTTAAAATTCAAAAATTTTAATTTATCAAATTGCCGCAATTCACCCATCTCCATAATTAAATTTAATTTTTGTTTTGAAGAAATTATTACGTATGCGATTATTTTCTAAGATAAATAAATAAAAAATATAATACATAGTACCTACCAAGTATAAGTTGAGTAGCAACCTAAAATAAATAAGAATTTCTTAAAACAATTTATAAATATTAAAATATTAATTACTTAGGTGCCTATTACACATCATTCTTTTCATCAATCTTCTTGTTCATATATTGACAATATATTGATGAGCAATTACACATCAATCATGCACTGATGAATCTTTTTATACATATTTTGCCATTTTGCAAAGACATATTGTGAAAGTGTTCTGAATATATTGATAATTTCGAAACATTCGATACCATAGTTCACACTTATGCTAAGTGATTTTTTTTTAAATTGGCTTAAGTACAGTTTTGAGTTTTCCCAGTTGTTCTTTTTTTAGTGTAGAAATATTAAAAGGGTAGAATAAAAATTTGGGCTGTTATAATGAGTTCACAAACAGGATAAGTACATATTTTGTCCAACCTAAAATGCACAGATATGCTAAGTGCGCTTATCCTATCTGATTTTTATAATAACAGGTACCGTTAAGTACAATTTTGTTGAATCTTAAATACACAGATATGTTAAGTGCATTTAACCTATCTGTGTCTTAACAAAGCAGTACCTTTAAATACAATGATATAACTAGTATTTACTTCAAAATATCGTAGAAAAGGAAAACCTGCAAACAAAACACAATATTTTTAATGTTCATAATTTCTGAAGGAATGCTTTTGACTTCATTTTAAATCAAATTTTTAAAGTAAATGTTGTGAATTAAAAACAACAAATTATTTTTTTCCACATTTGAATAATATATCAATTGTTTTTTTTACAATAATTACTATAATTATTAAAATTAATATAATAATTTTTCTTTTTAGAATTACATTATACATTAATATTATAACTTTATCCGAACATTCCTCAAAAATCCATTTTTTTACTTCCGTTGATTTTGACAGCAATATTGATGAGAATTTTGATAGAAATATTGATGGGAATAGAACCACCATCAATCATTTCTCATCAATCAAAGGTCAATATAATAGATTTAATTTGACCAAAGGTCAAGATAATAGATCAATATAATTGACCATTGATTGATCATTAGTTGATGTGTAATAGGGGCCTTTCATTTCGTACATCACGTCATCAGTAATTAATTATTTGCAAGCAAAACAAAAACAACTGAATATGACAGCTGACAACAAACAAGCAAACATATTTCAATATCCAGTTGTCATTCAACTAAAAATATTTCAACAACCAGTCGTTCCGGAATATCGTGAAACATCGAGTTAAATGTTGGAATTGGAATGCAAATAATATCGTATGATGTCGATAAGTTTTTTTCTCCTATCAACCAAGATATAAATAGAGGGTGTTGGACCAATACTTTTCCTCTTTTTTTGCGCAGACTCAAAGGAATCAACAAGCATAGAGTAAAGATCAAAATAAATTAAATTAAAAATTGATTGTAATGATTAATAAAGAAATAATAAAAAAGACAATATATTAACTTATAAATTGAAATAATGGAAAATTAATTCATAATGAAATTGAATACCATTATTTTTTATCAAGCTTCCGCAAATGTCGAGGAGCGGGCGAATACTATTTTTTTTTTGAAATTGCGAAAGGTTAATTTCTTTATTGTCTCTTCTATTACATATAACCACATAAGGGTACAAAATTTAGTAAAGCTCGGGATTCAAAGCTGTACAGAAACTATATTTTAATAAAATTATAATTTCATATTTAGAGTCAATAAAATATCACTAAACTTCTTAAAATTCTCACAAATCTGAGTAGTAAGAAAAATAATCATTTTCCAAATCTGTAAAATAGGGGTTGGAATAAAAAGAATAACAAAATAATTATTGAGGATGAAACAACAATTCTTTTGTATAAATTGTTTTTTTATTTTTGTATTTTGTTTTACTTACTTTTTTTTTTTTACACCACTTTTCCTCATTATGAAATCAAGTTGTAGTTATAGACGCGGACAAAAATTCATACAAACTGAATAATTTTTTATTAAAATTTTAATAAAGAAAAGAAAAATTTACAAAATATAAAAAAGGGAAATTCAAAAACAATATTTTTTTTTCTTCAATTTACTGACTAAGCTTTTAAACCAATTGAATAAAAAAAAATGAAAAACAAAATAAAAAATATAATCAGAAGAAAACAAAGTAAAAGGACTGAAGTGGTATTTAAGAGGTTTTAAAGTGGAACACACCACGGAAACAAAATTAACACTTTTTGCAATCGCCGATCAAAATTGTTTTCACTATAGTAATTTGGTTATGAATTTCTTTTATTTTTTTCCTTAATTTGCTTTCTGGTACAGTGTTAGAAATAATAGTTTGGTTTTATCAATGAAAATTTTTCAATGAATACGCGAAGCATGAAAATTTTCAACAATAAATTTAAAATTCTTCAAGTTTGGAATAATGAAATTGTTTAATTCATATATGGGAGGTATTATTGTATATTACATAGGTCATAATTTTTTGGTTATGCTTAAAATTTGATTTTATTATTAATTAATTGAGGTATTGATTTTGCCTTGGTGTAATAAGTACATGCTAAATTTTAATTTTCTTTATTCGAAACAATAACTCGTCCCTTGAATATTATTTTCCATACGCTAATTGGTTAGTTTTGATAAAACCGGTTTTTAAGATTTACGAGTATACTGTTTGAAAACTAACCGAAAATGTTTGGTTTTTTTTTTACATTTTATGATTTTATTTTTTTTATTTTGATTAAATTATGATATTATTACATTTTTTTCATAATTATTTTTATTTTCAAACTTCATTTTAATTTAATTTTTATATTTACCTTATAATTATTTAATTTTAAACTTTACCTTAACAAAACCTAACCATACATAACTGGCACAGGCGATAACATTTTCACAATCATCCGCTATCAAACTTCAAGTAACAAGTAAGACTAAATTCAGTAACATAACAACATGCTGTTACAAGTAAAAAAGTTCTGGACACTAATTTGCAAATATATGATTATGTTAATGTCATCCATCGCCTGATTATTATTTTATTTCAAACTTCAATTTTTATATTGACCGTGGATAAGGGCTAATTATAATAATGATTTTTTTGGTAATTTTTTTATGCTATCTAAGCATGGAACAATATAATAATAACAAAAATTTTAACTAATTTTGCCTAGGTATGGAAAATTGGATCAATTTGGATATGGCCAAAAATTCGATAAATTTTTTAAAAAAATGTGGATATGGAACAAAATTGATGTCATATAAAAGCTAAAACATAGAAAATAAATCGCTGGGTGGCGTAGTAGGTAGAGCGCCTGCCTTTCAACCGCAAGATCCCGGGTTCGATATCCGATGAAGCAAAAAAAAAAAAAAATGCTTTATTGGTTTTCGAGCTGGTCTATAATAAATTATAAAAGATAATTGAGAGTTAATCTGGTACCAAATTAAATAAAAATGAAACTATTATATTTAAGAAGGCTTAGTTCCTGACAATAGTAGTAGTTTTCCACATTTAATGAGTAGATAAGCTAGTAATTTGTTAAAATAAATACTCGAATTATTGTAGGTAATGTAAAATTGCAGTACCTTACTTAACCCTTTCGATCATTTTGTACAAAATTTTGTACAGCAACTTTAGATGAACTTAACATTGCACTATATTTATAGTTTTATTTATTTTAGTCATGTTCGACAATGCATAAAACATATTATTTTATAATATTTTAATAGTTAATAGAAATTATATTGACACGTAACAAACCTATAGGATATATGGTGAAAAAGTGTGACTATTTAAACCAAAGTATTTTTTAAAGGGTTAGTCAGACTGTATCCATATGGGCGTTTTTTTTAACCTTTTTTCATATTTTTCAATATAAAATCATAAAAGTACACTCATCTTCTTTAACTTTTGCTCAATTTATTAATAAAATTGAGTGAACAAAATTTTGTACATTGGGTAATAACAGAATTTTACAAAATAGTGTTCTTAAACTTATTTTAAAATTTACACGAAATTTTAAGACTTTTGTTTCGTTTTTACTTTTACATTTTGCGGAGAAAAATTAACGAACCCGGAATGGAAACACCTTTACACATTTTTTGTCGATATTTTACAGATGAACTTCTTAAAAGAAACCACTCGTTTTACAAATCTATATGCTACACAAAATGAAGTACCAAATTTTAGGCACACGGATGTATCTGAAGTAAGAATATTGATAGGACTTCCCGACTATGAAATTTTCCCGTCTTTGAATGTACTGGAATCCACTATTGGGTATAAATCTATTTCGAAATTTAATGACGGTTAATACACAATTAAGAAATAATTTAAATTTTATCAACAATTTGGAAATTCCAAAGAACCATCAAGATAAATTTATAAAAATGCACCTTTTAGTTGTTACAATTCGAAATCGATTCAGAAAAAGTGGTCAGCCGTATGGCTCTTTCCTATACCAAGGAATTTCAACCAATAAATCAAACAGAATTAGGGTTTGGTGCATCAGCTGTGTTTCACCTTACAGAACGATTGAAAAAGCGTGGACATACTTTATTTTGCGACAAGGTCGTGGTTTTTCTAACGCTGTTACTAGTAGAGATGGTAAGATGGGTGTGGTAAAATGGTATGACAAGTCTGTATATTTGGCATCAAATTTCGTGCAAATTGGCTGCGTAGATATTGCTAAAAGATGGGATAAAACAAACAAAACTTTTGTCAACGATGGAATGGGAGGAGTAGATTTACTAGATCAGCTAGTTAGCTACTACAGAAAGTTTATTAGATCATGAAAATGGGCTTTATGAATATTTACACATTTCTTAGATTTTGCGTTGGCAGCTAGCTAGATCGAGTATAAAAACTTGTATAAAAAAAATTGTTTCCCTGAAAAAGATATGCTTGATCTGCTAAATTTTCGTATGAACATAGCAAATTGTTTAATCTCTATAGAATTGCCAAAACAACGAGGACGTCCTTCAACCAACATAGCTCTTCCAGAAGTAGAGATATATAATTCCAGTAAAACACGCAGTTCCGAGGTACGACCACTTCAAGATGTTCGAATTGATTGTATAAATTACATGCCTCATCATGACATAAAGAATGTTCTTATGCGATAGAACTTATTTCATGTGTAAAAAATGCGCAGTTAATTTGTGTATTACAAGGGAGAGAAATTGTTTTGTTGATTTTCATAGAAAAATTTAAAGCTAAATATTGGTTTCGATTTTTTAAAATATTTTTCAATATTTTTATGTAATTTTAATTAATTAATTATTTTTTTTTTTTTATTATTATAATTTTAATAAGAACGTAACCCATCTATTCACGAATAATAAATTAATTTTACAGTAATTGTGCAATTATTTCTTTATGTTTCATTTTTCTTTAAATTAATAAAAATATTATTTGAAATACAACATCATTATGCAATTTTTCAGGCGTTGGTAACCTATGTACAAAATAATGTACAATTCTAAAACCCACTAAATACCAAAAATAGCGAAAGGATATTTTTGTATATATTTATTTAAAACTATAGAAACTTGTTTGTAACCACTAAATAATTTTCCCATAGCTGGTTCTAAGCCATGACCGAAAGGGGTTTAATTAAGCACGAAAAGGTGATTCTACTAAGTTAATTATTTTTTTCACCAATTAAAAATCTGTAAAATATAGGAAAAAAGTCATATCGAGGTGGTAACAATTTTTGTGAATTAATTTGATGGTAGAAAATATGCTGGAGTCATCAATTGTTGATATTATTGGTGATAAGATTTAAAAAAAAAATAAGAACTTTGTAAAGGGTTTGCTATTGTAATAACAATTTCATTCAAAAGTGATTCGATCTCACAAAGGAACTTGCAAATATTATTTAGTGAACTAAGAACAAAAATAGAGTAAAAATAGGTTAGATTTCTTGTGAAAGTGTAATAAATGTAAGAACCACTAATAATCCATAATCAAAAATTAAAAAATTAAATTAAAAAAAATTAGTTTGCCAAGTTTCAATTTACAAAGAAAAATATTTTCTAAGATTAATAACTTATCAATTTTAAAATCAGTCTAGAAAATGAATTAAAACATTATGCATAGAACCTTCATAGAATACAGTACCCTATTGCATTCCTGATGTTACAATTTTAAAAAAATATTTATGAAATAACGGGTGTTTATTGATAAAAAATAATAAAAAACGGTCTCTAATCTAGAAAGCACATTTAAATTAAGATTGATAAGCCAAATTTTTTATTTCACTTCCGTAAGCATTGACAAATTATTATGGAAAGACTGGCCGAAACAACATTCAGAAATTATTAAAATTTATATTCAAAATCTGTGTTTTGTTACCCAACTTATGGAGCACTTCTTGAAATTTATGGTTATTTATTACAACAAAATAAAGAACTGTACGTACAGAAGAAAATATCGCTGTGTAAGAGGTAATGTTGATGAGAATTAAAATTTTTCTATTCGTCGACGTTCGCAAAAATTTAGACTGTGTACCAATTTGGACCGTCACAGACACCTGGAAAGTTTTACATAAAGCCGATCTTAGTCTACACCAATACAAAGTTCAACTGGTTCAAGAACTAAAGCCATTTCACAATAATAAGCATCGTTTGTTTGCCAATTGGGCCCAAGAACAGCTTGAAGTTGATCGACTTTTTTTATTGAAAAATTGTGTATAGTGATGAAGCTTATTTTCGGTTGTACGACTACTTAAACAAACATTCGCAAGAAATTCATCAGTTTTGATTGCATCCTGCTTTATATCCTGGAGTCAATATTATCGGTCCATATTTTTTTTAAAAGGTTTCAAGAGCTAATGTGACAGTGTAATGGTTATCATTACAGATCGATGATTAATGATTTTTTGTTTCAAAAGTTCAAAGATATTGAAGATACTACTGCCGCAACAATTGATTTATTGGAAGAAAAATTTCGTGATAACATTATCGAGAAATGGTATGAACAATTGGCCTTCGAAACTGTGAAACACAACGCCACTGTATTATTTTCTTTGGGGTTATGTCAAGTCATTTGTTTATGCTGATTAAACAGAAGCAATAGATGCGTTCAGAGCCAACATTACCCGTGTTATTGATGAAATAAAGTCTGAACTAATAAGAAAAAGTAGTTGAACATTGGTCGAATGGTTCTTAATGCAACTAGTCTTAGTGCACTTTTAAAATCTAAATGTCATAAGATTACCTTTTAACCAGTCGCGTGCGGTCATAGAGTGCAAGGTGTGCACTGCACACCCTATAAATAATCAATTCATACTGTAAATAATCATAATTTATTAATAATAATTTAAAAAAATCAAACCATAACTTAAAATCATCTTCCTCACTGAAAATTATTAGATTGTAATTTGAAATGTTTTCTACACCACTTTTTTTTGCATATATTCAGGCAAACGCGAAAAAAAATTAAAACTAAAAAATATGGTGGAATTAATGACTAGGTGCAGTATATTCTTTTGCACGTTTATTCATTTTGTTTTAGAACCACTTTTGTGCATATATTCAGGCGGAAGAAAAGGTGAATTCTAATATGCGTGCAGTATATTTTGTGCAAGTTAATTCATATGTTTAGATATCAATCTGTCTCTATTATTTTATACTTAAATTTCAGGTTAAGTTAAAAAAATTATACTACTCGGGTGTGCAGGCTCTAAATTGCAAGTGGTGAAATAGAATTAGCTAATGATATACAAGACAAAAACAAAAAATAAATGTGACAATAAAAAGTGAATAAAAAAGTAAGACGAGAAAATAAAGTTAGAATAATAAATTAATATTCTAAAATTCTTGTTACACATTAATTTGTTTTCGCTTAAAAACAAGTGCCTCTTAATTTTCAAGTAAGACATTTTGATTAATATTAACAGTTTATGGTAAATTTATTTTTTATATTCTGACTTTTGACATTTTGTTGATACATAATATCTACAAAGCAAAAATTACATGCATTTGTATACATAAGTAGTTTCATTTCATATTTAACAAACTGTTTTATTTATTTTATTAAAAAAAAGAAATGGAAGCAAAATCTATTATTCAAGATTTATTGAAAAATCTTTTTTCGAACCGGGATATTGAATTTAAAAAGAAAATAATGCAATCAAGACCTATACCAGATTTAAATATAACGCAAGCTATAAAAATAAAAGACAAACAATGTGAACGACATTTTCAGAAATCAATTTATGAAAAATTCAAGTGGATATGTGTCTGCTGTTTGGGAAAGACAAAAATATATGGACTGTACAAGGATATTTTGATTTAAATCATTTGCATGGAGCTGAAAAAAACATGAGAAAACACAATCTCATATATTTTCAGTTGTGTACTCAAAAACCTTCGGCACGGTAATCAGCAAATATGATGATCTTTTGTCAAGCCACCTTAATGATTCAACTGTTTTTGCAGGATAAATAATTCTGGCAATAGAATACAAAACGATATTATTGAATCTATATCAAATATTATGTTATTAGAAATTAAAAAAGAAGTCGTTAACACTCCATTTGTTGCCATCATGTTAGATGAAACTTCAGATATTTCACATAAATCACAATTATCAGTTGTTTTAAGATACCTTAATTTTGCTGGAGTACCTGTAGAGCGTTTTTATATTTTAGGGATGTAAGTGCCGATCGATCGGCGAATGGTCTATTTAATCTTGTAAAGGATACAGTGATCACCTTGAAATGTGAAAATAAATTAATTGCACAAACTTATGACGGAGCAGCAGTTATGGCAGGTGAAATGAATGGAACACAGAAAAAAATTAAATATGCTTATCCAACAGCTCTTTTCGTTCATTGTTGCGCGCATGTGCTTAATTTAGTGTTGTCACAGTATGTATCATATATACAAAAATGTAAGTTATTTTTCGCAACAGTTTCTACAATTTCATCATTTTCCTCCGTATCAACAAAAAGGAACTACATATTAAATTAAAGTATTAAAACAAAATTTTCAAAGTTGGCTACAACTAGATGAAATTATTCTTCTCGATTGATAAATACAATCAGTTCCGAAAAAGAAAACTTAGTTCAATTATTTGAAAATATTCTTGATGATCCTAACTATTGGGACAATGAAACTATCAATATGGCCAAAGATTTCTGTATGTTTTTTTAACAATTTCAAAATCAATTTCTTATGGCTATATATAGTAAAATATTTAGCTATACTGATGTTTTGTTTGATATATTGCAAAAATCAAGTTTAGATATTACTTATTCTTTAGAAAAAGTTAATGAAACGAAAGCTGTCATTCATAATATGAGAAATACTAATAATTTTGAAAATATATATCAAGATATTGTGTCTTCTGCAGGACCAACAATTAAAAAAAGACGTGACATGGTAACCAATGATCCAAAATTAATATATAAGCAATTATACAATGAAATAATAGACACAATTTACAACCAAATGGACATGCGGTTTGAAAAACTTAATGCCTTAAAATTTTTTGAACTATTAAATTCAAATTTTTTTATAAATATCAAAAAGAATTTCCGGTTGAAGGTTTAAGCTCATTGAAGGAAAATTATGAAAAATATTTTGATTTTGTACGTCTTAATAATGAACTTTGCGCGATATACCAGTCACAATCTATAAATAACATGACTGTAACTAAAATAATTCAGTACATTAAAGATCATGAGCTGACTGAAGCATTGAGTGAAGTCAATAAATTAGCTCATTTAATTGTTACAATTCCTTTTTCAACAGCATCGGTTGAAAGATCTTTTTCAGCTTTGAAAAGAATAAAAACGTATTCTCGTAATACAATGGGGCAAAATAGATTAAGTAATTTATCTTTGATTGCAATTGAAAAAGAACTGCTAATTTATTTGCAGTCAAAGGTAGATTTTTATGAAAATGTAGTTGATGATTTTGTTATTAAGATAGATAGACGGAGGGATTTTATTTATAAGTAATTAAGTATATTTAATTATGTTATTATATTATAGTATATAAGCTTTTTATGTTTTTATTTATGTTTTAGTTTTCAAGTTAATGTTTTTCTCGATTCCATATGTGAATTAAATTATATGTATATTTGTTTTCCGAATACATGTCTTTTAATTTTGTTGCACATCTTATCAAATCAGGCAATTTATACCAAAACACCGTTCGGTTTTAGAATAAAGCATGGCAGTGTGGAACAAGCTCATCGAGTTGTGAATCAAATAAATCCTGACTTGTAGCAAAAAAAAATATTATTCTGCCGCATTTCTTGACATAAGTCACACTTTTGATAAAGTGTGGCATTTAGGCTTATTATGTAAGCTAAAAAAAAGATCTGCCGTGCGATTACACTGCGGAAAGGTAATGGCCCCCAGTAACTTTGAGCAATACAGTCATACCAAAGGAGTATTCTGTCAGATATTTGGAGATTCATCTTGATAGGCGTTTAACATGGAAGAAGCACATAATTTGTAAGCGCACACATTTGGGACAAAAGGTGAGAAGCCTATATTGGTTAATGAATAAAGAATCAGAATTGTCTTTGAAAAACAAGGTAGAAAGCTATTCAACTCTGGGCTGTTGCAGCTTTTCAAAAATTTCAGAACAAAGTCCTAAGAATGGTGGTCGATGTTCCGTGGCTTGTGCCAAATAGTTTAATCCACAACGATTTGCAAGTTCCTTCAGTACATGATGAAATATCAAAATACTGCTCAAAGTACAAAAGTAAATGGAAGCACATCCAAACATTCTGGCAAACAATCTTATGAGGGACCCAGGCTTCAGAAGATTAAAACGTAAAATTCATTGTGACCTATAAAATAATATAATAAATAATAAATAATATATAGCTACTATTATAATGTATATGATAAATAGTGAAGTGTTATCATAGGATACTTCTCTTCAAGCCAGTGTAAAACACAAAGTTATTTAACTTATTGAATTGTAAGCTATTCAGATTGTAAATATCAAATGGAAGACAAAAAAATGTGTTTCATTGCAATTTTAAGTTCTATCATTCGAGAAAAAAACAAAGTTGCTACATACTTAAATTTGATATATTTTTTTTTTGTTCAATTAAAATCCATTAGACACAATATTTCCTTCCCGAAATATAATTAAAACTATAATACGATATTGAATCTAACTATAGAGTATTTAATTAATATAAAATGTAATATCAAATCTGTTAAACAAAATATTTTAATGTCTATTCATGTGAAAAATACTTCATATTCTTTCAATTTTTCCATCCCATTTCTTTTAATATAATCTTTTCTTATTTTTAACTCAAAAGTATGTTATACATACTTACTGCATTATATTGTTAAAACAACAGACCACAAAGAAAGCACAAACATTTTCATTTTAGTCAATTATCCTGATGATGCTCGATACTATTTCATAAAGTATAACTAAAAAAAAAAACAGAGATAAACATTTTCTCATATAACTCATTCTTTTTTTCTGTTCCAAAATTTGAAAAATATACCATCATAAAATATT